>CM065589.1:460101647-460701647 GCA_033119425.1 Bufotes viridis
ATGTAAGATAGCAGTGCTAAGTTGTAATCGCAATGCGATTAATATAACTTGAATTAATCGCATTACGATTTCAACGTAATTCCTCAAATCCGACAGTACATTTTAGTATATGGAGATTCTCCCATGGATGGGGACGCTCCACATGAGCACGGAAGTCGGCAGAAGCGGCAACGGGCACTGACTAGAGCAGCCAGGAAGCCAGGAATCCTCAGGACAGGTAAGAACTACTTTTGGGAAGTAGGAAAGAAAAATATAACTAAAAAAAAAAAAAAAAACGAATATTCGAAATAGCGAATTTATAGCGCTATATTCGAAATATTCGCTAATTAGCGAAATGCCGATATTCGCTAAAAAAATTAGCTTTTCGAATATTCGCGCCAACACTATTAGTGAAAGAAGTTAGTTTTTCATATGTCACGATTATAAAACACCACAAGTAAAAATAACACTTCCTCCTGATGTAACAGACCAATTATTTGTCTAATAATTTGCTGTAATACAAAATGAGTAAAACAATGTAGTTAATGATATGATTTTTATACAGATTCAATCTACATATAAATTGTACTATGCTATCCAAATATTTAAGAAGATCAGAGTGAGTGTTACTCATCAATCCATCAGGCTCTTTTACTACTCCTGAGTACACCCAGAACATTGTCATCTGCTCCTGCACTGTAGCTTCAGATTGCCAAGGCTCCTGAAGATGATGTCATCGGTGGCAGATTTAAAACAATGTCCTCATTACAGACTTTGCCTAATTATAGCTTTAATGCCAGTCTGTTGACCCCAGTTTCCAGAATGCCTTATTGTTGTTGACGCCTTTGACTTCTCTCTGACCTGTTTATTCGTTTACTCCTGGAATTCCTGAGACCTGTTGTTATATGCCTTTGACTCTGGCTTGTTCAAGCCTTTGCTGCTATCGCTGACAGTTTTGGTTCTATGACTCTGACCTCATTTGCTTTAGACTTTGTTATTCTCTTTGTCTCTGGTACTTCTGGTGACGTACTGTTTTCCTCTGCCTATTATTGGACTATGTGTGCTACTGCTACATCACTGCATCAATCTGAGACTTCTCTTGGTGAATGTAACCTTGGGATTCACAGGGAGAAAGTACATCCCTCCTTATGGGGGACATAGGGTAATAAATGCATAATCCCTTAGTCTATACCCTGGTTTACCCTGTGCCATCTGGATTATCTGGATTATGAATCACCATATTGTATGATCTGTCACAGCCCAATCATTTCAATTTGTAATAAGGAGTTGAACATTTTCAGTCAGGTGCTCCCATGGATTATAGCTAATTCCTTAGGATCCCAGTAGAGTCCTGCTATCTTATTGCTGGAGAGCCACTTCCAGCGCTACACAAATTCATAAATATAGATACTTTGAAGGTATTGCCCAGTTAAGAAAATCATATTAATTTAAAGGGAACCCGTCACTTCCAAAAACCATCCCAAGCCACCAGCAGTACCTGAGAGTAGCCAGCAGTGTGTTTCCGATGATCATTTACTTCCTGAAGGCAGATGCAGCAAAAGCTCTAAAAACATTCTTTTATCCCCTGTCCGCCCAATTTTCTAGTCATGCTTGAAGTCAAGGGGCAGCAGCCTCCTTGATTCAAGTCAACTGCGCCCTTCCCTGCCCCTTTGCTGTGACTGACAGCGCATATGCAGAGCGCTCAGCTGGTTTTGTCGAACTGCCGGCTGTCAGTCACAGCGAAGGGGCAGGGAAGGGGGCGTGTTTATCTTGACTTGAAGCAAGGAGGCTGCTGCCCCCTTGACTTCAAGTATGACTTTAATGCATAATAAAACTATATAAATTTGATATTCCCATAATCCTACTGACCCACAGGATAAGGTTGTCTTGGTAATTTTTTTTTTTTTTAAGATAAGTGAACTCTGTGAAAACAAAACCCAAACAATGGCAGAATTGCCTTTTTTCACCCTACAAATATTTTTTGCAGAGTTCTATAACATACGGTATGGAACATTAAATTGTGCCATTAAATTGTGCCATTGAATGGTTCCAAGAGTACAATTCATCCTACAAAAGGTATGCCATTTGGATGTCATTTTGGTTTGGCTATTTTATTTATTTTTTCTGTACAGTTTATCCAAAAATCATGGACTTCTGACATTTTTACTGAGAAATTGGGAAGCCATAATCAATGATAACCCCCTAATAAAAAAAACACGAAAAAAATGACATTACAATTAGTTTTTTTTCACAGACAGAAAAAAGGTTTTGTATTTTTACAGGCTGCTCAGGAATTTCTGGATGGTTGGCAACCCTGGTAAGAAGAAAATATTGAAAATATAATACATTTTCAAAATTTCTGTGGTCCTGAGGGGGTTAATTTCTAGCTAATAGTTTCCTTCAGTTTTTCTTTAGAATATGTAGTCCTAATTTAACTCCAGAATTTAAAGACATATGGCAGGTTAATAAACTGTAAAGTGTAGAAACAGCATCTGTTTTCCGAATGTGATTTACTTTGCCTTGCATCTATTCAAATCACATTAATTGATTTGCACATAATCATGTGGTTTTACATCTGATTAAACAAAATGCAAAGTTCTGGACAAATAACTAAATTCTATTTTAAAGGTTAAGTTTACTTGTTTTTTGTTTATATATATATATATATATATATATATATATATATTGTGGGGAGTCGCTCTGGTAGATAGCGGTGCGGGTGCAGTACAGAGGCAAAACAAGGAGTCCAGAAAGTGCAAAAACAGTGTTTTATTCACACTTGCACAAAATAAACGATAAACAGTCTCTTGGTGTTAATTCACACTGAGCAAACACAAAAGGCAAAACCAAAGAGTCCAAAACCAGGTTCAATCACCTGTGAGATGTTTAGGTGCGCTGTTCGCACCTAGCGGTCGGCCCAGCCGCAGGATAATCCACCTTCAGGCTTCCAGGACGACTGCACGCCTTCTTGCTGGGCTCATCCTTCCAGCCCAGAGAGCTCCACAGCACTAGCAGCAGCTCCAGGACAATCACAGCCACACCTGCTGATGTGGCTGTCTTTAAAAAGCCCGGCAAAGTCCGGCCTGGACCGTGGGGAGTAGTCACCCACCCAACTCTTTGCCTACTCCCAGTAAGAGCCGGCCCGGATTGGCTTTGCAGCAAAACTAACTATCAATGTCAAGCAGCACTAGCTGCTGCTGACACATAAAACCCGGCTCTCACCTCACCGAGGCCAGGAACCTCGGTGACACGTATCTTCCGTCCATGACGGCACCTTGTGCCCTCTTACAATATATATATAGATTATCACTTTAAAGAGGATTCCTATTATGTGCTGAAAAACAAATTTGATCTAAAAATGCAATAAAAATGTCACATTAAATCAAAAATTTTTAGACAGTACTATTTTTAATGCAAGCACATCATATTAAAGTAAAACTAGGAAATATAATTAAAAAAGTACCCAGCCCTGGTAAATAAACATACTTATCTTATATTTTAAGTGACTCATTCCCATATATTCACTTTCTAGAGGTGTTAAAGCAGTATTTTTCCATGTAATTCTGACCCCCACAGCCAGTGCCATGCAGCTATTGGCTATTACTATGGGCTCCTGACATGATCGCTGTCAACTCTTTCGCTGATAATTAAACACCTTCCATCGCAGAATTACCAAAATTAATGCGGAATATACAATTAGCAAAAAGTTAAAAATACACAAATAACAAACCAATATATCTAAAATGGATCCTCATAGAACAGGTGGACAGTAATCACACTCCACAAAGGTTTGTACCCATAAACCCTATTCACAATGTGCTAGTAGCCAATGTAATATGACTACAACCATATGTCTGACCAGTGAATATCAAAATAGATGAATGGAAAAAGTGAATACAATCCATCCACAATATATCAGCATAAGACAGGAACACATGTCCCAATATTCAAAAGGTCGGTTACAAAAATACAAAGGGTAAAGATACAGACCGATGTGGAGGTAGTGTTTCCTCAACCCCAACGTACGCTTCGCTTCCCGCTTCTTCCGGGGGGCGTACATTAAACTCACGATTGCCGGGTATAAATATGCTGTAACCACTCCCTCCACAGCGGTCCGCAATCACATAGCATTTAACACATCGCGATACCCTCACAACAAGGCTGGGTTGCAAAGAGTGCGTCACCGGAACCGGAAATCATCCGACCGCCATATTTGTGAAGGGCAGGTATGTGATAGATAATACCATATAAAAGTCTCAGTCTACACATAACATATTATCCATCTATTATCCTGAGAAAAGTCCCACATCATATGAAGTACAAAGATATGTATATAAGTACATTCATTTGCAAGAATCTTGCGCAGAGGCTTATCTAACGGAATACACATCACCGGAACTAAGAGTCATCCGGTCGCCATATTCATTATGGGCATCCAAGGGTAATTAGGATACATGTATAGACATTATATCTCAGCCTACCTTTTCAGTTATCAGTCTAATTAAATACAAAAATCCCACATCATGTCGGACGGTGTCAGGGCACCAAGGCCCAATCGATCCATACACCTCCCACAGACCAATTTCTCCTCATCTATATCCCCTGTGACACAGGAGGATAGTATAAACTTGTCTATCCCCACACATAATTATGACAATTCAATACAAGTGACATAAATGTATATAATATCAAAATATAAATATAATATAACTACCTAAAAAAAACAAAGTTCTTAATACATTTCATAATGTTACCACATTGTTAACCTTGAAATACAGTATACGCATCATGCCATTAATAAATACTAAAGTGCTGAAAAAAGTGCAAAAAGTGCAAAGTGAAGTGCAGCATGCCGTGAAGGTGCAAAAAGTGCTAATATAATCACACCAAGGTTGTTAATCCATTATAGAATGGTGTACTCTGATTTAATAACTGTACTTGTGCAATTAGTTGAGAAGGAATTGGAGAAAATTGACACAAAAACATGGGGGTAACTGCAGTTGGAAAGAGAGACAGGCCTTAAAGGAATTAGGGGCTGGAAAGATGTGGTGTTTAAACCCGCCGATAAAGGCGGGAACATAGTCATTTGGCCCGTTAAAATGTATGAGAAGGAGGCCTTTAGGCAACTCCGAAGTTCGGGATGTTATAAAAACTTACATACAATCCTCTGTCTAAATTTGTGCCAGAGTTGAAGGTTATCCTAGAAGCAGGCTGTGAGGAGGGGTGGATCACAAACAAACAGATGCAATATTTATTAAAGGAGGAACCAACAATTCCAACCTTTTATTTACTACCAAAAGTCCATAAAAATTCAACTTGCCCTCCGGGACGACCGATTGTCTCGGGCATTAATGGCATTTGTGATCCTATCTGTAAATTTATAGATAATTTTTAAATCCTGTAGTGGAAACCCTCCCGTCATACCTGAAGGATACAAGTGATGTGTTACGGAAAATGGAATCTATACAACTGGAACCGGATATGTTGATAGCAACTTGTGATGTTGAGTCGCTGTATACTTGCATTCGACATTCAGATGGATTGACAGCCGTGGAGTTTTTTCTGAGATCCTCGGGCATACAGGATGGGAAATGTAAGTTTCTGCTACAACTCTTGGAATTTGTACTGACGCATAATTTTTTCCTTTTCAGGGGTGGGTTTTTCCTACAGCTCCAGGGAACGGCGATGGGGCGTCTTGTGCGCCCTCATACGCTAATTTATTCCTGGGGCTGTGGGAGAGACGCATCTTTCTCACAGACCCCCAGCCAATGATTGAGCGCATCCTCTTTTGGGGTCGCTATATTGATGACATCCTTATCATTTGGCGGGGTCTGTGGGAGCCTTTGACAAATTTGTTGAGGGACTGAACGGGAATAATTTGAATATTAAACTGACTTCCAGGATAAATAGCAGAGAAATTGACTTCCTAGATGTCCGGTTGTCGGTGGATCGAAATGGTTGGATTATGACCGACCTTTTCGGAAAGAGACAGCTGTTAACGCATTACTACACTCAAGATCAGCACATCCGAGAAATCTGATCAAGAATATCCCAGTTGGACAATTCCTTCGTCTGAGACGCATCTGTTCAACGGAACAAGCATTTGAACATCAGGCCGACCTGTTAAGACAACGTTTCTGCCAACGGGGTACAGACAACAGGATATTGAAAAGGCGTATCAGCGAGCCAAATCCTCGAATCGGAATAACCTCCTCTTTTCCATGACGCGAAATCAACGTAGAAAACAACAGCCTGAAGAGAAGATCCGGTTTATTACGGACTACACGGATGGAGCAGATGAGGTAAGAAATACCCTGTGCAAGTATTGGGAGGTGTTGAAGCTGAATACTACACAATCTGAAATGATAGGTAGCCAACCATCTTTGACTTTTAGGCGTACAAAAAATCTGAAAGATGTGTTGGTGAAGAGTCACTACCAAGGACCAGTGTTGGGCCGGATTTTTGGCTCAAGAGGAGAGAAGTGGGGATCTAAACCATGCGGTGGTTGTGTCGCCTGTTGTAATATGGATAGAACAACACAATTTTGGAACGCAGATAGGTCGAGAGAGTATAACATCCTACACACGATTTCTTGCAATATGATGGGAGTCGTGTATTGGGCAATGTGTCCTTGCAATAAAATTTATGTAGGGCTGACCTCTCGTCCTTTTAAAAGGAGAATTAGAGAACATGTTCTCGCGATTGAAGCATCTAGAGAAGCCCTTGACGTAAATACACTCCAACCAGTCCCAAGACATTTTCGTGAAATACACAATTCCGATGGGTCCGGCTTTAGATTTAGAGGTATCGACAGGGTGCTGATCTCCCCAAGAGGTGGCGATTGGAGACGCATCCTTGCCCAGCGGGAAACTAAATGGATATATCGTCTAAATACAATGAGTCCTAATGGCCTCAATGAAGTGAATAGTTTTGTGCCTTTTCTCTAGAAAGCCTCGCCCTTTATGGTTGTGTGTCCTTAGTGTCAATTAATTTTTTTAATTTTTTATTGTTATTTTTATTTGGGTCTATGTGTTACTCCGACTATACTTCCCGGGTTGAATATGCTGCTTATCCTCCCTTATTTATACTTATATTCTTTTGTTCTTTTTGTCATGTTCACAGGTAATCTGGTGGAAGGAGATGGAGAATTATGACTGTTGTCATCTATGTTATCTGTGGGCATATTATCAAAAGGAAATGATGTGGACGACTTCCCAACGATTTAATGGATATAATATAATTAATAACTTTTAACTTTTGTCTGACATCAATCCTCCCCCTCCCCTCTTTTTTCCTCGTTCCTATTACAGTTATTAAATCAGAGTACACCATTCTATAATGGATTAACAACCTTGGTGTGATTATATTAGCATTTTTTGCACCTTCACGGCATGCTGCACTTCACTTTGCACTTTTTGCACTTTTTTCAGCACTTTAGTATTTATTAATGGCATGATGCGTATACTGTATTTCAAGGTTAACAATGTGGTAACATTATGAAATGTCTTAAGAACTTTGTTTTTTTTTTAGGTAGTTATATTATATTTATATTTTGATATTATATACATTTATGTCACTTGTATTGAATTGTCATAATTATGTGTGGGGATAGACAAGTTTATACTATCCTCCTGTGTCACAGGGGATATAGATGAGGAGAAATTGGTCTGTGGGAGGTGTATGGATCGATTGGGCCTTGGTGCCCTGACACCGTCCGACATGATGTGGGATTTTTTGTATTTAATTAGACTGATAACTGAAAAAGGTAGGCTGAGATATAATGTCTATACATGTATCCTAATTACCCTTGGATGCCCATAATGAATATGGCGACCGGATGACTCTTAGTTCCGGTGATGTGTATTCCGTTAGATAAGCCTCTGCGCAAGATTCTTGCAAATGAATGTACTTATATACATATCTTTGTACTTCATATGATGTGGGACTTTTCTCAGGATAATAGATGGATAATATGTTATGTGTAGACTGAGACTTTTATATGGTATTATCTATCACATACCTGCCCTTCACAAATATGGCGGTCGGATGATTTCCGGTTCCGGTGACGCACTCTTTGCAACCCAGCCTTGTTGTGAGGGTATCGCGATGTGTTGAATGCTATGTGATTGCGGACCGCTGTGGAGGGAGTGGTTACAGCATATTTATACCCGGCAATCGTGAGTTTAATGTACGCCCCGGAAGAAGCGGGAAGCGAAACGTACGTTGGGGTTGAGGAAACACTACCTCCACATCGGTCTGTATCTTTACCCTTTGTATTTTTGTAACCGACCTTTTGAATATTGGGACATGTGTTCCTGTCTTATGCTGATATATTGTGGATGGATTGTATTCACTTTTTCCATTCATCTATTTTGATATTCACTGGTCAGACATATGGTTGTAGTCATATTACATTGGCTACTAGCACATTGTGAAAAGGGTTTATGGGTACAAACCTTTGTGGAGTGTGATTACTGTCCACCTGTTCTATAAGGATCCATTTTAGATATATTGGTTTGTTATTTGTGTATTTTTAACATTATGAAATAAAATCTGATTTTTATTATTTATATAATGTGGTGATTTATTGGGGTTTTTTTCAACTCTTTCGCTGTCAACACCTTTGGGGTGCATTTGGATGCACAATGCTCGACAACATTTTACAATACAGATGGCCTCCTTATCCCTTCTCTGAGGAAATTGATTGGTACAGGTTTAGGGCTTTAAAGTATTGATATGATTCTTAAGAATAAAATATGCCATTATTATGAAACTAATCATGCCAGAGGGTAAAAATGCACCAAAAATTGTAACTAATGAGTACAGGATGTTGGTTTGTTTAACACCTAGTAATGATGGTTAGTGATGGACCAACATTGGCCGGGATAGTTCGTGAATGTGTTCGCAGCGGGCCCCATTGACTTTAATGGCAGGTGAACCTGAAAAACCTTCAGGTCGTATTTGCAGCCACCAAATACTTACTAGAAGTGCACAAATAGTCCCACAACATGGACAGTGACATACCAGAGGAGGATCCTTGGCAAAAATTCCCACAAAAATAAGTATTTTAATCAGGGGCCATTTTTATGTGTCTTAAAGAAAAACTCTCAAAAATGTGCCCTGCTGGAACCTAGAACATTTTTATTTTAGGCCACAAGAGTACAAGTTCAGAAAATTAGGCATTCACCTGACAGAAAAGAACAAGTAATTATGTGGCTGGAGGCATTTTTGTACATGTACATGTCCCTCTGTGGCTCCCACATGGTATATTGACCACCAGTGGCCCCTATACAGTATAATGACCACTAGTGGCCCTTCACACAGTATAAAGACTCCCCAATTCCCCAAACAGTATAATGACCCCCAGTGGCTCCACACACAGTATAATGACCTCACAGTGGCCCTCCATTCAGAATAATAACCCCCAGTCACCCCCCATTCAAAATAATGACCCCCTGGTGGCCCCCACACTAGGGGTTATACTGTATGAAGGGGGCACTGTCGGTCATAATACTGTATAATGGTCACTGGGGGGCATTATATTGAATCGGGAATCTGGTGTTCATCATACTGAATGGAGGGTCATTGGGGATCATTATACTAAACGGAGGGCAGCTGTTGCTGCCTACTCCGAGATCTCAAATGTCAGTGGTGGTGAAGGTGATGATGATGATGTGTCGATGGACGTCACGTGGGTACCCACAAGAGAGGAAGAGGAGGGGAGTTCAGAGGGAGAGACGGAGCAGCAGAGAGGGAGGAGAAGGACGAGAAGCAGGCAGAGCTCGTAGGTCACAGGAGGTAAAAAGCAGACTGCAAATGTATCTCGAGCGAGCCATCCACCATGCACGGTCACTTCTGGTGCTCCCAGGATGCCGGCATATGGCTCCACAGTGTGGGCTTTTTTAACGTGTCAGCTGCTGACAATAGTGTTGCCATCTGCAGCCTGTGCTGTCAACGCATAAGTCGCGGTAAGCCAAATACTCACCTAGGGATGACTGCCTTAAGAAGGCACCTGGCCTCCCATTACCGAGCCCAGTGGGAGCAACACCTTCAGAACCCACAAAGCCACACTCCCGACGCACCACATCCTGAATCTTCTCCTTCTTCTCTCTCCTCCAATTTGTCCTTCACTCCACGTTCCACCGTGCCGTAGTCGCGTTCATCTGGCAGAAGGCAGGCTTCCGTGGCCCAAATGTTCGAGCGTAAAAGTTGATGATGCCGGATAACCCTCTTGATCAAGGGCTGACCGCTGGCTTGTTGGAACTACTAGCCAGCCAACTACTGCCATAAAAACTGGTGGACTCAGAGGCCTTTATAAAATTTGTCATTGGCACACGACAATGGAAGGTCCCCAGAAGGAACAAGTATAGTTTGTACGAACTCTGCAGCAGGACAGGTTCTGGGAGATTAGTTTCTTTCACCGCGCCAGTGGCTGCTCATGCGAGTCGCAATGATGAATGAATTCCCAGGGTGGGCTACTCCATCTGAGACAAGTCAGCAGGAGTATGAAGAGGAGTCAGAGGAGGATGGTGGCTGGGGGGAGGAGGACGAGCATCAAGAAGAACAGGCTTTGAGGGGGATTTTAAACTTTTGGGGATCCCTGGTGTTGTCCGTGGCTGGGGGAGGAGATCGAGGACGACATTCTCCTGGGCAATAAGCAGGAGCCAGGGCGCTCCACCACTTCCAATTTAGTGCAAATGGGGGCCTTCATTCTCCAATGTTCAATGAGGGACCCCTGTATAAAAAGCATAAAGGGCAACGACCAGTACTAGGTGGCAACGTACTTAGACCCCCAGTACAAACACAAAATTGGGGACATGTTACCAGCATCACAGAAGGCTGGCAGAATGTAGCATTTCCAGGCCTTGCTGCAAGAGATGCTGCATTCTGCTGTTGCGGGTGCTGGCAGAGGAATTTCCACCCACAGCGAAACAGGTGCGGGTACCAATCCTACTGAGCCTGCAAGAAGAGGGCGGTTTGAAGATGTGTTGGTCACTTCGGATATGAGATCATCCTTGCAGCCAACCCATTGACAGCCGCCCTCCGTGTTCAGCCTTAAGGAACTCCTAGACCGACAGGTGTCCAACTACATCGGGTTAACGGCTGATATAGATGCTCTGAGAAGCTAGGAACCCCTGCACTACTGGGTGTGCAGGCTTGACCTGTGGCTAGAGCTGGCACAATTTGCCATGGAGCTCTTTGCTTGCCCCTCGTTGAGTGTCGTGTCCGAAAGGACGTTCAGCGCAGCGCAGCGACCACGTGTAATTGAATTTCATCATGCCATCCCACACATATCAGCTACCACCCAGAACAAAGAATGGTCCTTGTCTTATGTATATACAGTATTTTGTGGAAGCAGGTATATCATAGGCCTCAATCAATATTTGGTGGAAACAGGTATATCGAACCCCTTAATCAGTATTTTGTGGAAGCAGGTATATCACACCCCTCAATATTTTTTTTTGCCACAACAGTTATATCACACCACCCTGTTAATTTGGGGCAACCGGTATATCGCAGCCCTCAATCAGTATTTTGTGGAAGAAAGTATATCACACCCCTCAATCCGTTTTTTGGGGGCAACAGGTATATCACACCTGTTACAATTAGTATTTCCAATAGCTTTTGTTCCACTGTATAGCTACGGTATCGCAGCAGAACCGCACACAACTGCTGCACGATACAAATGCACTATAATATACTTTCTATGTTAGAAAGTATATTATAAGTATATGTCACGGTGGGGAGTGGGCGAAAACTCCCCACCGTAGAATGTAGGGAATTTGGGAAAGCAACTAGGCCAGGACACCAAGGTAAAGGGAGCAGGTCACCTGCCAAACACCACCCTTAACCTATCCCTGACTTCCTATCTGTATTAGCCACCCTCGATGGTAGGGGTACTCAGGAACAGTGATGAACGTCAGGGGCAATATTCGAATTTGCGATATTTCGCAAATATTTGGGCGAATATTCACCATATATTCGATAATTTGAGAATTTGTGATCTCCAGTCATATTTTCGCATAAAGATTCGCAATAACTGGTATTTTTGTAAAAAAATGAATATTCGCAATTACGAATATATTTTGCGATATTCTAAATATTCGCAAATTCTCGAAGTGCCGATATTCGCGATTAAAATTCGCAATTAGAATATTCGTGATCAACACTACTCAGGAACCCTAAAGATCCCTAAAATAGGAGTCAGAAAAAAAGAGACGACATACAGGCCTAGCAACTAGGAAAGAAAAGATAGCAAGCATAAACACATAATGGCAGGTAAGAGTCCAGCACAAACGACACGCACTGGAACAACCAGCACTTACCTGCCACAACGACTGGGTGGAACAACTATAGTTTGCTGACTTATGGTTCACCCATCCGGAAAACCATGGAGCTTCCTTCCAGAGGAACAACACGCAGGGAAACGTCTTGCTGGGACAAACAACACCAACAGACCAGACATATAACTACAAAAAAGACGTGCACCATACCCTGAACATAAACCCACACCAAACATACAACAAGTGAGGCAGGGTACATGGAGGATAAATAAGGAAGACAATTTATGTCCAACAAGGTGGCCCTCAAGGACTGGGCAGCAGCACCCAGGAAAAGAGCAAAGCTCCAACACCAAACAAGACTGGAGTACTACAGACTCCAGCCTGGAAGCCACAGGTAATAAAAACCCAGTGGCCACACCCAGGACACACCTAATTTCCCACCAGCTAGAAATTAACCCCTCCAGCACCAGACAGGGAAGGCCCCAGGAGAAAGGAGGAGGCACCTACATGCTGCAAACACAACACGTTGCCGCTGGCAACAGCATGCAAGGCAACAGTGTTATGGCGCTAACCAAAGGCCGTGACAATATATCACACCCCTCAGTATATCACACCAATCGATATCATACCTATACCAGTCCTTAAAACCACTTTTGTGGCCCTATTAGCTAGCGTTTGGTGTCTCTAACAGCCTGTCCCTGCTCCACAAAGCAACCTCTCCCTACACTGGCAAAACACAAAATGTAAAATGGCTGCCAGATTGGGTTCTTTTATAGGGTGGGGTCGTGTCCATTTGCTGAAACATCTCAATCAGCTGTCCTGTCCCACCTGATGGATGTGTCATGGGTCAAAGTTCGGCGCAATGCAAAAGAATATGGCGCCGGCGGACATCGCCATATGTTCGCATGTTTTGCGAACGCGCAAAGTTTGCAGCAAAACAACATCCTTCAGTGTTTACTATAACTTTTTGTATTCTTAACATATCCATAATTATTTTTGGTGGATATGACATAACTTCCTTGCGGTCCAAACGGCGGAAGTGACGTCTTTCCCCTTGCGGCATGCCTAATCACCACAGGAGGTAACATTTCAATGTGGCGGGCATTTAAACAGTAAATATGCGTTCAGCCAGTGCGCCTCTTTACATCGTTGGTTGCCATTATCTTCAACACACTTTTATCAGCTCTGACTTATGTCCCCTGACGAACCGATTATGGGGAAACGCGTCGGGACCAAGATCGTTTCAGGACATTAATAGGGCTAGCAGTACAGGGTTTAGCCACCGAGAAGTGGGGTCGCCCCTTTTGGGGTGGGTGCTCTGCTTTTAGGCAGGGATAGCCTGCAGGGTGACCCTAGGGTAAGCATCATCCCGACCATCCACTACTTCCGAAGCACTGACCCTGAAATCCTCTCCACATAACGAGTCCATTGGTTACGGGTTCCGTGAGTAAACCATGAAATCACTTCTCTCATATCATGTTTTCTTTGACCAATTATTGACCATATGTGTTCTTTGAGGCATCCATCATTTTGTACTGGTAAGCAGAGATATATGATAGGTGTGCTCTACACCGCCACACCCAGCACGGACCACTCCGAGAACCACAGCGTTACTGGGAATAAACAGAGGAAAGAGGTCCAGCTCGGTTAAAAAATGTTACCTTTATTTTTCAGTGCGATTTAAGAGCCAGTTACAGTCATTTTGTACTGTAAGCTTATTTGGTTCATCACTCTTATTATATATATTGGGTACCTCTGCTATGTGGACCCAGTTTTGAATACTAATATTTGATTTATCATTTGGGGTTTTAGCTCTATCTTATTATATTAAAAGTTACGTTTTATAGGGTAATTTTCTCTGATATAAAAGTTATTCTATCCTTTTATGATTAAAACCTGATCTTGGCTTCCAAAACTGCATAAAAAAATCTGACTGTATGGCTTAACCCATCTGTTGCTTCTGACAACTGACTGGCTACATTGCTGTCATTGTTGCATTGGATTTTTTGGTGAAATTATTAAATTTTGACATAGTTTCCACAGTTGTGGTGTTGTGGTGTGCTGGTTGCATACAATCAGGTCATGCCCACCAAAGGGCAACGAATGGCAGGTGGGTGTGGCTTGGCCACATGGAGCCAGATACACCATGGGGTCATTGGTAAGCATTTGCTGTTTGGGAAAAATGGAGACACACCCATACATATTTGATTGGCCAGTCCCACTGAAAATAGCAATTTAGCCTGATAGTAGAGATGAGTGAACCAGTCAAGATTTGTTTCAGATCCTGCTCGCCATATTTAAAAAGTAAAAGTTTGGTTCAGACCCGAATCAATTCAGGCGAACCTTAGTTGCTCCAATTGCCCTGAAATTTGGTATATAACCCCCTGTACCCTACTAGGAATCATATCTTTTAGGAAAATGTATCTCTTTTTGTTTATATTTTATGATTTTTTAACCTCCCCCTCTCCAAGCTCTGGCACGCAATGACAAAACTAGTAAAAATTAAATCGTGACTCTGTGGAAACTCAAAATACATAAATGGATGTTTGAGGTGTGATATATATATATATATATATATATATATATATATATATAGCATAATTATTTTAAAAAAATGATTTCTGTGAAAATGGGAAAACAAACTGAAAGTATTTGCTTGCAGGTAGCTGCTTTTGTGGTGCACCTGCACTTCGGATAGCAGGCAGAACCATAGGTCCTGTCTCCTCTTTCCCTGTCTGTTAGCTGTCCTGATTTACTCTATTGCACACACAACACACAATTCTTCTTTGCAGTCCAATTCTTCACTGTCCCTGGCAATAAGCTTGATTGATTGATTTCTGACTGTCCCTCATTTATTTTTAATCTCCCTGACTCTCCCTGCCTGCTGCAGTACTGATTGGCTCATCCAGGATGTCTGTCAACCTGGGATCCAATCCGGCAAGTTCTCCCTCCACTTCCTCTCAGGGTCATGTGAGAACCCTTCTTCTTCTTCCCTAGTGCTTTTTCCCTGTCTACATATGCACTAAAATAGGGCTACGGGTTTGTCTGTCGTCCAAAAAATATAGCAAGTTCGGAAATGTTTTTCACAGTAGAAATTGATTTATGAATTTATTATGCAAAGTCTTGCGATACTTCGCAAAGTAATAACTTCAGCTCATAGGAGCCAATACATTCTAGCGCTGGCTCCGTACAGTATTCGAATGGAGTATTATGCGAATTAACTCGGATGTTTCATCCGAAGTCGATTCGCTCATTCCTATTCCCTATCTGTCAAATTTATTGTAAAATATATTGCATGCACTACAGTATATTCAAAGCAGGATTAAAATCTGTGTTTATTTGATTTTCTCTCAGCTACTGATGGTTTCTTCAGAAGAACAGGTAGAATATTAAATTTAGATTAAAATCAATTTTTTCTTCATTATAGATATTGCATCCTAAAACTAGTGCCTTTACACAGTTATTGCTTTGAAGAGATGATGAGATACATATATACAGTAGCTCACAATATTATGCATATAGGATAGACATGTTTGAAGAGATAAAACTAATGAGAGATTCTAAAAACAAGCCTGAAATAGTAATGCAGTCATATTACTTTAATCATCAACTATAGTAACTCAGAGACTCCAGACCCTGGTTGTTCAGCTACTTTGAAACACTTTGCTAGAGCATTAAAAATGTTCTTTAGAGGGCTTCTGTCACCCCCAAAATGCATTTTTCATCAGCTGACATTAGCTATTTGCTAATGTCAGCTGATCTCAAAATACTTTTCTTACATTCTCCTGTGATTTCGTTCTTTTAAAATTCTTAAGTTTATTATATGCAAATATCTTCACTACCAGCAAGTTGGGCGGTAACTTGCTGGTAGCCATCGCATCCTCCAGTTGCCGACACGCCCCTCTCCTCTTGATAGACAGGGCCAGCAAGCGCTAACCTGCAGCTGGCCCTGTCTTCTCATTAAGTCCCGCGCCTGCGCCGTAACATTCTTGAATCGGCGCAGGCATACTGAGTGAAGGACGCCAGCTCCGTCCTCAGTGCGCCTGCGCCAATTACGTCATGGGTGTACCAGCTTCCTATTGTTATGAGCATTGTGCTTGGCTGGAGCCAAAGGAGTATTACATAAGTTACTGAATACCCTATCCATGGTGATAGGTGCATGTTATCATTATACCAGATATAATCTGTGGCTCAGCCAAGCAATAATCAAGTTATTTTTATTATTGTTTGATACCTTGATGTTGTAAATACCGCTATATTACTAGCTCCTGTGAGGGTCAATCCCTTTGTGTCCGTCTACCACCAACCATGAACTATGTAGTTTTTAACCATGTGAGGTGTATCCTTTTATTTATTTAACGTATTAATAAAGATATAATTTTGTATTTATCTGGAGTTTTTGCTTTGAGTGTATATTTTGACAGGCCCACTCCGGTCGTGGAGCAAGTGTCCTATGCTCCAAATTGGTGTCCCATTATATATTTACTCCAACATCATCCTATGGACTCGATATACCATTGGGTACTTCAAGACTAATAACTTTTTGTTGTCCCAGCAGTCCACCTCTCTGAACAGAAGATTCATGCTTATCTGATCCCCACTGATCGGGTCCTCTGTGCTGCCTCTGGTGTCTACATGTTCTTTTTGCAATGCATTGACCTCTCCTCTGTCTGGGTGCAAGGGCCTACATTTATGATAATCAACTGCTGCATTGCTGGATGACATGATGCCTATTTTGCTGTTAGGTGACCTCTCTCCTCTGTCTTTTGACAGGGGCCTAAACTACTGAAAAGGCCTGTTCCATTGCTGGGTGACATAAAGCCTGTTTTGCTGTTACTTGACCTCTCTCCTCTGTCTGGGTGCCTGCGGCCTAAATTACTGAAAATGGCCTGTTGCTTTGGTGGGTGACATGAAGCTTGTTTTGACGTGCATTGACCTCTCTCCTGCTTTTTTTCTGGCTGCTCAAGTCCTCTACATTACCTTTGGTATAATTAAGGGGTGACATAGTCCATTTGTCTAGTCTGGGACCTGTAGTGCCACAGAGCACTTGTGTATACAATGCACTCAACAATATATTCAATTTCTGCAGTATTTTTGTGATAAAAAGCTGTGATCCTGGTCCCCAAATACACATTTGACAGTTCTGCAGTAAAATAGTGAATAATTTATTATTTTGTGGGAAAAAGCAATATTCTTGCTTCACAAAGCAGTTGGGCATATAGCGTACAAATACATATTTAATATTTCTGCAGGGAAATAGTGCATCAGTGTGTATTAGGGAAAAAAAAATTTATTCTTGGTCCACAAAACAGTTTAAAATACACCGCCCAAAACACATTTGACATTTCTGCCGTGAAATAGAGCCTCCGTCTATTTTTGGGAAAATAGAAGTATTCCTAGTCCACCAAGCAGTGTTAAAAACACCGCCCAAATACACATTTTACATTTATTCTGTGAAATAGAGAATCAGTGTATTTTATACATATTTAATATTTCTGCAGGGAAATAGTGCATAGTGCAACATTATTCCTGGTCCACAAAACTGTTTGAAATACCCCGCCCAAATACACATTTGACATTTCTGCTGTGAAATAGAGCCTCAGTGTATTTTTGGGAAAAATAGAAGTATCCCTGGTCCACAAAGCATTTCCAAATACTCCACCCAAATACACATTTGACATTTCTGCAGTGAAATAGTGAATTATTATTATAATTTTTTGTGGGAAAAAGCTATATTCTTGCTTCACAAAGCAGTTGTGCATACAGCATAGAAATACCAACGTTTTTCTGTGTTTTATTTAAAAAATCCTTGTTCTGGGTCCACAAACAACTTGTGCATAAAGCGTAGAAATACCAATGTTTTATTAATACAATACTATATACTAATATAAAATACTGCTTTTCTGTGTTTAATTAAAAAAAATATGTGTTCTGGGTCCACAAACTGTAGAAATAGCTAAGTTTTATTAATAGTAGTGAAATACAGATTTTCTGTGTTTTTTAGAAAAATCGTGTTCTGTGTCCACAAACCACTTTTGCATAAACCGTAGAAATAGCTATATTTTGTTAATAGCAGTGAAATACTGCTTTTCTGTGTTTTTAAAAAAACTCCCTGTTCTAGGTCCACAAACCACTTTTGCATAAACTGTATTAATAGCTATGTTTTATTAATGGCAGTGAAATACTGCTTTTCTGCGTTTTATTTAAAAAAATCCTTGTTCTGGGTCCACAAACCACTTTTGCATAAACCGTAGAAATGGCTACATTTTATTAATAGCAGTGGAATACTGTTTTTCTGTGTTTTATTACAAAAATCCTTGTTCTTGGAACACTAACCACTTGTGAATATAGCGTACAAATACCAATTTTAAAATGCAGCACGAAAATAGTGCTTTACTGTGTTTTAATGTTCTGGGTTCACCAAACAGTTGTGCATACAGCGTACATATACATATTTTACATTTCTGTAGTGAAATTGAGAATCAGTGTGTTATGAGCCAACAAAAACTTATTCTTGGTCCACAGAGCATTTTTATGACACAGGCACTGCCTTAGTGAACTTAATTGCTGACAATTGGCAGGTAAATTGACACTGGAGAGAAACCATCTTTCAGCTTGGTGGGTGAACGCAAATAATGAGGAGAACATCAGAAAAGGGACATGGGCATGGTCGTGGTGGTGTTGGTGGAGCTCCTGTTGCTGGGAGAGGATGTGGCAGTTCTGTACCAACTACCGGTCCAAGTCAAACACCTTCCTCTGGTGCGAGTAGGCGACAGAACCTGCAGTGTTATTTGGTAGGCTTAAATGCCTACAGATGGTGAGGCCAGTACAAGTACAGGCTGACAGTGCCTCAAGTTCCGTCACAGTGTCTCCCACCCACTCCTCTGCAGAAAACTCAGAGTTGGCACCTGCAGCCCATGCTCATCAGTCTTTCACCTCACCCCCTTTCAAATCAGCCAAGCGGTCAGAGCTCCAAGTCATGCAGCAAACTCTTATGCTTTCTGATGACTCTGTCGGCAGGGTTTCCCGGCCCATCCACCTAGCCCTGCCCCAAAAGTGGAAGACCTTGAATGCACTAATGCCTAATCACTTATGTTGCAGGATGAGGACATGGGAAGACCGCCGCAGCATGTCCCTGATGATGATGAAACACAGGTGCCAACTGCTGTGGCTTTCTGTAATGTGCAGACCGACGAGGAGGGCAGGGGTCATGAATGGGTGGAAGATGATGTGGAGCATGATGAGGTCCTAGACCCAGACTGGACTGAAGGTTGTGCTAGTGACGTGTGCAGTACTGAGGAATAGGCAGTGGTCACACTGAGGCAACAGCACAGCAAAAGAGGGAGCAGGGTGCAAAAGCGGACCGGCCGTTTCATAAACAGTACGCCTGCTACTGCCCACCGCACCCAAGGACCGAACACACCAAGGCCTGCTCGAAGGAGTTTATTGGCCTGGCAGTTCTTCACACGATGTCCTGACGACAAGACAAGGGTGGTTTGCACGTTGTGACATCAGAGCGAGGCATAAACGTTCTTAACCTGAGCACAACCTGCATCACCAGGCATATACATGCAAAGCATGTGAAACTATGAAAGGTCTCCTCCTGCTCCTTCCTCTGATGCTTTCTGGACCTCTTCCTCCACCTATGGCGTCCACGTGGCACCTGGCAACCAGAAAACAGAGGATGTCCCACCAACACCACCTCCGTCACCATCACCAAGCATCTCCATCATGTCACAGGCAAGCGTTCAGCTTTCCATCTCCCAAACACTGGAGAGAAAGAGAAAATACCCACCTACCCACCCTCGATCCCTGGTCCTGAATGCAAGCATTTCAAAATTGCTGGCCTGTGAAATGCTGTCATTCCGTCTGGTGGAGACAGACTTTTCAAACAGCTGATGGCGGTGGCTGTCCCACAGTACGTAGTTCCAAGCAGCCACTGCTTTTCCAGGCGAGCCGTCCTTTCCCTGCACAACCAAGTGGAGGATAAAATCAAGTTTGCGCTGCACAACGGCATTAGTGGCAAGGTCCACATAACCACAGATACATGGACCAGTGAGTACGGCCAGGGCCTCTATATCTCCCTAACGGTACACTGGGTAAGCGTAGTGGCGGATGGGCCTGAGGCGGATAGCAGTTTGGCGCATGTCCTTCCACCACCAAGGATCGCAGGGCATTATTCTTTGCCTCCTGTTGCTCCTACTCTGCATCCTGCTCCTCTTCTACCACCCCCACATCTGGTCATCGAAAGAACCTCACCCCCAACTTCAGCACAGCCAGGGGTAAACATCAGCAGGCGATTTCTAAAACTCATGTGTTTGGGTGACAAACCCCAAACCGCACAGAAGCTTTGTAGGGGCATAGAACAGCAGACTGATGAGTGGTTGCTGCTGGTGAGCCTCAAGCCTGGCCTGGTAGTGTGCTATAATGGGTGAAATCTCGTTGCAGCTCTGGGACTAGCCGCTTTGACGCACATCCCTTGCCTGGCACATGTGCTGAATCTGGTGGTGCAGAAGTTTCTTAAAAACTACCCAGACATGTCAATGTCAGAGCTGCTTCAGTGTGGTCCATCTGTGCTATCTTTCGGCGTTCTCATCCGGCCGCTGGTCGCCTGTCTGCGCAGCAGCGTAAGTTCAGTCTTCCTGCTCACCGTCTCATATGTGACTTGCCAACCAGGTGGAACTCCACCTTGCATATGCTGGAGAGATTGTGCGAGCAGCAGCACGCGATAGTGGAGTTTCAGGGCATACGCCTCCACATACTGACTGATGGGTCTACCCCATTCAACTTCTGGGTCTCCAAATTGTCCACATTGCCTGAGCTTGCCCTTTATTCCTTGGAGGTGCTTGCCTGCCCTGCAGCCAGTGAATTGTCTGAAAGTGTATTTAGCACGGCAGGGGCGTCATTACAGATAAACGCAGCCGCCTGTCCACAGCCACCGTGGACAAGCTCACGTTCATTAAAAAGAACCAGGCATGAATCCCACAGGACTTGTCTGTACCCTGTGCAAAAAGACATTTATAACCGCCTCAACCATACATTCTTGTACTCCAGTGCACTTATTCATTGAATCCTTTTTTATTAGTACCATTATTTCGGGGCTACCCCAATTTGAATGAACCTCTCCTCTGTCTGGGTGCCTGCGGCCTAAATTACTGAACATGGCCTGTTGCTTTGGTGATGACATGAAGCTTGGTTTGCCTTGCATTAACCTTTCTCCTCTGTCTGGGTTTCTGCAGCCTACATTTATGATAATCTCCTGTTGCTTTGGTGGGTGATATTAAGCTCTTTTTGCCATGCATTGACCTCTCCTCTGTCTGGGTGCAAGGGGTCTACATTTATGATAATCAACTGCTGCATTACTGGATGACATGATGCCTGTTTTGCTGTTACTTGACCTCTCTCCTCTGTCTTTTAAAAGGGCCTAAACTACTGAAAAAGGCCTGTTCCATTGCTGGGTGACATTAAACCTGTTTTGCTGTTACTTGACCTCTCTCCTCTGTCTGGCTGCCTGCGGCCTAAATTACTGAAAATGGCCTGTTGCTTTGGTGGGTGACATGAAGCTTGTTTTGCCGTGCATTGACCTCTCTCCTCTGTCTGGATAGCTGCGCACTACATTAATGATAATCTCCTGTTCCATTGCTGGGTGACATGAAGCCTGTTTTGCTCTTACGGGACCTCTCTCCTCTGTCTGGGTGCCTGCGGCCTACATTAATGATAATCACCTGTTCCATTGCTGGGTGACATGAAGCCTGTTTTGCTGTTACGGGACCTCTCTCCTCTTTCAGAGTGCTAGGGTCTAAATTACTGAAAGTTGCCTGCTGCATTGGTGGGTGATATAAAGCCTCTTTTGCCGTGCATTGCGCTTTCCTCTGTCTTGGTGCCAGGGGCCTACATTTCAGATAATCGCCTGTTGCTTTGGTGGGTGACATTAACCTCTTTTTAATGTGCATTGACCTTTCCTCTGTCTGTGTGTCTGCGGCCTACATTAATGATTATTGCCTGTTCCATTGCTGGGTGACATGAAGCCTGTTTTGCTGTTACGGGACTTCTCTCCTCTGTCTGGGTGCCTGTGGCCTAAATTACTGAAAATGGCCTGTTGCTTTGGTAGGTGAAATGAAGCTTCTTTTGCCATGCCTTGACCTCTCCCCTCTGTCTCTGGGGCTGCATCCTACATTATTGATAATCACCTGTTCCATTACTGGGTGACATGAAGCCTGTTTTTCTGTTACGGGACCTCTCTCCTCTGTCAGGGTGCTAGAATAAAAGTGGCCTGCTGCATTGGTGGGTGACATAAAGCCTCTTTTGCCATGCATTGTCCTGTCCTCTGTCTTGGTGCCAGGGGCCTACATTTCAGATAATCTCCTGTTGCTTTGGTGGGTGACATTAACCTCTTTTTGATGTGCATTGACCTTTCCTCTGTCTGGGTGTCTGCAGTCTACATTAATGATAACCGCTTGTTCCATTGCTGGGTGACATGAATCCTGTTTTGCTGATATGGGACCTCTCTCCTCTGTCTGGCTGCCTGCGGCCTAAATACCTGAAAATGGCCTGTTGCTTTGGTGGGTGACATGAAGCTTCTTTTGCCATACTTTGACCTTTCTCCTCTGTCTCGGTGGCTGCAGCCTACATTAATGATAATCACCTGTTCTATTGCTGGGTGACATGAAGCCTGTTTTGCTGTTACGGGACCTCTCTCCTCTGTCAGGCTGCTAGGGCCTAAATTACTGGAAGTGGTCTGTTCCTTTGCTGGTGACATGAAGCCTGTTTTGCCTTGCATTGACCTCTCTCCTCTGTCTGGGTGGTTGCAACCTACATTTCAGATAATCGCCTGCTGCATTGGTGGGTGACATGAAGCCTGGTTTGCTGTTATGTGACCTCTCTCCTCTGGGTGCCAGGGGCCTAAATTACTGAAAATGGCCTGGTCCACTGCTGGATGACATGAAGCCTCTTTTGCCGTATATTGCCCTCTCCTCTGTCTTGGTGCCAGGGGCCTATATTTCAGATAATCGCCTGTTGCTTTCGTTGGTGACATTAACCTCTTTTTGCCATCCAATGACCTCTCCTCTGTCTGGGTGCCAGGGGCCTACATTTCTGATAATCGCCTGCTGCGTTGGTGGGTGACATGAAGCCTGTTTTGCCGAGCATTGACCTCTGCTGTCTGGGTGCCAGGGGCATAACATTTCTGAATATCACCTGCTCCATTGGTGTGTGACATTAACCCATTTTTGCCAGTGATAAGCCACAGCTATGCATTGCTGGCAGGAAACCAAATTTTTAAAAACGTATGTTACTGATCAAAGGATGCGTGACTACTTAGTATAAAGCGCACGCTGGTAGACGCGCTGCTGATGGCATTCCCACCTGACGCCTCCCCAACCTCTTATTCCACCTCCTTCTCCGAGTTGCCAATTAATATTGTTTCATTTTTAGTTATTTTATTCTAAGTTATTTCCCTATCCACATTTGTTTGCAGGGCAGTTGCCCACATTTTCCTGCCTTTTGCAGCCCTCTAGCCCTTTCCAGGGTTATTTTACAGCCATTTTAAATCCCAAAAGTGCGGGTCCCCATTGACTTCAATGGGGTTCGGGTTCGTGGTCAAGTTCAGGTCAAGTTCGGATCACGAACCCGAACATTTCCTTGAAGTTTGGCCGAACTTCTCAAACCCGAACATCTAGGTTTCCGCTCAACTCTACTTATAACCTGCAAGAGAATTGGATTGCTCAAGGTTCTAGGTACAAGCAACAGCACAATGTCTTATTTCCTCCATTCTCATTATTTGTGGACTTTATGCACCAGCATGTAAAGACTAGGAATGATCCCGGCTTTGACTTCTCGATGTTTGACACCACTTACCCCAAACCAGGTACGCCTGTCTCACTTCGTAACATGATAGGTACACCTGTTGCAGTACACAAGACCTGTGTATCTTTCAAAGACCCCTCAAACAAAATCTACAGTACCTCACAGACTAAAAAGATTTTAACCAAAGACCCATGCAGAGAATGTCCTCTATATAAGAAACCACACTCATTGCTGAAATGCAGAGGATTTAGAGAAAAACTTCTCAGGAACCGCAAAACTTTCCTCAAGGAGAACCACATTTGTTATAGGTGTTGAGCATCAACCTCTCATTTTTAAAAGACTGTACTGTAAACATCAAATGCTCTGAATGCCACAATGAAGAGCACAATACAGCCTATATACCCTGGGCCAGCTCCATGGACTCTCACACCCTCAGAACAGGCTTTAGAGCACGGCGGGAGGAGAGAGACACAGTACCTCCTGAAGTGACTCCCCAGTGCACCGAAGTCTGCAGAGAAGGTCTTAGTAACAAATCTTGCTCCAAGATCTGTCTTGTCACAATTTACCCCATTGGTCATAAAAAGAAAGTTATAAGGTTGTATGCCATCCTTTATGATCAGAGTAATAGATCTCTTGCTAACTCGACTTTCTTTGATATCTTCAATATTAAAGGACACTGTTCTCCATATTCACTTAAAACTTGCACAGGTGTGAGTGAAGAAAAAGGCAAAAGAGCTACTGGCTTCCAAATCGAATTCATAAATGCTGAAGCATCCCTACCTTTACCTACCTTGATCGAATGCAATCGAATGCAAAACAATAGAGAAGAAATTCCTACGTCTGAGGCAGCATTACATCATTTACATCTAAAATCCATAGCACATCTCATGCCTGCACTCGACCCAGAAGCCCAATAATACTTCTGCTTGGGTCATTATAGGTGATATCTACCTAGGAAATGTTCACAAGCCATACACATTCTCTTTACACAAGTACCTTGGAGAACGGACGTCCATCCCTCTTTCAGCCTTGTCCTAACAGGTTCCTTGTAAGAGAGAAGCTGGCAAGTGTGCAGTATCCTGACTTTACAGAAATCGGGAACCATTCTTGTGGTGAAGACCAAGACCCCTTGGGGTGCAAGGTGTTCCAGCGGACAAAGGAAAACCACAAGTTAGCACCCTCTATCGAAGATGAGGCCTTCTTAAACATAATGGAGCAAGTATTCTTCAAGGATAAAACACACGCCTGGGTTGTACCACTGCCTTTTAAAACAAAGAGACGCCATCTTCCCAACAACAGAGATCAAGCTTTTAAACGCTTCTGTTCACTCCAACGCAACTTTCAGAAAAGACCAGAGATGATGGAACATTTCTTCTTGTTCATGAACAAGATATTGGAGAATAGTCATGCAGAAATAGCTCCACTCCTAAAAGAAAAGGAAGAATGCTGGTATCTACCAATATTTGGCATTTACCATCCTAATAAACCAGGACAAATCTGAGTGGTATTTGACTCTTGTCTTGTTCACAATATGGGGAGTCTCTCTCAATGATGTTCTTTTGACAGGACCAGATCTCAACAACACACTTCTTGGTGCCCTCATCAGATTCCGCAAAGAATCCATTGCTTTAGTTGCAGACATATAACAAATGTTCCATTGTTTTCTAATTAAAGAAGAACACAGGAACTTCTTGAGATTCTTTTGGTTCAAAGACAATGACCCTACCTAAGACATCATAGAATATTGCACGGAAGTGCATGTTTTCGGCAACAGCCCATCTCCTGCAGTCACTATTTATGGACTCAGACTTTCTGTCCAAGAAGGTGAAAAATATTATGGAAAATACGTTAAGAAGTTTGTTGAAAGAGACTTCTATGTAGATGATGGCTTAAAGTCACTTCCCTCACCTGAGGCCGCAATCAGTCTACTCAAAGGGACTCAAAGTATGCTTTCCTGTTCAAACCTCAGACTGCATAAAATAGTTTCAAATAGCAAAGTTGTTATGGAGGCCTTTCCTACTCAAGATCATGCCAGTGATTTGAAAGATCTAGACTTGGCAACAGACCCATTACCGATGCAGCGCAGCCTAGGGCTCAGCTGGGACCTCAAGTCTGATACCTTTACCAAGAACAGAAACCCTTCACACGATGTGGAGTCCTATCCACCATTAACAGTCTATACGATCCACTTGGATTTTCAGCCCCTGTGATCATCCAAGGTAAGACTCTGCTCATAGAGTTAACCACAGATACATGTGATTGGGACTTCCCTCAGAGAAAGAGGCACTATGGGTAACATGGAGAGACTCTCTAAAGGCATTATCTAACGTTCGTATACATAGTAGTGTTGAGCGCGAATATTCGAAAAGCGAATTTTTTTTAGCGAATATCGGCACTTCGCTAATTCGCGAATATTTCGAATATAGCGCTATAAATTCGCTATTTTGAATATTCGTTTTTTTTTTTTTTTTTTGTTTTTTTTTAGTTATATTTTTTTCTTTCCTACTTCCCAAAAGTAGTTCTTACCTGTCCTGAGGATTCCTGGCTTCCTGGCTGCTCTAGTCAGTGCCCGTTGCCGCTTCTGCCGACTTCCGTGCTCATGTGGAGCGTCCCCATCCATGGGAGAATCTCCATATACTAAAATGTACTGTCGGATTTGAGGAATTACGTTGAAATCGCAATGCGATTAATTCAAGTTATATTAATCGCATTGCGATTACAACTTAGCACTGCTATCTTACATAGGCTAGAATTAACGAATATGGAGTATAGCTATGCACTAGCAGTGCTAAGTTGAAATCGCAATGCGAATACTTTAAGTTAAATTAATCGCATTGCGATTACAACTTAGCACTGCTATCTTACATAGGCTAGAATTAACTAATATGGAGTATAGCTAATGCTATGCACTAGCAGTGCTAAGTTGAAATCGCAATGCGAATACTTTAAGTTAAATTAATCGCATTGCGATTTCAACTTAGCACTGCTGCTATATTCCATATTCGTTAACTTCGTTAATTCTAGCAAGCTGACCCATTATAAACCCAGCTCTAAGTTGAAATCGCAATGCGATTAATATAACTTGAATTAATCGCATTGCGATTTCAACGTAATTCCTCAAATCCGACAGTACATTTTAGTATATGGAGACGTTCCCATGGTGATGGGGACGCTCCATGAGCACAGAAGTTATGGTTGGCTTGGTAGAATTAGCGAATAGCTAATATGACGAATGTATTCGTCATATTCCTCAAAACGAAGATAACGAAGTATTCTACATCTTCGCTTTAGCTACCTATTCGCCTCGTCATCGCCAACTTCGCTTATTCGCTAATTCTAGCAATCAAATAGGAAGGTTGACTTACCAGACAGCTGTGTTAAATTGCTATGCGATTTTTTTTTTTAATACAATAATTATATTACTTGATAAAATTATTATAAGTATTCTATTTATTAAAAAAAAAAAAAAAAATCGCATAGCGAATTTAACACAGCTGTCTCTATAGTCAACCTTCCTATTTGATTGCTAGAATTAGCGAGTTGACGAATAGGTAGCTAAAACGAAGATGTAGAATACTTCGTTATCTTCGTTTTGAGGAATAGACGAATACATTCGTCATATTCGTCATCCTCGCTAATTCTAGATATGAAACCAATAGGAAAGTAGCCTTAAGTACAAATCGCAATATGCGATTATTTAAATCGCATGTTAATCGCGATAACTAGAAAAAATGACGAATATTCGATTTCGACGAATATGAAACGAATATTCATTCGAATATTCGCGAATTTCGTCGAAATCGAATATGGCACCTGCCGCTCATCACTAATACATAGGCCATATGTCTACTTCTCTCCTGCTGATGTTCAGTCCAGGCAGCTGTGCTTATTTTGTGATGCCTCAGTAAGAGCAATCGCTGCAGTCGCTTACCTTAAAACTATAGACATTAAAGGCCAGGTCCAAATTGACTTTACAATGGGCAAAGCAAAGCTGCCACCAAGTCCTGAGTTTACCATACCAAGGCTGGAACTTTGTGCTTCTGTTCTGGCAGAAGAACTAGCAGACCTTATTGTATCTGAAATAGATATAAAACTTGATAGCACAGTGTTTCATACAGACAGCAAAGTAGTGTTGGGCTACATTTACAATGAGACTAGGAGACTTTATGTCTATGTTCATAACAGAGTACAAAGAATAAGGAGGTCTACACCGCCTACCCAGTGGCGCTATGTACCAACTGACCTCAACCCTGCAGACCATGCTACAAGAGCTGTTCCTGCAGCCCACCTTAAAGATACCACGTGGCTCACAGGACCACCATTCCTCTACAGGCCTGTATTTGACACTCTTGAGAAAAACTCATTTGAGCTACTAAAACAAAATTGATGCAGAGATTTGTCCTCATGTTTCTGTACTCACTCCAAAAATTTCTAACAGAGAGCTTGGGTCCAAACGATTCAACAAGTTTTCTATGTGGAAATCAGTGAACAGAGCTATAGCTGGCTTGATCCGCATAGCCAAATCTTTTAGAGCCACACCTACAGGATCAGAGCACTGCAAAGGTTGGCATTACTGTCACAAGGCCCATACAGTAGATGAGCTCACGCAGGCCAGAGACGTTATTATCCGTTGTATCCAACACAGAGGTTTATGCTCAAGAACCTGAACTGATTTTGTTGTTCTCGCCAGAAGTTACTTAATGTGGTATCCTTAGATAGATATCAGGCGGGGAGTGTCATGCCTTCAGCAAGCTTATTTGTTAATTTATGTATAGTTTTCATGCATATTCAATATATGTTCTGTATAATTCTCTATTGAGTTGTGTAACAGCACCATCTAGTGGCTGTTTACATACATTGCAGCTATTCACATTAGAAGTTTGGTCTACTTCATATCCTATAGCTTGTGACCCATGAACTTAGGGACATCATCATTCCTGCACACAGCAGCCATTTTCCTCATTCATAGTTATCCCTGCCAGAGGTAGCACATGGTGTGGAAACCTCTGGAGTCATCCTCCACATCTAAGCCCACAGTAGCATCGCTGGTAAGCCACCTTTCAGCCTGTTTGCATATGTTTTGTATTTGCATGTCTTATCTCTCCTGTACAGTTAGCAGCTAGGGACTATGCCTTGTTATGCAGATAGGATAACATGCTCATGGTTAGCTCTGCATCTGTGTTTGTATGTGCATTGCTATGGATAGTAATGTTATGATATGCATTGTCATATGTCAGACCCCTTTAGTCAAGTGCATTATTTTTCTGTTCCCCAGTTTTACCGCACGTGCCTACGCGCATTTACATCCTTGCAATAAAGATAAAGTTGGACGATACTCAAACGCCACCATGTCCGTCACCTTCAACAAGCACCACCACAGTGTCCCATGGAAGCGTTCAGCTGTCCATGTCCCAAACACTGGATCGAAAGAGGAATTACCCCTCTACCCACCTGCGATACCTGGCCCTGAATGCCAGCATTTCAAAATTGCTGGCCTTTGAAATGCTGTCATTCTGTTTGGTGGAAACGGAGAGTTTTAAAAACCTTATAGCGGTGGCTGTCCCATAGTACATCGCTCAAAGCCGCCACTACTTTTCCAGGCGAGCCATCTATTACCTGCACAAGCAAGTGACGGACAAAATAAGGTGTGCACTGTGCAACGATGAGGTGGATAGCTGTTTGGCTCATGTCCTTCCACCCCTTCTTTTACCTACTCCTACTATTCCTGTTCCTCCTCTACCACCTCCTCATCCTCTCAGCATAACACTTACCCACATTTTGCTGCCTTTTGCAACCCTCTTGCCTTTTCCTGGACTTTTTAGAGCCATTTTAGTGCCCCAAAGTTCGGGTCCCCATCGACTTCAGTAGGGTTCGGGTTCTGTCAAGTTCAGGTCAAGTTCGAATCCCGAACCCGAACTTTTTAATTAAGTTCGCCCGAACCCGAACATCTAGGTGTCCGCTCAACTCTAGTGGGCATCAGTCCTTGAGCCTGTCCGTGTCTGCCATAGTGCACGGCAGTGTGGATCTGTAACTATGGTCAGGGACAATACATGTCCTTTACAGCCCACTGGGTGAATGTGGTTCCTGCACAGCCACACCAGCAACTTGGACAGTTACGCCGCTTTGCCTCGAACCCGAACTTCCAGGTGTTCTCAACTCTAGTAAAAGGAATTTTACTTCGCCAGACTCTGCTCCTGCAAGATCTTTGGAGGGAGCTTCACTGAGAGGTAATCTCTCTTCTCTGTCTTCAGCTACTCCCAGCCTCCCTCTCTGCTCTCATTGACAGATGTAGCATCCCATGAGGAGACCAATAGAGATGAGTGAATCGAAGCTGACAAAGTGGAATTCATTTAGAATTTCAGGAAAAATTAGATTTGCCATGAATGCTAATTTCGTTAGCGCTTCGTGATAACAAATCACAATTTTCCTAAAATGGCGACACGTGTAAGGACTGAGGACATGGGGCAAGGAACTCTGGGAAGGCAGGATCACCCAGATTGACATGCCTCCATGCAGCCAATCAGCAACCAGCCAGCCCTGTGAAGTCACAGCCCTATAAATACGGCAGCCATCTTACAGTCAGACATTTTCCAGCGTTCAGAGTGCAGGGACAGATGTGTGAAGGCGCTAGGGACAGCAAGTGGAAAAATGATTGTGGGAAAGAAATACTTAAAAACGATTTATAAGTGCAGGGAAAGGATAGGGAGGAATCATTTCGCAGGGACTAGGGACATTGATAGGAAAGTGAGTTACAAGTGCAGGGAAATGCAAATAGTCATTAGACAGCTCTGTCATTCCAGCTTTTTGTTATTGGGCTGCAAGTGTTAAGTTGAAAAGCATTTAGTGGCTTATATCTTAGTATCTTTTTCAGAACTACAAGAAAAATATATACGCATTTCACTTCTGCAGTGATTTCTGTTGAAAGTGTATAGGGGCATATTTCAGTAAAAAGATAAATATATACTCACTGCACTATTGCAGTTATTTCTAGTGAAAGCATATAGGGGTGTATTTCAGTACAAAAAGAAAAATATATAAGCACTGCACTGTTGCAGTTAGTTCTGAGTGAAAGCGTATAGGGCGTATTTTAGTAAAAAAGAAATATATATATGCACTGCACTGTTGCAGTTATTTCCGGTGAAAGCTACAGTGACGTCTGTTGAAAGAATATAGGGCGTATTTCAGTACTTCAAGAAATGTATATGCGCACTTCACTCTTAAAAATGTTTCTGGTCAAAGCGTATAGGGTCGTATTTTAGTACAACAAGAAAAATATATTCTTAGTGTATTTTCACAGTTAATTGTGGTGAAAGCGTTTAGTGGTCTATTTCAATACAAAAAGAAAAATATATTCATCACATTTAGGGGTGTTTTAATTTCTGTTGAATTTGTTCAGTTCAGCTACAAGTATGTCAGGCAGAGAAGTGCCAGGCCATGTACAGAGGACTGGAAGAGGTATGAATGTTTCTGGCATAAGCAGAGGTCGCAGCAGAGTAAGTGGTCGTGGCATTAGCAGTCACAGCGAGAGGCCTGAGCTCCCGGTGTCATCTATAGGTCGTGTGTTGACCAGCAACCCAGGGGTTCTTGATTGGTTAACTCAGTCATCCACGTCATCCCAAGTGACATCAGACACCCCCAGCCAACAGTCGATGGGTTCATCAGACACGACCCTTAGTTGGCATAGCCCGGGAGAAGGCCCTGTGCCCTCACCTGTCCTCAACATGCCTCTGGTCTTTTCTGTTCCCTCACCGCGAGAAGTACTACATGCAATGGGCTCAGTTTCACTTTTCAGCGAGGAAGAGCTACTAGACGACAGTGAGCAGCTACTGCTCAGCCAAGATGTGAGGAGACATACGCCGCTTCTCCACTAGGCGGGCAAGTAGTGATGAGGAGAGTGGCACAGGAGCTTGTTTTGCGAGTGGTCGTTTTTGTGAAGCCGCCGGAGGAGGCGAACATGTCCATATGTAGAATATGTGGGCTTCGATGTGGTGGTCCAGCCTGCCGCAGCTACCGCTACATAACCCAGTGGCACACACCCAGTTTAGCTAGACAAGGCTCCACCACCTCAGCTGAAGGGAGCTGTTTGTAAATCCCATCTTCTGCTGCTTCAGATGCTCCTGCTCCTACTCCTCGTCAGTCATTTCATCAGCAATCGATCACCAAGCGATTGCCAACAGACAACAGTATGCGTGCACGCATTCAACGGCGCAGAAGCTAAACGTGCTCCTTTTCAAGTTGTTGGTGCTTCAGTCCCTCCCTTTCCAAGTGGTGGACTCTGCACCTTTCAGAGAAACTGATGGCTTGTGCCATGCCGAGGTGGAGAGTCCCAAGCTGTCATTTCTTTGCGAAAAGGCAGTACCAGCCCTGCACACACATGTAGAACAGAAGGTGGGCATTAGGGTTCAGCGACCACATCGTACCACATTTTGGGGTGTTTGGGACACGGTCCCGAACCCGAACATTTACGTAAAAGTTCGAGTTCGGTGTTCAGCGCTTCCTTGGCGCTTTTTGAAAGGCTGCACAGCAGCCAATCAACAAGCGTCATACTACTTGCCCCAAGAGGCCATCACAGCCATGCCTACTAATGGCATAGTTGTGATTGGCCAGAGCAGCATGTGACCTAGTCTCTATATAAGCTTGAGTCACATAGCGCTGTACGTCACTCTGCTGTTACAAGTGTAGGGAGAGGATGCTGCTGGACTTGTGATTTCAGGGAGAGAATAGGAGAGAATCTAACTCAGTGATCTACCTAGAAATAGTTGTGTGGGTGCAGGGCACTATCGTTTTACCCTGCCATGAGCTCAATGACCAAAAAATACTAACTTTTAAAATTCTGTTAGTTAGGTGGGTGGTGGCGGCCATTTTATGCATGCTCAGTGCACCAGCACTGCATTTGAGCTTTTGGGACATTGCACACTGACTAATACAGATGTTGTAGATTGCCAAAAAAGTCTTTTTTTGCTAACAGAATATGAATGCTGTATATAATAAACTTGAATTTAACACTTGCAGATCTGGAAAATACTATTTTTGGAGCAAAAAAAAGTGTTTTTTTCAAACCCCAGAAAATGATGGGTGTATTTCTAGCTTAAATTGCACACTGACTAATAAAGATGTTGTAGAGGGGGCCTTGGCGTGGTGAGTGGCTTATTACCTTTTGATCAAAACGTACACTAACGACCTCTTTTAGCTTCTAGCATAGAGGCAGGGCAGAGTGCTGTTGCATTTTTGTGCTTGTGTATTTTGCCATAGTTACCTGCACCTGCATACAGGGACGTGCTGACTGACCCCCCTTTGTGTTTCTGTTTACTATATGTTGGAGGTGTGGCAGCCTTCTTTTCAGTTGTGCACACCTGACTAGTTTGTCTGCCTTAGAGGCTGGTTTTACTCAGAGTGAGTATAAAACTGAACTTGCATTCATAGTGCATGCTAGTAGCCATCTGGCTCCAGGAAGAGTACACAGTGAGCTCAGCATGCATGTTGGTACATGCATCCCTGGATCTAATGGAGGCTGTTAAAGCACCAGAAAGGGTTAATAAGCACGGTGGATCCTAGCATGCATGCTGGGCCTGCACTCCTGGATTTTATGTGGCTGTCATGGCCCATAACAGGTAGGATTTAGCATTAGGACCACTCATAGAGGGGGACTTGGCGTGGCAAGTTGCTTATTACCGTTTGATCAAAACGTACACTAACGACCTCTTATACCTTCTAGCATAGAGGCAGGGCAGAGTGCTGGTTGCAGAGTGCTGTAGCGTTTTTGTGTTAATAAAGATGTTGTAGTTTGCCCCCAAAAAATGGTGATTTGCAATTTAAGCTAGAGATACACCCATCATTTTCTGGGGTTTAAAAAACACACTTTTTTCTCCAAAAACAGTATTTTCCAGATCTGCAAAAATGCAAGTTTAATATCTACAGCATTCACACTCTGTTAGAAAAAAATACTTTTGGCAATTTACAACATCTGTATTAGTCAGTGTGCAATTTAAGCTAGAAAAAACACACTTTTTGACAAAAACACTATTTTCAGGCCTTGCAGCATCAGCACGTGTGAAATTACAGGCTTATATACTGCTGTCAAATTCATTTGTTAAACAAACAGTCGTTTGGGCACAAAAAATTTAGTTGGCAGCCTTTGATGCAGATGTCATTGTGAGATACACCCTTAATATATTTGGGTTACATTCAGAGATTTTAAATACCACCATTTGGTTCACCAATATTGAATTCCGGCCTACAAAGGTTCAGACCCTGTGAGATCCCCCCTTTTAGGCATTTGAAATGCAGCCATTTAAAATGCAGCCATTTTGTGCAAAGATATATTTACTTCAGGCCTACACTGATTCAGGACGTGTGTGAACCCCCTTCTATACATACAGGGGTTTGATTCAGCCATTTGAAATACAGCCATTTGAAATACCGCCTTTTTGTGCAAAGCTATATTTACTTCAGGCCTACACTGATTCAGGGCGTGTGTGATCCCCCCTATACATACAGGGGTTTGAATTAGGCATTTGAAATACAGCCATTTGAAATGCAGCCATTTTGTGCAAAGATATATTTACTTCATGCCTACACTGATTCAGGACGTGTGTGAACCCCCTTCTATACATACAGGGGTTTGATTCAGCCATTTGAAATACCGCCTTTTTGTGCAAAGCTATATTTACTTCAGGCCTACACTGATTCAGGGCGTGTGTGATCCCCCCTATACATACAGGGGTTTGAATTAGGCATTTGAAATACAGCCATTTGAAATGCAGCCATTTTGTGCAAAGATATATTTACTTCAGGCCTACACTGATTCAGGGCGTGTGTAATTCCCCCCTATACATACAGGAGTTTGAATTAGGCATTTGAAATACAGCCATTTGAAATGCAGCCATTTTGTGCAAAGATATATTTACTTCAGGCCTACACTGATTCAGGACGTGTGTGAACCCCCTTCTATACATACAGGGGTTTGAATTAGGCATTTGAAATACAGCCATTTGAAATGCAGCCATTTTGTGCAAAGATATATTTACTTCAGGCCTACACTGATTCAGGACGTGTGTGAACCCCCTTCTATACATACAGGGGTTTGATTCAGCCATTTGAAATACAACCATTTGAAATGCAGCCATTTTGTGCAAAGATATATTTACTTCAGGCCTACACTGATTCAGGGCGTGTGTGATCCCCCCTATACAAACAGGGGATTGAATTAGGCATTTGAAATACAGCCATTTGAAATGCAGCCATTTTGTGCAAAGATATATTTACTTCAGGCCTACACTGATTCAGGGCGTGTGTGATCCCCCTATACATACAGGGGTTTGAATTAGGCATTTGAAATACAGCCATTTGAAATACAGCCATTTGAAATACAGCCATTTTGTACAAAGATATATTTACTTCAGGCCTACCCTGATTCAGGACGTGTGTGATCCCCCTATACAGACAGAGGTTTGAATTATGCATTTGAAATATAGCCATTTGAAATACAGCCATTTTGTGCAATGAAATCTTTAATTGAGGCCTAGTCTGGTTTATGCTGTGTGAGATACACCCTTTACATACTGTCGTTCTTTTCTACTATTAATTAAACAGCCATTTAGGACAAGATCCTGAATTCAAAAATGAGGAGAGCGTCAAATATGGGACGCGGCCCAGGTTGTGGTGCTGCTGGTGGAGCTCCTGTTGCAGGGAGAGGACGTGGTCGATCTGTGCCAGCTACACACACAACTGAAACCCCTTCCTCAGGTGCGAGTAGGCGACAAAACTTGCAGCGGTATTTGGTCAGGCGAGGTCCATTCGAGACCTGTGCTCCTTGTTGCGCCTTTTCGAGTACTCCACCAACATGGCCAGTGTGGATAACGCCGTTCTTAGCCTTACTATCCCACTTTTATGCCACCTTGAAAAAAAACGCCCATGGCGATGATGGAAGAGGATGTGGCACAGGAGGAGGAGGAGGAAAAGGAATCATTTAATTTCATTGGGTTGCTGGCCAGTCATTCCCAAGTGGCTCCGAGGGTGGGTTCCTGCACACACAAACCCAAGGTACACAATTTTCCAGCCAGGGCACAGTTCTGGAGGATGACGAGGTGGAGGATGAGGAGGAGGAGGAACCATGTTCACAGCAGAGTGGCACCCAGACCAGCTCATGGCCATTACTGGTCCGTGGATGGGGGGATACAGAGGACACAGACGGTACACCTGCCACAGAGGACAGCTTTTCATTGCCTCTGGGCAGCCTTGCACATGAGCGATTACATGCTGCAGTGTCTCCGCAAGGACCGCAGAGTTGCCCACATTATAACTTGTGCTGATGACTGGGTGGCCACGCTGTTGTATCCCCATTACAAGGACAACGTACAGTCCTTAATTCCATCACTGGAGCGTGATCGTAAGATGCGCAAGTACAAGCGCACGCTGGTAGACGCGCTGCTGGTGGCATTCCCACCTGACAGTGGGGGCACAGTGGAAGCACAAGGCGAAGGCAGAGGATGAGGAAGAGGTCGCCAACGCAGCTGGGGCACCGCCAGCACCTCAGAAGGAGGGTTAGCATGGCCGACATGTGGAAAAGCTTTATCAGCATGCTACAACAACCAGCACCACCAGCTGATATGGAACGTCTTAGTAGGAGGCAGCATTTCACCAACATGGTGGAGCAGTATGTGTGCACATGCCTACACATACTGTATGACGGGTCTGCCCTCTTCAACTTCTGGGTCTCCAAATTGAACACATGGCCTGAGCTTGCTCTTTATGCGTCATCACAGACAAGCGCAACCACCTGTCCACAGCCAATGTGGACAAGCTCACGTTCATTAAAATGAACCAGGCATGGATCCCTCAGGACTTGTCCGTACCTTGTGCAGAATAATAGACATGTATACCGGCACTAACCAGCCAATGTTATACTGCAGCGCAATTGCTCATGTTTGTATTTTGTATTTTTCACACTCTTTTGGAGTGTACCTTAATTTTACAAAATTAAATTAAAACCAAAAACCTGTGTTGGCTATCTCGTCCTCCTCCACCAACGCTTCTACCTACTCCGCTGCCTCCACGGCCTCCTCAAACTCCTACTCCATATGGAACTCCAAACTTTTGGTGTGTATAGTACCAAGTGTGGCTCCAATGGCTATCGTGGTGGGTGGGTGCTCCAATTAGAGTTGTTCCTCAATACTCTTAAGGTAAATCAATAATATATAGTTATTGGGCACTCCTTATCCAGATTGTGCAGATAGGTAGATAGATTAATGTATACTAAGGGTGAATAAATAAGTTGAAAGTCATAGGTTTATTCACTCATTAAAATCTCCTAGATAGGGAAGAAAAACCAAAATAAAATAAAATAAAATAAAAATAAAAATACCAAATATGTGAAGTATAAAAATACAAAAATACACAATTACATAAAAGTATGAAGTTAATTAGCAATGTCCTATGTAAAACCTATACTGTTAGAACATGCGGATAAAGTCCATTCCATTACATGTGTCCACTTGATTTATGAATACTAGATGGTATCCAACAACGATCACTTATTTAATATATAGATCAATGTTCATTTGTCAGATATTTTCACCGCAACCGCTGATGAATATCACTTTATATTTACAGGTATTTTTCAACCATAACCGCTCACTTGGTGTTCATACAAGCAGGTGATTGTTGTTGAATTCCGTTGGTTGGTTGTTATTTACTACTATGAGTAGTTTTCCAGCCTTAACCGTTCACTTAATGCTCATACAAGCTGGTTGATAATAGTTGAGCAATTTTCAGTTGCAACGGTTTGCTACAATTTACTTCATATACGTATGTAGACCCTCCAATGTTGCCAAATTTTAATAGCTTAGTGCATTAATTATTGCGAGTACTCACTGTTACCGATTATAGCTTGCATGTTCGGAGATGCTATGGCGTTCCACGCTAAACTCCGCGTTGCTGTGTTGTGGCCGGTGCCTTTGTGATCTCGCGAGAGGGTCTGTAGTGTCTGTGTCACGTTTCAAAATCCCGTTTTGGAACTAGTAGCTACTATTCAGAGGTACATCCTCTGTTTGGTGGGTGGCAGGTGCCAACATTCCTCCCGAGGCGGAGGAAGAGGCCGAGGCAGCAGCAGAAGATGGAGCAGGGGGATCCTAAATGAGTTCCTTTTTTTAAGGTGTTTACTCCACTGCAGTTCATGTCTTTGCATGTAGATGCCTGGTCATGCAGGTTGTGCTAAGGTTCAGAACATTAATGCTTTGCTTCAGGCTCTGATGGCACAGCGTGCAAACCACTCGGGTCTTGTCGTCAGCACATTGTTTAAAGAAGTGCCATGCCAGGGAACTCCTTGAAGCTGCCTTTGGGGTTCTCAGTCCCTGGTGGCGGTGGCCAGTAGCAGGCGAACTCTCTTGGCGGCAGTTCTGTTTTTGCCCCCTGCTCCCTCTTTTGCTACGCTGTTGGCTCGGTCTCACCACTGCCTCTTCCTCTGAACTATGAAAGTCAGTGGCATGACCTTCATTCCATGTGGGGTCTAGGACCTCTTCGTCCCCTGCATCGTCTTTCACACAGTCTTCCTCCCTGACCTCCTGTTCGGTCTGCACACTGCAAAAGACGCAGCAGTTGGCACCTGTGTTTCATCATCAGTGCAGAATCCGATGAGGTGGTATTCCCATGTCCTCATCTTCAGGAAACATAAGTGGTTGTGCATCAGTGCATTCTATGTCTTCCACCACTGGGGAAGGGCTAGGTGGATTCCCTTGGAAAACCCTGCCAGCAGAGTCTTCAAACAGCATAAGAGACTGCTGCATAACTTGGGGCTCAGACAGATTCCCTGATATGCATGGGGGTGATGTGACAGACTGATGGGCTTGGTTTTCAGGCGCCACCTGTGCGCTTTCTGCAGAAGACTGGGTAGGAGATAATGTTGTGAACGTGCTGGATCCACTGTCGGCCACCCAATTGACTAGCGCCAGTACTTGCTCAGGCCTTACCATCCTTACTGGGCCCCACCAAATATTGCTGTAAATTATGGCGGGTACTGGAACCTGAGGTAGTTGGTTCATTAGGACGTGTGGCTGTGGCAGAATGGCCACGTCCTCTCCCAGCAACAGAGGGTCCACTAACACCACAACGACCGCGTCCCTTACTAGATGTTTTCCTCATTGTTACCGTTCACCAAGCACCACAATAGGAAAAAAAATATTTGGCCCAATGTATTGATTTCAAATTCAGGCCTTTTTTTACAGGCACCTAACACTATCTGCCTATTTATTTATGTACCGTATTACACTAATCCAGGCACAGCAGTAATCTCTGATTTAGGGGAATATCAATTGTAGGCCTAGTATTTAGGCCCTGGATGAAAGGTATCCTATTATTGACAGATTTACACTTGGAGATGCAGAGTAGCGTATAAAAAAAATATGTAGGATTATGCCTTCAGCAATTGTATTTTAAAACTTTGTGTAATATACCCTTTAACGGACAGAAATACAATGGGAGATGCACGGTAGCGTGTGAAGTTATTGAGGATAAACCTCTCAGCACTTGTATATACACCTTGAGTGTAATATACCCATTTACAGACAGATTAACACTTGGCCTGCAACAGCTGGAACACCAGATTCAGGGTATTGCTATTTTGGCAAGTGAATTTCACCCCAGAGCAAAATCAATCCTTTGACGGATACTATTAAACTTATCCAGTCACAGCTGGAACACCAGATTTACTGTATTTATATTTTGGCAACTGAATTTCACCCCGAAAAAATATACCCTTTAAGGACAGATTTAAACTAGGCATGCAACAGCTGGAACACCAGATTCAGGGTATTGCTATTTTGGCAATTCAATTTCTCCCCAGAAAAAAAAATATCCTTTTACGGACAGATTAAAACGAAGCCTGCAACAGCTGGAACAACAGTTTTACTATATTTCTATTTTTGCAACTGAATTTCACCGCAGAAAATAATATATCCCTTGCCGGACACTCTTAAACTTGGCCAGCCACAGCTGAAACCACTGATTTATGGTATTGCTATTTTGGCAATTGAATTTCACCCTAGAAAAAAAAAAATATCCTTTGCCGTACATTATTAAACTTGGCCAGCCACTGCTGGGACAGCAGATTTACTGTATTTCTATTTTTGCTACTAACTTTCACCCCAGAAAATAATATACCCTTTTACGGACAGATTTAAACAAAGCCTGCAACAGCTGAAACAGCAGTTTTACTGTATTTCTATTTTTGCAACTGAATTTCACCGCAGAAAATAATATATCCTTTGCCGTACACTATTAAACCTGGCCAGCCACAGCTGAAACCACTGATTTATGGTATTGCTATTTTGGCTATTGAATTATCACCCCAGAACAAAATATATCCTTTGTCTTACACTATTATACTTTGCCAGCCACTGCTGGGACACAAGATTTAGGGGATGTATATTTTAGCAATTGAATTTCACCACAGAAAATAATCTATCCTTTACCAGACAGCAGACAGTATTACACTTGGCTAGCCACAGCTGGAACACCAGATTTAGAGGATTGCTATTTTGGCAATTGAATTTAACCCCTTAATAAAATTTTGAAATTTCTATCCTGAGTTTCTAGGGGTGACAATAAGCATAGCCAAGCCCCTGATGTAGGATATAGCAAAAAAAAAAAAAATAGCATTAATGGATTGATGGACTTGGTGACAGCTTGTGCTGGTGCACCACAAGTCACAAAATGGCCGCCGATCACCCCAGAAAAAGGTGACAGAAAAACGCTCTGTGCAGCCTAAAAACCATTGAGCAATTAACTAGCAGAAGTTGAATGATTCACAGCTGTAGATCGATCACTTCATTAGGTGCTTTTGCTGACTTTTCCCTGCCTAATCTCGCCCTCACAGAAGCTGCATCCTTTCCCTACACTAATCAGAGCAGTGTGACGTGCGGCGCTACTTGACTCCAGCTTAAATAGAGGCTGGGTCACATGCTGCACTTGGCCAATCACAGCCATGCCATCAGTAGGCATGGCTGTGATGGCTTCTTAGGGCAAGAAGTAAAACGCTAGCTGATTGGCTGATGTGCAGCCCTTCAGAAAGCGGGAAAAATCTACGTAACAACAGACCCGAACCCAAACTTTTTTGAAAATGTTCGGTTTCGTGTCCCGAACAACCCAAAATTCGATACGAACCCGAACTATGCTCGAACTGTTTGCTCAACACTAATCACAGGTTAAATTTCCCAATGTTTTGGGGTGTACCCTAGTTTTAGAAATAAAATTTAAAACCAAAAAGCAGTGTAGGCTACCTCCTCCTCTTCTACCGCCGCTTCCTCCTACACTGCCACATCTACCGCCTCCTCATCCTCCTACTCCATATGGACCTCGTCCTCCTAGATCAAGATTTTTTTTTTTACCTATGTTATGTTATTTAAAGTCATTTCATTATCCACTTGCTATGCTCTTAACAACATTTTGCTGGCATTTACAGCCCTCTAGCCCTTTCCATGACAGTTTTACAGCCATTTTAGTTCTCAACAGTTCGGGTCCCCATTGACTTCAATGGGTTCGGGTTCGGGGTCAAGTTTGGGTCAAGTTCGAGTCCGAACTCAAACTTTTTTCCAGTCCGGCCGAACCCGTCGAACCCGAACATCCAGGTGTCCGCTCAACTCTAGTGGGCATCAGTCCTTGAGCCTGTCCGTGTCTGCCAAGTGCACGGCAGCGCCCGATGTGTGGATCTGTAACTATGGTCAGGAACAATACATGTCCTTAACGGCCCACTGGGTGAATGTGGTTCCTGCACAGCCACCTAGCAACTTGGACAGATAACGCCGCTTCCGCCTCCACGTTGTCTCACCGTTGGTCCTACGACCAATTTCTGCCTCTGCCTCCTCATCCTCCATCAAGTCCTCAGCCTCCACTGCAGGGACAAGTCACAGTGCCCCTCCAGCATACCACATGTGCAGGGCTTGGCAGTGTCACCCTGTTCAGCACCTGGTTTGCCTTGGCGAATAGAGTCACACAGGGAGGAAATGCTGACCATGATGACCCGACAACGGGAAGAACATGGTTTCTGCGCTGCGTCAAGGAAGGATGAGCCATGCGCCCTGCATGGCCACACATGTTCAATCTGGTTGTCAAGTGGTTCATGAAGTCTTCCACCCATCTGTAAGACATCCTAAAATGGGCAGCAAACTTTGCATGCACTTTAGCTACTCGTACACCGCAAAGCACAACCTCCTTGAGCTGCAGCGGCAGAAATTTATCCCCCAACATAGACTAATATGCGACGTTTCCAGCTTTTGGAATTCCACCCTCCATATGTTGGACTGACTATACGAACAGAGAAAGGCCATCAACGATTTCTTGATGATGCAAGTGGATAGGAGTACTCCCCAGTGTAACTTCGATGTCAGCCAGTGGCAGCTCATGGCTGACACCTGTCGCTTGCTCAGCCCCATTGAGGACACCATGTTATTTGTCAGTCGCCAGGACTATGGGATCAACAACTCATTCCACTGCTCCATGTCCTAGAACAGATGGTGATAACAATGGCTGGTCAGGGGACAGGAGATGTGGCGCCTCGATCTCATGGCCAGTGGAGTTGAACTGGAAGAGGAGGGGAGGAGGATATTGGAGCACAAGCAATGTGTAGCCAAATGGGTGGTTTTATACTCGGCTGACAGGACAGGAGGAGCAGGAGCAGCCAGAGGAGCTACAGGGCAATGAGGAAGATGAAACAGAGGACCCAGACACACCGTGGCAGTATGCAGTGGAGATGGAGGCAGGAGTCCCTCCAAATCACTTGCATAAATGGCACAATGCATGCTCACTTGCTTGCGTAGTGACAGCCGAATTGTCACCATTTGGCAGAGGGATAACTTATGGCTCTCCACCTTGTTGGACCCTCGCTGCCGGTCCAGAATTTACACCCACTGAGAGGAAGGACGAACTGATCTACTACAAAGACATGCTATGTAGTCAGTTGTCCGCTGCCTATCTGCGCCATTGTCTATCGTCTCGCAGGTCTTACCGAGAGGCCCTATGTGCTCACATTTCACTGCCATGGCTGCTGGGGAGGGGTGGGTGGCAGGACCATCACCAGCTCCATCAGAAGCAGCCTGAGTCTACAGTCGCTGATGAGTAGCTTTCTTCAACAGCATAGTGAAGAAACTACTCACCAGCAGCAGGTAGACCTTGAGCATGACCTTAACCAGCACTTGGCGGCATACTTGGACTGCATCCTGCCACCCCACATTGAAGATCAGCTGGACAACTGGGTAGCCAAACTGGATTTGTGGCCGCAAATAGCAGAGTTTGCCATGGAAAAGCTGTTCTGCCCGGCCAGTAGTGTGGCCGAATGGGTGAAAGGGGAGTGGTTGCTTATGAAAAGGGGCACCTTCACACGCTGATTTTCATATGGAATAAAAGTGTTTTTTGGACGACCTGTGGAACAGACAACAATATGGTAAGATGCATTTTAATGTGGGGGCTGTGTTGGACACAATGGTGTAAGTGTTAGATATTGCCATTTTGGGGTGAAAGACTCCCTTTAACCTCTGCTGTTACATTGTTGGTTTGAAAAATTAATTTTTGTTGATAGTGAAGTAATTGTATTGAATTGCTCAGTTACACTGTTGTGTGACCTAAAGAAATTTATTCTGTTCAGGATACGGGCACTGCCTTACTGTTAGTGAACTTAATTGTCAACTTTTGGCAGTTAAATTGACACCTGAGATAAACCATCTGTTAGTTTGGCGGGTAAATGCAAATAATGAGAAGAACATCAAATAAGGGACGTGGACATGGTCGTGGTGGTGTTGGTGGAGCTCCTGTTGCTGAGAGAGGACGTGGCCATTCTGCGCCAGCTACAGGTCCAAGTGAAACACCTTACTCAGGTGTGAGTAGGCGACAGAACCTGCAGCGTTATTTGTAAGGCCCAAATGCCGCTCTATGGATGGTGAGGCCAGAGCAAGTACAGGCGATAGTAGATTGGGTGGCTGACAGTGGCTTCATTTCCTTCACAGTATCTTCCACCCAGTTCTCTGCAGAAAGAGTTGGAACCAGCAGCCCATTGCTATCAGTCTTTCACCTCACCCTCTTGCAAATCAGCCAAGCAGTCTGAGCTCCAAGTCATGCAGCAGACTCTTATGCTTTTTGATGACTCTTCTGGCAGGTTTTCCCCGAGCCATCCACATAGCCCTGACCCAGAAGTGAAAGACATTGAATGCACTGATGCCCAACCACTTATGTTGCAGGATGGGGACATGGGAATAACAACGCAGCACGTCTCTGATCTAGACGAAACACAGCTGCCAACTGCTGCGGCTTTATGCAGTGTGCTAACCGACAAGGAGGGCAGGGGTAAAGAATGGGTGGAAGATGATGGGGAGGATGATGAGGTCCTAGACCCAAACTGGACTCAAGGTCATGCCAGTGACGTGTGCAGTTCTGAGGAAGAGGCGGTGGTCGCACAGAGGCAACAGCACAGCAAAAGAGGTAGAAGGGTGCAAAAGTGGAGCAGCCATTCCAGAGACAGTACGCCTGCTACTGCCCACCGCACCCAGAGACCGAGCACACCAAAGCCAGGTCCAAGAAGTTCATTGGTGTGGCAGTTCTTCACACAATGTCCTGACGACAATACACAAGTGGTTTGCACATTGTGCCATCAAAGCCTGAAGAGAGGCATAAACGTTGTAAACCTGAGCACTACCTGCATGATCAGGCATCTACATGCAAAGCATGAACTGCAGTGGAGTAAACACCTTAAAAACCAGGCTCCTCCTGCTACCTCTTCTGCTGCTGTCTTTGCCACTTCCTCCACCTCTGGAGTCACAGTGGCACCTGCCACCCAGCAAACAGAGGATGTTCCACCAACACCACCACCTCCGTCATCATCACCAAGCATCTCCCCCATGTCACAAGCAAGTGTTCGGCTGTCCATCACCAAAACACTGGAGAGAAAGAGGAAATACCCACCTGGACCACATGGACCAGTAAGCACAAGCAAGGATGCTATATCTCCCTAACTGCACACTGAGTAAATGTAGTGGCGGCTGGGCCCGAGGCGGATAGAGGTTTGGTGCATGTCCTTCCACCATCGAGGATCACAGGGCATTATTATTTGCCTTCTGTTGCCTCCTCCTCCTCTTCTACCACCTCCTCATCTGGTCAGCGAAAGACCTTCACCACCAACTTCAGCGCAGCCAGGGGTAAACGTCAGCAGGTGGTTTTAAAACATGTGTTTGGGGAACAAACCCCACACTGCAGTAGCTGTGGAGGGGCATAGAAGAACAGACCGATGAATTGCTGCCAGTGAGCCTCAAGCACGGTATGGTGGTGTCACGATCGCTATCCCAGCAGCAGTCGTGTCGCACCAGATGAAGGGGAAGGGGGACCCTTATCTATGGATGGGAAATAGAACGGCCACCCCTGACAAACCCTAAGCTGGCACCTGTCTGCCCTGATACCCTAGACGGGTGTAAACCCGTGCGGCGAGCAGGATGCCTAAACCCTGAGTCACCCTAAGAAGACTAGACTGGGGAAAGGCAGATGGGAGCACTAGTCACCATCACTCATGTCTAGGAGAACAACAGGGGAAGACAGCAACAAACAAACAATCTCCAGCAGAGATAGACTTATCCAGTCACGAGCAGAGAAGATGATCCCAATAACGACAGTCCACGCCAGACAAGAGCTCCACAGCAATACCGTCAAACGATCTCCTTCAAAGGTCAGCATAGCACTGGAAGTAAGGACTATATCTGGCAATGACTGCAAGTGAAACTGAAACTAATATAGTAGCTGGGAGTGGCAGACAGCACTCACCTGAGAAGAATGCCTACAAACTCCCAGTCAGGACAAAAAGGTTCACAAGGCAAAACCCGGATGACATACCCTGAACCACGGAGCAAACTCACAAGCTATCGCGAGTAACAAGTCACTGCGACCTTCTCCTCCCAGACCTGTCTGGATCAGTCACAGTCGTGACAGTACCCCCCTTTCTACGAGGGGCCACCGGACCCTCAAGACCAGGCCTCTCCGGATGGGACCTATGAAAAGCTCGAATGAGTCTGTCCGCCTTATCTCTGATGCTGGCACCCACATTCTCTCTTCGGAACCATAACCTCTCCAGTGCACCAGGTACTGAAGAGAGCGGCGAACATATCGTGAATCAACAATCTTTTCTACCTGAAACTTAAGACTGCCATCAACAGTCGGTAGTGGCAATGGTTCAGGAGGTTCTACATATCTCTTAAGCAGAGATCTGTGGAAGACATTATGGATCCTTAGAGTCTGAGGTAGCTCCAGACGAAAAGCCACCGGGTTAATGATCTTAATTACCCTATAAGGACCAATAAATCTCGGACCTAATTTCTATGAGGGAACCTTCAACTTGATATTTCTGGTAGACAACCACACCAAGTCATTCACCCCAAGGTCCGGACCTTCAGAGCGCTTCTTATCAGCCACACGTTTGTATCTACCACCAATTCTCTTCAAACTTTCTTGCACACTCTGCCACACTGATGAAAGTGAAGACGCAAATCGTTCCTCCTCGGGAATCCCAGACGGACCCCCCTCACTAAATGTACAAAACTGAGGATGAAAACCATACGCACCAAAAAATGGTGACTAATCGGTGGATTCTTGACGACGATTATTAATAGCAAACTCAGCTAACGGTAAATAAGATGACCATTCCTCCTGATTTTCGGAAACAAAGCATCTCAAATAGGTCTCTAGGTTTTGATTGGTACGTTCAGTCTGACCGTTGGACTGTGGATGGAAAGATGAAGAAAACGACAGATGAACCCCTAAACGAGAACAAAAGCTTTCCAAAATTTAGAAACAAATTGGAGTACCACGATCCGAAACAATATCGGAAGGGACCCTGTGAAGCTTCACGATGTGGTCAATAAAAACCTGAGCCAGTGTGTTAGCATTAGGCAATGCGGTAAGAGCAATAAAGTGCACCATTTTACTGAATCTGTCAACAACTACAAGAATAACAGTCTTCCCCGCTGATACTGGTAGATCAGTAATGAAATCCATTGATAGGTGCGCCCAAGGCCTGTTAGGGATGGCCAGAGGTAAAAGACGCCCTGCCGGACGAGTATGATCCACCTTAGAACGAGCACAGGTAGCACATGCAGACACAAAATTCAACACCTCCTGGCGCCACTTAGGCCACCAGAACCGACGAGACACTAATTTAGAGGTTGCCTTACTACCTGGGTGTCCTGCCAGTGCGGAGTTATGGTGTTCTTTAGTATCTCCAGGCGTAAATTTTCTGGCACAAACAGTTTACCCGAGGGGCAGGAGGCCGGGCGTCCCTCTGAGCTTCCAACACCCTCCCTCTAAACCTGAGTGTAATGCAGAGACCACCACCCCTTTTGCAAAATAGGCTCTGGAACATCAACATCACCCCTCCAGGAAAACTTCGAGACAATGCATCCGCCTTAGTATTTTTGCCCCCGGGCGATAGGTTATTACAAAATTAAACCTAGTAAAAATAACGACCACCGAGCCTGTCTAGGGGTGAGACGTTTAGCAGACTCCAGATATACTAAGTTTTTGTGATCAGTAATCACTGTGACGGGATGAACCGCCCCTCCAAAAATGACGCCACTCCTCTAAGGCCAACTTAATAGCCAAAAGTTCCGTGTTGCCAATATCATAGTTCCTTTCTGCAGTAGACAATTTCTTCGAAAAGAAAGCACACGGACGACATTCACCAGGGGACGGGCCCTGAGATAGTACCGCTCCCACCCCCACCTCTGATGCGTCAACCTCTACAATAAAAGGAAGCGAGACATCTGGCTGTACGAGAATAGGAGCCGAGGTGAATCTCTCCTTCAGAGATGTAAAGGCAGTTTTGGCTGCATGTGACCATTTGGAAAAATCGGATCCCTTTCGGGTCATGTCCGTCAGTGGTTTGACCACTGTAATATGGGGGAAGACCACTTCAATAACCAGGTGCATGAGCCGGCCCAGGGTTAACGAAAACAGGTGTTTATTTTCCAAAACGAAAAATAGGTACAGCTTCCAGCAGCCAAGGACATAAAAAAACAACTTAAAGTCTGCTTGGTTCAATACAACATAAACAGTAGAACAGTCCATTCCAAATAAAGGTATTACTGTTTTACCCAGGGGCTTTAGACCGTGGTAGCTTGCAGTCAGCTTTCCAGCCAAACTTCTCACGCACCCTCAGCTTCCAGCTCTGCTCACACCAACAGCAGTGTGTCCACACTCCACACCCCTCTCCCTTCCTTTTCCTCTTATAAGGAGAGTTAACCCTGTGGGTACAGGATCCCAGATAGTCAGTACTTTCTTAAAGGCACCACAACCCAAACAGTGGGGATATATATCTGCCATTGAGGACCCAACCTTGGCGTCCTCTACATATCCCTCTCTGCCCCGACGCGGAGGCGGCGGAGGCACTAGTGGATAACATGCAATGCACCCGGAGAGAGCATCCGCATTCTGATGTTGACTCCCTGACCTATGTTCGACCACAAAGTTGAAATCCTGGAGAGAGAGGAACCATCTCGTGACCCTGGCATTGGTCTGTTTGTGCTGTCTCATCCAGGTCAATGGGGCGTGGTCGGACACTAAGCAGAATTTCCTACCCAGCAGGAAATATCGCAGAGAATCCAGAGCCCACTTGATGGCCAGGCACTCTCGCTCTACCACAGCATAATTCCTCTCTGCCGCTGTCAGTTTCCTGCTGAGAAAGATCACGGGGTGTTCCTCCCCATTGACCACCTGAGACAGGACGGCACCCAGCCCTGCACTTGAAGCGTCCGTCTGGACCACAAATTCTTTTGAGAAGTCTGGTGCGACAAGCACAGGAGACTCACATAAGGCCCTTTTAAGATTCTGAAAAGCCTCCTCAGTTTCCATACTCCATTTGATCATGACTGATTTCTTTCCTTTTGTTAAGTCCGTCAAAGGGGCCGCAACTGTGGCAAAGTTGGGGATAAATCTCCGGTAGTAACCCACTATACCCAGGAACGCCCGAACCTGCTTCTTGGTAAGAGGGCGAGGCCAGTTTAGTATGGCTTCTACCTTGCTCATCTGCGGCTTTACTAGCCCTCTGCCTACGGTGTATCCCAGGTACTTTGCTTCCTCCATTCCAATGGCGGATTTTTCCGGGTTCACTGTAAACCCTGCCCCTTTCAAAGAGTCTAGGACTGCCTGGACGCGAGGGATATGGGATTCCCAATCAGTACTGAAAATGACAATGTCATCCAGGTATACTGATGCATACCGTCCATGGGGCCGCAATATCCTGTCCATGGCTCTTTGAAACGTGGCAGGGGCAGAGTGTAACCCGAAGGGCATCCTTTATACTGCCAATGGCCCTCCGGAGTGGAGAATGCCGTCTTTTCTCTGGCTTCCCGGGTGAGAGGAATTTGCCAGTACCCTTTCGTGAGATCCAGCGTAGTGATATAGCGGGCAGGTCCTAATTTTTCGATTAATTCATCTACCCGGGGCATTGGGTAGGCATCAAATTTTGAAACCTCATTTAGTTTTCTGAAGTCATTGCAGAATCGCAGTGTGCCATTGGGTTTCGGTACCAACACAATCGGACTTGACCATTCGCTCTGCGATTCTTCAATGACGTCCAATTCAAGCATTCTCTTGACTTCTTCAGATACCGCTTTCCTCTGGGCCTCTGGAACTCGGTATGGCTTTAGCCGGATTGTCACATTAGGCTCTGTAACAATGTCATGTTCAATGACATTGGTGAGCCCTGGCAAACCTGAGAATTTATCTTTGTTTCTCTGTAGAAACTCCTTTACTTGTTGCCTTTGGGACTTGGACAGCGTATCAGCAACACATACCTGGTCAGCTCCTACAGAGTCCTCTACCATGACCTGTGCCACAGCGGTCATTTGTTCCCGATCTTTCCAGGGTTTCAACAGGTTTACGTGGTAGATCTGGTAAGGTTTCCTCTTCCCAGGCTGGTGTACCTTATAATTCACCTCACCTACCCTTTCTACCACCTCAAATGGACCCTGCCACCTGGCTAAGAACTTGCTTTCCACAGTGGGGATTAGGACCGCTACCCGGTCCCCTACTGAGAATTGCCTTAATTTGGCTGACCGGTTATATACCCGCCTCTGGGCATCCTGGGCCTTCTGGAGATGTTCCTTAACCAGTGGCATCACCTTAGCTACTCTCTCTCTCATTTGTGAGATATGTTCCACCAGAGTCTGGTGTGGTGAGGACTCACCTTCCCAGGTTTCCTTCACCAAATCCAGGAGTCCACGTGGTCTTCGCCCATACAAAAGTTCAAATGGCGAGAACCCCGTAGAGGCCTGTGGGACCTCCCGTATGGCGAACAACAAGGCTGGTAGTAACATGTCCCAATCTTTTCCGTCCTTCTGGACTACTCTTTTTAACATAAGCTTTAATGTTTTGTTGAACCTCTCCACAAGGCCATCCGTTTGCGGGTGATAGACGGATGTCCGCAACTGTCGGATCTGAAACAGCTTGCAGAGGTCCGCCATGACTTTCGACATAAACGGGGTGCCCTGGTCCGTTAGGATCTCCTTGGGCAGCCCTGTACGGGAGAACATCTGGAATAATTCCCGAGCTATGGCCTTAGAGGAGGTGTTCCTTAATGGAACCGCCTCTGGGTACCTGGTTGCGTAATCTACCACGACTAGTATGTGCTGATGTCCCCGTGCTGATTTTACCAACGGCCCCACCAGGTCCATGGCAATCCGCTCAAATGGTACCTCGATTATAGGTAAAGGTACCAGGGGGTTCCGATAGTGTGACACTGGGGCTGTTAACTGGCACGTGGGACAGGACGTACAATACCTCTTCACCTCTGCCTTTACCCCAGGCCAGTAGAACCTGTTTGTTATCCTGGCCTCTGTCTTCTCTGCCCCCAAATGTCCGCCTAATGCATCATTATGCGCCAAATCGAGGAGCTGTCTCCGATACGAGTGGGGTACCAGCAGCTGTTCAATAACTTCCCTCAGATTTCCGTCACGCGGTATAGCAAGTCCCCATTTAGCGCAAAATGAGGGAACCTAAGTTCTGCCCCGGGAACCTGTGAGACTCCATTTATAACCACCACCTGCTCTCTAGCATGTGTTAAGGAGGGGTCCTGTAACTGGGCGGAGCCAAACGCACCCTTGGGTAAGTCTAGGCCTGGGTACGTTGGTTCGGGTGGGGTCTCCCCTCGTCCTCCTCCAACATCACTTGCAACAGAGAGTCTTCTGCCCCCAGTGGTCAGTTCAGCTCCGGACCCTAAATCATGCACATCCTGAACATTTTCCACATCACAAATGTTACCATTACCATTCATGTTGCCACTAGGCAAGTCCATATTGGTGGGAAGTGTCCTGGATAGTTCGGGACCACTATTTTCATGATTTGACGTATCAGAGGTCAAAGTCTCTAGTCTCTTTGATTGTTCAAGGAACCCACTTTGCGCCTGTTTCCACAGGTCTAGAAATAGCGGACAGTCTCGCCCTACAATAACATCATGGACCAGGCTGTTCACTATCCCAACCTCCTGGGTCACGGAAGTACAGCCATGGGCAACAGTCACTGGTATTAAGGGGTATTCCCTAGTATCCCCATGAATACAAACAACCCGAAGAGTCTTACTTACAGGGCCGAGTCTCCCAATCAGTCTGGCGTGGACTAGCGTCACCATGCTGCCGGAGTCCAAGAGGGCTTTGGCCGGGAGGTGGTTCACCAAAATTTCACACTCAAACTGACCGGCGGTAAGGTCAAGATGGGTGACGCATGCTCGCTGTGCGTACAGGGAGACTCTCCGTCCTGTCCTGCAGTCCATGGGCTCATCCTGAAGAGGGCATTGGGTCCGGGTATGGCCATAGGCTCGACACCGCCAACACTGTATGTCCCCATTCTTCTTACAGGGGTTAGCCTCCGCGGCTCGGATGGCACTGTTGTAGGGACATCTGGTCCAGAATCCGAATGGTTCCCCTCCTGGATGCGGTAACTGGTCGTACAGCCTCGCCGTGGGTTCCCGGTGCTTGGTGGGTCCGAGCAAGTCCTCGACTACAGTGTACCGCTCTACCAGTTCCACCAACTGGTTTGCCGTTGCTGGGTCCCCATGGCTTACCCAGCGCTGCAGGTCATGCGGCAGTGATCTCAGGTACCGGTCCATGGCCACCCGTTCCACAACTTGCGGGCCCGTCAATTTCTCAGGCTGCAGCCACTTTTTTACTAACTGCACCAGGTCATGCATTTGGGCTCTTGGTGGATGGCCAGCCTGGTAAACCCAGCGGTGCACTCTTTGGGCCCGAACGGCCGTAGTTACCCCCAGCCGAGCCAGGATCTCCGCCTTTAGCTGCTCATAGTCTTTAACGAGTTCGACTGGCAAGTCGAAATAGGCTTGTTGAGGGTCTCCCGTAAGAAAGGGTGCGATTATGCTGGCCCATTGGTCCTGTGGCCACCCCTCTCTCTCTGCTACTCTCTCAAAAGTCAATAAGAAAGCCTCGACATCATCACCAGATGTCAGTTTTTGTAACAGGTGGCTGGCCCTTACAGCAACTTGGGGCCCAGCGGCAGTGGTTGCTTGTGCTTGTCCTTGAGCCAACTGTTGTACAGCCTGCTTTAAGGCAGTTACCTGGGCTTGTGTAGCTTCCTGGTGTGCAGTAAGCTGAGCAATCAGCACACGGTTTGTCTCTTGCTGCGCCGCCATTGCTTCCTCATGGCGGCGGGTTGCCTCGACTGTGGCCTGCTGCTGAGCCACCGAAGCTTGCTGCTGAGTTGCAGTGGCTTGCAGCAGGGCTTTCATAACTTCCTCCATGTCTTTTCCTGCAGCTTGCAGAGATTTCACCCAAGACATGCCAAACAGGGTACTGTCTCTTTAAATGTCACTTTTTATGATTAAACGGCTTTTGCGGCTTTCATGCACCATGCCCGCATCCGACACCAATTGTAATATGGGGAAGACCACTTCAATAACCAGGTGCATGAGCCGGCCCAGGGTTAACGAAAACAGGTGTTTATTTTCCAAAACGAAAAATAGGTACAGCTTCCAGCAGCCAAGGACATAAAAAAACAACTTAAAGTCTGCTTGGTTCAATACAACATAAACAGTAGAACAGTCCATTCCAAATAAAGGTATTACTGTTTTACCCAGGGGCTTTAGACCGTGGTAGCTTGTAGTCAGCTTTCCAGCCAAACTTCTCACGCACCCTCAGCTTCCAGCTCTGCTCACACCAACAGCAGTGTGTCCACACTCCACACCCCTCTCCCTTCCTTTTCCTCTTATAAGGAGAGTTAACCCTGTGGGTACAGGATCCCAGATAGTCAGTACTTTCTTAAAGGCACCACAACCCAAATAGTGGGGATATATATCTGCCATTGAGGACCCAACCTTGGCGTCCTCTACACCACCAAGGAATAGTTCTTTATAAACTTTCTATAAAAATTGGCAAACCCCAGGAAGCGTTGCAAAGCCTTCAGGTTCTCAGGCAGATCCCAGTCCATAATTGCCCGGACTTTCTCTGGATCCATGCGGAAACCTGAATCTGACAACACATACCCCAGAAATGGCAGTTCTTTTACGGCGAACACACATTTCTCTAATTTAGCAAACAATTTGTTGGCCCTTAATATCTGCAGCACTTGTCTCACATGGATCTTATGTGTATCCAGATCCGGAGAATAGACCAGGATGTCATCAAGATATATCACAACAAATCTCCCGATAAGGTGACTAAAAATATCGTTGACAAAATGTTGGAACACCGCAGGCGCATTAGTAAGACCAAATGGCATGACAAGATTTTCATAATGCCCTTCCGGAGTATTAAAGCCGTCTTCCACTCATCCTCCTCTCTGATGCGAACCAGGTTATAGGCTCCTCTGAGATCCATTTTGAGAACCATTTAGCACCAGCAACCTGATTAAAGAGGTCGGGAATGAGAGGAAGAGGATAGGATCTCGGATAGTTATCCGGTTTAATTCCCGAAATCCAGGCAAGGACGCAGGCCCCCATCTTTCTTTTAACGAAAAGAACCCTGCAGCCATGGGTGAAGAAGAGGGTCTGATGTGTCCCTTAGCCAAACTCTCCGAAATATAATCTTTCATAGCCTTCCTCTCCGGGCCGGAAAGATTGTATAACCGGGTTTTAGGTAGTTTTGCCCCAGGTAACAGATTAATCGGGATGGACAATGAGGTGGTAACCCCTGACAACCCTTCTCAGAGAACACATCCATAAAATCTGACAGAAAGGCAGGTAGAGTTGTTACAGAGAGTGTTGAGCACCTACTACTCAAGCAGTTGTCCTTACAATGTTCACTCCACTTCAGCCCCAATACCATAGGAGCCGGAAGACCGTCCAGGACATAACAAGAGATATGCTCTTTATGGAGGTCCCCTACCTGCAGATGGATATTATGGATGATCTGTGTTAACTCTCTCTGAGTAAGAGAGGAGGAGTCGATGGCAAAAACAGGAATGGTTCTGCGTACCGGTTCCGGAGTAAGCCCCAGAGCCTGAGCAAACCGTGAATCCACCAAGTTGACCCCGCCCCACTGTCCAAAAAGACGGAACAGATCTCAGTCTTATTGCCCGCCATAACGGTAGCGGACAACAAAAACTGAGACATGCGTATGGAGGAAACGAATACGCCCAGACTGTTATCCTCCGCACAATCTGGGGACTCTAGTTTCTCCGGCGGCTCCTTTGTTTGTGGTCTCTTGGGTACTGAGGGACATAACTTTACAAAATGACCCCTCCCCACAACGAAAACAAACCTCTGACCTACGGCGGACCTTAGGAGGATTCACCCGTCTAGTGGTGCCCCCTATTTGCATTGGTTCGACTGGATCATAACAAACCGATCCCTGCCCTATACAGGCCTCTGTAGAATTTAATAGTCTCTCCCTGAGTCGTCTGTCGATTCTTATGGACAGAGACATAGCAGCCTCAAGAGACCCAGGGACCTCGTATACCACCAGCGCGTCTTTAATTTTTCAGACAACCCCTGGCAGAACTGACTCCTAAGGGCCGAGTCGTTCCATAATGTATCCGTAGCCCACCTACGGAATTCGGAACAATATAGTTCAGCTGACCGGTTCTCTTGCCGAAGTCTACGTAGCTTAGACTCAGCCAGTGAGACCCTGTCCGGGTCATCATATACGAGACCCAAGGCTTCAAAAACTCCTCCACTGATCGTAAGGCCGGAGAGTCAGATGGTAAGGAGAAAGCCCAAGCCTGCGGATCTCCTTGCAGGAGAGAAATTACAATGCCCACCCTTTGTTCCTCACCGCCGGAGGATCTAGGGCGTAACCTGAAGAACAATTTACAAGCTTCTCTGAAGGTTACAAATTGGTCTCTCCCTCCTGAAAACCTATCAGGAAAAGCCACTTTTGGCTCAGGAGTACCTTGGTTTCCCGTAGCAACGGTGGAACCCAATGATTGCTGCTGCTGCTGCTGCAGCACTGTTGCTTTTAATCCTGCCACTTCAAGGGATAACCCCTGTAATTATTTCGCCAAAACAGTAACCGGATCCATAGTGGAACAGAAAATACAAAGCAAAACAGCAGGCAAAAAAAAAAAGGAAATGTCACCTTTTTTTTCTTTTCTAAAAGGCCAGATATACTGTCACAACCGCTATCCCAGCAGCAGTCGTGTCGCACCAGACGGAGGGGAAGGGGGACCCTTATCTATGGATGGGAAATAGAACGGCCACCCCTGACAAACCCTAAGCTGGCACCTGTCTGCCCTGATACCCTAGACGGGGTGTAAACCCGTGCGGCGAGCAGGATGCCTAAACCCTGAGTCACCCTAAGAAGACTAGACTGGGGAAAGGCAGATGGGAGCACTAGTCACCATCACTCATGTCTAGGAGAACAACAGGGGAAGACAGCAACAAACAAACAATCTCCAGCAGAGATAGACTTATCCAGTCACGAGCAGAGAAGATGATCCCAATAACGACAGTCCACGCCAGACAAGAGCTCCACAGCAATACCGTCAAACGATCTCCTTCAAAGGTCAGCATAGCACTGGAAGTAAGGACTATATCTGGCAATGACTGCAAGTGAAACTGAAACTAATATAGTAGCTGGGAGTGGCAGACAGCACTCACCTGAGAAGAATGCCTACAAACTCCCAGTCAGGACAAAAAGGTTCACAAGGCAAAACCCGGATGACATACCCTGAACCACGGAGCAAACTCACAAGCTATCGCGAGTAACAAGTCGCTGCGACCTTCTCCTCCCAGACCTGTCTGGATCAGTCACAGTCGTGACAGGTGGTGTGCGATAATGGGCAAAATCTCGTAGCAGCTCTGGGACCAGCCTGGTGGTGGTGCACACATTCCTTAAAAACTACTCAGACATGTCAGAACTGCTGCAGAAAGTGTGGTCCATCTGTGCGCACTTTCGGCGTTCTCACCTTGCTGCTGCTTGCCTGTCTGCGCTGCAGTGTAACTTCGGCCTTCCCGCTCACTGCCTCATATGCGACATGCCCACCAGGTGGAACTCCACCTTGCATATGCTGGAGATACTGTGCGAGTAGCAGCAGGCGATAGTGGAGTTTCAGCAGCAGCACGCACAGGTCAGTCACTCTATGGAACAGCACCACTTCACCACCAATAAGTGGGCCTCCATGCGAGACCAGTGTACCTTGTCGCTGTGTTTCAAGTACTCAACTAACATGGCCAGTGCCGATGATGCCGTTCTTAGCGTTACACTACCACTTCTATGTCTCCTTGAAAAAACACTTATGGCGATGATGGAAGAGAATGTGGCGGAGGAGGAAGAGGGGGCATTTCACAGGGTTTCAGGCCTGTCATTCAGAAGTGGCTCAGAGGGTGGGTTCCTGCACCAACAAAGGCCAGATACATGTGGCTAACCAGGGCACAGTTCTGGTGGAGGATGAGGTAGAGGAGGAGGAACCATGTTCACAGCAGGGTGGCACCCAATGCAGCTCTTGGCGATCACTGGAGCGTAGCTGGGGGATACGGGAGGACATAGACAATATACCACCTACAGAGGACATCTTATCCTTACCTCTGGGCTGCCTGGCACACATGAGCAAATACATGCTGCAGTGCCTGCGCAATGACTGCAGAGTTGCCCACATTTAAACTTGTGCTGACTACTTTGTTGACAACCTGCTGGATCCCTGTTACAAAGACAACGTGCCATCCTTAATTCCATTACTGGAGCGTGATAGAAAGATGAGCGACTACAAGCGCATGCTGGTAGATGCACTCCTGAGGGCATTCCCAGCTGACACTGGGGAAAAGTGGAAGCACAAGGCAAAGGCAGAGGCAGAGGAGGAAGAGGTCGCCAACGCAGCTGGGTCACAGCCAGCACCTCACAGGGCAGAGTTAGCATGGTTAACATGTGGAAAATCTTTGTCACCACGACACAGCAACCGGCACCACCAGCTGATATGGACCGTCTTAGCAGGAGGCAGCATTTGAACAACATGGTGGAAAAGTAGATGTGCACACGCCTACACGTACTGACTGATGGTTTTGCCCCATTATACTTCTGGGTCTCCAAATTGTCCACATGGCCTGAGCTTGCCCTTTATGCTTGCCCTTTATGCCTTGAAGGTGTTGGCTTGCCCTGCAGCAAGTGTATTGTCTTAACGTGTATTTAGCATAGCAGGGGGCATCATTACAGACAAACACAGCCGCCTGTCCACAGCCAACGTGGACAAGCTGACATTCATTAAAATGAACCAGGCTTGGATCCCACAAGACTTGTCTGTACCTTGTACAGAATAGACATTTATACCCGCCTCAACCATACATTCTTGTACTCAAGTGCACTTATTCTTTGATTTCTTTTATATCATTTGTCCCATTATTTTGGGAGCTACCCCAATTTAAAAAAATAAAAAATAAAAATAGCTGGCTACCTCCATCGCTGCTTCCACCTACAACACCACATTCACCGCCTCCTCAACCTCCAACTCCACATCCACCTCTTCCTCCGAGTTGCAGGTTAATAATTTTACATTTTTATTTATTTTATTTTATGTTATTTCCCTATCCACATTTGTTTGCATAGCACTTGCCATGCTCTTAAGCACATTGTTCTGCCTTTTGCAGCCCTTTAACCCTTTCCATTACATTCTTAGGGCCATTTTAGTGCCCAAAAGTTCGGGTCCCCATTGACTTCAATGGGGTTCGGGGTCAAGTTCAGGTTTAGTTCGGATTCCGAACCCAAACTCTTTTGTGAACTTTGGCCGAACCCGTTGTTCGCTCAACTCTAGTCAAAACATGACCCTGCTGGATGATAGTGACTTCTTTGGCCTGTTGCTGTGGCTGCTACCATCCCCACTTCTTCTGCTGCCACTTGTGATTGCTACATTAACATTTTTGCCACTGCACATTACTTTGGAGGGCCCAGGCAACTGCTTGTTTGCCATAGTGTACAATAAGTGTATCTGTAATGTAACAGATTAACAAGGAATGTGTAGCAGCAGTTGAACAAGATAAACATAGATATATATTAGATCCCCCTTTAATACTGAGGCACAGTAAGTCTATGTACATATAAACGAACAGATTTGCTATGAATGTGGCAGCAGTTCAACAAGATGCACACAGCGATATATTAGACCAGGTTAACTATGAGTTAGATAGCATTGAAAAAGAAAACAAAAAACTTTATTAAATTATCAATGAGATAAAAGGCTATCTGTCCACCAAAAGAATTTAAATTAAAGTAATGGCAAGGGAAACATGTGGCCCCTAGATCACTAGCTGGACTGCCAAAACTTGCCCTGATAACTACCCTGGGTTTAGTAGATACTATTTCACCCTCTCACTGTAATCAGCGGTGGTCACAGTGCCGGAGGCTATGCACGTTCGCGTGCACGTCATCAGTGGCGCGAGCAACACTCCTTCATTGATCCTATTGTTATCATTTTCCAGTTGCTCCTGATGAATTGTTGGTGAATTCAACAAGCAAACGTGTAAAGCATTGATTATTTAGGAGAATTATACATGAAGCCTATACTTAGGGCATTGTTATAGGGAACCAGACTGGTCTTCACACTCTATTAGCGCAGCACCTAGCAAGCCTACAATTATAGTATAGGGAACCAGACTGGTCTTCACACTCTATTAGCGCAGCACCTAGCAAGCCTACAATTATAGTTAGGCGGATCACAATTGTGGGTGTAGATAGATGTGAGTTTGAATACATAACCCATGGGGTGTCTGTTACTGTGTCTTATTCACAGAGAATTATTGCTGAACTATTAGCCACAGGACCACTGATTACAGTGAGAGGGTGATATAATATCTACTAAACCCTGGGCAGTTATTAGGGCAAGTGTTGGCAGTCCAGCTAGTGATCTAGGGGCCACATGTTACCCTTGACGTTATTTTAATTTAAATTCTTTTGGGGGGAAGATAGCCATTTATCTCTTAATAATTTAATAAAGTTTTTTTTTTTTTTTCTTTTTCAATGCTATCTACCTTATAGTTAAACTATCCTATTTTAGATAAGTGTAAACCTTTTCATTACCTATAAGTTAACCAGATATATTAGACCACCCTTAAATACTAAAGCACAGTAGATTTAAGAATGTGGCAGCAGTCGAACAAGATAAACGTGGCAATATATTAGACCGCCCTTTAAAACAATTACACATTAATTCTATGTTTAAGCTAACAAATTAACTGTGAATGTTGCAGTAATTCAACAAGATGCACACATTGATATATTACACTGCCTTTTAATATTGAGGCCCAATAAGTCTATGTATAAACTAACCGATTAATAGTGTTGATCAAGCACCAAAGTGCCCGGGTGCTCGAGTAGAACACCTCGGGATGCTCGGGTGCTCTACAGAGCACCCGAGCACAATGGAAGTAAATGGGAGAACTCAAGCATTAAACCAGGCACCTCCTGCTCTGAAGAGGGAGGGTGTCTGGTCTACATGAAAAAGTCAGAAATTGATGGAAACACCACTAAAATGGTTCGGAAACAGCATGGGGAGGATGACTGGATGCATCTTGGACTCCCTGGAAAAAATTACAGTCAATGTCACAGATATTTGGGAGGCGGAAACATTATACAGGAGAGGTAGCAAAGGTAATGGCACTGCTGTCAACAGTGGCTAAGAAAAATTTGAGTCAATGTCACAGATATTTGGGATGCGGAAACATTATACAGTAGATGTAGCGCAGGTAATGTCACTGTCCGCAGAGTCTACAGAAAAAGTACACTGGATGTCACAGATAATTTTAGTATTAACACACGTTAAACAGGAGATGTAGCGCAGATAATGTCGCTGTCTGCAGCGTCTATGGAAAAGGTCACTGGATGTCAAAGATATTTTTAGGATGCGGAAACATTATACAGGAGATGTAGCGCAGATAATGTCACTGTCCACAGCGTCTACGGAAAAAGTACATTGGATATCACAGATATTTTTGCAAACGTTATACAGGAGATGTAGCGCAGGTAATGTCACTGTCCACAGCGGACACCGTCTCCGGAAAAAGTACACTGGATATCACAGATATTTTTGCAAACGTTATACAGGAGATGTAGCGCAGATAATGTCGCTGTCTGCAGTGGCCAAAAAATTGCACGCTATTTAGGGCAGGTTGCACTAAAAATACAACAATAGTCCTTAAAAGGACTTTTGGGTCTCTAACACCAACCCTGCCTAACAAAAAAAGAAAATTTAATTCCCTACACTATCCGTCCCTTCTAGAGCGCAGCTCTTCCTGACTAAGACTAAGCTGAACCACGTGTCATCGGGTGCTTTATAGCACCCGATTGCGCGTCCTTGACAGCCAATCACTGTAATGCCAGTTACCCTCATGGCTAAGACATTACAGTGAGTCGCAGTACTTACCTGCATGTGAGGGGCGAGACTCGAGCATCGTGCTCGAGCACACATGGTATTCGGCCGAACACTGCGATATGCAGAGCATCGTGATGCTTGAGCCGAACTTGTGTTCAGCTGAGTATGCTCGATCAACACTACCGATTAAGTATGAATGTGGCTGCAGTTTAACAAGATGCACATGACAATTATACTTAACCTGCACTGTCCCTGCTGTCTTCCTATGCTCTCCATACCGTTTTTAAAAAACTCTCCCTACGATCTCCCTGTACAGTCACTGCACTCTCCCTATCCAATATTCTTCTATTAATAGTTTTCTACAACACTGTCTCTAAGCATTTGTCATGTATCTCCCTAAGCTTAGCTCACAGTGAAGAAACTAGTGCAGCCGCCTGTCCACAGCAACCTGGACAAGCTCACGTTTATTAAAATGAACCAGGTATGGATTGCACAGCGACACAATACAACTATGTATAGGCTAACAAACTAACTGTGAATTTTGCAGTAGTTCAACAAGATGCACGCATGTGCTGAGTAGACAAGTATATCGGCTGCACCCAGCCATTGTTATACTCCAGCGCACTTTCTCTTTGCTTTATCTTTTCTATTTCCAAATGTTTTTGGGCCTTTCCAAATTCGTGAAAAACAAACAAAAAAACACAAAAACAGTGTTGGCTATCTTCTCCTCCTCCATGGCCACTTCCAGCTACACTGCCACTTCCATTGCCTCCTTAACCTCCTACTCCACTTTGACCTCCGCCTCCTAGTTCAAAATTATAATTTGTTTTCTATTCTTTGTTATTTTAAGTCATTTCCCTATCCACATTTGTTTGCAGGGTAATTGTCCTGCTCTAACCCTTGCTTTTGCAGCCCTTTAGCTTTTACTACGACTATTTTACAGCCATTTTAGTGCACCAAAGTTCGGGTCCCCATTTACTTCAATGGGGTTCGTGTTCAGGTTTGAGTTTGGGTCAAGTTCTAGTCATATCACATTCCCGAGCTTCTTACTTTCACTTTGTAACACATGCAGCAGTCATTTAAAAAAAAATAATAATATTACCACAAAGTGAGAATAAATTCTGATTCGTGGCAAATAAAAATTTTCCAGAATTTTGGATGGAATTCCACTTTGGATGCTTTGACTCACTCAATACTAATGTTGAATGCCATACAAATTAAAAACAAATGTTAGGAATGAAAAATATTGAATATTTTAGTAAACACTTGCATTCACCATAATACAACATTTCTGTAGTGTCCTTTTGAGTAATCTGTATTGCATTGTTCTAATTTTACTCCTGAAAATTTTATGAATATATTGACAACCGAGAGCTTCTATTCTCCTTGTCTAAGTGGCATGTATGCCCATGGTCTAACAGTGTCCAATGAGAGTTGGAAGTATCAGACTGGGTAGAACCATTGACAAGTTGAATGGTAATGTTAATATAAATTACATTTTCAGTTACAGTAACAGAAGATTGGTACCATGCTAAGAAAGGGTGTACCTAAACTGTTTATTTACTGTTTACTGTTAAATTTAATAGAGGAATGCAGGAGAACAAAATTCCTCTTCTATGGTGGATGTATACTGTATATATTTATTTGTGATTTATTGTGTTTTCATGAGGAACTCTTCCATACGTGTTGCCTGTAAAATCCATCTGAAATTCTGTCAGTGAGATACAAGTACAAGTTTATCTATCCCATCAGTACCAGGGATGTACTTTTGTGCAAGGACGCAGTTTCTATAAGGTCTGCAAACACGGTAAATGAGTTAAACATAATGTTCTATATTTTTAATTTTCTGCCTCTGGGTCACTTTACTAAAAGCCTTATTTTCTTTCAAAACATTTGTCTTCCTACTACATGACGTTCTAGTAGGATTAATTCTAGGTATCCAAACCACTGATAAGTGGAATATTTGAATCACAAGTAATTGGCTAGAGCAACTCAACCATTAAAGGATCAATGTCACCAAATACAGCTTTAAAATTTGGTGCATATGTATGCACCTGCTGTTTTCTTTAATTAACTCTGTGAGAAGAGCACTACACATTCAGAATCCAGATATAATATTAAATATTACAAATTAAATAAAGAAGGGAAACTGCTTGAAGACATCAATTATTAATGCCAGATTTATTACCATTTCCCAAATGAATGGGATTAAATATGAACGAACCACTGAAATGTGAACAGCAAGATATTGATACTTGTATGAACAATACGTACATCTAATACTGAACCTATGAATAAGTTGCTGTAAGGTTTTCAATTACGAATAAGTTTGAAGAGCTTAAATGTAGTTTACATTGAAGGATTATACATATTATAAAGTCTAATTAAATTAGCTATATACTAAAGTTTATTAAGGAGTACTATACCTCCAGTTGGAAATAAAACTTACTATGCTTCAAAATCCTTTGGTACAGTATATGCAAGTAGGCTTTCTCTCAAGCTATACTGTTAGTTCCTAACATTGAAAGTAGATTAATACACTATCAAATGTGGATGACATTTTAAATAAAAGACATGCACCATGAATTGACCTGACCTGATTTTAAATTTCTATTATGGATTGCAATGCATAGAGTAAAATTCATGATAAATCCACAGCAAAATCTGAAACAAATCCACATATAGCATACACATGTTTTGCTGTGGAAATAAGGTAAAATCTGCAGCAGAAAGCTCTTTGAAATCAGTTAGCTCCAATATAGAGAGCATTAATAGAAAAATTCCTAGTGTTCTTTTCATCCTGGTATAGCCTGGCCAAGCACCCATCTGCAAATATACTCACTAAAAACTTTTTAGATTACATTAACCTCTAATTTATAACAGATGATGAATAGTGCACCTTAACCCAAACTTTTACACAACAGAAACTCTCTATTATTTTTGTCTTACCTATAGATAATCTTACCATTAGCTATTACAGGCAATTCTGACAGATCGTCCTCCCACATTTCTTATGGCTTACTCAACAGTGCTAAACTACCTCCTCAAACTTTGGAAGCTTGTATCATCAAATTACCCAAAAAGGAAGAACACTACATTCTACAATCCATCCAATTTCACTACTGAACACTACTGAATTCATTAAGTGGTGGGAAAAAGAATTGGACTCGTAGTTTCCAAACTAATTTCACCAGAGCAAGTGGATTTCCACCTCTTGAGGGAAGGTAGACACAACACTACTTTTCTTATCAACTTGACATATCACACCTTCTCCCAAAAACATTCCTCTACTTTTCGAAGACGGGTTTTAAATGTTTGCACTGATGAATTTGACATTAAAGCTTAAAAGGTTGGCTCCCTTCCAATGGCCAGAACAGCAGATTAAATATTTAGGGACCTATCATACCACAGATTCTTCTATATTATTCTCTGCCAACTATATACCTCTGATCATGAACTACAAGCACACTTAACTTCCCTTATCATCCCCTTTATCTCTTGGGTTCGTAGGAAGAAACATTTCAAAACTTATAGTCTTACTCAGCTACTTTAAGTCCTTCAGATAGACCCAATTTTCATTTCCCAAACTTTCTTTAACAAAGTATTCTTATGTTTCCTTTGGAATGGTAGGTCTCCTAGGCTACCAAATGGATTATTAATCTTCAAGACATTTGCTGGTGGTATGTGCTTACCTGACCACTTCTTATATTACCAAGCAGTTCATTTGAGTAGACGGTTTAATCTTGATAGACTACAAATTATTGAATGTTGTTGCAGAATTAACTTCCCTTACTCCCTAATATAAAGCCAGACTTTTCCTCATGTGTAAAGTCCAATAAATCTACTTATTGAGCTCAACCACTAAAGGTACTATTTCAGTCTTTCACAATTACTTAATGGCCTTGAACCCTATTAGATCCATAACCTTGTTAGCCCCCTTAAGTCTGCTTTCTCAGTTCTTAGGAATTTCTGACACACCAAATTTTAAGGAAATTAAGATGTCGCTCTGAAATTTGTATCTTTCAGAGACAAAAAGGACTCAGAGTTAGAGAATGCACTCGTTACTCATTACATTACAACTAGTGTTGAGCAAACAGATCGAGCATCGTTCGGGTTCGTACCGAATTTTGGGGTATCCGGGACACGGACCCGAACCCGGACATTTTCAAAAAGTTGGGGTTCGGGTCCATTGTTCGGCGATTTCTTCCCGCTTTCTGATGGGCTGCACAGCAGCCAATCAGCTAGCGTTTACTTCTTGCTCTAAGAGCCCATCACAGCCATGCCTACTAATGGCATGGCTGTGATTGACCAGTGCAGCATGTGACCCAGCCTCTATTTAATCTGGAGTCACGTAGCGCCGCACGTCAAACTGCTCTGATTAGTGTAGGGAGAGGACGCAGCTTCTGTGAGGGCGAGATTAGGCAGGGAAAAGTCAGCAACAGCACCTAATGAACGGATCGATCTACAGCTGTGAATGATTGAACTTCTGCTAGTTACTTGCTCACTGGTTTTTAGGCTGCACAGAGCGTTTTTCTGTCACTTATTTTCTAGGGTGATCGGCAGCCATTTTGTGACTTGTGGTGCACCAGAACAGGCTGCCACCAAGTCCATCAATCCATCAATACTAGTTTTTTTTTTTGCTATATCCTACATCAGGGGCTTGGCTGTGCTTATTGTCACCCATAGAAACTCAGGATAGCAATTTCTATATTTTATTAAGGGGTTAATTACAATTGCCCAAATACTAATCCCCTAAATCTGGTGTTCCAGCTTTGGCTAGACAAGTATAATATTGTCTGCTGTCTGGCAAAGGATAGATTATTTTCTGTGGTGAAATTCAATTGCCAAAATAGCAATACCATAAATCAGTGGTTTCAGCTGTGGCTGGCAAAATAGAATAGCGTCCGCCAAAACATATATTTTGTTCTGGGGTGAAATTAATCTGGCAAAATAGCAATACCCTGAATCTGGTGTCCCAGCTGTTGCAGGCCACGTTTTATAGTGTCCGTCAAAACATATATTTTGTTCTGGGGTGACATTCAATTGCCAAAATAGCAATACCCTGAATCTGGTGTCCCAGCTGTTGCAGGCCAGATTTCATAGTGTCTGCCAAAACATATATTTTGTTCTGGGGTGAAATTAATCTGCCAAAATAGCAATACCATGAATCTGGTGTCCCAGCTGTTGCAGGCCAGGATTCATAGTGTGTTGCAAAACATATATTTTGTTCTGGGGTGACATTTAATTGCCAAAATAGCAATACCATAAATCAGTGGTTTCAGCTGTGGCTGGCAAAATATAATAGTGTCCGCCAAAACATTTACTTTGTTCTGGGGTGAATCATCCTCCAGTTTAGCTCCGGCCATAGTAAGGGAAGTGGCCAAAGCACTTCGTACAGAATGCCCTGTGAACCGTGAGGTATCTATCCCCGAAAGAGACAGGATCCATTTCACCCACCTGGACAAGGTGACACTAGCAACTGGATAGTAAGGCGACGCAAAGAAATAAACAATTGTGGATGAGACGCGGAACGTAATGGTAGCGTCAGCGCCTCGTATTCTCTAAGGCACGCCGCCGGGCATAGGGCCGCAGACTCCGGAAAAAACTGGATAAGTGACAGATCGGATATTCGTCTTAGTCCGACGAGAAATGTTGAAGACCACCCCATCCGGGTTGAATGAACGGGCATCATGGTCCAGTGCCCGGACATCCGACACCCTTTTGCAGAAAATCAAACAAAAGAGAGTGACCAGCTTCGCCGACAACTGGCGCAACGACAACTGGTCGTTAGACGGCCAGGACGACAAAAAAGTCAAGACCGTGGCAACGTCCCAGGTACTACTGAACCGTGGCCGAGGAGGCCGCGACAAACGGGATCCCCTGAGCAGACGGCATACCAGAGGGTGGCGTCCCGCCAGACATCCATCAAATCCTCTATGGCCCGAAGAGATGGCTGAACGAAATACATTGATCGTGTGGTATGCCCTGCCCTCCTTGTACAGGAAAGAGAGAAAAAGAATAATATTATTCACAGCGGCAGAAGTGGGATCCAGACTCCTAAGCAGGCACCAATCAGCCCATGACCGCCAGGCTGCCAGATAAGCCCGTCTGGTGCCCGGAGCCCAAGCACTTTCCAAGAGGAAACGAGCCATCTCCGAAACCGCCGAGGGGCTGCCCAGCTCCCCGACACCCTGCACGCTAACAGCCACAGGGAGCCCTCTGTCACCAGTGGGTGAGGTTGACGAAGGGTGTTCGACAACAGCAACCGAGACTGGGGCAACACTCTGGGAACATCTACCAGCATCTCCAGCAGCTGAGGGAACCAGGACTGGGTCCCCAGAACGGAACAATCAGCACTAGGTCTGCTGCATGAAGCCGAATCGTGGACAGGACCCGCGGAATTAGGGACAAAGGCGGGAAGGCGTACAACCAGCCCCGTGGCCACGGTTGTGAGAAAGCGTCCACCGCCTCCGCTGAGGGATACGGCCACCAACTGCAGTATCGGGAAAGCTGAGTGTTCCACCAGGAGGCGAAGAGTTCGATCAACATCGGACCCCAGAGAGACCACACAGTGGAGAACACCTCCATGTCCAATCGCTGGAGTCCGAAATGAATCGAGAACTCCAGTCGGCCATGGTATTGTGCAGTCCAGGAAGGTATTCCGCCACCACCGAGACATTGTGGGACAGGCAGAAGTCCCAAAATTCTTTGGCCAGGTGAGTCAACATGGTGGATCGTGTGCCCCCCATGGAATTGATGTACCGGACCGCCGATACGTTGTCCATCCTGAGGCGAATGCAGGCCCGAGCCCTGCCTTTTACAAAGCTGCGGATCGCAAAGGATCCCGCAAGCAACTCCAGGGCATTGATGTGCATGGTCGTTTCGCTCACCGACCATGGACCCCCCGTGGAGACATCCTCGCAACGGGCACCCCAGCCGTGAAGGCTGGCATCTGATTCCACCACGAGATCCGGGCGAGGGCCGAAAATGGCCCTGCCGTTCCAAGCCTCAAAGTTGGCAATCCACCAAGACAGCTCGTCCCGAGTCTCTGAATCCAACTGAATCAGATCTGCAAAGGATGCACCCGCCTGCAGGTGGGCTATTTTGAGTCGTTGCAGAGCTCGATAATGCAGGGGGCCGGGAAAATTGCCTGTATGGAGGATGCTAACAGTCCTATCACCCGTGCCAGGTGACGCAGAGATATCTGACGAAAGGACAGGGTGCGGCACAATTCTTTGCGGATAGATTGCACCTTTTGTAGGGGCAGACTGAGTGTCAAGGCCTCGGAGTCGACCCGGAAACCCCAAAACTCCATGGACCTAGCAGGTGTCAGGCAAGACTTTTCCCGGTTGATGATAAATCCCAGATTTGAAAACAGATTACACCCTCTGAATTGTGCGGAGCCGGTTCTATTGCCCCTTTTTTTAAGAGGTCGTTCAACTCCCTGTCTATGAGGGACTGGGCTGGCCCGGAGCGATACATGGGAGCAGTAGCAGGTCTGAGTCTCGGAGGGGCCACTAACTCTATGTGAAATCCCCGGACTGTGGATAGAATCCACGGGTCCGATGTGACAGCAGCCCACACATGCGAAAAATACTGGAGTCTGCCCCCTACCAAGATTTCCAAAGAAAGGAGAATGAATTCTGGACTTACCGAGGGGACGTCGAAGATTTGGATGGCCTCTGAAGGAGCGTCCTCTACCAAAGGAGCCTCTTGAGGGAATAAAGGAGGGAGGTTGTCTGGGGTCCTGAATGGAACCTCGGAACGATGAGGAGCCTCGAACCGATCCACGGGTCTGGTATGAAGAACGGCCGGCCAGCCGGCCCCTCGCACTGCCGGACATAGCCTAAACCCTACCGCTAAACATTCGCCTCATCGAGGTTTGGGCTTTATCTAGGGCGGTAAACATGCCCACAAACTTCCCAAGTTCCTTGATAAATGGGTCCCCAAAGAGGAACCCTTGGGCCTCCTTTCCCGTCTCAGTCAAGGCCATCGTGGCAAGTTTTGTCTCAATCTTTATGAGAATGGTCTTTCTGCGCTCAATAGCCAAAGCCGTATTGGCATTGCCGGCCATACAAATGGCCCTTTGCACCCATCCGCCCAGTTCTTCTGGGTCTAAAAGCCGTCCTTGCGCTTTAGCGGCCTCGGCCAAATCAAAAATTTTCGCTAACGGCCCCATGATGTCCAACAACTTGTCCTGGCAAGACCTGAGGCAAGCATCTACTCCTTACGGGGCTGAAGCCTGATTTGGACATGAATTGAACGACCTTCGGGTCAACCGCGGTGTCTCGCACACTTTGTTCAGGATCCCCGGACGGGGCATTCTGCCTGTAACCTGCTCCTCGCCTCCTTACTGAGGGGTTTGTGAACCCTAGCCTCTATGTAGCTGGCCACATGGGGCGCCGGGAGCCACTCCGAGGACCTGGGGTGGTGGAGAGTGTCTGGGTCAAACAGCGGGGTGCCTGACGGGTCTGTTAAGGCCGCCTGAGCTGACACAGAGGATGCCTGCGCCGCAGTGGGCTGGGAATTGAGTGCGGAAGTGAAAGCCAACGTGGTTTGGTCGTTAAAATCCGCTAACTCTTCCCCTTCATCAGACTCCTGAGAATCAGAACCTGAGTTCGGCTGTGACCTAGCCGTCTTCCAGTTATGCGCGTGTTCTGCCTGGCGCGGACAGGCTCATTTGAGCGGCCGAAGCACGCCGTCAGAGGATGAACCTGAGCCATCAGTCAAGATGTTTCTGGAGGTACAGTATTGACACTGGGTGCCGGGGCAATAATAGGTAGCGCAGAAGACTGCACACACAAGACCTGGGATAAAGAGGTAGTTAGTTCGGATGAAACCGAACCCATAGCGGATAAAATGGCCTCTGAAATGGATTTCTGAAGGGCCCTATTTTGTGCTTCCATAGCCAGGTGGGCTGCCCCGGGATCTTGGCTACCCCCTGATTACCTGCTGGTGAAATATTAGCATCTTGGCCAGGGCTACCCTGTGCCAAGGCTGGGGAGGTCCCTCTGTGTGGAACTGAGGACATAGTGATGCCCCCCAAACAACTACCCTAATCCAGAGAAGGAAAAAAATCTGAGAATAAATGCAGAGTAGGAGCGGCGCGGCAGTGCGTTGGCCCGGCGTATGGTGATTGCAGCATGCGTCCGAAATCTCGCGCGATTCCGGATGCGATCACCACCTGGAAGCAAGAAAAACCAAAGTCTTGCGAGATCCCGGCAGGCAGAGCAGTATGACGCCCGAGATCCTGCGAGACTTAGACGCCGGACACTACAAGATGGCGGCTGAAATACCGCGAGACGCGAGACCTCGGTGCCGAAGCGCGAAAGTGATTCAAAGAAGGCCGCCACTGTGAAAGCAACGCGGGGCCACCTACTACAGCAGGTCCCAAATCCCCCTCCCCCTGTCACCAACGGTGAGGAACACCGGGTGCCGGCGCAGCACACGGAAGGAGGTGGAGACCGCGGTAAGAGAACCAGCCAAGAGAAACACTATAGCGGTTTATAATAAAAATCATAAACCCATTCTTCTATCCCCAAGTAGAGCCCCAAAGGGGGTACCCAGAGATAATAGAGCCACCTGTGGGTTAAAAAGTATATATACACAACAATACATTGTCCTACACAGGACAGCAAGGGTACACTTATCTGGATCAAAGCAGCAAAGAAAGAGGAAGATATCCCTGGATGTGGGTCCCATTATAAGGGATCCAGGGGAGGGACTAACACCTTATTGGGGGATTTGGATGTTCTGTTTTGTTTTTCCTTTGCTGCTATTTTCTGGAGTAAAGAAAGAGTTAAGCAATGAGAGCCTCCGTGTCTTGATATAAAATCAGTGGTTTCAGCTGTGGCTGACCAAGTTTCATAGGGTCCTGCAAAGGATATATTTTGTTCTGGGGTGAAATTCAATTGCCAACATAGCAATACCATAAATCTGGTGTCCCAGCAGTGGCTGGCAAAGTATAATAGTGTCCAGTGAAACATATATTTTGTTTTGGGGTGAAATTCAATTGCCAAAATAGCAATACCCTGAATCTGGTGTTCCAGCAGTTGCGGGCCTAGTTTAAATCTGTCCGTAACATGGTATATTTTGTTCTGGGGTTAAATTTAATTGCCAAAATAGCAATACCATAAATCAGTGGTTTCAGCTGTGGCTGGCCAAGTTTCATAGTGTCCTGCAAAGGATATATTTTGTTCTGGGGTGAAATTCAATTTCCAAAATAGCAATACCATAAATCAGTGGTTTCAGCTGTGGCTGGCCAAGTTTCATAGCGTCCTTCAAAGGATAAATTTTGTTCTGGGGTGAAATTCAATTGCCAAAATAGCAATGCCAGAAATCTGGTGTCACAGTAGAGACTGGCAAAGTATAATAGTGTCCGGCAAAGGATATATTTTGGCATTACAGTTGTGTTCAGAACCCTTATTTCTTTACACAGTTTAGTGTCATCTGCAAAAATTTATATTTTACTATGCAAGCCTTCTACAAGATCATTAATAAATATATTGAAGAGAATTGGGTCCAATACTGACCCTGAAGTACCACACTAGTGACAGTAACCCAATCTGAGTGTGTAATGTTAATAACCACCCTCTGTGTTCTGTCACTCACCTAGTTACTTACCCATTTACAGACATTTTCTCTCATTCCGAGCATCCTCAGTTTATATACTACCCTTCTATGTGGTACAGTGTCAAATGCTTTTGAGAAGTCCAGATATACAGCATCCATTGATTCACCGCTGTCAAGTCTAGAACTTACCTCCTCATAGAAACTGACTAAATTTGTTTGGCATGACCGATCCCTTATGAAGCCATGCTGATATGGCGTTATTTGCTTACTTCAGTTGAGATCCATTGTGTTCCCAGGAATGGGTCCCCGCCAGACCGGGGCAACACCAACAATAAACTTTGAAACCTTTGACAGTAGTAGGTTCTTCGTCTATAGCAGGAATGTGCTTCCATGCATACAAATTGCAATATTTTCCTATGCCAATTTTTATTTCAAAGGATTTTTAAGATTGTAAATCCCACAATAAATTTGTGTGTGTGTGTATATATATATATATATTTATATTTTTTAAATAATATGTTACTTGAATTAATAAATAAATAAAAGGTTCAGTAAATTAATAAATAAATATCTAAATAAATTCTTTGATAGAAAATGGAAAAAAAATCATTGATAAATAAATACATAAATAAATTAATCGATAGAGAAATGGATCAATAAATTCATTGACATAGAAATAGATAAATAAATTAATCATTAAATACATACATAAATAAAATCATCTATAGAGAAATATATAAATACATTCATCAATAAATATATAGAACAGTTAAAAAACAGCGATATATTGGGGAGAGCCAAGGAAAGGGACAAGACAAGGGACCCTTCAGTGTCCTGAACCGACCGCGGGAATAAAGAAGTCGCCGCGGTCCAGGACTCATTCATTTCAATGTAGATGAGTCTATCCATGGAGTTTGTGGACAGACGGGTCCACTTGTTGGTGACCACCCTACCTGCCGCCCTGAATGTCCCCTCAAATAGTATGCTGGAGGGGGCAAGACAGTACCTCCAGCATATACTTAGCAAGCTCACGGTAGGTGTCCAGCCTGGCAACCCAGTACTCCTTAGGGTCGTCGGTTCTCATGCTGTCGGAAGCCTCAACAGACCCCATATAGTCGGCCACCATGCGGGCCAGCCGCTGGTGGTGACTGCTGCTGCTGCTACTGGGTTGCTCAGGCAAGTAGAACTTGCCTCATCTCACCATAATATCTCCTGCTCGGCTAGAGCTTCTGGGGCCAGCCACCTGCTGGTTGAGATGAGCTGGGAGAACTGGAGCGTGAGGCCTAAAAAAAAAATGCATAAAAAGTAATCACAAAGTTACACACTCCAAAATAGTATCAATATGAGCCCTCAAATAGCTCCATAGATGTAACTATAAAAAAAAAAAAAATTATGGGTTCAGAATATGGCAATTATTTTGACCGAAGTTTTGAAAAAAAGAATTTTGGCTGTTTTGCTGAACTTCAACAAGAAATTTAATTTGTTATGAATTACTTTGTCACAAATCTCCTTCCTTGTAATGGAAGAAGAACAATGATGGGAACGGCGATAACACCGCCCCCGTCATTTAATACTTCAGATGCCGCATTCACCTCATCCACTTGCTCACGATGAGGCCATCTTCTCCCGTCGTGTTTAAAGAAAACCCACCAAAAGACCTGCGGCAAGTGTGATGACATCACCATGTGATCACGCTTGGTGCACAGTGATGGTATCACTGAAGATGTCATCACACTTAACGTAGGTGCTTTGGCGGTTTTCTATAACTACTACAGGACCGCCTAACGCAGGGATGCGTCCTGCGGGCGGTCCTGTAGCTCTGAGTTGACGCGTCGGCGCGTCATCTCTTGAGAGCCGAGATTTCCTGTGAACGCGCGTGCGCGCGCGCGTTCACAGAGAAGCGCGGCACGGCAGTTCGGCTACAGCCTGCCAGCGATGATCCATCGCTGGCAGGCTGTAGATGCGAATAAAATCGCATCAAACAGCTATATCAGACACTGTTTTATGAACAGCGTCTGATATAGCTGCTACCTGGTCCTCTGGTGGTCCCATTTGCTGGGATCGACCACCAGAGGACCAGGTAACTACAGTAAAGTTGCACCAAACACTACACTAACCCCCACCCCCTCACCTATTAACCCCTTGATCACCCCATCTAGACCCCTGATCACCCCCTGTCATTGATCACACCCTTGTAAGGCTCCATTCAGACGTCCATATGTGTTTTGCGGATCCGTGGATTCACGGATCCGTGGATTCACGGATCCGCGGATCCGATCCGCGGATCCGATACGCGGATCCGATCCGCAGATCCTCAAAACACGGACACCGGCAATGTGCTTTCTGCATTTTGCAGATCCGCACATTGCCAGAACTATATAGAAAATGCTTTTCTTGTCCGCAATTGCGGACAAGAATAGGACATGTTCTATATTTTTGCTGAACGGAAGTGCAGACTCGGAGCGCGGATCCGTAATTCCGGATCCGGGCGGGACAAAGTCTGTCCCCATAGAAATGAATGGGTCCGCAATTCCGTTCCGCAAACAGAATTTCGGACGTGTGAATGGGGCATAAGGGTCCCTTATCACCGCCAGTTAGTTAGCTACTTGTTAGGTAGCTAGCGCCCAGCCCACCGCACCGCAGTCACTGATTTTGGCAGAGATTTTTCATCCACATTGACCGATGCGAATGAAAAATCTGTGCCGTTCATTTTTTTTTTTTTTCAGCGCAGAGGCTGAACGGAAAAAAATCTCATTACCCGTATACTCAATATACGGAGAATCACAGAAACTCCTAATGCTGGCCATACGTGTAATGATTGCAGAGACCCTCAAATGCCAGGACAGTACAAAAACCTCACAAGTGACCCCATTGTGGAAAAGACACCCCAAGGTATTCCGTGAGGGGTATGGTGAGTTCATGTAAAATTTTATTTTTGTCACAAGTTAGTGGAATATGAGACTGTAAAAAAAAAAAAAAAAATTCCGCTAACTTGTGCCAAATTTTTTTTTTCTGTGAACTCACCATGCCCCTCACAGAATACCTTGGGGTGTCTTCTATCCACAATGGGGTCACATGTGGGGTATTTATACTGCCCTGGCAATTTAGGGGTCCTAAAGCGTGAGAATCCAAATGCGTAAAAATGGCCTGTAAAATCCTAAAGGTACTCATGGGAATTAGGGCCCTTTGCGCATCTTGGCTGCAAAAAGTGTCACTCATGTGGTATCGCCGTACTCAGGAGAAGTAGGGCAATGTGTTTTGGGGTGTATTTTTACATATACCCATGCTGGGTGTGAGAAATATCGCTGTAAACGACAACTTTTTAAATTTTTTATTCAAAGTTGACCTCATCCACTTGCTCACGATGAGGCCATCTTCCTCCCGTCGTGTTTAAAGAAAACCCACCAAAAGACCTGCGGTAAGTGTGATGACATCACCATGTGATCACGCTTGGTGCACAGTGATGTTATCACTCGAAGATGTCATCACACTCAACGTAGGTGCTTTGGCGGTTTTCTATAACTTACTACAGGACCGCCTAACGCAGGGATGCGTCCCTGCGGGCGGTCCTGTAGCTCTGAGTTGACGGCGTCGGCGCGTCATCTCGTGAAGCCGAGATTTCCTGTGAGCGCGCGGCGTGTGCGCGTTCACAGAAGCAGCGGCACGGCAGTTCGGCTACAGCCTGCCAGCGATGATCCATCGCTGGCAGGCTGTAGATGCGAATAAAATCGCATCAAACAGCTATATCAGACGCTGTTTTATGAACAGCGTCTGATATAGCTGCTACCTGGTCCTCTGGTGGTCCCATTTGCTGGGATCGACCACCAGAGGACCAGGTAACTACAATAAGTTGCACCAAACACTACACTAACCCCCCACCCCCTCACCTATTAACCCCTTGATCACCCCATCTAGACCCCTGATCACCCCCTGTCATTGATCACACCCCTTGTAGGCTCCATTCAGACGTCCATATGTGTTTTGCGGATCCGTGGATTCACGGATCCGTGATTCACGGATCCGCGGATCCGATCCGCGATCCGTACGGATCCGATCCGCAGATCCTCAAAACACGGACACCGGCAATGTGCTTTCTGCATTTTGCAGATCCGCACATTGCCAGAACTATATAGAAAATGCTTTTTCTTGTCCGCAATTGCGGACAAGAATAGGACATGTTCTATATTTTTGCTGAACGGAAGTGCAGACCGGAGCGCGGATCCGTAATTCCGGATCGGGCGGGACAAAGTCTGTCCCCATAGAAATGAATGGGTCCGCAATTCCGTTCCGCAAACAGAATTTCGGACGTGTGAATGGGGCATAAGGGTCCCTTATCACCGCCAGTTAGTTAGCTACTTGTTAGGTAGCTAGCGCCCAGCCCACCGCACCGCAGTCACTGATTTTGGCAGAGATTTTTCATCCACATTGACTGATGCGAATGAAAAAATCTGTGCCGTTCATTTTTTTTTTTTCAGCGCAGAGGCTGAACGGAAAAAAAATCTCATTACCCGTATACTCAATATACGGAGAATCACAGAAACTCCTAATGCTGGCCATACGTGTAATGATTGCAGAGACCCTCAAATGCCAGGACAGTACAAAAACCTCACAAGTGACCCCATTGTGGAAAGAAGACACCCCAAGGTATTCCGTGAGGGGTATGGTGAGTTCATGTAAAATTTTATTTTTTGTCACAAGTTAGTGGAATATGAGACTGTAAAAAAAAAAAAAAAACAATTTCCGCTAACTTGTGCCAAATTTTTTTTCTGTGAACTCACCATGCCCCTCACAGAATACCTTGGGGTGTCTTCTATCCACAATGGGGTCACATGTGGGGTATTTATACTGCCCTGGCAATTTAGGGGTCCTAAAGCGTGAGAATCCAAATGCGTAAAAATGGCCTGTAAATCCTAAAGGTACTCATTGGAATTAGGGCCCCTTTGCGCATCTTGGCTGCAAAAAGTGTCACTCATGTGGTATCGCCGTACTCAGGAGAAGTAGGGCAATGTGTTTTGGGGTGTATTTTTACATATACCCATGCTGGGTGTGAGAAATATCGCTGTAAACGACAACTTTTTAAATTTTTATTCAAAGTTGTAAATTTACAGAGATATTTCTCTCACCCAGCATGGGTATATGTAAAAATACACCCAGAACACATCGCCCTACTTCTCCTGAGTACGGCGATACCACATGTGTGACACTTTTTGCAGCCAAGATGCGCAAAGGGGCCCAAATTCCAACGAGTACCTTTTAGGAGGGCATTTTACGCATTTTCTTCTCACGCTTTAGGGCCCCTAAAATGCCAGGGCAGTATAGATACCCCACATGTGACCCCATTTTGGAAAGAAGACACCCCAAGGTATTCGCTGAGGGGCATAATGAGTCCATGAAAAATTAAACTTTTTGTCAAAAGTTAGCGGAAAGGGAGACTTTGTGAGAAAAACAATAAAAATCAATTTCCACTAACTTGTTCTACTAACTTATTCCATGCCCCTCATGGAATACCTTAGGGTGTCTTCTTTCCAAAATGGGGTCACATGTGGGGTATTTCTACTGCCCTGGCATTTTAGGGGCCCTAAAGCGTGAGAAGAAAAATGTGTAAAATGCCCTCCTAAAGGTACTCATTTGAATTTGGGCCCCTTTGTTGCATCTTAGCGGCTCACAATTTAGCTCGCCAAAATGCCAGAACAGTAAACACACCCCACAAATGACCCCATTTCGGAAAGTAGACACCCCAAGGTATTCACTGAGGGGCATAGTGAGTCCGTCTGAGATTTTTTTTTTTTTTGCCAGAAGTTATCAGAAATTGAAACTTTTTTTTTTTTTTTCTCAGAAAGTGTCATTTTCCGCTAACCTGTGAAAAAAAATGAAATGATACATGAACTCACCAAGCCCCTCCGCGAATACTTTGGGGTGTCTTCTTTCTAAAATGGTGTGATTTGGGGGGTATTTATACTATCCTGGCATTCTAGCACCTGAAGAAACATGACAGGTGCTCAGAAAGTCAGAGCTGCTTCAAAACGCCGAAATTCACTTTTTTGAACCATAGTTTGTAAACGCTATAACTTTTACCCAAACCAATAAATATACACTTTTTGGACTATAAATTTAGAGAAAAATTTATATAGAAATGTAGTTTTTTAAAAAATATTTACAACAGAAAGTGAAAAATGTCATTTTTTTGCAAAAATTTCGGTCATTTTTGATTAATAGCAAAAAAATTAAAAATGTCAGCAGCAATGAAATACCACCAAATGAAAGCTCTATTAGTTAGAAGAAAAGGAGGTAAAATTCATTTGGGTGGTAAGTTGTATGACGGAGCAATAAACGGTGAAAGTTGTGTAGTGCGGAATTGTAAAAAGTGGCCTGGTCATTAAGGGTGTTTAAGCTAGGGGGGCTGATGTGGATAAACATGACGGGTTAAGAATGCCTCATCGTGAGCAAGTGGATGAGGTGAGTTTTTTTTTCAACCATCATTTTATGAAAAAATTGATTTGTTACCACATAGCGCAAGGAAATTCGGAATGACAAATCAAAATATTCCTGAAATTCAGATCAAAGTCCAGTTCAGATACTTCAATTTGATCAACACTAATGACGATGCAAAGAAAATATCATATTTTCATTTCTTTTTTAATATTAAAGCACAAAAAAACCCATAAGAGTGGGGTATTACTGAAATCATCACCCAAAAAATGAAGGTAACAGGCCTTTTTTACCGCATGTGGAACACTGTAAAAACGAAACCAATAAAACTGTGGCAGAATTGAATTTTTTTGTTCCAATTCCACCCCTTTGGGATTTTCTTTCCAGATTCTCACTACATTTTATGGAACATTCAATGGTGCCATTAGAAAGTTAAATTTGTCCTGCACAAAGCAAGCCTATACATCTATGTGAACAAGAAAATAGTGAAAAAAATGGAACATCTAAAGGCCCTGGAGGGTTTAAAAACACTCTGTACTGTCAGATTTATTATGCTTTTTTAAAATGAATAAATGGTCCAAAAACCTACCTTTTTTTGGTGGCAGGCGCATGTCAGTGTTTATACATAAAAAGAGGTATATAAAAATTTCTGCAGGGATTTGAACTCAAAACCTTCTATATTAGAGCCAAAAAATTAACCACTACGCTATACAGCTACATGTTAACCTACAGTGAAATATGAAATGATACTTCTGCTGTATAGGAATACTTACTACACGACAAACTACTATAATGTTTTTCTGACACAGTTTATCATTCAGCTTTATGGCTGAGTGGTTAAGATCCTTGCCTATAATATAGAAGGTTGTGAGTTCAAATCGAAGCAGAAACTTTTCAGAAATAGAGGCTAAATTTGATTTAAATACACTGGGTTTCCCAAGCACTAACTCCATCTATGGATATAGCTATATATGGAGTCAGAGCAGGGACTCCTAAGTCACGGACTCACACTGGGGGATTCCCTCACTGTACAGCAATCTTCTGTATAGACCTCAGTGGGACCCAGCTCCCTCCTCTATTCAGAGCATGAGGGTGTAATGCTCAGGTTCTCCCATTGAGCATATCAAAGTGTTCTACTCGAGCACCAGAGCACCCGAGCACTTTGGTGCTTGATCAACACTACTCACCTGACCTAAACCCCATACAGAATCTATGGAGTATTGTCAATACTAGGATGATCAGATACACCAGATCCAACAATGCAGATAAGATGAGCTGAAGGCCGCTATCAAAGCAAACAACACTTCCTTAAAGGTAACCTGTCACCATGTTTTCACATAAAAAACTGAATGTACCTTCAAGTTTGTCTACCTTGATAGTTACCAGCGATCCATCCATAACCGTCTCAGGACTAACATGTCCTATTATATCACCCTCTAAAGCTTTCCTGCTGTTATGCTCATTTGCATAAATAATTCCTTCCCCTGACCCCATCAGAGCCTATTTCCGTCCCCTAGACTTTGATTGACAGCGAATCTGCTAGATTTTATCTGCAGGGGCGTTTCTTGGGCAGAGCTGAGGAGCTTGACTCAGAGAAAATACTCCTGACTCTTCTCTGGTCACACAAGTAAGATATGACTCTTTGTCATGTTAATTTGCATAAAAGGTGGGAAGTACAAAATGCATCATACTTATTTCATTTGGCTGCAGATTAAATTAAAAGTGTAATTTATATGTTTAGGGCAACACAATAAACATTTAGAAATGCTCAGTAAGGGTAGCATAGTAGAGGTGACAGGTTCCCTATAACAGCTAAGCAGTGCCACAGGTAGATAACCTCCATGCCACGCCACATTGATTCAGTAATTTATGCAAAAGGAGCCCCAACTGTATTGAGTGGATATATTGTGCACACTTTACAGTAGACCAACATTTCTATATTACAAATCACATTTTTTATTTGTGTTATACAGTATAATCTAATTTTCTGAAACACTAACTTAGGGTTTTTTTGGGTCTTCATTAGCTGTTAGCAATAATTACCAACAAGAAAAAAACACTTGAAATGGATCACTTTGTGTGTATTGAATCTATATAATATATGAGTTTCACTTTTTGAATGATATTATTGAAATAAACTTTTTGATGATATTTTATTTTATTTATATGCACCTGTATTTGTGTATTGCTGTTGCATTTTTGTCGCAAAGAACTTCAAGTGGCACTATTGACAATTATAAGGTGTAAAGGAGATTGCCTACACGGAATATCAGTTTTTCTGTTGACGCAGGATCTGAGCAAACCAAGCTCAGCTATATTATACGACTACAAATCTGTGCACACTTACAGATTTGTCTCCTGCGCCAATACAATCACTGAATATACGGAATCCTACTATTGTTCTCTGTTTTTATTGTTTTATTATTATTTTTTTATTATTATATTGAAGTGTATTGATATATCACATTAAAAAACTTTTCATAATTCAGTTTGATGCCGGATGTATGAGTACTCACCCAATTTTAGCTATATAATTACTCATTTTTAGAGGGTGGGTGTTCCCTCTTCTAGGTTTGAAGCACCATACTTTAGTTGATTGGGAGAGAGCCACCACAACCAAAATGTTATAAACTTGGTCTTTGCCTGCATAGCTTCAACACTGTGATGTGCCATCAAAGCCATCACCACCAACACTTGCAACATTTCTGCAGCTGCTTCCATGCAAGCTTATTCTAGATCTAAAAAGCTTATGAGGCTAAACAAACATTAACCCCTTCAGGACACTGCCATTTTTTTTTACCTTAAAGAGGAACTTTCACCACTACTGACATGTCTATTTTAATAGCTCTATGCATTCCGCACGTACTAACAACTCTGGCGCATCTAATTTTATGTCTCTATGTTGTACCATTCCTTTATTATTTGCACTAGAAGTTATGAATAAATTGCTATTCACCTTAAGTAAGGATACAGAGGGGAGGTAACCAGTTGGGGGGGTGTACCTGCACAATCTGAAAATGGCAGCACTGAATGGATGGAGTCAGTCTGTGCAGGTACACACCCCCAACTGGTTACCTCCCCTCTGTACCCTTACTGAAGGCAAATAGCAATTCATTCATAACTTCTAGTAGAAATAAGAAAGGAATGGCACATCATAGAGCCATAAGAATAGATGTTCCAAAATTGTTATTACATGGGGAATGCATGAAGCTATAAAAACAGGAATGTCAGGAGTGGTGAAAGTTCCTCTTTAAGGACCAGGCCATTTTTTGCAAATCTGACATATGTCACTTTATGTGGCAATAACTTTACAACGCTTTTACGTATCCAAGCCATTCTGAGATTGTTTTCTCGTGACACGTTGCACTTCATGAAAAATATCAAATTTACAAAAAAAATTGAAGAATTTGCAACTTTCCAAATTTTTATTTCTCTGCTTTTAAAACAGATAGTGATACATCATATAATAGTTATTACTTTACATTTCCCATATGCCTACTTTATGTTTTGATCATTTTGTTAAGGCCATTTTATTTTTGTAAATTACATTTTATTTTTTGGGACGTTAGAAGGTTTAGAACTTTAGCAAATCTTGAAATCTTGAAACTTTCAGAAATTTTCCAAAGCCCACTGTTTAAGGGCTAAGTTCAGGTCTGAAGTCACTTTGTGAGGCTTACATAATAGAAACCACCCACAAATTACCCCATTTTAAAAATACACCCCTCAAGGTATTCAAAACTCATTTTACAAACTTTGTTAACCCTTTAGGTGTTCCACAAGAATTAAAGGAAAATGTCGATGAAATTTCAGAATTTCACATTTTTGGCAGATTTTCCATTTTAATACATTTTTCCAGTAACAAAGCAAGGGTTAACAGCCAAACAAAACTCAATATCTATTACACTGATTCTGAAGTTTACAGAAAAACCCTATATGTGGTCGTAAACTGCTATACTGCAGAAAGAAAAGGAGCGCCATGTGGGTTTTGGAGGGCAGATTTCACTGGGATAATTTTAAGTTGTCATGTCACATTTGAAGACCCCTGATGCATCCCTAGAGTAGAAACTCCACAAAAACTGCCCGCATTTTGGAAACTACAGGATAAGGTGGCAGTTTTGTTGGTACTATTTTAGGGTACATAAGATTTTGGTTGGTCTACATTACACTTTTGTGAGGCAAGGTAACAAAAAATAGCTGTTTCTTGCACTGTTTTTAATTTTTGTTATTTATAACGTTCATTGACAGATTAGATCATGTGCTATTTTTATAGAGCAGGTTGTTACGGACGTGACAATACCACTTAGGACTTTTTTGCGGGATGAGATAAAGGTTTGATTGGTACTTTTTTGGGGTGCATATGAGTTTTTGATCACTTAGTATTACACTTTTTGAGCCCTTTTTTTTTTTTACGGTGTTCATCTGAGGGGTTAGGTCATGTGGTATTTTTAAAAAGCAGGTTGTTACGGATACAGCGATACCTAATATATTTAATTTTTTTTTTTTTTACATTTAACACAATAAAAGCATTTTGGAAACAAAGAAAATCATGTTTTAGCATCTCCATAGACTGAGAGCCATCGTTTTTTTATTTTTGGGTGATTGTCTTAGGTAGAGGCTTATTTTTGTGGGATGAGGTGACAGTTAAATTGGTACTATTTTGGGGGCATACACCTTTTTTTTTTTTTTTTTATTCATTCTTTTTTGTAGTAATTGAACAGAAGCAAAACAGCGTATAATTAAGCATTGTACATACGCACTAAATAGTAGGTCACAATAGGTAAATCTATACAACACTCAGGAAACAATAGCAAGATATGCATGAGGTGTACAGACCGGATACCGTAATAATTCTCGTGATCCAATTTCTAAACATCAAGAGAGAAAGTAGAAGCAAATTGCAAACAGAATATGTAAAATACATAAATCGAAGGAAAATCGACTGGAACGTCCGGGAAGAGCGATGTGGAAGACTATGTCTAAGGTTGTTCATCCCTACTTTGAACAGTTTGATGCATCTCTAAACTGTTATAGTATCCAAGCCAGGGTTTCCAAACTTTCTCATATTTATCTTGTGCTTTAATTGTATGAGAGCACATACTCTCCAATTTTGCTATCTGAGCTGTTTTAGTTAACCAATGAGAAAGCAGCGGGGGCTTGTTTGTTTCAATACAAAGGAATCATACTCTTTGCAGTAAGGACCATATATCTCCACAAGATAGCATTGTAGATGTGTGATGAGTCAGGTAAGATGTTTAAGAATATCATTAGTGGAGTAAACTCTGGTGAGCCTGGACATACCTGTCTGAGTACATCCGCAACTCCTGACCAGAAGCCAGCGAGCAGCGGGCATTCCCACCATATATGTATGTATGTTCACTCAGAACTGGAGCATCTCCAGCAGGAATTCAAAATCGTGGGGATCATATTATGAAGAAATGTTGGTGTTTTATACCACCGGCTCACCAGTTTGTAGGATGTCTCCTGCATTGTGATGCAGCGAGTCGGTCCACAAGCTTGTTTTAGTATCTCCGAGATATTTTCTTTAAGTTCCCTCTCCCAGGCCTGTATATAAGTTGGAGTTAACGTATCATTGTATGCTCCAATCAGTTTATATAGTGTGGAAATAAGTTTAGGCTGAGTAGAGGATACGGCAGCCAATTTTTCAAAACTGAGTAGTTCCCTGTCTAATTGTGACGGAGACTCAATGTTTTTATATCCCTGCAATAATTTTTGATATGTCAACCGATCTAAACGATAGTCAGTTAAACGTAACCTGAGTGAATCAAAGTCAGGAAGGATTCCGTTTACAGCGATTCCGCCAACTTTGTATCTCCTCAACACCCTTTGTTTATCTGACCAACGAAGACTGAATGGCTCTGACAAGCTCAAGAGGTCACCCAAATTTAGCAGTGGGGAAGGGTGATGCCAAACGTCTTTCATAGCATGTACGTCGGCCCAAACCGAGAGAGAAGCTTTAGTCCATGTCGGAGTTGAGGCGGGGAGGCGGAATTTAGTCCCAATCCCTACTACAGCTTGTGTCAGAGAGTAACCCCCTATTTCTTCTTCTATCCTGACATACGGTTTGGAGGGTGGGTATTTGTACCAGTCTATGATTCTAGTTAGCTGTACGGCTTTATATAGACGTTCTATATCGGGTAGACCAATTCCGCCTCTGTTTTTGGGTCTGAACATAATGGCATATGCCACTCTGCACATCTTCCCACCCCAGATATATTTCAGGAACATAGATCTCAGTTGGCTAAAAAAGGCTTTTGGTAAGTATATGGGGAGAGTTTGTAGGAGGTAGGCATACACCTTTTTAATCGCTTGGTGTTGCACTTTTAGTGATGTAAGGTGACAATAAATATTTTTTTAGCACAGTTTTTATTTTTATTTTTTTGATGATGTTCACCTGAGGGGTTAGCTCATGTGATATTTTTATACAGCTGGTCATTACGGATGCGTCGATACAAACTATGTCTGTTTTTCAATATTTTTTTCTAATTTTTTTTACATTTTTATGTGTTTTATTTTGGGAAAGAGGCCTATTTTTTAATTGAAACTTTATTTTTTATTATGGAAAACTGTTTTTTAATTTTTTTAACTTTTTATTTTTTTTAATGCATTGGTTGTCAGCTGACAGCCTGCCTGTGAGAAGGCAAGCCCCGATGCCTATGGAAAGCATTGGGCTGCCTTCTCTGCCATTTAATCCCCGTCACTGCAGTGCGGGGACCGGATGGGGAAGCGGAGGGCACGCATACCCTCTGCAAACCCTCTCCATGCTGTGGTCAGCTTTGACCGTGGAATAGATATGCCCACATCGGTGTTTTCACTTACGGACACCTGCCGCTGATCGGGCAGGCACAGCTCCTGCACCCGCCAAATCAGCCTGCCGTACATGTATGTCATTGGTCCTTATGTCACGTCCAGCTGTGACATACATGTACGGCAAGGGTCCTTAATGAGTTAACAGCAGTGTCACCTACTCCTGAGCTAACTACGATAGAAGCAGATCTGCCGCTGGCAGGCTCTCATATTTTGACCATATATTGGCCAGACAGAAATGTGTGCTTGTATCGAGTACAAATTAGCTGTTATGGATGCTCCTGGTTTAAAGTCATGGTGTAAGATTCAGAAGCAGGGGCGTAACTACCATAGCGGCAGACCATGTGACTGCTATGGTGCCCAGGGCAAGAGGGGGCCCAGATGGTATCATGCCCTCTTCTGCTGTAGTTAAAAACTTGATCAGGACTCTACTCTCTAAAGAAACAACTTTTAGCAAACAAGGCAGGGGAAAAATGGCCCAAGAGTCATTGAAAGGGGTTTAGGTGGAAACCCTTCTGTCCTGTGCAGGGGGCCTAGTTAGATCCTTGCTATGGGGCCCTTACTTCTCTATGTATGCCACTGTTCAGAGGTAACTTCATTTTTCTGTTACTGAGATGCAGGGCCGGTATTAAGGGGAGGCAGGGCAATTGCCCAGGGCCCCGATACTCTAAGGGGCCCCCTGATTCAGATTGCCGGGACTCCATGCTTCAGATGGCTGAACAGTCACTCCCTTCTTCAGATCGCTGAACAGACGGGACTCCAGAGTGGGGGACTTCCCGGCTTAGGACTCCTTATATGGCTGTGTCCATATACTGCATAGAGTCAGTACTATGAACATGAAGGGGATATCCCCAAGCATTGTGTATTTAAGTCTAATTCATCCTCTATTTTTGAAATGTCTCTGTGGGGATTTAAACTCACAGCCTTCTACATTAAAGGCAAGAACCTTGTATGGCACAAAAAAAATATGTAATTGCAAAAAAAAAAATATAAATAATTCTAAAAAGTTTGCTTTTATTGAAAAAAAAATGGAGCAAAACTAAAAATATTATCAAATAACACTCGTATTAATCCATGCCAATCTTTTTAACTTTAACCATTTTTTTTTTTGGAAAAGGTGGCAACCTTAGCAGCACCCCTGCTCATGACTCACTGCAGCAAGCCCAGCCTCAGTAAGCCTCTTCATTACTAACTTTGTAAAAAAAAATTTTTTCATATAATCGCGATATTCTGACCCTCATAACTTTTTTATAGTTATGTATAAGGAGATATGTGGGGGGGCTTATTTTTTGAAGAATGATGTATCGTTTTTGACAATACCATTTTGGGGGGTGTATGATGATCACTTTTTATAAAATTTTCTTGAGAGATAAATTTTTGAAAAAACGGCGAATCAGCCTATTTTTTTCTGTTACACCATTCACCATATGGGCTAACTTTTTAAATATTTTAATAGAACTGGCAATTTCACATGCAGCAATGCCAATAATGGTATTTTATTTTTTGCTTATTTTTAATTTTGGGGAAAGTGGGATGATTTTACTTTTTAATTTTGTTAGGTCCCCAAGTTGACCAACTTATGCAGAATAATGGAAATTGCTCCATTATTCTGTATAGAAATCACTATATCACAGTTCAGTGCTGCCATCTAGTGGCCTGAACTGCAATATGCTAACAATGAGCCTGAAAGCCTAGTACAGGCTGTGGCTCATTTTTAGAACTGGGTGCTTTCCCCGATCTCCACTGAGGGAAAGCTCGCCAGAAGAGGAAGCCCTTGCTTCCAGTTTTTAACACTCTCAGATGCCGTGAGTGAGGGGAACTCATTGCTCTGAGGGAAGGGGGCACATGGCGTATTCTGGGGTCATAAGGGTCAGATCTGTGTGAGGGTCTTTATGGGGTGTAAATCTCAGAGGGAGGACCGGAATCGACAGAATATAATTGTGTTGTTAGTACATTATTACAAGATTTGGGGCCCCACTTTTTCGGTGCTGAATAAATGCCTGATGCAGAACAATACAACAGTTTTTGGTGTCACAGTATGCCACACCGTGAATGACTTCTGTTTCAGGAGGCAGCGCACACTATCAGCACTAGAATTAATATTATTGAAGATTTGTGAACGATGTGATGAAGCTTTGTGATTTACAAATTAACATACAAATTAAATTGTAAAGCTGCAGCACCCACAGCAATAGCTGCCCATACCTGTCTAACTAACACACTGGCACTGACAACCTCTTGTCTATCTCTATAATCTATCTCTATCAATTTAATGTAATTAGGATCGGAACCATTACCATAACAGCCATAGCAGCTGCTATGGGGCCTGCAGTAGTGGGGGCCCGGGCTGTGATACATGTTATTCACCAGCCTGTGATCTCGCCAGGAGGCAGATGGAGTGACATCATTGTGTATCATAGGCTAAGTAGAACAGTGCACGGGCCAAGAATCACTCCCTTACCTGTCCCTGACCTGTGCACTCTCTCAGCCCATGGGTGACTATTACAGTTTTTATTTGAACATCATAGAGGCTCAGATGCTTCACTAATCTACAGTAAGAGGGGCATTAAGGGTGAGCACTACTGTTTGGGGGCACCAAGGAGGCATAATTACTGTGTGGGGTAGAGATGTCGCGAACATAAAATTTTCAGTTCGCAAACGCAATCCTCCACAAATGTTCGCGAACGGGAGAAACGGTCGAACCGCCATAGACTTCAATAGCCAGGCGAATTTTAAAACCCACAGGGACTCTTTCTGGCCACAATAGTGATAGAAAAGTTGTTTCAAGGGGACTAACACCTGGACTGTGGCATGCCGGAGGGGGATCCATGACAAAACTCCAATGGAAAATTACGTAGTTGAGGCAGAGTCAGGTTTTAATCCATGAAGGGCATAAATCACTTAACATTCCTAAATTGTTTGGAATAACGTGCTTTAAAAAATCCAGTGTGTGTATACGATCAGGTATGATGTTGTATCGATCAGGTAGTGTAAGGGTTACGCCCGCTTCACAGTGACAGACCAAACTCTTACAGACCAAACTCCCTGTTTAACACACCACAAACAGTCCATTTGCACAACTGCAAACTCCCCATTTGCACAAGGTTGGATACTAAGCTAGCCATTTCCCTTCCTTGTCCTCACTGACGTCATTGAAGGTTTCTTCCTCCACCCAGCCACGTACAACACCAAGGGTCCCCGAAGGTGACAACAAGCCCCCTGGGACGCCTGCTGTGGTTGGTCTTCCACCTCCTCAAAGCCACCTTCCTCCTCTGACTCCTCTTCTTCAGACTCCTCTCTGTGTTGCCGCAGGTCCAGCAAGGCTGCTTCTGGTGGTCATGGTGACCACAACTCTTTCACTTCATGCTCATCTACGGCCTGATCCATTACTCTTCGCAGGGCACGCTCCAGAAAAACGCATATGGGATGAGGTCGATGATGTTGCCTTGGGTTTGACTGACCAGGTTTGTCACCTCCACAAAAGGACGCATGAGCCTACAGCCATTGTGCATGAAGGAGTTTAAGCATGCATGGGATAGGCATAAGGCCATCCTTCATATAAGATAGGGCCAGGGGCTATTCATAGTATTCAGTATATTGGGCAGACTAGATGGGCCAAATGCTTCTTATCTGCCGACACATTCTATGTTTCTATGTTCAGTAACCGGGCAAAAAATACCCAGCTCCGCAGAGGCTGTCCTCTTTGTTTTTAAATAAAAAAAATATGTTCTTACCAGTCTTACCAGATCTCTGTTTTGTCCCCAATCATGGGCCGGTGTATGGAATAGATTTTAGAAACCGGGAGATGGAAAAAGATGGTTGGTCGGTCCTCTTCTTCCAATTTGGGGCACTGCGCGTGCGCCGTGCATTGTACTGTGCCACCCTATATAAGTGGTGTGTTAAGTAGTACTATTCCTATCAGGTTAATCCCTGTTACGTCCCCTATCAGGGGACGTGTATCAAATAGATTTTAGAAACCGGGAGATGGAAAAAGATGATTGGTCGGTCCTCTTAATTCCAATTTGGGGCACTGCGCGTGCCCTGCGCATTGTACTGTGCCACCTATACAAATAGTGTGAACTACTATTCTTACCATTTTAATCTTTGTTAAGTCCCCTATCTGGGGACGTGTATTGAATTGAATCCTTGCATGGGGAGATAGAGAAAAAAGCTTGCTCTGTCTCTGCAATGGAATTTGCCACCAATGCAACTAGTGTTAACTAAGTACTATTCCTATCAGTTTAATCTCTGTTCTGTCCCTTATCAGGGCCAGGGCTGATGTAGTGAATAGATTTTTGGAACCGGGAGATGGAAAAAGACCCATGCTTGGTCCCCTTCATTTGAATTTTAGGTGGTGGGCAGTGGACACAGTACAGTCTGTGGGCCTAACACACTGGCAATAACTTTTTTATCTGCAAGGTACTGTGGCACCCTATATGAGTGGTGTGCTCACAGTACAGTCTGTGGGCCTGCGGCCTCTCACACACGGGCAGGCAACTGCAATATATATATAGAACAAAAAAATAAAATCAGTCTGATGTGCCAGCTCTAAAAAGGGCTTTTTTGGGCTGCTGTCAGGACGCTGTCCTTACAGCAGATGGCCCCTTTCACACGAGCGAGTTTTCCGCGCGGGTGCAATGAGTGACGTGAACGCATAGTATCCGCATGCCTGCGGACAAGAATAGGCGTCTCTATGGGGAGTGCCGGCATGGTGTGTTGCGGATCCGCAACACACTATGGACGTGTGAATGGGGCCTAATCCGGACACGCTTGTGTGAAAGAGTCCGAAGAGTCTTTGAGGACTGGAATGGACACAGAACACTGGCCTAGCTATCACTTTCCCTATTAATTGAGCAGCAGCAGCACTCTCCCTGCTCTAACTAACACTGTGGCTTCAGAATGAATCTAAGATGGATGCTGTCCTTGCTTTTTGATAGGAGGTGGGAGGGTCTTGGAGTGAGGGTATGCTAATTGGCTGGAATTTGTCTGCTGACTGTGAGGTACAGGGTCAAAGTTTGCTTAATGGTGACGTATAGGGGGCGAACCGAACATCGCATATGTTCGCCCGCTGCGGCGAACACGGACATGCGATGCTCGCCGGGAACTGTTCGCCGGCGAATAGTTCGGGACATCTCTAGTGTGGGGCACTAACAGGGTATTCTACTGTGTGGGGGTAATAAGAGGGCATAACTACTGTGAAGTGGCACTGTGGGGCATAACTACTGTGTAAGGGCACTAAGTGGGCATTTTACTGTGTGTGGGCACTGAGGGGGCATAAATCCTGAGTCTGAGGGCAGGGATGTATGACAAGCATTGGTGGTCTAAATTAGCTGTGGGAGAGGGAGTTTGTGGGGAATTTGGTTGGTGGCCCCAATCTTTTCTAGTTACACCTCTTGTTGTATTCCTACTATCTATTCTCTTCTCCTTACTATGAGACACTTACTGACAAAAATGTATCTGTATTTTGTGTTAGACATAATAATGCATTTCCTGGAAGGAATGTTTTATAGTAGCTAATACTCACTCCTATATCCCCGCATGATTGACTGTGCTAAAGGGAATGCTGCCTGCAAGCATCATGCTCCCCTTTCCATCACAAATTGACATTCATGTCCTCATTTTCTCCCAGGCTACCATACAAGTTAGGCTTTGTTAACATCATGTCTTTGTCCTAGATTTAACATATACTAGGACAGATAATGTATGTTTTTTGCTGGACACTGTAACCTTTGTATATCTAATATATAAAGCTGAGTGTATGTATGTTTATATGTATTTCCGCTAAAGGAATATGCACCATTATATTTACAATCACAAAATTTGCCACACAGGTATATCAAGTGTCTGGGAAGGTTTTAGACCAGGTCTCAGCTCTCTAGCAAGTACCGTTCCTGAGATAATCCCCAAAAATACATTAGCCAATAGAAGCCTGGCCACATGACCCTTATCATCTAATAGAAGCTTGCAGGCCCTTAGTCTCCACATACACACCGTTTTACACCAGGTTTCTATAACAACCCAGTCCTTTTTCTGCACTGCTGTAGGTCAGCTTTAAAGGAAATCTGTCACTAAGATAATCATTATTGAAGTAAAGCCATAGCCTAATAGCACTTAGTACCTTATTTCCAGATATGCCTTTGTTCCAGCAATAGATGTTTTTTATCCTCTGAAAATCCAGTTTATATGGTATGCAAATTAGCCAGTAAGGATCCCAGAGGGGCATCATTCTTGCAGGAAGGAGCCCAGGCACGCCTCCTACCGTAATGTGTCCACTCACCCCTCATACATCACATTCAAGCCATAACTCTGCCCCCTTTTCCCCGCTCCCAGCATGAAGGCGGGCTTGGGCACTAGCAGGAGGCATTCCTGGGCTCCTTCCTGCACGAATCACACCCCAAAAATGGATTTTCAGAAGGTAGAAAATATCTATTGCTAAAACAAAGTCATATCTAGACATAAGGTACTAAGTGCTATTAGGATATGGCTTTACTTTTATTATCCTGGTGACAGATTTACTTTAAAGGGGCGGGGGCTGTGGATAACACAGTTCAGGGGACAGGTAGGGTGGCCATTCAGGCCACCCTCAAAGACAGCTTTAAAAACCCTGTCCCCAGCTCCCGCTAAGCCAAACCCTGGTGAGGCCACGTCCCTCCCACTCTGCAGCCAACAGGGATTGAAAAAATGAAGGTAAAGATCTTCTGTCAGCTGCAGGGGTGAGAGAGAGCGTGACTTTTTCCCTGCAGCTCACGCTCAGACAGTACAGTGTTGCTGTCTGAAAGTGAGCTGCTCAAGACATCCCATTTGAAGGAGAATCTGCACTGTAGGGGTCAATGTTAAGGGGGGCTGTGGAGGTCACTGTTAAGGGGGCTTGGTACTGTAGATTTCAATGATAGTGGATACTGTCGATATCTTTTAACACCACACACAAATATTAAATTAAATAGATGAAATATCCTAGCCGGTTCCTTTAGCTAGTGTTAAACATAGGACAAAAATGTGATGTGAATAGCCCCTTAGAGGTTTAATTAATGATCTGACAATAGTGGCATAGCAATGACAGGCCAGAAGAAAGATTGAGATTGAAATGGTATGATACATATGGGGACATAAACATTTAGCTTGCGCTAATTAAAAGGAAAACATTTTTCAGACCACTTTTTTTTTTTTACATCAGTTATAGTGTGATAAATGGCCCTAATTACAGACTTTTTTTTCTGATAAAATAGTTAATGTGTCATGCTAAAGATAGTGGCTGCTTTAAATGTCTTCATAAATTTGGCACATGGCATATTTCCCATATTTTGACCACTTTTCAGGTGTAAACCATATAATCATTTGCCTCATTGTTTATTTTTTCTTATACTTCACACAGAAGGAGTCATTTATTATAGTATATGTTTTAATTCAGTGTTAAGGGGCGGGATGCTGTAGAGGTCACTGTTAAGGGGCGGGGTGTTGTGGAGGTCATATTTTAAGGAAACGGAGCTCTGTGGAGGTCACTGTTAGGGGGTGGGTTATTGTGCAAATCACTGTTAGGTAGACGGGTACTGTGGAGGTCATTAATAAAGGGGCGGCCACTGTGTTTTAAATCTGAGTTTAAGTGGCTTGGGTAAATCCTTTTTTTTTTTTTTTTTAAATAACCGTTCCTAAAGTGCCAAGCCAATCATAGATTACATATTATCAGTGTGCTAAGGAATCATGGGAAAAAAAAAAAAAAGTGATTTCAATGCTATTTGTTATTTACAGGCAACCCACACACGTATAAATATATCTTTTTTTTTTTTGTCTCTGCACTAAACAGATCCAATGGCATTTTTAAGGAAATATTTTTGCTAAGATGATATTTCAGTCTTTATTCTTACCGTAACCTGGCTCAGATTTTTATAAATCATATTGATTCATAAAAAAAGATGAAAAATGATATATTAATGTTTTAAACTATTCTGGCCATAGTAAACAAATCAATAGCAAAGGTAGACAGTATGATACAGAAATTAGATATAAACACACTGGAGTTTCCAATAAAGTTTGGAACAATGCAAACTAAGCATTTTGTTGTATATTGTGCTGCAAGATGTGATAGTCTGTAAAGGTACACCTTCTAAATTATTTACTCAGATGAGAATTAGTAACTGTTTTAGAGATATAGATAAACAAAAATGCAGACTGAAAACTCAATTGAAAATTATTGAACTTGTGTTTATTTTTGTTTCAGTTCCTAATCTATTAACTCTTAACACATTCAGGACCCTGCCATTTTCACCTTAAGGACCAGGCCATTTTTGCAAATCTGACATGTGTTACTCATGTGGTGATAACTTTAAAATGCTTTTACTTATCCAAGCCATTCTGAGATTGTTTTCTCGTCGCTTATTGTACTTCATGACAGTGGTAAATTTGAGTCAAAATATTTCATTTTATTAATAAAAATATAAAAAATTAGAAAAATTTGCAATTTTAAAGTTTCAATTTCTCTGCTTTCAACCCCTTAGTTACCACCCATATTGCCTTTTACAGCGGTCACTAAGGGGCCTTAGGCTGTCTAAGCACTGTACAGGTCCCCCATGTAGTGGGGGAGCGCGGAGCCGGAGTCCTGCTCTAACAGCCTGGACTGGCAGGAATGCCGATCTGGGCTGTTTAACCCTTTACATGCCGCAAGCAATGGTGCCCACCACATGTAAAGTGGTGACAGAGGAGCAGACTCCCTCTGTCTCCCATCAGCACCCCACAAATGCGATTGCATTTAGGGATGAGAGGCACAGCCTGCTGGTCAATGTTGAAATATAATTCATTATAGAGATAATACATTTTAAAAGTGATCAAAATAATGTATTTTATAGTCTACTTGTGGGACTATTAAGTAATAAAAAAAAGAAAAAAAATCACATTTATTAAATAAAAAAAATCCATAAAATAAAAATATGCTTTTTTTCTATTTAAAAATACGCTTTTCAATGAAAAAAATTGCAAAAAAAAAATATCCCCCATATGTTAAGTATTGCCGCATCCATAACCCGAACTACATAAATATCACATAAATTATCCCCTATGATGAACGCCGTAAAAAAAAAAAAAAAGAATTTCTAATTTATTCTTAGTCTCCACTGAAAAAACGTAATAATAAGCAATCAAAAAGTGCCATTTACTCCAAAATTATACCACTCAAAAATACAAGTCGTCCTGCAAAAATCAAGCCCTCACACAACTCCACGGAAAAAAAAATCTAAAAGTTATGGGTTTTGGGAAGTGGCAATGCAAAATCATTTTTTTGTTATAAAAATGGGTTATATTAAAAAGAGTAACACTAAAGAAACTATAGTATTTAGTATCAATATAATCGTACTGACCCAGAGAATAAATATATTATGTTGTTTGTACCGAAAAATGAATGCCGTAAAATTTATAATGTAAAACGCAGTGGCAGTATTGCTATTTTTCCCCATCTCCCACCCAGAAAGAAATAATAAAAGTTAATCAGAAAGCTATTTGTGCGCCAAAATGATGCTATTAAAAACTACAACTTGTCCGTCAAAAAACAAGCCCTCATAAAGCTGTATAAACAGGAGAATAAAAAGTTATAGCTCTTGGAAAGAGACGAATAAAAATGGAAGAAAAACGCTTGGTCATAAAGGCCCAAAGAGGCTTCGTCACTAAGGGATTAAAACAGATAGTGAATAGTTATTACTTTACATTTACCATATGTATATTTCATGTTCATTTTTTTGGGATGTTAGAAGGCTTAGAACTTTAGTAGCAAATCTAATAATTTGTAAGAAAATTTCCAAAACCCAATTTTAAAGGACCAGTTAAGGTCTGAAGTCACTTTGTGGGGCTTACATAATAGGAACCAACCATAAATGACCCCATTTTGGAAACTACACCCCACAAGGTATTCAAAACTGATTTTAAAAATTTTGTTAAACTTTGATTTCAGAGTGTGCATTCAGTGAAACTCGCAGCATTTTGCAAGCAAGTTCAGTCAGCTTTGTCTGCGATTGCGTTCACTTGTTAATTTTTTTTTTCTTGCGCCGGTGCAATGCATTTTTATTAGTGATGACTGAGCACCAAAGTATTCGGGTGCTCGGCCCAAACACATTGCTATATTCATGGGCTTGGCCGAGCACCCAAGTATAATGGAAGTCAATGGGAGACAACCAGGCACCCCCTGCTCTGAAGAGGGGAGGGTGCCTGGTCCATTGGAAAAGGTCAGAAAATGACAGAAACACCACTGAACTAGATCGGGAACAGCCTGGGGACGATGTCTAAATGCATCTTGGACTCCAAGGTTGCTGTTGGGAACCCCTGAACCCCCTCCCCCAAAACAAAAAAAAACTATTTCACAGGAAAAATTGTTAGGAAACATTCTTTCCTATATATTCAATTGTATATAAAGTGCAGGTGCTGCCAAAAATTACAAGCAAGAGGCACTCCAAAACCACCTGTATATCACATAAAGGAGGGCCTCATTCACATTGTGGTACAATTGTTCATTTAGTGGGACTCCTACACTCATACAGCCTATGCACTAAGTGAAAGGGCTGCCAAAAATTACAAGGAACCGGCACTACAATGCACTATTTATTACACATAAAGGAGGGAATCCTACACACCCTTGAAAAATTATGATTGGTGGCCTGCTGGTGACACTCTAAAACATTAGGGGTGAGGGTCTGCTGCTGAGCTTACCCTCTAAAACATTAGGGGTGAGGGCCTGCTGGTGAGTTAACGCTCTAAAACATTATATGCGAGTGCCTGCAGGTGAGCTGATGCTCTAAAACATTATATGCAAGTGCCTGCAGGTGAGCTGTCACTCGAAAACATTATATGCGAGTGCATGCTGCTCAGCTGATGCTTTAAAAAATATGCTAGTGCATGCTGCACAGCAGATGCTCTAAAACATTATATCCGAGTGCATGTTGTTCAGCTGACCCTATAAAAAAAATTAGAGTGGAGGAAATGTATACAATCTGGATGAGGAGGAGAAAACAAGATGCAACCATATACTTATTTTTATGGTGGAACAGGTACATGGGAATACACTACAGGAGTTTGGTACATTGTAAATGATAGATTGAAACTGGCTTTATGTTCATCATCAGCTCAGCTCTCCTCTGGTGGAGTTCAGAAGTCAGGGGCAATCCAGGCCTTGTTCCTTTTTATCTGAGTCGACCTGTCAGGATTGCCAGTGGACAAGCTGATACGCTTATCTGTTATAGTGCCACCGGCAGCACTGAATACACGCTCAGATAAAATGCTGGCAGAAGGGCAGGCCAGCACCTCCAAGGCGTAGAGCGCAAGTTCATGCCACTTGTCCAGCTTGGACACCCAGTAGTTGTAAGGCACTGAGGGATCATTTAGGACGCTGACACTGTCTGCTATGTATTCCATCACCATCTTCCAAAGCTTTTCTCTCCTTGTACCACTAGGCCGCGCTTCAGGGTGAGGTTGCTGGCTGGGTGTCATGAATGTGCCCTATGCCTTGGAGAGTGTTGCCCTGCCTTTGTTGGAACTGCTGTTCGTTCTCCTTGTCTCCCTTCCTCGGTTTCCTAGGGAAGTATGGACACTGCCGGCCGCATTGTCAGATGTAAAATTTTGGAGCAATAGTGAACAGCATCTGAAAACACTGTGTATATTACAACTTCCATTAATCTGGGCCTTGTATAGTGTCCAAAATCTGTGGGGTTTTGTATCCAATACTGAACAGCATCTGAAAACACTGAAAACACTGTGTACATTACAACTTTCATTAATCTGGGCCTAGTATAGTGTCCAAAATCTGTGGGTTTCTGTATCCAGTACTGAACTGCATCTAAAAACACTGTGTATAATACAATTTCCATTAATCTGGGCCTAGTGTAGTGTGCAAAATCTGTGGGTTTTGTATCCAATACTGAACAGCATCTGAAAACACTGTGTATATTACAACTTCCATTAATCTGGGCCTAGTGTAGTGTCCAAAATCTGTGGTGTTCTGTAACCAATACTGTCCTGCATCAGAAAACAGTGTCTTTAGCGAACAGTTAAACAATCTGCGCCACATCTACACACAAAACCATTAAAATGAAGAAGGCGAGCACAAAGGGACGGGGAAGTGGACATGATGCTGATGGCACAAGCAGAGGCCGTGACCCTGGGCGCAATGAAAATGTGCATGCTGCCAGTGCACCAGAAAAACAAAAAATCAACCTTACCCAGCTTCATGTCCAACCTAATTTTGGCGACGCAGGACAACACTGTCCAAGTTGGACCAGTGCGAACAAGTGATCGGTTGGATTAATAAAGATAATGCTTCCAGTCGGTTAAGCACCACCATCTATTCCACTAAGTCCAGTCTCTATAGCGAAGAGTCTGGTCAACCGAATCCTCACTCTGATCCTCCTTCCTCCCACCATGTCGAGTCTGAGATACTGTGCCCTGATTCCAAACTTCTTGAGCCTTCACAGTCTCAATAAGATGACAGTGGTAGCAGTCAGTGCCAGCTGTATCAGCCACCAGTCACAATGCACACCATCTCAGTGCCAGCAGTCAGTGTCAGCTGTATAAGCCACCAGTCACAGTGCCTGCTGTCTCAGTACCAGCAGTCAGTGCCAGCTGTATCAACCACCAGTCACAGTGCCTGCCATCTTAGTGCCAGCTGTATCAGCCACCAGTCACAGTGCCCACTGTCTGAGTGCCAGCAGTAACTGCCAGCTCTATCAGCCACCAGTCACAGTGCTTGCTGTCTCAGTGCCAGCATTCAGTGACAGCTTTATCAGCCACAAGTCACAGTGCCTGCCGTCATAGTGCCAGCAGTCAGTACCAGCTGTATCAGCCACCAGTCACAGTGTCGGCCATCTCAGTGCCTGCCATCTCAGTGCCAGCTGTATCAGACACCAGTCACAGTGCCCGCCATCTTAGTGCCAGCAGTCAGTACCAGATGTATCTGCCACCAGTCACAGTGCCTGCCATCTTAGTGCCCGCTGTATTAGCAACCAGTCACAGTGCCTGCCTTCTTAATTCCAGCAGTCAGTGCCAGCGCTATCAGCCATCAGTCACTGTGCCTGCCATCTCAGTGGCAGCAGTAATATTCTAAGCTGTATCAGCCACCAGTCAGAATGTCCACCATCTTAGTGCCAGCTTGTGATGTCACTGCCTGTGACGTAGGTCGCAGGCACCACTATTACCTCTATAGTGGTGCCTCGACCTACGTCTACAGGCAGTGACGTCATAAGCGTGCGATCATGCGCAATCCACTACAGGAGCCGCGCCACCGTCCGGTCGCGTCTCCACGTGCAGCGTCTTTCCACAGTGTGCCTGCCGTTCAGCCAGCCATCCCTCCGCTACCAAAGCTAGAATATCAAGGTGAAAAAACAGTAAGTCTGCACCTATATGGTATTCAAGCTATATACGTAGGGAGTGAAGCTATTTTAGAACGGTAATATTATAGTGTTTGGCGTTGTGTGCGATTAGTTATCCAGGTTAGAGCTAGTGATGTCGCGAACATAAAATTTTCAGTTCGTGAACAGCGAACGCGAACTTCCGCAAATGTTCGCGAACATGCGAACAGTGCGAACCGCCATAGACTTCAATAGACAGGCGAATTTTAAAAAACAAATGGACTCCTTCTGGCCACAATAGTGATGGAAAAGCTGTTTCAAGGGGACTAACACCTGGACTGGGGCATGCCGGAGGGGGATCCATGGCAAAACTCCCATGGAAAAATATCTAGTTGACGCAGAGTGTGGTAAGTTGTAATCGCAATGCGATTAATACAGGTTATATTAATCGCATTGTGATTACAACTTAGATCTGAGTTCCTAATGGTTGTATTGCTAGAATATAACGAAGATTGAGAATAGGAACCCAGCTCTAAGTTGAATTCGCAATGCGATTAATATAACCTGTATTAATCGCATTGCGATTACAACTACTAAGATGGATGCCATCCTTGCTTTTTGATGGGAGGTGGGAGGGTCTGGGAGGGAGACTGATGTACTAGCCCTAAAAGGGCTTTTGGGGTGCTGTCAGGACGCAGTCCTTACAGCAGAGATCTGATGAGTCTTTCAGGACTGGAGTGGACACTGAATAAACTAGCCTAGCTATCAATTTCCCTATTAAATCTCAGCAGCAGCTACACTGTCCCTCCTCTCACTAAGACTGCAGCTTCCGAATGAATCTAAAATGGATGCTGTGTCCAGGAGATGGGAGGGTCTGGGAGGGAGGGTATGCTAATTGGCTGGAATGTGTCTGCTGACTGTGAGGTACAGGGTCAAAGTTTACTCAATGATAGGGGTGGACCTAACATCGCATATGTTCAGCCCACCGCGACGAACAGCGCACAAGCTATGTTCGCCGGGAACTACTCGCCGGTGAATAGTTTGGGAGTTGGGACATCATATTTGCGAACTTAACTTAGAGATGGGTTCCTAATGGTTGTATTGCTAGAATATAACTAAGATTGGGAATTTAGCTCTATATTCTCAATCTTCGTTATATAATTCTAGCAATACAACCATTAGGAAACCCAGATCTAAGTTGAATTTGCAATGCGATTAATATAACCTGCATTAATCGCATTGCGAATTCAACTTAGAGCTGAGTTCCTAATGGTTGTTGTATTGCTAGAATATACGTTATATTCTAGCAATACAACCATTAGAACTCAGCTCTACGTTGTAATCGCAATGCGAATAATACTTACAATTATTAATCGCTTTGCGAATCCATTTAATGCCTCTATTTGATTGAATATGACGGTTGACTATGACTACCACCAATGTTCTGCTGCCTTCAAAGCAAGATATCTGAACCCCCCAGGGGCCATTTGGGCGTTTTTGATAGAAAACGCATCAAAAACGCATTTGCGTTTTTTTAATTTTTTAATTTTTAGTTTAATTTTTGTGTATTTTGCCACATTTGGTTGCATATTTACATTTGGTATAGGCAAATATGGTAGTCTAGATCATTACTCTGCCCAAATCTATATTCAGCTACATGGCTTAGAAAATATGCTGTCAAACAATGATCCTAGGTTTTGGTATAGACACATGATCTAGACTACCATATTTGCCTATACCAAATGTAAATATGCAACCAAATGTGGCAAAATACACAAAAGAATAAACTAAAAATGAAAAATTATAAAACGCAGATGCGTTTTTTATGCGTTTTCTATTAAAAATGCCCAAATGGCCCCTGGGGGTTCAGATATCTTGCTTTGGAGGCAGCAGAACGTTGGTGGTAGTCATAGTCAACCGTCATATACAATCAAACAGAGGCATCAAATGGATTCGCAAAGCGATTAATAATTCTAAGTATTATTCGCATTGCGATTACAACTTAAAGCTGAGTTCCTAATGGTTGTATTGCTAGAATATAACGTATATTCTAGCAATGCAACAACCATTAGGAACTCAGCTCTAAGTTGAATTCGCAATGCGATTAATGCAGGTTATATTAATCGCATTGCAAGTTCAACTTAGATCTTAGTTCCTAATGGTTTTATTGCTAGAATATAATGAAGATTGAGAATATAGCGCTATATTTGTTATCTTCGTTAATATATTCTAGCAATACAACCATTTGGAACTCAGATCTAAGTTGTAATCGCAATGCGAATAATACAGGTTATATTAATCGCATTGCGATTTACAATTACTAACACTGCAGCTTCAGAATGAATGTAAGATGGATCCTATCCTTGCGTTTAGATAGGAGGTGGGAGGGTCTGGGAGGGAGGGTATGCTGATTGGCTGGAATGTGTCTGCTGACTGTGAGGTACAGGGTCAAAGTTTGCTCAATGATAAAGTATAGGGGCGAACGCGAACATCGAATATGTTCGCCCGGCAGAGGCGAACGCGAACAAGCTATGTTTGCCGGGAACTGTTCGCCGGCGAATAGTTCGGGCCATCTCTAGTTAGAGCGCAGTACCATTAGAATATTAGTTTGCACATCAGACAGACACACACGCAGGGACAGACAGACAGACACACACACGCAGGGACCGACAGACAGAGACACACACACAGGGACAGACAGACAGAGACACACACACAGGGACAGACAGACAGAGACACACACAGGGACAGACAGACAGAGACACACACACAGGGACAGACAGACAGAGACACACACAGGGACAGACAGACAGAGACACACACAGGGACAGGGACAGACACACATACACCATGGCCCTCAGAATACACCTGGATCTGTGCTATAAACCCCCTTAATTGCACCAGATTCCACTCCACTTGAACCCCACTGCCCCTGAGTGCTCCACCTGCCCCCTCATATATGAGCTGCCCCTCACCTGCTCTCCATGAAGCTCTTTGGACTCCAGGACAGCAGCACATCCTCCCTCACTGAGCAGCCTGCAGGCACACAGCTCCTCCTCCCTCCACAAGCTGCTGCTGCTGTCGGGGTTTGTCTATGTGACTATGAAGGAGCATGTGACCAGTGATTTCACAGACCTCCTTATAGCAACTACATTCTACCCATGGATCTGCCGAGACTCCAGCTATCTTGTTCTCAGAACAAGATAGCTGGGGCCTGGGGCCCTGGGAGGTAAGGGACAGGCTGCAGAAGGAAGAGGTGGAGGAGCACTGAGTCCCAGAGCCGGCTGCCACAATAAAAAAAAAAAAAAAGTTTCAGGACTGGCCGGGCCCCCCAGGGTCAGGGCCCCTTACTGGGGTATGGGCTGTCCCCCCTGATGGCGGCCCTGGTCATAGTGCCTGCCGTCTTAGTGCCCACAATATCAGCAACCAGTCACAGTGCCTGCCGTCTTAATGACAGCAGTCCATGCCAGCTCTATCAGCCACCTGTCACTGTGCCTGCCATCTCAGTGGCAGCAGTAAGTGCCAGCTATATCAGCCACCAATTAGAGTGCCCACCATCTCAGTTCCAGCAGTCAGTGCCAGCTATATCAGCCACCAATTAGAGTGCCCACCATCTCAGTGCCAGCTGTATCAGCAACCAGTCACAGTGCCCACCATCTCAGTGCCAGCAGTTAGTGCCAGCAGTATCAGCTACCAGTCACAATGCCCGTCCTCTCAGTGCCAGCAGTCAGTGCCAGCTGTATAAGCCACCAGTCACAGTGCCTGCCATCTTAGTGCCAGCTGTACCAGCCATCAGTCACAGTGCCCACCGCCTCATGGCCAGCAGTCATTTCGAGCTCTATCAGCCACCAGTCACAGTGCCTGCTGTCTCAGTGCCAGTAGTCAGTACCAGCCACCAGTCACAGTGCCCGTAGTTTCAGTGCCAGCTGTATCAGCCACCAGTCACAGTTCCTGCCATCTTAGTGCCAGCTGTATCAGCCACCAGTCACAGTGCCCACTGTCTGAGTGCCAGCAGTAACTGCCAGCTCTATCAGCCACCAGTCACAGTGCTTGCTGTCTCAGTGCCAGCATTCAGTGACAGCTTTATCAGCCACAAGTCACAGTGCCCACCGTCTCAGTGCCAGCAGTTAGTAACAGCTGTATCAGCCACCAGTCACATTGCTCGCCATCTCAGTGCCCACTGCCTCAGTGCCATCTGAATCAGTCACCAGTCTCAGTGCCCACCGTCTTAGTGCCAGCAGTCAGTGCCAGTTGTATCAGCCACCAGTCACAGTGCCCGCCGTCTCAGTGCCAGCTGTATCAGCCACCAGTCACAGTGTCCACCTTCTTAGTGGCAGCAGTCAGTGCCAGCTGTGTCAGCCACTAGTCACAGTGCCCACCGTTTTAGTGGCAGCAGTCAGTGTCAGCTGTATCAGCCACCATTCACAGTGCCCGCAGTCTCAGCCAAAAGTCAGTGCCAGTAAAGCATATAACAGACATATTTAAGCCAGTATTACAGTAAGAGAAAATATTATAAAACTATAAAAGTACAACCCTATATTACTGAGACTTCTTACTAACAACATGCCACCCAAAAAAAGGACACTTTAAGTAGGAGAAAAGACACAATGAAACCCTACATAATCAACTTCTCCTGGAGAAACAGTCAGCTCAACAAGTAAAAATAAATAAGAAAGGCTGAAAAACAAAGAAAAAAACAAGCAAATAGATCAGTTCAAGAAAAAGAAAATGAGTGTCACAAAAATGCTAAAAGACAAAGATTCAGAAGAGCAAATAGATCTATAGAAGAACTGGAAATTCAGCGTAAAAAACAATCTCGAAGAGAAAGACAAAGATGAGCAAATAGATCTATTGAAGAAAAAGAAAATGAGCGTCTGAAAAATGCGAAAGCACACAGAGCTAGGAAAGAAAAACTATGTCAGCAACAAGCAATAAAAAGGGGTAGGATAAAAGATCTAGAAACAGGCACAACACATTTATCAACAGCCACACATGAGAGGATAAATGATATAAGAGAAACACAAAAACGTAAGAGACATGCTGAAAGAGAGAAAGCTAGGAGAGCAATTCTTACACCAGAAGAACGACAATTACAATGTTTCCGGCATGCACAATTACAGAGACTGGCCCGAAGTAAACAAATGGAAAATAACGAATCTAGGGCCACACTAGAAAGATTTGTAGTGATAAATGATACAGTTAATATTAATGAGGGTAACATTATACCCCACACATGTACAGATTAAAATCAGATATGCAATTTTTGTCAAGCAAAACATTTTGAAGGAGAAAGACCATCTGGTCAAAAGTTTACACAGTGTTGCTCAAAAGGAAAAGTAAATCTTCAACCAACTCGAACAAATCCATTTATACAACAGCTCATGATGGGTCAGCATCATTACAGCAAAAATGTCATGCTAAATATAAGGTCAATAAATAGTGCTCTAGCATTTGCATCTATGGGAGCTAACATTACTCCACCTCCTGGGTATGGGCCATACTGTTTTCGAATCCATGGTTTGATTTGTCACAGAGCAGGAACACTGCATCCTCAACAGGGTGAAAACAGACAGTTTGCACAATTATATATTTTAGATCCCTCTGAAGCTGTAGAGCAAAGAATGCAAAATTCTGACAACTCAGTAATAAATTTAGAGCTTCTGCAAATATTAAGTACATTTATGGCACAATTCAATCCTTTGCTGAGGCCTGCAAAAGTTGTACCAAGTTGAAAAAGAATATGAAGAGTATGCCACCAAAAACAACATTGTTATTAAGGAAGTGTCCATGACAATAGTACAAGATCGCAAAAATGACCAAAAACGGTATAACGCACCAAAATATAATGAGGTTGCTTTTATTTTTCTAAATGATGATGGAGAACCACCACTTGAAAGAGATCTTCCTATACACTGCAAACCAAGTGAAGATTATCCAAAAAAAAAAAACCACAAAAAATTAGTTTTCTTGATCCTAATTTGGAACCCATGGTTTATCCATTATTATTTAGTGATGTCGCAAACATAAAATTTTCCGTTCGCAAACAGCGAACGCGAACTTCCGTAAATGTTCGCGAACGGGCGAACTGGGCGAATCGCCATAGACTTCAATTGGCAGGCGAATTTTAAAACCCACAGGGACTCTTTCTGGCCACAATAGTGATGGGAAAGTTGTTTCAAGGGGTCTAACACCTGGACTGTGGCATGCCGGAGGGGGATCCATGGCAAAACTCCCATGGAAAATTACGTAGTAGACGCAGAGTCGGGTTTTAATCCATAAACGGCATAAATCAACTAACATTCCTAAATTGTTTGGAATAACATGCTTTAAAACATCCAATGTGTGTATACGATCAGGTATGATGTTGTATCGATCAGGTAGTGTAAAGGTTACGCCCACTTTACATACATTGACAGACCAAACTCAACTTTTAATGCACCGCAAACAACCGCAAACAGTTCATTTGCACAACCGCAAACTCCCCATTTGCACAAAGTTGGATACCAAGCTAGCCATGTCCCGGGGATGTCATTGAAGGTTTCTTCCTCCACCCAGCCACGTACAACACCAAGGGTCCCCGAAAGGTGAATTGAATTGATTTTTCGAACGGGGAGATGGTTAAAAAAACGCTGGCTCCCTCCCTTTTGTTTTTATCCACAGTCACTGCGTCTGCGCCGTGCAATTTACTGTCAAACCCGATATGAGTGGTATTTTCTGTAGTACTATTCTTATCAATTTAATCCCTCTAACGTCCCCAATCTGGGGTCCATTTTTTGAATAGATTTTTCGAACGGGGAGATGGTTAAAAAGACGCTGGCTCCCTCCACTCTGTTTTAATCCACGGTCACTGCGTCTGCGCCGTGCAATTTACTGTCACACCCCATATGAGTGGTATTTTCTGTAGTACTATTCTCATCAGTTTAATCCCTGTTACATCCCATATCAGGGATTGCCTTTTGAAAAAAATTTGTCCGGGTACCTTCCACTGTGGTGTCCCAATAGCGACAAATTTTTTGAAGGCCTCAGACTCCACCAGCTGGTATGGTAAAAGCTGGCGGGCTAAGAGTTCCGTCAAGCCAGCTGTCAGTCGCCGGGCAAGGGGTGACTCTGTGACATTGGCTTCTTATGCTCAAACATGTCATTGACAGACACCTGACTGTGGGCAGATGAGCAGGAACTGCTGAAGGTGAGAGGCAGAGTGGCGGTTGGTTGAGAGAGGGCAGCGAGGACAGCAGTGGTTGAAGTGGCTGAAGATGCTGGACCAGGAGGAGCATGGTGGCTTTGAGTTTGTGTGCTGCTTGTACTCATGTGTTGATCCCATAGGCGTTTGTGATGTGAGATCATGTGCCTTACGCAAAGCAGTTGTACCGAGGTGGGTGTTGGACTTCCCACGACTCAGTTTCTTTTGGCACAGGTTGCAAATGGCATTGCTGTTATCAGAGACAGACACACAAAAAAAAATGCCACACTGCTGAGCTTTGCAATGACGGCATTCTGGTGGTCGCAACAGCATGTGTTGACTGGCGTGCTGTCTGGCTGACCCTGGGTGCCGATACATGCTGTCTGACTGTGCCACTAACTCCTTGCGACGACCTCCCCTGCTTCCAACTCGTCTCCTCCTTCTCTCTGTCTCCCATTCTGAACTTTCCCCCTCTTCTTCTCTTCGAGCAGGCACCCACGTGGCATCCGTGGACACATCGTCATCATCAACCGCTTCACTTGTATCTGACACCTCAGCAAAGGAAGCAGCAGTAGGTACAACATCATCATCATCACACTGTACGTCCATGTGTGTAATCCTGCCTGACTGAGACATATCCCTGTAATCTACATCATCTGGCAATAATGGTTGCGCATCACGAATTGCATCCAACTGATGTGTAAATAACTCCTCTGACAGATCAAGTGAAGCGGCTGTGGTGGTAGTGGTGGTGGTGGCGGCGGGAGGGAGGAGCGTGGTAACTTGAGAGCAGGTGACCGAAGCTGAGCTGGAGGAGGATGGTGCTTCAAGGTTCTTAGCGGAAGCTGTTGAAGATTGGGTGTCCTGTCTAAGCCAGTCAACTATGTCCTGAGAATTTTTCGGGTTCAGGGTACGTAGGCATTATTCCAGGGACAGTGGAAATTAAAGCTCCACGACCACGACGGCTCTTGCGGGGTGGCCTGCCTCTGCCTGTCATTTTTTTTTAGATTAGGTACTACATGTGCTAGGTACTGTGCCACCCGGTATAAGTGGTTGGCACTGGCAGTGGGCACACTACAGTCTGTGGAAGTGGGCCTGACACACACTGGCAGCAGGCAAGCAACTGAAATTAGACTAATGTGTAAAAATGAAATGCCTTATTTATCGGCAAGCTACTGTGCCACCCGGTATCAGTGGTGGGCACTGGCAGTGGGCACACTACAGTCAGTGGAAGTGGGCCTGACACACACTGGCAGCAGGCAAGCAACTGAAATTAGACTACTGTCTTAAAATTAAATGCTTTATTTATCGGCAAGCTACTGTGCCTCCCGGTATCAGTGGTTGGCACTGGCAGTGGGCACACTACAGTCTGTGGAAGTGGGCCTGACACACACCGGCAGCAGGCAAGCAACTGAAATTAGAATACTGTCTAAAAATTAAATGCCTTATTTATCGGCAAGCTACTGTGCCACCCGGTATCAGTGGTTGGCACTGGCAGTGGGCACACTACAGTCTGTGGAAGTGGGCCTGACACACACTGGCAGCAGGCAAGCAACTGAAATTAGACTAATGTGTAAAAATTAAATGCCTTATTTATCGGCAAGCTACTGTGCCACCCGGTATCAGTGGTTGGCACTGGCAGTGGGCACACTACAGTCAGTGGAAGTGGGCCTGACACACACTGGCAGCAGGCAAGCAACTGAAATTAGACTACTGTCTTAAAATTAAATGCTTTATTTATCGGCAAGCTACTGTGCCTCCCGGTATCAGTGGTTGGCACTGGCAGTGGGCACACTACAGTCTGTGGAAGTGGGCCTGACACACACCGGCAGCAGGCAACCAACTGAAATTAGAATAATGTCTAAAAATTAAATGCCTTATTTATCGGCCAGCTACTGTGCCACCCGGTATCAGTGGTTGGCACAGGCAGTGGGCACACTACAGTCTGTGGAAGTGGGCCTGACACACACTGGCAGCAGGCAAGCAACTGAAATTAGACTAATGTGTAAAAATTAAATGCCTTATTTATCGGCAAGCTACTGTGCCACCCGGTATCAGTGGTTGGCACTGGCAGTGGGCACACTACAGTCTGTGGAAGTGGGCCTGACACACACTGGCAGCAGGCAAGCAACTGAAATTACACTAATGTGTAAAAATTAAATGCCTTATTTATCGGCAAGCTACTGTGCCACCCGGTATCAGTGGTGGGCACTGGCAGTGGGCACACTACAGTCAGTGGAAGTCGGCCTGACACACACTAGCTGGCAAGCAACTGAAATTACACTAAAGTGTAAAAATGAAATTCCTTTTTTTGATGCAAAGTCCTGTGCCACACAGTATGACAGGGGTGGGCACTGGCAGTGGGCACACTACAGTCAGTGGAAGTCGGCCTGACACACACTAGCAGGCAGGCAACTGAAATTACACTAATGTGTAAAAATTAAATGCCTTTTTTTGATGCAAAGTCCTGTGCCACACAGTATGACAGGAGTGGGAACTGGCAGTGGGCAGACTACAGTCAGTGGAAGTCGGCCTGACACACACTAGCAGGCAAGCAACTGAAATTACACTAAAGTGTAAAAATTAAATGCCTTTTTTTGATGCAAAGTCCTGTGCCACAAGGTATGACAGGGGTGGGCACTGGCAGTGGGCACACTACAGTCAGTGGAAGTCGGCCTGACACACACTAGCAGGCAAGCAACTGAAATTACACTAAAGTGTAAAAATGAAATGCCTTTTTTTGATGCAAAGTCCTATGCCACACGGGATGACAGGGGTGGGCACTGGCAGTGGGCACACTACAGTCTGTGTGCCTGCAGGCAACTGCAATATATATATATATGGAGAAAAAAAAAGCAGCAGACTAATGTTGCAGCCCTAAAAAGGGCTTTTTGGGGTGCTGTCAGGACGCTGTTCTTACAGCAGAGATCAGATGAGTCTTTCAGGACTGGAGTGGACACTGAATTCACTAGCCTAGCTATCGCTTTCCCTATTAAATCAGCAGCAACTACACTCTCCCTCCTCTCACTAAGACTGCAGCTTCCGAACGAATCTAAAATGGATGCTGTTCAGGAGATGGGAGGGTCTGGGAGGGAGAGTATGCTTCTGATTGGCTGGAATGTGTCTACTGACTGTGAGGTACAGGATCAAAGTTTGCTCAATGATGAAGTATAGGGGGCGGACCGAACATCGCATGTGTTCGCCCGCTGCGGCGAACGCGAACAAGCTATGTTCACCGGGAACTGTTCGCGGCGGATAGTTCGAGGCCATCTCTATTGTTATTCCCCATGCGAGATCAAAGCTGGGGTGACATTCCATTGCAAAACAGACCACAAGCTTTATTACATTTACCAAACCAGTCACACAATCCTAGAGTTTGAGTGACTCAAATGCAATACTATGGTTATCGTCTTTCCATTAGAGAGGATTTTTAACCCTATTTAAATGCAGGCCGCCTTACACAGCAATATATAGTTGATGCATATGTAAAAACAGAAGCCAACAGACTCAATTATATACGTCAAAATCAGCCTAAATTGCTTGTTGAAAAATACTCTGGATTAATGGATCATTTACTTAATGAAGCCAATGAAGCAGGCCTGAGTCCTGGAAAAATTTATATTTTGCTTTCTTCATTTGCAGGGAGTCCCAGAAACATGCAACAAAATTATCAAGATTCTATGGCAATTGTCAGAAAATATGGAAAACCAGATATTTTTATTACAATGACATGCAATCCCAAATGGGAATAGATTGTACATAACCTACAACATGGACAAACTTTTGATGGACAACCATATTTAGTTGCAATAGTATTTCACCTAAAACTTAAAGCTCTTATTGATGTCATCAGTAAAAAACAAATATTTGGAGTCCCAAAAGCAATGGTCTCTGTGATAGAATTTTAAAAGAGAGGTTTACCACATGCTCACATACTTCTCATTCTTAAAGAAAGCTATAAACCAAAAAATGACGAACTGATATATAAAATAGTGTCTGCTGAAATCCCTAACATAGAAATCACTCTCAGCTACATGAAATTGTAACAAAGCATATGATTCATGGACCATGCGGACCACTCAATCCTAATTCTCCATGTATGACAAATAACAAATGCTGTAAGGATTTTCCGAAGTCCAAGAGAAGAAATACAGGCCAAACTATAATTCCTAATGGAAAGAAAATTGATTACTCTTGGGTTGTACCATATAATCCTTACTTAGCGTTGAAGTATAATTGCCACATTAATGTGGAAGTTTGCGCATCAGTGAAAAGTGTCAAATACCTTTCTAAATATGTGTACAAAGGTCATGATTGAGCAAATGTTATCATTCAAGAACAAGGTACTTTGAATCATGATGAAATAAAGACTTTTATTAATTCAAGGTATGTCAGTGCTCCAGAAGCAGTATGGCGTTTGCATGGGTTTGAAATGCATTATCAATCCCATACTATCCATAGATTACCGGTGCATTTGCCTGAAGAACAATCAGTTTTTTTCAACCCAAATGACATTACCACAGCAATACAGAGAGCTTTAAACCATGATACTCAGTTGACAGCTTGGTTCAAATTGAATAAACTAAATGAGGAAGCAAAGAACATATTATATTCTGAAAATTCCTTTGCACTATGTGTTTGACTCTCAGAATTGTAGTTGGAAATTGCGTCAACGTGGTGCAGAAAAAAATATTGGACGAATGTATTCTGTCAACTTAATATCAGATACAGAGCATTACTGTCTGAGTCTACTATTGCTGCATGTGGCTTAGAAGATCTGAGGACAGTACATGGAAATGTCTATCCCACGTTTTCAAGAGGCTGCAAAAGTGAAAGGACTTATTAATGATGATGACATGTGGGAAAACACTTTGGAAGATGCTGTGCACTCCACAATGTCTAAACAACTTAGGGAATTATTTGCATATGTTCATGCGTTTTGCATCATTACAAAATATAAATGCACTTTTTCTAAAATATGAGCAATATCTCATTGAACATTTAGTTCACGAACATAAACAACACAATAATGATTGTACAATTTGTCGTAAGATCGCCCTTAAAGAAATAGCCAACATTCTGGTACTACATGGCAAAACCTGTGAAGATTTTGGATTGCCTTCCACAATGCCAAATAATGATCAACTTTGGAGTATGTATGAAAAGGAATAAAAAAAAAAACGTTTTTTCTTGGATGGAGGTAGTGGAAAAACGTATCTTTACAAAACCCTTCTCAGCACAGTTTGTGGAGAAGGTAAGATTGCACTACCTGTAGCCTCAACAGGTATTGTAGCCAATCTTCTTGAGGTTGGAAGAAAATACCACTCTCAGTTCAAATTACCTGTTCCAATAGTTGAGAACTCAATATCAAATATGCGTCTCAATTCTGCTGATGCTGAAAATTTGAGATCATCTACAGTGTTCATTTGGAATGGCCCCATCTATTTCTCTTACACTAGTTGAAAACTACTACTACTACTACTGCTAAAAGAAATAATGGATAACAACAAACCCTTTGGTGGAGATTTTCGGCAAACACCCCATATTTGATCATAAACTGCCGTATGGCCAAGCGGCAGGGCGCAGAAGGAAAGGAGCGCCATATGGTTTTTGGAAGGCAGATTTTGCTGGACTGTTTGTTTTTTACACCATGTCCCATTTGAAGCCTCCCTGATGCACCCCTAGAGTAGAAACTCCAAAAAGTGACTCCATCTAAGAAACTACACCCTTTAAGTGTTCCACAAGAATTTTTTTGTTACCTTGCCTCAAAAAGTGTACTATAGAGCAGCCAAAAATCATATTTACCCTAAAATAATACCAACAAAACTGCCACCTTATCCAGTAGTTTCAAAAATAGGGTCACTTTTTTGGACTTTCTACTTTAGGGGTGCCTCAGGAGGCTTCAAATGGGACATGGTGTCTAAAACCAGTCCAGTAAAATCTGCCTTCCAAAAACCATATGGCGTATCCTTCCTTCTGCGCCCTGCTGTTTGGTCATACAGCAGTTTACAACCACATATGGGGTGTTTCTGCAAACTACAGAATCAGGGCAATACATATTGAGTTTAGTTTGGCTGTTAACCCTTGCTTTGTTACTGGAAAAATTGATTAAAATAAAAAATCTGCCGAAAAAGTGAAAATCTGAAATTTCCTCTCCATTTTCTATTAATTCTTGTGGAACACCAAAAGGGTTAACAAAGTTTGTAAAATCAGTTTTGAATACCTTGAGGGTGTAGTTTCTAAAATTGGGTCATTTTTGGGAGGTTTTTATTATGTAAGCCTCACAAAGTGACTTCAGACCCGAACTGGTCCTTAAAAGTGGGTTTTGGAAATTTCTGAAAAATTTCAAGATTTGCTTCTAAACTTCTAAGCCTTTTAACATCCCCAAAAAATAAAATGGCATTCCCAAAAATGATGAAAAATGAAGCAGACATATGGGGAATGTAAAGTAATAACCATTTTTAGAGTTATTACTATCGATCATAAAAGTAGAAAAATTAAATTGGCAAATTTGCCAATTTTTTCCACACTTTTGGCAAATTTGGTATTTTTTTTAAATAAAAATGATTTTTTGACTCAATTTTGCCACTGTCATGAAATACAATATGTGATGAGAAAACAGTCTCAGAATGGCCTGGATAAGTAAAAGTGTTTTAAATTTATTACTACATATAGTGACACATGTCAGGTTTGCTTAAAATGGCCTGGTCCTTGAGTTGTTAAATGTAGTTTTGATGATTTAAGCACATATTATGAATTCACATGAAGTTATTAGTCTCTTCACATTATGTATACTTGTAAATTATGTAAAAAAAAATTCAAACAGGATTTTGTATGTTTAAACACAATACTAATCAAACACATTCATTGTAATTCAATTATTAATAGTTTTCATTAAATAATCACCTGAGCTTGTATTTCTATTTGTACTTGGCACCATTCAATTATGAAACTGCTTGAGAAAGGTCCCATTGTGTGGACCGAAACGTCGTGTTGGGGTGAATAAACGCAGAGGTTCTGGAGACTGTGCCGTGGCATTATATATATATATGAAGAGGGAAAAAGACAGCAGCACTCCGATGTAATCAAAACGTGATCGTGGTTTATTCACCCAGTGTCAAATAGCAGCGACATTTCAACCGCTTGTTGCGGTCTTTCTCAAGCTATACAGGCATATGTTACACCAGTGGTATATAAAGGTGTGGCAATTCATTACAATAAATCATCCAATTATCATAAAAAAGTCACAATTCATATAAATATCCATCAATTGATTGTGTTAATATGATCCAACATCAATGTGCGATAATATGTGCAAAAGTAAAGTGCAAGTGGCTAGTGTAAAGTGCATTGTGCATAATACAGTGCATCTACCAATATAATTGATAATTAAATATTCCTAATATTATTACCAATATGATGTGCTGATTAAAAACTTACAAACCAGTGTTACATTCATACTACGTGATAATGGAGCACTAGGGTCCCGAGCGCGTCCACATTTCGCTCATGCGCATGCGCGAGATAGAATTGATCTTGCGATATTTCAAGTGCAAGAAAGCTCTATAGGAACCTCATCAAAGATGGCCAATGCTGGAAGCTAATACATATGCGCATGTCTAGGCATTCATTGCCTCCCAGAGGAGTCATGTGGTCACATGATATCAAACACAAAATGTCAACATAGGAATATCATTTCAGGATCCTTCAGGATCACCTTCAGGATCACGATCGTGAACAGTGAGCCCCAATCGCTGCAGCGGTCAAAGGCTCACTGGTGACAGGTGACGGGGACGTCGCCGCGGCTCCCACGACGACAACGCCACCACCCTCCCCATCAAATCGCGTGGACCCAAAAGGAAGAAGTGCATATCACGGGATAGAAAGATGTCACACAGTCAAGACCTGACTGTATTATCAGTCCTGTCATCACCGTTCAAGGAAGGCAATGGCGTTGCCACGGGTTACCGTGATTAAACCGTTGATGCCGCTCATAAGACACCAATACACACCAAATGAGTTATATAGAAAAATAGAGAAATAGAAAAATACGGTGTAGCCTCCAGTTTAACTCAGAAGGGACCTCACAAAAATTATTAAAAATGATCACCTAAGTGTTTTCAAGGTAAATATCCAAAATAATTCTTGTTTTTAAGGGTAGCCTTTCTATCGCCACCCCGTCTACCCATCTGTGTCTGCTCAAGAATACGAAACCTAAGATCTTTTCGGAGTGACCTGCCTCCCTAAAATGTTTTGAGACCGGCAAATCCATTTTTTTATTTTCTAATAGAATATCTATGCTGATTGAGTTGTGTTTTAACATCCCACATGGTCTCTCCCACATACCATAGCCCACATGGGCATGACAGTAGGTAGACCACGTAGGGCAAATCACACTTCAGATATTGTGTAATCTAAATTGTTTTATCTGTCACAGGATTATAAAGGAGTTCCCCTTAACATCATACAACAGTTCACGCAACATCCAGTGCGTGTAGAGCCACAAAATGAGCTCACACTTATTCTATTGCTGCCCACATCGGATTTGACCAACCTGTCACCCAAGTTACGCCCCCTATGGTAGGAAAACAGTGGAGGTATCCTGAATTCCTCAATCTCAGGAAAACTGTTACCAATTATCCTCCAATGTCTTCTGATGACAGAAGCTATCCGCGGGCTGTCAGCAGAATACTGTGAGACAAATTGGATCTGTGGGGCCAATGTGGCCCTGCCATCGGGAGTATATCCCAGGCCAGATTCAGCCCGCGACCTACTCTCCACAACAAGTTTCTTGGGATAACCTCGGGATACAAATTTCTGGCCCATTTCTGTAAAACGTTGATCTCTAGTGAATTTATCCCTCACAATCCTCTTAACCCGGAGGAATTGACTGTAGGCAAATAATTGATCATAGGGTGTGGATGATGGCTCTCAAAACGCAACAGAGTATTCTCATAATTTTTTCACATGTGAATCAGTGGTTAAACCCTGTTCATGAACCTGTTCCTCTGTATCCAGAAATTGTAATTTCTGTGTCGAATGAACGGCAGTAAATTTCACTGTCGGGTGTATTTCATTAAGGTATCTGTAGAATGCGAGGAGGTCCAACGTGGCGCCCGTCAACACCAAGAAGATGTCGTCAATATAGCGCCACCACTCCAGGATGTGTCTGAAGTGGTGGCTACCATAAACAAACGACTCCTCAAGGTGGGCCATATAGATGTTAGCATAAGTAGGCCCCATGTTGGACCCTATCGCGGTTCCATGCAATTGTACAAAAAAAATCATCCTGGAAAAAAAATGATTCCTAGTCAACACAAATTTCAATAACGATAAAATAAATTGTTGGTATTCCTCAGTATAATTGGAACACATTTCTGCTGTAGACAAAGAACCTGCTGCTGGCAGAGGTGTATAAGTTTATTTTTGGTGTTGCCCCGGTCTGGTGGGGGCCCATTTCTATGAACATATTCCTGCTAAAACAAAGATTTGGCTCCTGTCTGTTCTAAATGAGTTTGGCCCAGCTATATGTAGACTTATACAACCCCGTTACCATTTACATGCTGCTGCTGTCTGTCCTGATGATTTTGACTCAGCTATGTGTAGGCCTTTTAGTACCATGTAAATGCTGATGCTGCTGTCTGTCCTGATGACTTTGGCCCAGCTATGTGTAGGCCTTATACTACACCATTACCATTTTCATGCTGCTGCTGCTGTCTGCCCTGATGATTGTGGCAGAGGTATGTGTAGGCCTTATACTAACCCGTTACCATTTACATGCTGCTGCTGCTCTCTGTCCTGATGAGTTTGGCCAAGCTATGGGTAAGCCTTATACTACCCAGTTACCATTTACATGCTGCTGCCTATCCTGATGCTTTAGGTCCAGTTTCAAATCGGACCATTTCTTTAATATGGCCATCTTAGGGTGCCTGCAACTGAACTTCCTTAGGAGCTAGAAACGGATCTCCCTCACAATCCACAATTCTTCTCAGCTTGGACCCGGGTCCGGTCATAGCCCCGTCCCAACATGTGCTGCAAGATAAAGACGCAAGCATATAATGCAAATTATTTTTAATATAAGTATTGAAAATAATGTCCTCAACAAAACATCAAAAAATATGTAAGTCTTTGAAGGGGAAATATTAGATTTAATTTTGCTGTTATAAGATCGGATTGTATTGCGATTGTATGTGTGTGGGGTCTGAGTAATCGGATATTGGCCAGTTGAGCAAGGATGTACCTGTCTAGTGAAGTGACAGTAGCACCCTGGGTATCTCTAAATGAAGGAGCAAATACTAGCGGTAAGACAAAGAAACTCTAATCTATAGACTGTGTTTGTGGGTGTGTGGGGGGGAGGGGTATATAGTGTGTGGCAGGAAAATGGATGTGCAATGTGCATATGAGAGATATTTCTATGCTGCCCATACATACATGCTACAAACACAGTGCAGTGATGTCACAACAATACTTAGTGCATCAATTAGTAATATCTAGGTAGACCTGATAAAATGTGAAGTTGTATATATTGCGAAAAAACATTCCCATCATAAGTGGCAATTTTCGCAATCGCAAATATTTTATAACACTCTATCTGCATATAAAGCCATTGTTCTCACATGCATGTGACATGAAATCAGATACAGTGCTGTAATGTCAAATTACTTACAGTGATCAGGAGTTCTTCCTCACTGTCGCAAAAATTGCTGCCAACTATGTTTCCCAATCTCCTCTTCGGGTAGTTTGAAAACTGGGCTACACCCCTTTTTTGCATGCGCATTAAGCACATTTTACATTGCAATTTTCATAGTAACATAGTAACATAGTATATAAGACCTAAAAAAGACATCTGTCAATCCAGTTCGACCTGTTTCCTACAAGTTGATCCAGAAGAAGGCAAAAAGCCCTGTGAGGAAAAAGTAAATTTTCCCCACTTAAGGGAAACATTTCCTTCCTGACTCCAATCAGGCAATCAGAATAACTCCTGGATCAATGACCCCTCTCTAGTAGCTATAACCTGTACTATTATTACACTCCAGAAATACATCCAGTCCCCTCTTGAATTCCTTTATTGTACTCACCATCACCACCTCCTCAGGCAGAGAGTTCCATAGTCTCACTGCTCTTACCGTAAAGAATCCTTTTCTATTTTTGTGTACAAACCTTCTTTCCTCTAGACGCAGAGGATGTCCCCTTCTCACAGTCCTGGGGATAAATAGATGATGGGTGAGATCTCTGTACTGGCCCCTGATATATTTATACATAGATATTAGATCTCCCTCAGTCGTCTTTTTCTAAAGTGAATAACCCTAATTTTGATAACCTTTCAGGGTACTGAAGTTGCCCCATTCCAGTTATTACTTTAGTTGCCCTCCTCTGAATCCTCTCCAGCTCTGCTATGTCTGCCTTGTTCACAGGAGCCCAGAACTGTACACGGTACTTGAAAAAAATTGAAAAATATAATAAGCTAATTTGCGAATATATGAAATATTCGTGAAATATCGCTAATTGGAATATAGCCCCTGCTTCTCATCACTACTAATAAATATACTTTTTAAATTTATTTAAGTTTTACCCAATAACAGCATTTTTGAAACAAAAAAATCATGTTTTAGTGTCTCCATATTCTGAGAGCCATAGTTTTTTTATTTTTGGGAGATTGTCTTAGGTAGGGTATACATTTTTGTGGGATGAGATGACAGTTTGATTGGTATGATTTTGGGGCGCATATGACTTTTGATTGCTTGGTATTACACTTTTTGTGATGTAAGGTGACAAAATATTTACACCATTTTTTTATTTTTTTAACAGTGTTCACCTGAGGGGTTAGTTCATGTGATATTTTTATACAGCAGGTAGTTACGGATGCGGCAATACATAGTTTGTTAACGCTCGCTTACTAGTAAAGGTGAATTGCGTTATGGATTCGCTACTACAGACCATAATGCAATTCTTTGATGGAATGCATAATGGAATGCCTTTAGAGGCATTCTGTTATTCATTCCATCATAATAGAAGTCTATGGGCTGCAAAAGGGATCCGTTCCGTTTCCTTTATGCAGGGGAGTCTTCTTCTGTATAACGGAAACAGGATGGATCTGTTTTGAAGCCCATAGACTTCTATTATGCTGGAATGAATCACGGAATGCCTCTAAAGGCATTTCGTTATGCATTCCGTCATAGAATTGCGTTATGGTCCGTGGTAACGGAATCCATAAAGCAAATCGCCTTTTACCAGTAAACAACGCGTGAATGAATTTTATAACCTGAAATTCGCTCACCTCTAGTTATAATGTATTTTTGAAGAAACATTTAAATACAAATAGATAAATAATTCCCTGTTATACAGTGTTTATAAGCGACGTACAAAGAATTTGCTTCCATATCACAAATGAGCAGCAATATGACAATGTCTTTGAAAGGTCCAGTATTTACTAACTAAAATGAAATTGACACAGTGTATCTTATTCAGTATCTGTAATAGGCCTTGAATAAAGTACAAGCTCAAAGTTGTGAAGGGCAGTGAAAATGCACACGAAAGCATGGGGCCTTGCTATATCCAAATAATTGATTTCTGATTCACAAATCATATAAAAGAAAAACAATTGTGGCATGCTCATTAGTTGCAATATTGATGCATGAGACATTCCCCGTTAGTTTTAATAAGGAAAACCTAGTTTGATAACAAATATTCTTTCATACATTATGTGTTTTATTTAGGTAGCATGTTGTAAGATGTAACAAAGTTCATAGTACATACAGTAGCCCTTTTTACAGTATTTTAAATAGTTATACATACATTTCTTTATTCTAGTCATTTAAATAACATCAGCATATTCCAGTGTTTTACAAAGATTGTCACCATTTATTCATAAATAGTGTTGAGCGAACAGTTCGAGCATAGTTCGGGTTCGTACCGAACTTTGGGTTCGTTGTTCGGCGATTACTTCCCGCTTTCTGAAGGGCTGCACAGCAGCCAATCGGCTAGCGTTTACTTCTTGCCCTAAGATCCCATCACAACCATGACTACTAATGGCATGGCTGTGATTGGCCAGTGCAGCATGTGACCCAGCCTCTATTTAAGCTGGAGTCACGTAGCGCCGCACGTTACACTGCTCTGATTAGTGTAGGAAGAAGAAGCAGCTTCTGTGAGGGCGAGATTAGGCAGGGAAAAGTCAGCAATAGCACCTAATGAACGGATCGATCTACAGCTGTGAATGATTGAACTTCTGCTAGTTACTTGCTCACTGGTTTTTAGGCTGCACAGAGCGTTTTCTGTCACTTATTTTCTGGGGTGATCGGCGGCCATTTTGTGACTTGTGGTGCACCAAAACAAGCTGCCACCAAGTACATCAATCCATCAATACTATTTTTTTTTTTTGCTATATCATACATCAGGGGCTTGGCTGTGCTAATTGTCACCCCTAGAAACTCAGGATAGCAATTTCAATATTTTTTAAGGGGTTAAATACAATTGCCAAAATACCAATCCCTAAATCTGGTGTTCCAGCTTTGGCTAGCCAAGTATAATACTTTCTGCTGTCTGGCAAAGGATAGATTATTTTCTGTGGTGAAATTCAATTGCCAAAATAGCAATACCATAAATCAGTGGTTTGAGCTAAGGCTGGCAAAGTTTCATAGTGTCCTGCAAAGGATATATTTTGTTCTGGGGTGAAATTAATCTGGCAAAATAGCAATACCCTGAATCTGGTGTCCCAGCTGTTGCAGGCCAAGTTTCATAGTGTCTGCAAAAACATATATTTTGTTCTGGGGTGAAATTCAATTGGCAAAATAGCAATACCCTGAATCTGGTGTCCCAGCAGTTGCAGGCCAAGTTTGATAGTGTGCGCAAAAACATATATTTTGTTCTGGGGTGAAATTCAATTGCCAAAATAGCAATACCATAAATCAGGGGTTTCAGCTGTGGCTGGCCAAGTTTCATAGTATCCACAAAAACATATATTTTGTTCTGGGGTGAAATTCAATTGCCAAAATAGCAATACCATAAATCACTGGTTTCAGCTGTGGCTGGCCAAGTTTCATAGTATCCGCAAAAACATATATTCTGTTCTGGGGTGAAATTCAACTGCCAAAATAGCAATACCCTGAATCTGGTGTCCCAGCTGTTGCAGGCCAAGTTTCATAGTGTCCGAAAAACATATATTTTGTTCTGGGGTGAAATTCAATTGCCAAAATAGTAATAACTCTGAATCTGGTGTCCCAGCAGTTGCAGGCCAAGTTTGATAGTGTCCGCAAAAACATATATTTTGTTCTGGGGTGAAATTCAATTGCCAAAATAGCAATACCATAAATCAGTGGTTTCAGCTGTGGATGGCCAAGTTTCATAGTGTCCGCAAAAACATATATTTTGTTCTGGGGTGAAATTCAATTTCCAAAATAGCAATACCATAAATCAGTGGTTTCAGCTGTGGATGGCGAGGTTTCATAGTGTTCGCAAAAACATATATTTTGTTCTGGGGTGAAATTCAATTGCCAAAATAGCAATACCATAAATCAGTGGTTTCAGCTGTGGCTGGCCAAGTTTCATAGTATCCGCAAAAACATATATTTTGTTCTGGGGTGAAATTCAATTGCCAAAATAGCAATACCATAAATCACTGGTTTCAGCTGTGGCTGGCCAAGTTTCATAGTATCCGCAAAAACATATATTTTGTTCTGGGGTGAAATTCAACTGCCAAAATAGCAATACCCTGAATCTGGTGTCACAGCTGTTGCAGGCCAAGTTTCATAGTGTCCGCAAAAACATATATTTTTTTCTGGGGTGAAATTCAATTGCCAAAATAGCAATACCCTAAATCTGGTTTCCCAGCAGTTGCAGGCCAAGTTTGATAGTGTGCGCAAAAACATATATTTTGTTCTGGGGTGAAATTCAATTGCCAAAATAGCAATACCATAAATCAGTGGTTTCAGCTGTGGATGGCCAAGTTTCATAGTGTTCGCAAAAACATATATTTTGTTCTGGGGTGAAATTCAATTGCCAAAATAGAAATACCATAAATCAGTGGTTTCAGCTGTGGCTGGCCAAGTTTCATAATATCCGCAAAAACATATATTTTGTTCTGGGGTGAAATTCAATTGCCAAAATAGCAATACCATAAATCAGTGGTTTCAGCTGTGGCTGGCCAAGATTCATAGTGTCCGCAAAAACATATATTTTGTTGTGGGGTGAAATTCAATTGCCAAAATAGCAATACCCTGAATCTGGTGTCCCAGCTGTTGCAGGCCAAGTTTCATAGTGTCCGCAAAAACATATATTTTGTTCTGGGGTGAAACTCAATTGCCAAAATAGCAATACCCTGAATCTGGTGTCCCAGCTGTTGCAGGCCACATTTCATAGTGTCCGCAAAAACATATATTTTGTTCTGGGGTGAAATTCAATTTCCAAAATAGCAATACCATAAATCAGTGGTTTCAGCTGTGGATGGCGAGGTTTCATAGTGTTCGCAAAAACATATATTTTGTTCTGGGGTGAAATTCAATTGCCAAAATAGCAATACCATAAATCAGTGGTTTCAGCTGTGGCTGGCCAAGTTTCATAGTATCCGCAAAAACATATATTTTGTTCTGGGGTGAAATTCAATTGCCAAAATAGCAATACCATAAATCACTGGTTTAAGCTGTGGCTGGCCAAGTTTCATAGTGTCCGCCAAAACATATATTTTGTTCTTGGGTGAAATTCAATTGCCAAAATAGCAATACCATAAATTAGTGGTTTCAGCTGTGGCTGGCCAAGATTCATAGTGTCCGCAAAAACATATATTTTGTTGTGGGGTGAAATTCAATTGCCAAAATAGCAATACCCTGAATCTGGTGTCCCAGCTGTTGCAGGCCAAGTTTCATAGTGTCCGCAAAAACATATATCTTGTTCTGGGGTGAAATTCAATTGCCAAAATAGCAATACCCTGTATCTGGTGTCCGAGCTGTTGCAGGCCAAGTTTTATAGTGTGCGCAAAAACATATATTTTGTTCTGGGGTGAAATTCAATTGCCAAAATAGCATTACCATAAGTCAGTGGTTTCAGCTGTGGCTGGCCAAGATTCATAGTGTCCGCAAAAACATATATTTTGTTGTGGGGTGAAATTCAATTGCCAAAATAGCAATACCCTGAATATGGTGTCCCAGCTGTTGCAGGCCAAGTTTGATAGTGTCCGCAAAAACATATATTTTGTTCTGGGGTGAAATTCAATTGCCAAAATAGCAATACCATAAATCAATGGTTTCAGCTGTGGCTGGCCAAATTTCATAGTGTCCGCCAAAACATATATTTTGTTCTGGGGTGAAATTCGATTGCCAAAATAGCAATACCATAAATCACTGGTTTCAGCTGTGGCTGGCCAAGTTTCATAGTATCCGCCAAAACATATATTTTGTTGTGGGGGGAAATTCAATTGCCAAAATAGCAATACCATAAATCACTGGTTTCAGCTGTGGCTGGCCAAGATTCATAGTGTCCGCAAAAACATATATTTTGTTGTGGGATGAAATTCAATTGCCAAAATAGCAATACCCTGAATCTGGTGTCCCAGCTGTTGCAGGCCAAGTTTCATAGTGTCCGCAAAAACATATATCTTGTTCTGGGGTGAAATTCAATTGCCAAAATAGCAATACCCTGTATCTGGTGTCCCAGCTGTTGCAGGCCAAGTTTTATAGTGTGCGCAAAAACATATATTTTGTTCTGGGGTGAAATTCAATTGCCAAAATAGCATTACCATAAATCAGTGGTTTCAGCTGTGGCTGGCCAAGTTTGATAGTGTCCGCAAAAACATATATTTTGTTGTGGGGTGAAATTCAATTGCCAAAATAGCAATACCCTGAATATGGTGTCCCAGCTGTTGCAGGCCAAGTTTGATAGTGTCCGCAAAAACATATATTTTTTTTTCTGGGGGGAAATTCAATTGCCAAAATAGCAATACCATAAATCAGTGGTTTCAGCTGTGGCTGGCCAAGATTCATAGTGTCCGCAAAAACATATATTTTGTTGTGGGGTGAAATTCAATTGCCAAAATAGCAATACCCTGAATCTGGTGTTCTGTCCATAAAAGGATACCTTTCATCCAGGGCCTAAATACTAGCCCTAAAAGAGATATTCCCCTAAATCAGTGGTTACTGCTGTGCCTGGATTAGTGTAACGCTACATAAATAAATAGGCAGATTGTGTTAGGTGCCTGTAAAAAAAGGCCTGAATTTGAAATCAATACATTGGGCCAAATATTTTTTTTCTTATTGTGGTGCTTGGTGAACGGTAACAATGAGGAAAACATCTAGTAAGGGACGCGGACGTGGTCGTGGTGGTGTTAGTGTACCCTCTGGTGCTGGGAGGGGACGTGGCCATTCTGTCACAGCCACACGTCCTGGTGAACCAACTACCTCAGGTTCCAGTACCCTCCAGAATTTACAGCGATATTTGGTGGGGCCCAATGCCGTTCTAAGGATTGTAAGGCCTGAGCAGGTACAGGCGCTAGTCAATTGGGTGGCCGACAGTGGATCCAGCACGTTCACAACATTATCTCCCACCCAGTCTTCCGCAGAAAGTGCACAGGTGGCACCTGAAAACTAGTGATGTCGCGAACATAAAATTTTCAGTTCGCGAACAGCGAACGCGAACTTCCGCAAATGTTCGCGAACAGGCGAACCGGGCGAACCGCCATAGACTTCAATAGACAGGCGAATTTTAAAAACCAAAGGGACTCTTTCTGGCCACAATAGTGATGGAAAAGTTGTTTCAAGGGGACTAACACCTGGACTGTGGCATGCCGGAGGGGGATCCATGGCAAAACTCCCATGGAAAATTACGTAGTGGACGCAGAGTCGGGTTTTAATCCATAAAGGGCATAAATCACGTAACATTCCTAAATTGTTTGGAATAACATGCTTTAAAACATCCAGTGTGTGTATACGATCAGGTATGATGTTGTATCGATCAGGTAGTGTAAGAGTTACGCCCGATTAACAGACATTGACATACCAAACTCCTCTTTTAATGCACCGCAAACAGTCCATTTGCACAACCGCAAACTCCCCATTTGCACAAGGTTGGATACCAAGCTAGCCACGTCCCGGTGATGTCATTGAAGGTTTCTTCCTCCACCCAGCCACATACAACACCAAGGGTCCCCGAAAGGTCAATTGAATTGATTTTTCGAACGGGGAGATGGTTAAAAAAACGCTGGCTCCCTCCCCTTTGTTTTAATCCACGGTCACTGCTTCTGCGCCGTGCAATTTACTGTCACACCCGATATGAGTGGTATTTTCTGTAGTACTATTCTCATCAGTTTAATCCTCTAACGTCCCCAATCTGGGGGCCATTTATTGAATAGATTTTTCGAACGGGGAGATGGTTAAAAAAACGCTGGCTCCCTCCACTCTGTTTTAATCCACGGTGACTGCGTCTGCGCCGTGCATTTTACTGTCACACTCGATATGAGTGGTATTTTCTGTAGTACTATTCTCATCAGTTTAATCCCTGTTACATCCCATATCAGGGATTGCCTTTGTGAAAAAAATTTAGGCCGGGTACCTTCGACTGCCTTCACAATGACAGACCAAACTCTCATACACCAAACTGAATTGATTTCAGGAACCGGAGATGGAAAAAGCAGCTTGGTCGGTCCTCTTACTCCCAAATTGGGGCACTGCGCGTGCACAGAGCAATGTGCTGTGACACCCTATATGAGTGGTGTCTTAACTAGTACTATTCCTATCAGCGGCGGGCGGGTGCGTGGTAACTTGAGAGCAGGTGACCAAAGCTGAGCTGGAGGAAGATGGTGCGTCAAGGTTCTTAGCGGAAGCTGTTGAAGATTGGGTGTCCTGTCTAAGCCAGTCAACTACGCCCTCAGAAATTTTCGGGTTCAGGGTACGTGGCCTCTGAACACTGGGCATTATTCCAGGGACAGTGGAAATCACAGCACCACGACCACGACGGCCCCTGCGGGGTGGCCTGCCTCTGCCTGTCATTTTTTTCGATAAGTGGTACTGTGCCACCCTGTATCAGTGGTGGGCACTGGCAGTGGGCACACTACAGTCTGTGGAAGTGGGCCTGACACACACTGGCAGCAGGCAAGCAACTAAAATTAGACTAATGTGTAAAAATGAAATGCCTTATTTATCGGCAAGCTACTGTGCCACCCGGTATCAGTGGTTGGCACTGGCAGTGGGCACACTACAGTCTGTGGAGGTGGGCCTGACACACACTGGCAGGAGGCAAGCAACTGAAATTAGACTTATGTGTAAAAATGAAATGCCTTATTTATCGGCAAGCTACTGTGCCACCCGGTATCAGTGGTTGGCACTGGCAGTGGGAACACTACAGTCTGTGGAGGTGGGCCTGACACACACTGGCAGGAGGCAAGCAACTGAAATTAGACTTATGTGTAAAAATGAAATGCCTTATTTATCGGCAAGCTACTGTGCCACCCGGTATCAGTGGTTGGCACTGGCAGTGGGCACACTACAGTCTGTGGAGGTGGGCCTGACACACACTGGCAGGAGGCAAGCAACTGAAATTAGACTAATGTGTAAAAATGAAATGCCTTATTTATCGGCAAGCTACTGTGCCACCCGTTATCAGTGGTTGGCACTGGCAGTGGGCACACTACAGTCTGTGGAGGTGGGCCTGACACACACTGGCAGGAGGCAAGCAACTGAAATTAGACTAATGTGTAAAAATGAAATGCCTTATTTATCGGCAAGCTACTGTGCCACCCGGTATCAGTGGTTGGCACTGGCAGTGGGCACACTACAGTCTGTGGAGGTGGGCCTGACACACACTGGCAGGAGGCAAGCAACTGAAATTAGACTAATGTGTAAAAATTAAATGCCTTTTTTTATGCAAAGTCCTATGCCAGCCTATATGAGTGGTAGGCACTGGCAGTGGGCACACTACAGTCACTGGAAGTCAGCCTGACACACACTGGCAGGCAACTAACCTTAGATTAAAGTGTAAAAATTAAATGCCTATTTTGATGCAAAGTCCTGTGCCACACGGGATGATAGGGGTGGGCACTGGCAGTGGGCACACTACAGTCAGTGGAAGTCGGCCTGACACACACTAGCAGCAGGCAAGCAGCTGAAATTACACTAAAGTGTAAAAATGAAATGCCTTTTTTTATGCAAAGTCCTGTGCCAGCCGGTATGAGTGGTGGGCACTGGCAGTGGGCACACTACAGTCACTGGAAGTCAGCCTGACACACACTGGCAGGCAACTAACCTTAGATTAAAGTGTAAAAATTAAATGCCTTTTTTGATGCAAAGTCCTGTGCCACACGGGATGACAGGGGTGGGCACTGGCAGTGGGCACACTACAGTCAGTGGAAGTCGGCCTGACACACACTAGCAGCAGGCAAGCAGCTGAAATTACACTAAAGTGTAAAAATGAAATGCCTTTTTTTATGCAAAGTCCTGTGCCAGCCGGTATGAGTGGTGGGCACTGGCAGTGGGCACACTACAGTCACTGGAAGTCAGCCTGACACACACAGGCAGGCAACTAACCTTAGATTAAAATGTAAAAATTAAATGCTTTTTTTTTATGCAAAGTCCTGTGCCACATGGGATGACAGGGGTGGGCACTGGCAGTGGGCACACTACAGTCAGTGGAAGTCAGCCTGACACACACTGGCAGGCAACTAAACTTAGATTAAAGTGTAAAAATTAAATGCCTTTTTTTGATGCAAAGTCCTGTGCCACATGGGATGACAGGGGTGGGCACTGGCAGTGGGCACACTACAGTCACTGGAAGTCAGCCTGACACACACTGGAAGGCAACTAAACTTAGATTAAAGCGTAAAAATTAAATGCCTTTTTCTGATGCAAAGTCCTGTACCACATGGGATGACAGGGGTGGGCACTGGCAGTGGGCACACTACAGTCAGTGGAAGTCAGCCTGACACACACTGGCAGGCAACTAACCTTAGATTAAAGTGTAAAAATTAAATGCCTTTTTTTTATGCAAAGTCCTGTGCCACATGGGATGACAGGGGTGGGCACTGGCAGTGGGCACACTACAGTCTGTGGGCCTGCAGCTCCTCACACACAGGCAGGCCATGCAACTGCAATATGCATATAAAGGAAAAAAAAGCAGACTAATGTTGCAGCCCTAAAAAGGGCTTTTGGGGTGCTGTCAGGACGCTGTCCTTACAGCAGAGATCAGATGAGTCTTTCAGGACTGGAGTGGACACTGAATTCACTAGCCTAGCTATCAATTTCCCAATTAAATCAGCAGCAACTACACTCTCCTTCCTCTCACTAAGACTGCAGCTTCAGAATGAATCTAAAATGGATGCTGTGCAGGAGGTGGGAGGGTCTGGGAGGGAGGGTATGCTGGTGATTGGCTGGAATATGTCTGCTGACTGTGAGGTACAGGGTCAAAGTTTGCTCAATGATGATGTATAGGGGGCGGACCGAACATCGCATATGTTCGCCCGGCAGAGGCGAACGCGAACAAGCTATGTTCGCCGGGAACTGTTCGCCGGCGAATAGTTCGGGCCATCTCTACTGAAAACCAAGCCCATCAGTCTGTCACATCACCCCCATGCATATCAGGGAAACTGTCTGAGCCTCAAGTTATGCAGCAGTATCTTATGCTGTTTGAAGATTCTGCTGGCAGGGTTTCCCAAGAGAATCCACCTAGCCCTTCCCCAGTGGTGGAAGACATAGAATGCACTGATGCACAACCACTGATGTTTCCTGATGATGAGGACATGGGAATACCACCTCATCGGAGTCCGCACATCTCTGATGATGACGAAACACAGGTGCCAACTGCTGCGTGTTTCTGCAGTGTGCAGACCGAACAGGAGGTCAGGGAGGAAGGCTGTGTGGAAGACGATGCAGGGGATGATGAGGTCCTAGACCCCACATGGAATGAAGGTCGCGCCACAGACTTTCATAGTTCAGAGGAAGAGCCAGTGGTGAGACCGAGCCAACAGCGTAGCAAAAGAGGGATCAGGGGCAAAAACAGACCAGCAGCCGCCAAGAGAGTTTGCCTGCTACTGGCCACCGCCACCAGGGACTGAGCACCCTAAAGGCAGCTTCAAGGAGTTCCCTGGCATGGCACTTCTTTAATCAATGTGCTGACGACAAGACCCGAGTGGTTTGCACGCTGTGACATCAGATCCTGCATTAACGTTCTGAACCTTAGCACAACCTGCATGACCAGGCATCTACATGCAAAGCATGAACTGCAGTGGAGTAAACACCTTTAAAGCAAGGAACTCACTCAGGCTCCCCCTGCTCCCTCTTCTGCTGCTGCCTCGGCCTCTTCCTCCGCCTCGGGAGGAACGTTGGCACCTGCCGCCCACCAAACAGAGGATGTGCCACCGACACCACCACCTGCGTCACCAAGCATCTTCACCATGTCACATGGCAGCGTTCAGCTCTCCATCTCACAAACCTTGGAGAGAAAGCGTAAATTCCCACCTAGCCAACCTCGAGCCATGGGCCTGAATGCAAGCATTTCTAAACTACTGGCATTTGAAATGCTGTTATTCAGGCTGGTGGACACAGACAGCTTCAAACAGCTGATGTTAATGGCTGTCCCACAGTATGTTGTTCCCAGCCGTGCCTTACCTGCACAACCAAGTATCCGATAAAATCAAATGTGCACTGCGCAACGCCATCTGTGGCAAGGTCCACCTAACCACAGATACGTGGACCAGTAAGCACGGCCAGAGACGCTATATCTCCCTAACTGCACACTGGGTAAATGTAGTGGCAGCTGGGCACCAGGCGGAGAGTTCCTTGGCGCACGTCCTTCCGCCGCCAAGGATCGCAGGGCATCATTCTTTGCCTGCTGTAGCCTACTCCTCCTACTCGGCTTCCTACTTCTCTGCTTCCACCAGCTCATCCAGTCAGCCACACACCTTCACCACCAACTTCAGCACAGCCCGGGGTAAATGTCAGCAGGCCATTCTGAAACTCATATGTTTGGGGGACAGGCCCCACACCGCGCAGGAGTTGTGGCGGGGTATTGAACAACAGACCGACCAGTGGTTGCTGCCGGTGGGCCTCAAGCCCGGAATGCTGGTGTGCGATAATGGGCGAAATCTCGTCGCAGCTCTGGGACTAGCCGGTTTGACACACATCCCTTGCCTGGCGCATGTGCTGAATTTGGTGGTGCAGAAGTTCATTCACAACTACCCCGACATGTCAGAGCTGCTGCAAAAAGTGAGGGCCGTCTGTGCGCACTTCCGGCGTTCACATCCTGCCGCTGTTCGCCTGTCTGCGCTACAGCGGAACTTCGGCCTTCCCGCTCACTGCCTCATATGCGACGTGCCCACCAGGTGGAACTCCACCTTGCACATGCTGGAGAGACTGTGCGAGCAGCAGCAGGCCATAGTGGAGTTTCAGCTGCAGCACGCAAGCGTCAGTCGCACTGCGGAACAGCACCACTTCACCACCAATGATTGGGCCTCCATGTGAGACCTGTGTGCCCTGTTGCGCTGTTTCGAGTACTCCACCAACATGGCCAGTGGCGATGACACCGTTATCAGCGTTACAATACCACGTCTATGTCTCCTTGAGAAAACGCTTAGGGCGATGATGGAAAAGGAGGTGGCCCAGGAGGAGGAGGATGACGGGTCATTTTTGGCACTTTCAGGCTAGTCTGTTAGAAGTGACTCAGAGGGAGGTTTTTTGCAACAGCAGAGGCCAGGTACAAATGTGGCCAGCAAGGGCCCACTACTGGAGGACGAGGAGGATGAGGTGGAGGAGGATGAGGATGAAGCAGGTTCACAGCGGGGTGGCACCCGACAAAGCTCAGGCCCCTCACTGGTGCGTGGCTGGGGTGATACGGATGACGATACGCCTCCCTCAGAGGACAGCTTGTCCTTACCTCTGGGGAGCCTGGCACACATGAACGACTACATGCTGCAGTGCCTGCGCAACGACAGCAGAGTTGCCCACATTTTAATGTGTGCGGACTACTTGGTTGCCACCCTGCTGGATCCCCGGTACAAAGACAATGTGCCCACTTTACTTCCTGCACAGGAGCGTGATAGGAAGATGCGCGAGTACAAGCGCACACTGGTAGAGGCGCTCCTGAGAGCATTCCCAAATGTCACAGGGGAACAGGTGGAAGCCCAAGGCGAAGGCAGAGGAGGAACAAGAGGTCGCCAACGCAGCTGTGTCACGGCCAGCTCCTCTGAGGGCAAGGTTAGCATGGCAGAAATGTGGAAAAGTTTTGTCTCCACGCCACAGCTAACTGCACCACCACCTGATATGGAACGTGTTAGCAGGAGGCAGCATTTCACTAACACGGTTGAACAGTATGTCTGCACACCCCTCCACGTACTGACTGATGGTTCGGCCCCATTCAACTTCTGGGTCTCCAAATTGTCCACGTGGCCAGAGTTAGCATTTTATGCCTTGGAGGTGCTGGCCTGCCCGGAGGCCAGCGTTTTGTCTGAACGTGTATTCAGCACGGCAGGGGGCATCATTACTGACAAACACAGCCGCCTGTCCACAGCCAACATATAAAATGAACCAGGCATGGATCTCACAGGACCTGTGCCTCCCTTGTGCTGAATAGACATTTATAACTGCCTCCCCCTCAACCATGTATTCTTGTACTCCGGGGCACTTCTTTATTGAATCCTCATTTTTTTAACTTTACCATGATCTTGCGGTGCAACCCAAAGTTGAATGAACCTCTCCTCTGTCTGAGTGGTGCGGCCGAAATAACTGAAAGTGGCCTTCTCCGGTGGTGGATGATATGACGCATGATTCCTTGCTGTGGGTCCTCTCTCCTCGATCTGGGTGCCTGGCCTAAATAACTGAAAGTGGCCTTCTCCAGTGGTGGGTGATATGACGCATGATTCCTTGCTGTGGGAACTCTCTCCTCTGTCTGGGTGCTGGGTTCGAAGTAACTGAAAGTGGCCTTCTCTAGTGGTGGGTGAAATGACGCATGATTCCTTGCTGTGGGACCTCTCTCCTCTATCTGGGTGCTGGGCCGAAATAACTGAAAATGGCCTTCTCCAGTGGTGGGTGATATGAAGCATGATTCCTTGCTGTGGGACCTCTCTCCTCGGTCTGGGTGCCTGGCCTAAATAACTGAAAGTGGCCTTCTCCAGTGGTGGGTGATATGACGCATGATTCCGTGCTGTGGGACCTCTCTCTCTGTCTGGGTGCTGGGCCGAAATAACTGAAAGTGGCATTCTCCAGTGTTGGGTGATATGACGCATGATTCCTTGCAGTGGGACCTCTCCAATTGATATTGGTTAAATTTTATTTATTTTATTTTATTTTAATTCATTTCCCTATCCACATTTGTTTGCAAGGGATTTACCTACATTTTGCTGCCTTTGGCAGCCCTCTAGTCCGTTCCTGGACTATTTTACAGCCTTTTTAGTGCCTAAAAGTTCGGACCCTTATTGACTTCAATGGGGTACGGGATAAAGTTTTGGGTCGAGTTCGGATCCCGAACCCGAACATTTTCGGGAAGTTCGGCCGAACTTCCCGAACCCGAACTTCCAGGTGTTCGCTCATCTCTATTCATAAATTAACATGGGAAGAACATACAGTGCAAATGTCATGGAGACATTGCTCTTGGTTGTATTTAATCCCAAACCCCCTACATTACAAGACATTAACCATTATTCTTTTCATATACTACGTAGGTTTTTTTTTTTTTAGAAAACATAAGTACAGTATTTGCTAAACCCCCTTACACTAGGTCACCGCAAGCCGTGGAATCCACAAAACTTTTGAAGACATCCTTTAGTGTCTAGCACAAAGACATTAGCAGCAGATTCGAACCCCCTTAAGAACCAGGCCAATTTTTGATTTTGCATTTTGTTTTTTACTCCCTGCCTTCCTGGGGCCGTAACTTTTTTAATTAAATTTTTCCATTCACAGAGCATTATGAGCGCTTGTGTTTTTAGGGAGTAGTACCCTCCAATGGCAATAACCTATTTCATTTGCACTTTGTCAGATGATATGTACTTTGGCCTCTTTCACACTAGCGAGTATTCTGCTTGGGTGCAAGGTGTGATGTGAACGCATTGTGCCCGCATGGAATCCGGACCCATTCATCTCAATGGGGCTGTGTACATGAGCGATGTTTTTCATGCATACTTTTGTGTTGCGTGAAAATTGCAGCATGTTCTATATTCTGACCCCATAGAAGTGAATAGGGCTGCGTGAAAATTGCATTGCATCCGCATTTTCCTGGATGGTTGCTAAGAATGTTGTTTGTAAACATTCAGTTTTTTATCACGTGAGTGTAAAGCGCATCAAATCGCATTGCACCCACGCAATAAAAACTGAACAACTGAACGCGATAGCAAACAAAACTGAATGTACTTGCTTGTAAAATCAAGCAGGTTTCACTGAACTCATCCGCAACGCATCCGGACCCAATCCGCTCATGCTCGTTTGCAAGAGGTCTTAAACAACCCTGTTCAAGCTCACAATGCCTTTAATACCACATATAATTTAAAAAGCAGATTAAGTCCAGGATTTTCTAGTCATTAAAGAGTTGCTTACAATAATTGTAGCATTTCTTTAGAATCAATCAATTTATTTTGACACATTTGTTGATAAATCTGCGGTATATTCACTCAGGTTCCTCATGCCTGGTTACTTCTATCACGCTACGTTTCGACATGACAAACTAACTGTTTACGCATAAGAAAGGGTGTGTGTCAAAGTTACTCAGATCCTAATAATACCTATTTTTTCATATTCCAGCACATCAACTCAAGAACTTATCGTACTGTGTGTTCATATCATGTGGTGTATCCTCTGAAGCGAGCCCAGGGGGACTATACTGTCTTAAAGGAGGTGAGGCTCTTTGAATCACATTTAACTAGTTCTTCCAAAAGGAATACACTATCAACTTTGTCTATCCACTGCACCTCCGTTGGGGAGAATCTGATTTCCAGTGGGTAGGAATAAGTATCCTAGCTGCGGCCAGAAGATGCTTAGCTAGTAATTCTATATGTTTTGGTATTTTATCTGGTGCTAAATGGAGAAGACATAGTTCTAGTGTTAACAAAAGTTTAAGACCTGTAATTTTATTGCTATGGTGCAGGATAAATTTCTAGAAAGCAATAATAGAAGTGTAGGTCCACCAGAGGTGAAAATATGTACCGAGGAAGAGCCAACTGCTTGGGTCATAGTTGGGATTGTACTTATTGAGAGTTACTGGACTGAGGTGCCATCTTGTTAGTATTTTATATCTATTTTCTTGTGGTAGGGTTTTCTTACCACCTCTTAGGAAAATGGAAGGTATCCCACTAGGAAGAGCAATTGAGACAGAGAAGACTCCATTGAAAGCCCTCTCTGGGGCTGCATGGAGGAGGAGAAGGAGAATATTGTGACCCCTGGCATCACGCCACAATGTCAGACTCAGAAGGCACCATGTCATCCAGCTGTGACTGAGAGGAGGAGTGAGCCATCCAATCCACAATCTCATACTTTTTCTCCTCAATGATAATGTAGCACCTTTCCAAAGCCAGCAGGGACAACTGCAGCCTATTACTTCTACTACTTCTACTACTTCTACTACTTCTACTACTTCTACTACTTCTACTACTTCCACTACTTCCACTACTTCTACTACTTCTGGACTGCTGCTACCCACATTCTGGACTTGGGTCTTTCATTTGAGACCCTTCTGTATTCCTGACATTTTTTAACCTAAATTTTCACAGTCACGCAAAATATGGAACGGTTTGCAAATCTGCTGTTTGGAACTTAAATACAAGAAGTTGTCAATGTCTTTCCCTTTCCACAAACACAGTAAAGACCTGATAGTTGACTTTGCAAGTAATGCAGCATCACGCCACTAACAGATTTCTCTTTGATTATGTCTTTTGGGCATAAATATATGCAGATTCAGAAAAAGAAAAAAACTTTCTCTACTCTAATACACAAGTTGTCAACATACTGTACAATAATTTCCCTCACTCTCCCACCACACCAACACTTAAAGTGCCTGGAGATGCACCAACATTAGTATTGTACATTATCACACTAAGATATACAACGTCCACTACCCTGTTTATTGTAAGACATTCTCCGAAAAAAGAAAAAGAAAAGTCAACTGTGTGGAGATGCACCAACACTGATTTCAGCCTAGTATTTCATGTTATCACTCAGACATATAATCATCCACTACCCCATGTATTGTAAGACACACTAATATGATATTTTTGCAAAGTTCAACCCCCAAAAAAATTTACTGTGTAGAGATGCATTAACAAGGATGTTAGTCTAATATTTCAAGTTATCATTCGGAGATATAATAATCCTCTACCTTGTATATTGTAAGACACACAAATATGCTATTTTCCCAAACAAACCAAAAATTTAAAACATTCAACTATGTGGCGATGCACCGACACGTATTTCAGCATGGTATTTCAAGTCATCATTTAGAGACATAATTGTACGCTACCCTGTATATAAGACACACTAAAATGAGGTTTTCCCAAACTTAAAAAAAGAATTTTCAACAGGTTGGAGATGCATTGAAACGATTTCAGTCTAGTATTTTATGTTATCACTAGTGATGAGCGAGCATGCTCGGCACGAGCATCGCTATGCTTGGCACATGGCGGTACTCAGCCGAATACCACATGTGCTCGAGCTCAATGCTCCAGTCTCCTCCCACACATTTGGCGCCTGCTAAGCAGCCAATAAACATGCAGGTGATGCCCTTCACTGTAATGTAGTAGCCATGTTAGCTACAGGCATTACAGTGATTGGCTGGTTATATAGCACCCGATGACATGTGCTCGAAACAGTCATTGTCAGGGAAGAGCAGAGTGTAGGAAGGGAAAGACAGTGTAGGGAGCGAAATTCACAGTTCTTATTTTAAGAAAGCTTTTAAAGACCCAAAAGTCCTTTTAAGGACTACTGTGTGTGTGTTTGACAGCAGCAATATATTTACCTGCGCAAAATTGATCAGTCTCAGGGACATCCATGCTGAGAAAGGGACAGACAGTGCAGGGAGAGAAATTAGCTATCTTTACTACCAAAAGCTCTTCCAAGCCGCCAAAGTCTTTTAGGGACTACTGTGTGTTTGTGTTTGACAGCAGCAAGATATTTTTCTTTAATACCTACTAGTGACATATACTGCACATCATCCGCAGACTGTGTCTTTTTGCGTAAATTCAAATAATCAGCACCACATTAATTGTCTATAGTGTGTGCGTTAATACACATCTGTGACATATACAGTACTCCATCTGAAAACTGTTTCTTTAGCGTACATTTTTATAATCTGGGCCTAATCTAGTGTCCATAGTGTGGGGCTTTCTGTGACAAATACTGTACTACATCCGAAAACAGTGTCTGTAGTACAAATTGAAATAATCTGGGCCTAATCTAGTGTACATAGTGTTTGGCAATCTGTGAGAAAAATAGTGTACTACATCTGAAAACAGTGTCTGTAGCGCAAATATAAATAATTTGTGCCTAATCTAGTGTCCATAGTGTGTGGCTTTCTGTGACATATACTTTACTACACCTGAAAATAGTGTCTGTAGCACAAATTTAAATAATCTAGGCCTAATCTAGTGTCCATAGTGTGTGGCTTTCTGTGACATATACTTTACTACACCTGAAAACAGTGTCTGTAGCACAAATTTAAATAATCTAGGCCTAATCTAGTGTCCATAGTGTGTGGCTTTCTGTGAGCCGGTGGGCCTCAAGCCCGGCACTGGTGGTGTGCGATAATGGGCGAAATCTCGTCGCAGCTCTGGGACTAGCCGGTTTGACGCACATCCCTTGCCTGGCGCATGTGCTGAATTTGGTGGTGCAGAAGTTCATTCACAACTACCCCGACATGTCAGAGCTGCTGCAAAAGTGAGGGCCGCCTGTGCGCGCTTCCGGCGTCACATCCTGCCGCTGCTCGCCTGTCTGCGCTACAGCGGAACTTCGGCCTTCCCGCTCACCGCCTCATATGCGACGTGCCCACCAGGTGGAACTCCACCTTGCACATGCTGGAGAGACTGTGCGAGCAGCAGCAGGCCATAGTGGAGTTTCAGCTGCAGCACGCACGCGTCAGTCGCACTGCGGAACAGCACCACTTCACCACCAATGATTGGGCCTCCATGTGAGACCTGTGTGCCCTGTTGCGCTGTTTCGAGTACTCCACCAACATGGCCAGTGGCGATGACACCGTTATCAGCGTTACAATACCACTTCTATGTCTCCTTGAGAAAACGCTTAGGGCGATGATGGAAGAGGAGGTGGCCCAGGAGGGAGGAGGAGGATGAGGGGTCATTTTTAGCACTTTCAGGCCAGTCTGTTAGAAGTGGCTCAGAGGGAGGTTTTTGCAACAGCAGAGGCCAGGTACAAATGTGGCCAGCCAGGGCCCACTACTGGAGGACGAGGAGGATGAGGAGGAGGTGGAGGAGGATGAGGATGAAGCAGGTTCACAGCGGGGTGGCACCCGACACAGCTCAGGCCCATCACTGGTGCGTGGCTGGGGGATACGGAGGACGATGACGATACGCCTCCCACAGAGGACAGCTTGTCCTTACCTCTGGGGAGCCTGGCACACATGAGCGACTACATGCTGCAGTGCCTGCGCAACGACAGCAGAGTTGCCCACATTTTAACGTGTGCGGACTACTGGGTTGCCACCCTGCTGGATCCCCGGTACAAAGACAATGTGCCCACCTTACTTCCTGCACTGAGCGTGATAGGAAGATGCGCGAGTACAAGCGCACGCTGGTAGAGGCGCTCCTGAGAGCATTCCCAAATGTCACAGGGGAACAGGTGGAAGCCCAAGGCGAAGGCAGAGGAGGAGCAAGAGGTCGCCAACGCAGCTGTGTCACGGCCAGCTCCTCTGAGGGCAGGGTTAGCATGGCAGAAATGTGGAAAAGTTTTGTCTCCACGCCACAGCTAACTGCACCACCACCTGATATGGAACGTGTTAGCAGGAGGCAGCATTTCACTAACATGGTTGAACAGTACGTCTGCACACCCTCCACGCACTGACTGATGGTTCGGCCCCATTCAACTTCTGGGTCTCCAAATTGTCCACGTGGCCAGAGTTAGCATTTTATGCCTTGGAGGTGCTGGCCTGCCCGGCGGCCAGCGTTTTGTCTGAACGTGTATTCAGCACGGCAGGGGCGTCATTACTGACAAACGCAGCCGCCTGTCCACAGCCAACGTGGACAAGCTGACGTTCATAAAATGAACCAGGCATGGATCCCACAGGACCTGTGCCTCCCTTGTGCAGAATAGACATTTATAACTGCCTCCCCTCAACCATGTATTCTTGTACTCGGGGCACTTCTTTATTGAATCCTCATTTTTTTAACTTTACCATGATCTTGCGGTGCAACCCAAAGTTGAATGAACCTCTCCTCTGTCTGGGTGGTGCGGCCGAAATAACTGAAAGTGGCCTTCTCCGGTGGTGGATGATATGACGCATGATTCCTTGCTGTGGGACCTCTCTCCTCTGATCTGGGTGCCTGGCCTAAATAACTGAAAGTGGCCTTCTCCAGTGGTGGGTGATATGACGCATGATTCCTTGCTGTGGGAACTCTCTCCTCTGTCTGGGTGCTGGGTTCGAAGTAACTGAAAGTGGCCTTCTCTAGTGGTGGGTGAAATGACGCATGATTCCTTGCTGTGGGACCTCTCTCCTCTATCTGGGTGCTGGGCCGAAATAACTGAAAATGGCCTTCTCCAGTGGTGGGTGATATGACGCATGATTCCTTGCTGTGGGACCTCTCTCCTCGGTCTGGGTGCCTGGCCTAAATAACTGAAAGTGGCCTTCTCCAGTGGTGGGTGATATGACGCATGATTCCGTGCTGTGGGACCTCTCTCCTCTGTCTGGGTGCTGGGCCGAAATAACTGAAAGTGGCATTCTCCAGTGTTGGGTGATATGACGCATGATTCCTTGCAGTGGGACCTCTCTCCAATTGATATTGGTTAAATTTTTATTTATTTTATTTTATTTTAATTCATTTCCCTATCCACATTTGTTTGCAAGGGATTTACCTACATTTTGCTGCCTTTGGCAGCCCTCTAGTCCGTTCCTGGACTATTTTACAGCCTTTTTAGTGCCTAAAAGTTCGGACCCTTATTGACTTCAATGGGGTGCGGGATAAAGTTTTGGGTCGAGTTCGGATCCCGAACCGAACATTTTCGGGAAGTTCGGCCGAACTTCCCAAACCCGAACTTCCAGGTGTTCGCTCATCTCTATTCATAAATTAACATGGGAAGAACATACAGTGCAAATGTCATGGAGACATTGCTCTTGGTTGTATTTAATCCCAAACCCCTACATTACAAGACATTAACCATTATTCTTTTCATATACTACGTAGGTTTTTTTTTTAGAAAACATAAGTACAGTATTTGCTAAACCCCCTTACACTAGGTCACCGCAAGCCGTGGAATCCACAAACTTTTGAAGACATCCTTTAGTGTCTAGCACAAAGACATTAGCAGCAGATTCGAACCCCTTAAGAACCAGGCCAATTTTTGATTTTGCATTTTGTTTTTACTCCCTGCCTTCCTGGGACGTAACTCTTTTAAAAAATTTCCATTCACAGAGCATTATGAGCGCTGTGTTTTTAGGGAGTAGTACCCTCCAATGGCAATAACCTATTTCATTTGCACTTTGTCAGATGATATGTACTTTGGCCTCTTTCACACTAGCGAGTATTCTGCTTGGGTGCAAGGTGTGATGTGAACGCATTGTGCCCGCATGGAATCTGGACCCATTCATCTCAATGGGGCTGTGTACATGAGCGATGTTTTTCATGCATACTTTTGTGTTGCGTGAAAATTGCAGCATGTTCTATATTCTGACCCCATAGAAGTGAATAGGGCTGCATGAAAATTGCATTGCATCCGCATTTTCCTGGATGGTTGCTAAGAATGTTGTTTGTAAACATTCAGTTTTTATCACGTGAGTGTAAAGCGCATCAAATCGCATTGCACCCACGCCAATAAAAACTGAACAACTGAACAGCGATAGCAAACAAAACTGAATGTACTTGCTTGTAAAATCAAGCAGGTTTCACTGAACTCATCCGCAACGCATCCGGACCCAATCCGCTCATGCTCGTTTGCAAGAGGTCTTAAACAACCCTGTTCAAGCTCACAATGCCTTTAATACCACATATAATTTAAAAAGCAGATTAAGTCCAGGATTTTCTAGTCATTAAAGAGTTGCTTACAATAATTGTAGCATTTCTTTAGAATCAATCAATTTATTTTGACACATTTGTTGATAAATCTGCGGTATATTCACTCAGGTTCCTCATGCCTGGTTACTTCTATCACGCTACGTTTCAACATGACAAACTAACTGTTTACGCATAAGAAAGGGTGTGTGTCAAAGTTACTCAGATCCTAATAATACCTATTTTTTCATATTCCTGCACATCAACTCAAGATCTTATCGTACTGTGTGTTCATATCATGTGGTGTATCCTCTGAAGCGAGCCCAGGGGGACTATACTGTCTTAAAGGAGGTGAGGCTCTTTGAATCACATTTAACTAGTTCTTCCAAAAGGAATACACTATCAACTTTGTCTATCCACTGCACCTCCGTTGGGGGAGAATCTGATTTCCAGTGGGTAGGAATAAGTATCCTAGCTGCGGCCAGAAGATGCTTAGCTAGTAATTCTATATGTTTTGGTATTTTATCTGGTGCTAAATGGAGAAGACATAGTTCTAGTGTTAACAAAAGTTTAAGACCTGTAATTTTATTGCTATGGTGCAGGATAAATTTCTAGAAAGCAATAATAGAAGTGTAGGTCCACCAGAGGTGAAAATATGTACCGGGGAAGAGCCAACTGCTTGGGTCATAGTTGGGATTGTACTTATTGAGAGTTACTGGACTGAGGTGCCATCTTGTTAGTATTTTATATCTATTTTCTTGTGGTAGGGTTTTCTTACCACCTCTTAGGAAAATGGAAGGTATCCCACTAGGAAGGAGCAATTGAGACAGAGAAGACTCCATTGAAAGCCCTCTCTGGGGCTGCATGGAGGAGGAGAAGGAGGAATATTGTGACCCCTGGCATCACGCCACAATGTCAGACTCAGAAGGCACCATGTCATCCAGCTGTGACTGAGAGGAGGAGTGAGCCATCCAATCCACAATCTCATACTTTTTCTCCTCAATGATAATGTAGCACCTTTCCAAAGCCAGCAGGGACAACTGCAGCCTATTACTTCTACTACTTCTACTACTTCTACTACTTCTACTACTTCTACTACTTCTACTACTTCCACTACTTCCACTACTTCTACTACTTCTGGACTGCTGCTACCCACATTCTGGACTTGGGTCTTTCATTTGAGACCCTTCTGTATTCCTGACATTTTTTAACCTAAATTTTCACAGTCACGCAAAATATGGAACGGTTTGCAAATCTGCTGTTTGGAACTTAAATACAAGAAGTTGTCAATGTCTTTCCCTTTCCACAAACACAGTAAAGACCTGATAGTTGACTTTGCAAGTAATGCAGCATCACGCCACTAACAGATTTCTCTTTGATTATGTCTTTTGGGCATAAATATATGCAGATTCAGAAAAAAGAAAAAAACTTTCTCTACTCTAATACACAAGTTGTCAACATACTGTACAATAATTTCCCCTCACTCTCCCACCACACCAACACTTAAAGTGCCTGGAGATGCACCAACATTAGTATTGTACATTATCACACTAAGATATACAACGTCCACTACCCTGTTTATTGTAAGACATTCTCCGAAAAAAAGAAAAAGAAAAGTCAACTGTGTGGAGATGCACCAACACTGATTTCAGCCTAGTATTTCATGTTATCACTCAGACATATAATCATCCACTACCCCATGTATTGTAAGACACACTAATATGATATTTTTGCAAAGTTCAACCCCCAAAAAAATTTACTGTGTAGAGATGCATTAACAAGGATGTTAGTCTAATATTTCAAGTTATCATTCGGAGATATAATAATCCTCTACCTTGTATATTGTAAGACACACAAATATGCTATTTTCCCAAACAAACCAAAAAATTTAAAACATTCAACTATGTGGCGATGCACCGACACGTATTTCAGCATGGTATTTCAAGTCATCATTTAGAGACATAATTGTACGCTACCCTGTATATAAGACACACTAAAATGAGGTTTTCCCAAACTTAAAAAAAAAGAATTTTCAACAGGTTGGAGATGCATTGAAACGATTTCAGTCTAGTATTTTATGTTATCACTAGTGATGAGCGAGCATGCTCGGCACGAGCATCGCTATGCTTGGCACATGGCGGTACTCAGCCGAATACCACATGTGCTCGAGCTCAATGCTCCAGTCTCCTCCCACACATTTGGCGCCTGCTAAGCAGCCAATAAACATGCAGGTGATGCCCTTCACTGTAATGTAGTAGCCATGTTAGCTACAGGCATTACAGTGATTGGCTGGTTATATAGCACCCGATGACATGTGCTCGAAACAGTCATTGTCAGGGAAGAGCAGAGTGTAGGAAGGGAAAGACAGTGTAGGGAGCGAAATTCACAGTTCTTATTTTAAGAAAGCTTTTTAAAGACCCAAAAGTCCTTTTAAGGACTACTGTGTGTGTGTTTGACAGCAGCAATATATTTACCTGCGCAAAATTGATCAGTTTCAGGGACATCCATGCTGAGAAAGGGACAGACAGTGCAGGGAGAGAAATTAGCTATCTTTACTACCAAAAGCTCTTCCAAGCCGCCAAAGTCTTTTAGGGACTACTGTGTGTTTGTGTTTGACAGCAGCAAGATATTTTTCTTTAATACCTACTAGTGACATATACTGCACATCATCCGCAGACTGTGTCTTTTTGCGTAAATTCAAATAATCAGCACCACATTAATTGTCTATAGTGTGTGCGTTTAATACACATCTGTGACATATACAGTACTCCATCTGAAAACTGTTTCTTTAGCGTACATTTTTATAATCTGGGCCTAATCTAGTGTCCATAGTGTGGGGCTTTCTGTGACAAATACTGTACTACATCCGAAAACAGTGTCTGTAGTACAAATTGAAATAATCTGGGCCTAATCTAGTGTACATAGTGTTTGGCAATCTGTGAAAAATAGTGTACTACATCTGAAAACAGTGTCTGTAGCGCAAATATAAATAATTTGTGCCTAATCTAGTGTCCATAGTGTGTGGCTTTCTTAGACATATACTTTACTACACCTGAAAATAGTGTCTGTAGCACAAATTTAAATAATCTAGGCCTAATCTAGTGTCCATAGTGTGTGGCTTTCTGTGACATATACTTTACTACACCTGAAAACAGTGTCTGTAGCACAAATTTAAATAATCTAGGCCTAATCTAGTGTCCATAGTGTGTGGCTTTCTGTGACAAATACTGTACTACATCAGAAAACAGTGTCTGTAGAGCAAATTTTAATAATATGGCCCTAACCTATTGTCCATAGTGTGTGGCTTTCTGTGACATATACTGTACTACATCCGAAAACAGTGTCTGTAGCGCAAATTGAAATAATTTGGGCCTAATCTATTGTCCATAGTTTGTGGCTTTCTGTGACATATACTGTACTACATACGAAAACAGTGTCTGTAGCGCAAATTGAAATAATCTGGGTCTAATCTAGTGTCCATAGTGTGTGGCTTTCTGTGACATACACTGTACTACATCCGAAAACAGTGTCTGTAGAACACATTTAAATAATTTGTGCCACATCTACTGCGTGTGCGTTTAATGCATATCACTGACATACAATGTACTTTATCCGTAGACGGTGTATGCTAGTCTGTCACATTATCAGGTCTATATCTCCTGTGCAATGTGTGCGCATCCCAAATACCTTTTTTAATTTACTGGCGCATACACTTACAAATCCTACGCTACTGTATGTGTGACATACCTTTAAGCATATATAACATTTAATATTAAGAAGGCGGCCAGTAAGGGCTGTGGATGCTGATGGTGCATGCAGAGGCTGTAGGCCTGGGCGCGATTAAACTGAGTAAAATAATGTTGCTGAGGGCCTCCAGGTGTGCTAAACCTCAAACACGATTTGGAAGGGCCTTCAGGGCAGCTGAACCTAAAAAACATAATTTTCTAGGGCCTGCAGGTGATCTGAATCTAAAAAACATAAATTTGCGAGGGCCTGCAGGTAAGCCGACCCTCTTAAACATTATATGTGAGGGGCTGCAGGTGAGCTGACCCTGCAAAGCATTATATGTGAGGGCCTGCAGGTCAGCTGACCCTCTAAAACATTATGAGCGAGGGCAGCCTAAAAAGCATGTTGATATGATGGAGGAGGAGTAGAGAAGTCAGGGGCAAGCCAGGCCTTGTTCATTTTTATAAGAGTCGACCGGTCAGCATTTTCAGTTAACAGACGGATGCGCTTATCAGTTATTTTGCCCTTAACAACACTAAATACCCACTCTGACAAAACGCTGGCGGCAGGGCAGGTCAGCACCTCTGAGGTGTAGAGTGGCAGTTTGTGCCATGTGTCCAGCTTGGACACCCAATAATTGTAAGGCACAGACGGATCACTGAGGACACTGACACGGTCTGCTATGTACTCCTTCACCATCTTCCAAAAAGTTTCCCGCCTTGTGACACTAGGCCACGCATCAGGGTGAGGGTGCTGTGAGGGTGTCATGAAACTGTTGCAGGCCTTGGAGAGTTTTGTCCTGCCTCTGCTGGAAGTGCTGTGTGTTCCCCTCATCTCCCCTACTGGGTTGTACAAGGAACTAAATACTCTGCCGCCGGTGTTGTCAGCTTTAAATTTATCCGCAATGACATTCTGTTCTATTATTATTATGGTTTGTGGTTGTATTATTGTTGGTATTATTATTATGGTTTATAGTTGTAAAATATGTTATGGTTATTTGGTTATTTATGAGTTAATTAACAGGCCATGCTATTGGTTTACCTCCACTCTCGTGTGTTATGTTTTTAGTTATATTAATGTATAAGTTTGGGATGTTTGTTGTGCATGGTACATATATGCTGTATTATTGCCATGTGTGTGAGCTCACAAAGCTCTAAAGCTTCCAACAAGTTATGGCCATTATCAGACACAACAACCAACCATGCCTGGTTGTAGGTTGAGTGGCGAGAAACACAGCTCAGTCTGGTTCCTTATACCCTGCCACAGCACTGCGGCAGTGTGCTGTTTGTCACCTAAGCAAATGTGTATCAGCACGGCCTGTTGCCGCTTCCAGCTACTGACTGATGGCTGACTGGTGTTGCAATATAGATGATAATTCCATGGTGGAAGTGGAGTAGGAGAAGTACTAATTAAGAACTAATGTAGGTGGTGGTGAAAATCCTGATGGAATGGAGGCCCACAATCCTTGGCGTTGGTAGCCCCTGTGCGATCCCAGGGTACGACTATCTACCGGCCTCCACAAGGTTCACCCAGTGTGCCATCACGGAAATGTAGTGTCCCTGGCCAAAAGCACTTCTCCGTGTGTCAGTCGTTAAGTGGACCTTCCCAATGCGTTGGTAATGGCATGGGCGATGTTACGGGACACAATTGCCGGTGTCATGGGGGGACATCCGCCGCCATGAGGCTGAGGAAAGCCTCAGTGTCCACAGGCCTAAATGGCAACATTTCCAGGGCCAGCAATTTTTAAAGGTGTGCATTTAGTGCTATGGCCTGTGGGTGGGTGGCTGGGTATTTGCGCTTACGTTCAAAGTCCTGGGTTAAGGACATCTGTACGCAGATTTGGTTTGGCCTGCCTTCTCCCTTTTGCCATCCCAAAGCCTCTTCCAGCCTGTTGCAGTGCTGTGGATCCCTCCCCCTCAGGGCCGCCATCAGGGGAGTACAGCCCATACCCCAGTAAGGGGCCCTGACCCTGGGGGGGCCCGGTCAGTCCTGAAACTTTTTTTTTTTAATTTTTTTTTTTTTAAATGTTTTATTGTGGCAGCCGGCTCTGGGGCCCAGTGCTCCTCCCCCTCTTCCTTCTGCAGCCTGTCCCTTACCTCCCGGGGCCCCAGCTATCTTGTTCTGAGAACAAAACTTCGTAAAAAGCCACGGCACATCCAATTAATGAAAAATAATCGTGATCTTTATTCACCCATCTAGCTTTATTCACCCATGTAGCTAGATGGGTGAATAAAGATCACGATTCTTTTTCATTAATTGGATGTGCCGTGGATTTTTACGAAGTTTTGTGTGCAACACCGTAGTCTGGGTGTGGGCCGCTGGCACTCCGCTATTCAATTTGGTGTGCAGCCTGAGTTTACAGCTGTGTATTGTTCTGAGAACAAGATAGCTGGAGTCTCTGCAGATCCATGGGTAGAATGTAGTTGCTAGAAGGAGGTCTGTGACATCACTGGTCACATGCTCCTTCATAGTCACATGGACAAACCCCGACAGCAGCAGCAGCTTGTGGAGGGAGGAGGGGCTGTGTGCCTGCAGGCTGCTCAGTGAGGGAGGATGTGCTGCAGTCCTGGAGTCCACAAAGCTTCATGGAGAGCAGGTGAGGGGCAGCTCATGTATGAGGGGGCAGGTGGAGCACTCAGGGGCAGTGGGGTTCAAGTGGAGTGGAATCTGGTGCAATTAAGGGGGTTTATAGCACAGATCCAGGTGTATTCTGAGGGCCATGGTGTATATGATTCTGTCCCTGTCCTTGTCTCTGTCTGTCTGTCCCTGCGTGTGTCTCTGTCTGTCTGTCCCTGAGTGTGTCTCTGTCTGTCTGTCCCTGCGTGTTTCTTTGTCTGTCTGTCCCTGCGTGTGTCTCTGTCTGTCTGTCCCTGCGTGTGTCTCTGTCTGTCTGTCCCTGCGTGTGTCTCTGTCTGTCCCTGCGTGTGTCTCTGTCTGTCTGTCCCTGCGTGTGTCTCTGTCTGTCCCTGCGTGTTTCTTTGTCTGTCTGTCCCTGCGTGTGTCTTTGTCTGTCTGTCCCTGCGTGTCTCTGTCTGTCTGTCCCTGCGTGTGTCTCTGTCTGTCTGTCCCTGCGTGTGTCTCTGTCTGTCTGTCCCTGCATGTGTGTCTGTCTGACGTGCAAACTAGCTTATTTACTCACCTCACTGGCGCTGACATAATTGAAGAGAAGCGCCGTAATCTTACGCAGACGCACTGCGCGAGATTACGTCAGCCGCAAGTGAGGTGAATAAATTAACTAGGAGGCGACACTGGGCTCCGGAGTGTGGCGCGATTCTGAAGAAAAAAAGGTCTTTGCTTTATTATACCACTATTAATTCTGAGTGTTGGGGGTCACTTATTGAGGATCAGTGTGGATAGCACTTCGGGGGATCGGTCTGTGGATGGCACTTAGGGGGGATCCTATGCTATATATGTGTCATCCACAGATCCCCGCACAACAGTGCCATCCACATTCCCCCACAACAGTGCCATCCACAGATCCCCCGACAACAGTGCCATCCACAGATCCCCCCATAACAGTGCCATCCACAGATCCCCCCACAACAGTGCCATCCACAGATCCCCCACAACAGTGCCATCCACAGATCCCCCACAACAGTGCCATCCACAGATCCCCCCACAACAGTGCCATCCACAGATCCCCCCACAACAGTGCCATCCACAGATCTCCACCCAAAAAAACAGTGCAGTCGACAGATCCCCACCCAAAACAGTGCCATCCACAGATCTCCACCCAAAACAGTGCCATCCACAGATCCCCCCAAAACAGTGCCGTCCTCAGATCCCCCAAAACAGTGCCATCCTCAAATCCCCCAAAACAGTGCCATCCTCAGATCCCCCGAAACAGTGCCATCCTCAGATCCCGCCCCAAAATAGTGCCATCCACAGATCCCCCCAAGACAGTGCCATCCACAGATCCACCCAAAAAAACAGTGCCATCCACAGGCCACCATTAGTTCAAATCCCACCAAATGCTCTCCTTTGGTTAAAAATAATTTTTTTCTTATTTTTCTCCTCAAAAACCTAGGTGTGTCTTTTTATGCTTTTCTATCTTGAAATAAACTAAACCTTTAATGTTATGAAATTTAAATTTAATTTATATTAATTCACGCCCCATCCATCTACTCTCGGCCCAGCCCCCGGATCCAAAGCCTTTATTTAATTGTACAGTTTTCTGTTGTTCACAAAAAATAAATATTTTCAATATGTTCCTGTTATGGTACTTCTAATATACATTTAAGCTTTTCCATCACGTCGCCCCTCCCCAACATTACATATTACAAAAACAAGCAGAGCATGGATGTCAATAAAATTATCCCCCCCGGAAATAATTCTGCGGACGCCCATGCACAGAGACTGGATTTATGGAGCGGGTACCTCCTGCCGGTGCTGGGGAGCAAGCTGGCCGGAATCAGCGACACAAGTACGGGGGGGGGGGTTTGGCAATAATGAAGGGCTGTCTGGGGGCAAAATTAACTTGTGTGGGGGCAAATTACTTAGTGGGAGGTCAGTGTGGCGGGCAAACTACATGGAGGGCCGTGTGGGGGCAAATTACATAATTCAGGGCTGTCTGGGGGTAAAATTAACTTGCGGGGAAGGGGCAAATTACTCAGTGGGGGTCAGTGTGGCAGGCAAACTACATAGTGGAGGGACATGTGGGGGCAAAATTATTTAGTGTGGGGGCAAATTACTTAGTGGGGGCAACTTGCATAATGCAGGGCTGTCTGGGGCAAAATTAACTTGTGAGGGGGGGGAAATTAGTCAGTGGGGGGTCAGTGTGGCGGGCAAACTACATAATGGAGGACCGTGTGGGGGAAAATTACATAATGCAGGGCTGTCTGGGGGCAAAATTAACTTGTGTGGGGGCAAAATTAACTTGGGGGGGCAAATTACTCAGTGAGGGGCATTGTGGCGGGCAAACTACGTAGTGGAGGGCCGTGTGGGAGACATCCTTGGATGTAAGAGGTATGGGCGCGATATATGGGTGGGGCTGCATGTGGGTGTGGCTTGAAGGTGGACGGGGACACAGGGGCCCCATGATCTCCTATTCCTGGGGGAAGTGCGCCTCCAAAGACCAGGCTCTGGATCCGCCACTGGGGCATTGTCGGGGGGGGGGGGGGCGGGGGGGAGGCCCCAGGCCTTGAGCTGTGTAAGGGGCCCCAAAATTTCTGATGGCAGCCCTGCTCCCCCTCTATACTGTTGTCCTCACTTGGATTGCCACCTTCCCAGTTTGGTTCAGTGATGTCATCGTCCAACTCCCCCTCTTCCACTTCCTCACTCAGGTCATCCTCCTGACTTGTATTGTTGACCTAACAAGACCCTCACTTATTGACAACTGTGTCTCATCTGCATCATCCCCCTTATGAAACACTAATTGCCATTCCCCACCGTCATCTTCTTCTGACTGTGGATGCTGAAGAATTTGGGAATCAGTGCTCAAGATTTCCTTATGTCCCTCTTCAGGGAGGGTAAGCTCACCTGCAGGCCCTCACCTACAATATTTTACAGGGTCAGCTCACCTGTAGGTCCTCAACTACAATATTTTACAGGGTCAGCTCACCTGCAGGCCCTCACCTTCAATATTTTAGAGGGTCAGCTCACCTGCAGGCCCTCAACTACAATATTTTACAGGTTCAGCTCACCTTCAGACCCTCCCATACAATATTTTACAGGGTCAGCTCAGCAGCAGGCACTCGCCCATCATTTTTTCAATGGTCAGCTAAGCAGCAGGCACTCGCCCATCATTTTTTGCAATGCTCAGCAGCAGGCCCTCATCCTTAATGTTTTAGAGGGTCAACAGCAGGATGATAATTTTTTGAGGGTGTGTATGATGCCCTCCTTTATGTGTAACAAAGGGTGTATTGCAGTGCTGATTCCTTCTAATTTTTGGAAACCCTTTCACTGCATATGCTTTATGAGTGTAGGAGTCCCACTACCTGAACAATTGTACCACAATGTGAATGAGGCCCTACTTTATGTGATATATAGGTTGTATTGGTGTGGGTTTTTCTTGTACTTTTTTGCAGCACTTGCACTTTATATGCAATTGAATATACAGGAAAGAATTTTTCCTAACAATTTTTCATCTAAAATAGATTTTATCTTTGGTTTTGTGCGTATTATTGTCAGTCTGTAAAAGTGGCGTACTACTCGGACAACATCGTTCCCAGCAGCGAAATATGCATCCAGACATCATCCCCATGCTGTTCCTGATCCATCTGTTCCCGATGGTTGTCTCCAATTGACTTCCATTGTATTTGGGTACTTGACTGAGCACACAAATATAGCAATATGTTCGGGCCGAACACCCAAATGCTTTGGTGCTCGATCATCACTAGTTATCACTCAGTGATATAATCATCCGCTACCCTGTGTATTTTAAGACACACTAATATGCTATTTTCCCAATCTTCAACCAAAGAAAAAATAAATTACAACTGCGTGGAGATACACTAACACAGATGTAAGAGTAGCATTTCACATTTTCACTCAGAGATACAATTGCTTTCTATCCTGTGTATTGTAAGAAACACTAAAAAATAAAAAATATGTCCTTGCAGGTAGCTCCTTCAGATGTTCTGCCTCAGCTACTACTCAATAATAAACCAGTATATGCAGCTACAACATATGGCCAGGCATATCCAGCTTCAGCGCCTTACGTTTAACTCACTGGCTGACAGCTTTCCTTGTATTAGCCTTTCTCTTCAATGTCTCTGACAGTAGAATAGAAACTTGATTGGGACTGTGCATTGTCCCTACGATCGTTTTCTGTCAGACACTTTAAAACCCATGCAACATCATTCACAACCCAACACAGAATGATATTCTACTCATTCTGCAAGGGCACATCCTTGCCTGCTACAGCACTGGCTCATCCAGGATGTCTGTCAGCTTGTGAGCCAAAAGGGCAACCCCACTTCCTTTTAGGGTCATGTGAAAATCTTTCTTCTTCCTTCCTAGTACTTTTTCCCCAATTTTACTAAATTTGTCTGAAACAAACCTGAAAAGCTTCAAGTTCAGATGCCATACATAATTTTGCAAAGTTTGTAATGAACTCAGTTTGTTACAAACTGGTTTGTTCATCTTTAGTACACAGATTATTAAAGAGTACTAGCAAAATTGCAAGTTTGTTTTATGTACTTTAAAAACAGACACAATTAAATGTCCCTCCCTTCTGCAAACACACTGGACACTAGTATTAACAATGTACTTTGTTAAATATGCAATGTTCACTGAACATGTCTTTAAATTATGTGTTCAAAATCACAGGTATAACAATGCAATTTTTGAAGTGAAATGTCTTTAAAATACACTGATGATGTAATGTGTCCACTAACATAGATATAGCAATGTTGTGTTTGCTGTAAAATATCTTTCCAATATGCATTCTATATCATAGGTATTATAATGCAATTTTTGTGGTGAAATATTTTTGTAATACTTGGTCTGATGCAGTAAAGCATTCCATAACAGTGGTATAATAATACAATGTTTTGGTAAAATGTCTTTTAACTATGTATTCAATTTCATGGGTATAATACTGCAATGTTTGTGGTAAAATCTCTTTGAACTGTGTGTTCAATATCATGGGTATAACAATGCAATTTTTATAGTAAAATGTCTTTAAATTACACAATATGATTCAGTAATGTGTTCAGTACTGTGTATATAACAATATAATGTCTGCTGTAAAATGTTTTTGAAGTATGTGTTCATTTTGGCAAATATACAATGTTGTGAAGCAGTAATGCATTCAATAACATTGATATAACAATGCAATGTTTGTGGGGAAGTGTTTTGAACTAAACGGTCTGATGCAGAAATGTGTCTAACAGAATTGATATAACAATGCATTGTCTGATGTAACATATTTTTTTTTAACTATATTTTTTAACTATATGTTCAGTATGATGGATATAACAATACAATATTTGTGACAAAATGTATTTTAACGACATGGTAAGGTGCAGTAATACATTCAATATGACGGATATAGCAATGCAAAATTTAAGGTACAACTATGGGTTCAATATTACAGCTATAGCAATGCAATTTTTGTAGTTACATGTCTCTGACTAGACAATCATATGCAGTAATGCATTTAATAACATGGATATTAAATTGAAATGTTTGTGATAAATTGTCTTTGAACTATGCGTTCAATATCATCGCTATAACAATAAAATCTTTGTAGTAAAATATACTTGACTACCTAGTCTGATGCATTAATTGTTCAATGACAATGATATAACAATGCAATGTTTGTGTTAAAATGTCTTTGAACTGTGTTGAGGAGGCGGTAGAAGTCACGGTATAGGTGGAAGCGACGGAGGAGGAGATAGCCAAGACAGTTTTTTTTTTGTTTGTTTTTCATTTATTTATTTATTTATTTATGTTGTATAAATTTGGGAAGGCCCCAAAACATTTGGAAATAGACATTTGGAAATCTGGAGTATAACAATGGCTGGGTGCGGCCAGTATACTTGTCTACTCAGCACAAGGTACGGACAAGTCCTGCAGGATCCATGCCTGGTTCATTGTAATTAGCATAAGCTTGTCCATGTTGGTTTGGGAACAGGAGGATGCGCTTGTCTGTGCTAAACACACGATTGGACAATACACTTGCTGCAGGGCAGAGCAGCACCTCCAAGGCATAAAGGGCAAGCTCAGGCCATGTGCCCAATTTAGAGACTCAGAATTTGAATGGGGCAGACCCATCAGTGAGTACGTGTAGGCATGTGCACATGTACTGTTCCACTATATTGCTAAAATGCTGCCTCCTACTAAGACGTTCTGTATTAGCTGGTGGTGCTGGTTGTTGTGGCGTGCTGACAAAGCTTTTCCACATTTCAGCCATGCTAACCCTCCCTTCTTAGGTGCTGGCTGTGCCCCAGCTGCGTTGGAGACTTATTCCTCCTCTGCCTTCGCTTTGTGCTTCCACTGAGCCCCCACTGTCAGGTGTGAATGCCATTAGCAGCATGTCTATCAGCATGCGCTTGTACTCGCGCATCTTCCAATCATGCTCCAGTGATGGAATTAAGGACAGCACGTTGTCCTTGTAGCGGGTATCCAGCAGGGTGGCCACACAGTAATCAGCACTGGTTAGAATGTGGGCAACTCGGTGGTTGTTGCGCAGGCACTGCAGCATGTAGTCGCTTTTGTGTGCCAGGCTGCCCAGAAGCAACGACAAGCTATCCTCTGGGCGAGGTGTATCGTCTGTGTCCTCTGTACCCCCCAGCCACACTGCATTGATTGCCTTAAGCTGCTTTGGGTACCACCCTGCTATGAACACGGTTCCTCCTTATAATCATCCTCCTCCTCTTCATCCTGCAGAATGGTGCTTTGGCTGGACAGCTGTGTACCTGGTCTCTGTTTGTGCAACAATTCACCCTCCAAGCCACTTATGAATGACTGGCCTGATAACTGTGAAAATGATCCTTCTTCCTCCTCCTCTTCCTTCTGTGCCACATCCTCTTCCATCATCGCTCAAAGTATTTTTTCAAGGAGACAAAGAAGTGGGATAGTAACGCTGGGGACTACGTTATCGGCACTGGCCATGTTGGTGGAGTACTCGAAACAGCACAACATGGCACACATGTCCTGCATGGAGGACCACTCGTTGGTGGTGAAGTGGTGCTGTTCCGCAGAGCGACTCACCAGTGTGTGCTGCAGCTGAAACTTCACTATCGCCTGCTGCTGCTTGCACAGTCTCTCGAGCATGTGCAAGGTGGAGTTCCACCTTGTGGGCACGTCGCATATGAGGCGGTGAGCGAGAAGGACAAAGTTATGCTGCAGCGCAGACAGGAGAGCAGCAGCAGGGTGAGAATGCTGAAAGCAGATGGCCCGCACTTTCTGCTGCAGCTCTGAAATATTGGGGTAATTTTTCAGGAACCTCTGCACCACCAAATTCAGCACATGCGCCAGGCAAGGGATGTGAGTCAAACCGGTTAGCCCCAGAGCTGCTACAAGATTTTGCCTGTTATCACACACCACAATACCTGGCTTCAGGTTCATTGGCACCAACCACTCATCGGTCTGTTGTTCCATGCCCGTCCCTAGCTCCTGCACGGTGTGGGGGTTTTCCCCCCAAACCGATGAGTTTCAAAACAGTGTGCTGTTGTTTCTCCCTGGCTGTGCTGAAGTTGGTGGTGCAGGTGTTATACTGACAAGATGAGGAAGTGGTAGTGGAGGAAGCGGAGTAGGAGGAGGAGGCAACAAGAAATGTCCTGCAATCCTCTGTGGTGGTAGGACATGCGCCAAACTGCTATCCGCCTCAGGCCCAGCTGCCACTGCATTTACCCAGTGTGCTGTTAGGGAGATATAATGTCCCTGCCCATGCTTACTGGTTCATGGCTATGTGGAACTTTCCACAGATGGCGTTGAGCAGTGCACACCTGATTTTGTCCGCCACTTGGTTGTGCAGGGCAGGGATTGCTCGCCTAGAAAAGTTATGGAGGCTGGGAACCATGTACTGTGGGACAGCCACCGCCATAAGGTTTTTAAAAGTTTCTGTCTCCACCAGACTGAATGACATCAAGGCCAGGAATTTTGAAATGTTGGTATTCAGGGCCAGGGATCATGGGTGGGTAGGGAGGTACTTCATCTTTCTCTCCAGTGTTTGGGGGATGGACAGCTGAATGCTTCCATGAGACAGTGCTGGGTGATGGAGAAGGTGGTGTTGCTGCCACATCCTCTGTTTGCGGGGTGGCAGATGACACTGTTACTCCAGCGAGGGAGGAAGAGGGAGCAAGAGGAGCCTGAGAAATGTTGTGGTTTTTCAGATGTGTACTCCACTGCAGCTCATGCTTTGCATTTAGATGTCTTGTCATGCAGGTGGTGCTCAGGTTTAGAACATTTATGCCTCGCTTCAGACTCTCATTGCACAGAGTGCAAACCACTATCTTCTTGCCGTCAGCCCATTGTCTGAAGAACTTTCTGGCCAGGGAACTCCTTGGAGCTTTGGTGTGCTTAGTCCCTTGGTGCGGTGGTCAGTAACAGGCATACTGACTAGGGTGCTTTTGCACACTGCTCCCTCTTTTGCTGTGTGACCACCACCTCTTCCTCTGAACTGCACACATCACTTGCATGACCTTGATTCCATATGGGGTCTAGGACCTCATCATCCTCCATATCATCTTCCACTCACACTTCACCCCTGCTCTTCTTGACGGTCTGCACACGGCAGAAAGTCGTAGTAGTTGGCACCTGTGTTTCGTCATCATCAGAGACATGCCGCTGTGGTCCTCCCATGTCCACATCCTGAAACATAAGTGGTTGGTTATCAATGGACACAATCTCTTCCACTTTTGGGGCAAGGCTATGTGGACGGCCCACGGAAACCCCGCCAGCAGAGTCATTAAAAATCATAAGAGACTGCTGCATGACTTGGGGCTCAGACTTCTTGGCTGATTTGCTAGGGTGAGGTGAAAGACAGATGCCCATGTGCTACAGGTGCCAACTCTGAGGTTTCAGCAGGGGAGGGTGGGAGACAATGTGAAGGAACTGGAAGCGCTGTCAGCCATCCAATCTACTACTGCCTCTAGTTGTTCTGGTCTCACCATTCGTACACCGGTATTCGGGCCTACAAATATTGATAAGCGGCAGGGGCTATGTTCAAATTTGCGATATTTCGCAAATATTTGAGCGAATATTCGTTATATATTTCTAATTTGCGGTTAATTTTTTGATTGCGAAAAATCGGCAGTGTAATTTTCACGTATTGTGCGCGCAATACAGGCTTAGTACATTTTTCATGCTGCTAGAAGTTTACTGAAACTGAAGATAATGGTTGGCACGGCAGAACATTACAATATCTTTATCTGCAGATAGAGTGTGCCAATATATTCACGATTGTGAAAATCGACAATTAAAGATGCGCATGTTTTGGCACAATACATGCAACTGGTGACATCACAGCACTATGTCTGTAGCATGTATGTATATGGACATCAGAATCTATCACACTACCTAACACCCTACACTAATCTAACATGCACTGACTCTCTCCCCCTAACTATCTGAATTATATATATATAAGTTAACTGTCTAATGTATATACAACAAAGCACAGAGCACAGCAATGACACTGCTGTCTCTCTCAGAACTCCATTACACTACAGAAAATGGCTGCTGGGGAGGTATATAGTATGGGGTAGGCAACTTTCCTATTGGTTGCTAGGGATGTTGCTAAGCTCAGACAAAGACATTGCAGCCTTTTCATTGGCCGACAAGCAAAAAGGGAGGTTACTGATGAAAATCTAGAATATTCTAAATTTGATTGTATCGCACTATATTATAAATATTCGCAAGATTCTCGAAGTGGCGATATTCGCGATTCGAATATTCGCGCCCAACACTACCTACAAAATTACGCTGAACGTCCTGTCGTCTACGTGCATCTGAGGAAGGTGTTTCATTTGGGCGTGTAGCTGGGACAGATTGACCACGTCCTCTCCCTGCAACAGGAGCTCCACCAGCAGCACTACGACCAGGGCCACGTCCCTTTTTTGATGCTCTCCTCATTCGTTGAGGTCACACACCGAACTAACGAATGGATTAACTATATTAATTTCCCTGTCACGTATAAAGTGCATGTGTACCTCACACCAAAATGGGAATATGTTACCCATCGAACTAACAGACAGATTAACTATTTTATTTTTGTGTCAGGGGTACAAGAATTGTGCATTGCACCCACAAAAAATCACTATAGGTCACCCACAGAATTAACAGCCAGATTTATTATTATATTTCTGTGTCAGGGATGCAAAGCTGGTGTATTGCACCCACAAAAAATCATTATAGGTCACCCACAAAACAATTGACCAGATTCCTAACACTCTCCCTCGCTTCAGCTGCCTACTTACTGTCCCTGCACTACTCAGAGCTAATGGGCATCCTTGTATAGAGGCTGGGTCACATGATGCACTGGCCAATCACAGCTATGGCATTACTAGGCATGGCTGTGATGACTTCTAAGTGCCCACAGCTTAAAAGCTTGTTGAATGGCTGCTCTGCAGCCTTTCAAAAGCTTTATTAATTGGCTGAACTCGCAAAGTTCGGTAAGGACCCGAACTTTACAGTTCAGGGTCGCTCAACACTAGTAGTGAAATGTCTTTGAATTACACGGTCTGATACAGTAATACATTCAATAACACAGATATAACAATGCAATGTTTGCGATAGAACAATGTGTTCAGTATTACTGGTATAGCAATTCAATGATTGTGTGAAATGTCTTTGATTTACATGATGTGATGCAGTAATGCATTTAATAGCACAGATATAACAATTCAATGGTTATGGTAAAATGTCTTTCAATTTTGCATTCAATAAAACTGGTAAAAAAATGGCATTATTGCCATAAAATGCCTTTGCTATAATGCAATCATTTAATAATATGGATATAATAAACTGAAATGTTACAGACAAAACATTTAGATCGACTGCACATTGCAAACAATATGACACACGTTCATATATAAACTGTAACACTAAATATGTTATATACCTCATTACTTATGACATATGTTCTTTGCAATATGTGGGTTGTACCATTAATCCTCTGAAAAATAGGATCCGCAAGCATATATCTGACATACCGCATCATGGGAACCGCAATGTCTCTGCTGCGAGTTCGCACTTTGCGGTTGTTCATGCGGGTGATATCTCTGGATTAAAGGTACTTGGCATTGAAAGGGTCTCTCTACCACCTAGAGGTGGAGATCACAGAAGAAAACTTCTGAATAGAGAGGCTTTTTGGATCTTCCAATTGGGGTCCCGGCAGCCGGAGGGTCTCAATAAGCGTCATGATCTGATTTTACAATACTGACTATATTATGTTTGTTTTGAATAAATCAGTACATTGATTACCCTTTTATATTAAGGATTTTATATGCTCTTGCTTGTCCATGTATTTTCCCATTGAGGTTTGCATGGAACCTCCCTCTGGCACCTCCTTCCCTCAGGTGTTGTATGTCAGCCTGACTTTGGAAGGTGTATATCAGAGGTAGTTTCCATGTCATTTGTATGTTTGTCATGAAGAAGGACCCAGATATTAGAGAGGTCTGAAACGCGTAACTGTTTTTCACATCTTGTATGAAGTTTTTAACCGCTGGAATAAAGTCACAGAAAAAGATTCACCCGAGCTGAGCTGGATTTTTCTTTTTGCTTGATTATATGCTCCCGCATCCAGGTGCGGCATCCGTGCACAGAGAGTGTTTTATGCTGGTGAGAGCTGCCTTACTCTTTCTTTACTAATAAACTGAAATGTTTGTTAGAAAAAATAAGTAATTTCTTAGTGTTTGCAGAAGAATGCTATTGGTGTACTGACAGTAAGACTAGGAAATGTTGAAACCTGAGTTTCTTTTTTTTTAAAGCTGCTTGTCTGTTCATATACAGAGAAAAAAATGTCCTCCTCCCACTTCCTTCCAGTGTCATGTGATCCTCCATCTTATCCCTATCCTTATTTTCTTTACCATTATTCACAGACAGTAAAATGGTGCAGGGTGCAGTCTTTTTGCAATTCATCTGAAACTGTTTGGCAGTCAGGTTTTGTGAAATTTTTAACAAATCTGAATAATTTAAAATCATTTCACTAATCTCTAAATTACAGATAAGAATATAATAATTGAATCTTTTTATAAATATCCAATATTCAATGTATAGCACGGTAGATAGCAATGAAATAAATAAATACATAAATTATTTTTACTATTACAGATCAGTGAAAAGATAATGGCAATTATGTCAATCTCTGCCATGGAATTTTTATAATTAGAATTTTGTCAACGGGAAAGTATAAATCAATGAAGAGCAAGAGTCAAGAGTTCCCCATTAGTTGAAAACAATGTTGGTAGAGTTTTATTATGCATATTTCTATGATAATAGATTAACAGGAAGTATGAATGTCTAATAAAATAAAGTTACATATTTATTACCCTTAAAAGCAGCTTGCTTAGAAACATAACAGATCTCCCATTTATCTAAGAAGGCACAATTTCATAACATATTTATCCATTTTGGTGTTAATCATATTATTTGAAGCAACAAGATTATACCAGTACATTAATTTATATTAAATAGTTTAAAAAATATTTATATCATCTTTCTTGCCATCTCCTATTGCTCTCAATAAGCAGAAAAATCTGGGAAATCACTTTCAAGTGAAGAGAAGACTTACACTAAGCATTTCACATAATAGAATATATTGGCTCAAATATATAAAAGATTTGCTTATACCCTTTTGCCCTGACTGTTGGAAGTGTGTAAGGAGGCTAAAGAGTTGGGCAGGTTACTATCTTCCATGAATGAGGCAATAATTGTGCTTTTGCCTAAGCTGGGAAAGGACGTCTTGGAGGATGATTCATATAGACCTGTATCTTTATTTCCAGTAGATGTAAAAATATTAGCAAAAGTGCTGGCGAATCGTTTAAACATGGTGATAACCTCTCTCATACATACCGATCAAGCGGGCTTTATGCCAAATATGTCGACAGCTGTGAATATTAGACGGTTGTATCTGAATATTCAGGCGAGCCAGGTTCACAATTCGAATGCGGCAGTCGCATCTTTTGATGTGGCCAAAGCATTTGAAAGTGTGGAATGACGATACTTGTGGGCGGTACTTGAGGCTATTGGCTTCGGTCCAGATTTTATAAAGTGGATTCAGTTATTTTATGCATGTCCCAGGGCGTCAATGAGAGTGAACGAAAATCTCTCGTATTCCTTTCAGACTCAAAGAGGGACCAGGCAGTGGTGTCTGCTGTTGCCACTATTATTTGCGGTAGCAGTGGAGCCCCTGGCAGAAGCCCTTAGGATTACGAGCTCGGTAAGGGGGTTTTAATATAGCACCTTCATTGAAAAGGTTGCATTATATGCAGACAATTTACTTCTATTCTTAGAGGACTGGGAGACGTCCCTTTTGGAGGCTATTCGAGTTATTAATACCTTTGGCAAGCTGTCCGAATTGACCATTAATCGGTCAAAATCTGTTACTCAGGGAAACATCACTATGGTAAATGGGGTAGATCTCAAAGTGGTTTGTCCTTTTAGTGCCTGGGAGTGATGATATCAGCTGATACATGAGAATTTGCGGACTTAAATCTGACACCACTAGTGGATAGGTTTAGAAGTAAAATATAGACGTGGACTAAATTGCCTCTTACTGTGATTGGTAGATCACATCAAAATGGTTCTCATGCCCCAGCTGTTGTACATTATACATAATGCACCGACTTAGATTCTAACCCGACTAAGGTTCTTTTATAAGATAAATGCACTCTTTAGAGACCTTATCTGGAAAAAAGGTGTGCCACGCATTAAATTATCCACTTTACAAAGATCCAAATGTCAAGGCGTACTGACCATCCCAGACACCTGGGTGTATTACATTGCTACTCAGTTGCAGCATATCAGGGGCTAGGGGGATAGAGACAGTGAAAACACAGCAGGGAGGATAGTGAGGTATCTAGTGGATAGACAGTGCTTAATGTCTGCTTTAGAGGATGGCACTTTTTATATTCATATGAATATATATCAGCTGTTAGGTGTCATAAAATTTGGTGGAAAGCCAGAAGTATGGCAAATATTTCTGGATTCACAGCTTATACTCCAATATGGCCCAACTGTATGTATAAAGAAATATACAACGTATCAGAAGTGAAGATATGGTAACGATTTGGTCTCAATAAGATGGCCCAGTTATTCTCTAATAACACCTTTAAAGAATTTTCCCAACTACAAAGGAAATTCAATCTGCCAAATAAGTATTTTTAATTATATTTGCAACTAAGACATGCTATACAAACACAAGAAAAACTGGGATGCATCACTCTAGCGTCGAAACATAGTATTGTAGACCTGACTGCCACTCATCAAAGCACAGGGGGGGGGGGGGTATCCCTTCATTAGAAAACTCTTCTGGAAATGCAACATAAGAATAGGCCTTTGTGCAGAACGAGACAATCTTTCCTCTGACAATTAATACTTTTGCATGTATGAATATAAATTGTTGGATGCTTGTGCAGAACGAGACAATCTTTCATCTGACAATTAATACTTTTGCATGTATGAATATAAATTGTTGGATGCCTGTGTGTAAAGAGCACAAAAAGGAATTTTGCACAAGTGTATGCTATAAACTTTGTGGCAACACTTTGGAAAGGTTGGTTATTTATTCAAGACTGTGTTGCCTGACCTCACAATTTTTTGTATTTTGTTTCAGATGAACAGGAGGTCAACTGTATTTTTATTCCTATGGTTTGGAAATATGATGTCTGACCTCCCAACAAAATGTAATAAAAAGTGATCAAATAGGCATAGACATGCCAGCAACATATATTTAAATATAAAAAGATACAGGTGTCAGAATATGGTGATAACAAGCAAAAATCAGTTTTTGGCAAAGTTTTCATTGTTTATAAGTATTAAAACACAAGAAAAACTATATAAATGTGGTATCACTGTAATCATACTGACCCGTACAATGAATGGAACATGTCAGTTTTACTACATAGGGATTGTTGTAAAACAAAATCCATAAAACCATGCGGGAATTGAGATTTTTTCCCTAATTTAACCCCATTTAGATTTTTTCCAGCTTCTCACTACTATTAGGGGTGAGTGCATCACACTTCAGATCCAAGATCCAAAGTCAATTTGTTCCCCAACTTCATTGTAATGCTGTAAAAAGACCTGTCTCCATACAGTATTAAAATGTATGGGCTGCACGGGGGCAAAATTCATGAGGCTTTGATTCTTTAACTTTAAAAACCTTTTAAAACAGGAATCCAATGTTGGCTTTGGTATTGAGGTACTAGTCGGTACTGAAGCCAACTTCAGTTTCCTCTTTTAAAAGGTTTTAAAGTTGTAGAATCAAAGGAAAAAGTTATTTAGGCTTCGGCCTTAAAGAATTTTGCATCTGCATAGCCCATACATTATAATGTTGAAAGGAGGCAGGTCTCAGTATAGCATTAAAATGAAGTTGGGGAACAAATACAATTTGGGTCTTGTATACAAAGCAGGATTCACTAACCCCTACATACTATATTAAACAGGGCCATTAGAAAGTGCAACTTGTCCCGCAAAAAATGCCCTCATAAGGCTATGTAAACAGAAAAGAAAATTGGCTGCGGGAAGGCAGGTAGTAAAAAATAAAAATGCAAAAATGGAAAATCTTAGGGTCTTGAAAGGGATAAAATGCTTCAGCCAAACATATGTTAGAGCAAGCAAATGTTTGAAGCAACACATTAAGCTCTGTGGGTAACAAAATATTGTGATTTTATCTTGATTTCCTTGTCAGAAATAATTAGAGGAATATACGAATGGGTTAGCACATGCATTTACTTGTCAATCCTTAGCAGGTTGCAAATAGCCTAAAGAATGCAAGCATCACTTACTCTGGATCTTATTGTTGATAGGACTTCAGGCAGCAGTACATCTGTATAGCTAAGAATATTTCTTTTTTATTATTCAGATTACTTAGGCATTGTTCTGAATTGAATAACATCATTACAATTTAACTGGCCTATAGATATTCCTTACAGCCATTATAAAATAGCCATATTGTAAATTTACTGTGGAAGAAATTGTTATAGTTTACACACTATAGTTTAAATTTCTAATTGCAAGTTTATTTTTAAACGTTTTCACTTCAGGGGAAATTTTATCTGTGATAAATCCAATAAATCAAGCCTCTCAGTAATGTATAAATACTATAACTATTATTATTTTATCAATTTCTATAGCACCTACACTGTAGACAGATTTTTTTATTTTTTAAATAATATCTACAGAAAACGCTTCTTTTTTTTTTTTGTCTGCTTCCATTTCGGCAGTACTATACCACTGAAAATGAAATACAAAATATTGCCCTTCTGTAGTATTAATTACAAATTATATGGTGTGGTAAATACTGGGGGGGTTAATAGAGAGAAGTCCCTCTCACCCAATCATCTTTAAGTGATGCAATCAAGGGGCACCAATAGGTGCTATGGCAGCCAGAGTTCTTAATAAGGCCTTGGAGCCTGTCAGCTACAGAAAATATATTAGGACAAATCCAAAGGTTGGGTAAAATTGACAGTTCCAATGCAGTACAGTTCAGCATATATTGTACTGCACTGGTAAAGTGATCAGATACCCAAAAGTTGAAGTCTCATAGCAGGACAAAAATAAGTAAAACAAAGATGTATAAAGTATTTTAGAAAAATAAAAAAATAAAACTTTCAAGCAAAGAAAAAAATACACGTTAGGTATCAAAGCGTCCATAAAGACAACTCTTAAATATCACATGCTTTACCCCGTCAGGTTAAAGCCGTAAAAAATAAATAAAAACAGTGCCAAAATAGCCATATGTCCACTAACAAAAAGCATATTATCGAGCAAAATTTGTATGTACCCCAAAATGATACCAATAAACCAATAAAAACAGCACCTAATCCTACATAAAAAAGCCCTCATATGAGACCATCCCGAGAAAAAACAAAACAAAAACATATAGCTCTCAGAAAATGGCTACACAAAAACATGATTTTTTTTTTTTAAAGAATGCTTTTATTGTGTGAATAAAAAAAATGGACATATTTGGTATCCATATATGATATCTATTGCTTCTATCAAAGAATAAATCAGCTCATCACCCAAAAAACGAGCCCTCACACAAGATCATTGCCAGACAAATTTTAAGAAATATATGACTCTCAAAAAATGGTTAAACAAATATATTTAACTATGTAAAACTGGTATCTCTGCAATTATACTGACCAGCTAAAGTTAATATGTCATTTATCTGCATGGGTGTACGCAACAATAACAAATTCCAAAAAGCAATGACAGAATTGCGTTTTTTTTCGCGATCCTAATTACTAAAAAGAGAAATAAAAAGTGATCCCCAATTATAACCTATGATACTGGCAACTAATCACACACAAAACAAAACATTGGGAGAAGAATAAACTCAACTCTGTTGAGAGAAAAATAAAAAAGTATGGCTGACAGAAAATGGATGTACTGGCACCCAGAGACTGTTCAAAAGCAACATGGTACCCATAAACCAATCCATAAAAATCAGTGGTGCAAAAGCCAAAAGGGGGTCTTTCCCTTTTGAACCCTCCATTGTACCCAAACAGCAGTTTATATCCACATTTTTGGCATTTCAATACCCAGTAGAACCCAAATAAGAATGGCACAAGCTGAGTACAACATATTTGACACTTAAATTCCATGTTGTATCTGTGGAAAACTAGCAATTTTCACTTTGTACCATTGATATAAATAGATTTTTGCAAAACACCTGTGAAGTCAAAATGCTCCTTTCACCCCTTAATAAATACCTTGAGTGGCACAGTTTCCAAAATGGAGTCACTTCTCAGTGGTTCCATTTATTATTTCACCCCAGAACATACACAGCATGAGATGGGTAAGGCTAGGTCTAAATGACGACATTTAGGGCACAACTACACTGCAACATTTGTTGCACAACATTTTGTTGCGTTAATGCCACGCAATTTTTTTTATAATTGTAGTCTATGGTGTCGCATTGCGACATGCTGCGACTGCGACCCGACAGTCGCAGAAAAATCCATCTTGAAAGTCGCAGCATTTTGCATGTCGCAATGCGACACCATAGACTACCATTATAAAAACTGTTGCGCGACATTAATGCGACAAAATGTCACGTGATAAATGTCGTTGTGTAGACCTAGCCTAAATCAACACATTGCAACTGAAATATGCATGGTGCTCTTTTATTCCTGAGCCCTGTTGTATGTCCAGGCAAAATATTAGGACCTCAAGAAGGCTGTTTCTAAAATTAGGAAGCACAACATATTAATATAAGGGTTTGCTTTTCACACCCACATACTCTAGGCACAATATATTGGGCACTGAGATTGTATATCTGTGCAAAAATTGCTATTTTTACTTTGTATCATCTACTGCTTATTTTTGCAGTAGATGATACCTGTTAGGCCGAAATGCTAACTACACCCTCTAGTAAAATCAGTGAGGGGTGTGGTTTCCAAAATGAAGTCAGTTCTTATTGGTTCCTTTTTTTATTTAGGCCTCATGCACACGACCGTATGTATTTTGCGGTCCGCAGTAGTTTCCACTGTAGTGGTACCTCAGTGTCTCTTTAAATGTGACATGGCATCTAAACACCATGTGGCCCTCCTTCGCTTCAGAGCTATGCAGTGTGCCCATACAGCAGTTTACAACCACATATGGGGGTTTCTGTGGTCAAAATAAAAAATATACAAAAAAAACCCTGAAAACCCATTTATCCTCCATTTTGCTTTAATTCTTATGAAACACTAAAGGGTTAACAAAGTTGGAATACTTAGTTTAAAATAATTTTAGGGATGTAGTTTTTAAAATTAAGCCATTTATGTGTGATTTCTATTATGTAAATCCCTCAATGTCATTTCAGAACTGAACTGGAAAAAAAAAATGGAAAATTTTAAAGATTTCTTCTAAAGTTCTAAGCCTTTTAACATCTTAAAAAATATAATGAGAGTTGTGAAATGATGCCAATATAAAGAAGACATACTGTACATATGATAAATGTTAATTAATAACTATTTTATGAAGTATCATCACTATCCATTTTAAAAGCACATTCATATTTAGAAAATAGCAGTGGATACTGGAGGACAGAGTGCGGCCTTGTCCCTCTCTTTTTTTCAAGGATACTATATTGCAGCCCAACTGCAATGGGCAATGAGATTCATTAGGAATTTATTATTAAGGTCTGCCAGAAAATTCACCTTTGGCAGCAGAAAATTCAGAAGTGCCCAAAGTTCATGTAAGTTATTCTGAAGAGGGGTTCCTGTTAAGAGGAAACGATTTGTCATCTTAAATAGAGTTGAGCGAACACCTGGATGTTCGGGTTCGAGAAGTTTGAGAAGTTTGGCCGAACTTCACGAAAATATTCGGGTTCGGGACCCGAACTCGACCTGAACTTGACACCGAACACGAACCCCATTGAGGTCAATGGGGACCCTGAAATTTTGGGCACTAAAAAGGCTGTAAAATAGCCCAGGAAAGGGCAAGAGGGCTGCAAAAGGCAGCAAAATGTAGGTAAATCCCTTGCAAACAAATGTGGATAGGGGAATGACGTAAAATAAAATAAATAAAAATTAACCAGTATCAAATGGCAAATTGGAGGAGGAGGTGGAATAGGTGGTTGGGGTGGTTTCAGGTGGGAATGCTATGGGAGTTGAAGTTCTCATCACAGCCAAGAAGGATTCATGTCTGCCTGCAGGGCCACAGGCCTTATTCAAACATTCAGGTTCATGAGACCCACAAAGAGGAGAGTTAAAATCACGCCAAGAAAGTATTGATTTCATCGAGAAGTGCCATAGGCCTCATTTACTAATTCAGGAGGACCATGGCACCCGCAAAGAGGACAGCGGTCTTGTAATAGCAACACAGGCCTTAGGTCAACCTGCAATGGAACAGGCCATTATCATTTATGTAGGCCCCTGACACCCAGACAGAGGAGAGGTCATTTGACAGTAAAAAGAGTTTAATGTCTCTCACCAATGCAGCAAGCGATTAAACTAAATACAGGCCCCTGACAACCAGACAATGTAGAGGTCATTTGACAGTACAAAGAGGATAATGTCATCCAACAAAACAACAAATGATTAAACGACATATAGGCCCCTGACACCCACACAATGGGGCAGTCATTTGACAGTAAAAAGAGTTAAATGTCTCCCACCAAGACAGCAAGCAAGTAAACAAAATATAGGCCCCTGACACCCAGATAGAGTAGAGGTCATTTGACATCAAAAAGAGGATAATGTCACCCACCAAAGCAACAGGCGGTTATCTGAAATGTAGGGCCCTGGCACCCAGACCCATAGCAGCAAAACAGGCATCATGTTAACCACCAATGGAACAGGCACTTTCAGTTATTTAGGCCCCAGCACCCAGACAGAGGGGAGAGCTCCCAAAGCAACAAAACAGGCACCATGTTACCCACCAATAGAACAGGCCACTTTCAGTAATTTAAGTCCCAGCACCCAGACAGAGGAGAGAGGATCCCATAGCAGCAAAACAGGCACCATGTTACCCACCAATAGAACAGGCCACTTTCAGTAATTTAAGTCCCAGCACCCAGACAGAGGAGAGAGATCACATAGCAGCAAAACAGGCATCATGTTACCCACCAATGGAACAGGCCACTTTAAGTTATTTAGTCCCCTTACAACCAGACAGAGGAGAGGTCATTTGAAAACAAAAAGAGGTTAATGTCACGCACCAAGGCAGCAGGCGATTAGCTGAAATGGAACCCAGACAGAAGAGAGGTTCATTCAACTTGGTGTTGCCCCCAAAATAATGGTAAAATTAAAAAAATAGGATTCAGTAAAGAAGAATGTATGGTTGAGGGCGAGGCAGTTAAAAATGTCTATTCTTCACAAGGGATGGACAGGTCCTGTGGGATCCATGACTGGTTCATTTTTATGAACGTCAGCCTGTCCACGTTGGCTGTGGACAGGCGGCTGCGTTTGTCTGTAATGACGTCCCTGCCGTGCTAAATACACGTTTAGACAATACACTTGCCACATCCAAGGCATAAAAGGCTAGCTCTGGCCATGTGGACAATTTGGAGACCCAGAAGTTGAATGGGACCAAACCATCAGTCAGTACGTGGAGGCCTGTGTACACATACTGTTCAACCATGTTGTTAAAATGCTGCCTCCTGCTAACACGTTCTCTATCAGCTGCTGGTTCAATTTGCTGTGGCGCTGTGACAAAACTTTTCCACATCTTGGCCATGCTAACCCTGCCTTCAGAAGAGCTCGCCGTGACAAAGCTGCATTGGTGACCTCTTGCTCCTCCTCAGTCTTTGCCTTGTGCTTCCACTTGTCCCCCCCTGTGTCAGTTGGGAATGCTCTCAGGAGCGCATCTACCAGCGTGCGCTTGTACTCGCACATTTTCCTATCACGCTCCAGTGCGGGAATTAAGGTGGGCACGTTGTCTTTGTACCGGGAATCCAGCAGGGTGGCCACCCAATAGTCAGCAAACCTTAAAATGTGGGCAACTCTGCTGTTTTTGTGCAGGCACTGCAGCATGTAGTCGATCATGTGTGCCAGGCTGCCCAGAGGTAAGGACAAGCTGTCCTCCATGGGAGGCGTATAGTCTGCGTCCTCCGTTTCCCCCCAGCCATGCTGCACTGATGGGCCAGAGCTGCGTTGGGTGCCACCCGCTGTGAACATGCTTCATCCTCATCCTTCTTCATCTCCTCCTCATCCTCGTGCTCCTCGTCCTCCAGTAGTGGGCCCTGGCTGGCCAAATTTGTACATGGCCTCTGCTGTTGCAAAAGACATCCCTCTGAGCCACTTCTAAAAGACTGGCCTGAAAGTGTTAGAAATGACCCCGTTCCTCCTCCTCCTCCTCCTGGGCCACATCCTCTTCCATCATCGCCCTAAGTGTTTTCTCAAGGAGACATAGAAGTGTTATTGTAACACTGATAACAGCGTCATCGCCACTGGCCATGTTGGTGGAGTACTCGAAACAGCGCAATAGGTCACACAGGTCTCGCATGGAGGCGAGCAGCGGCAGGATGAGAATGCCGGAAGCACGATAAGACAGCCCGCACTTTATGCAGAAGCCCTGACATGTCGGGGTAGTTGTGAATGAATTTCTGCACCACCAAATTCAGCACATGCGCCAGGCAAGGGTTGTGCATCAAACCGGCTAGACCCAGAGCTGCAACGAGATTTCGCCCATTATCGTAGACTACCAGGCCGGGCTTGAGGCTCACCGGCAGCAACCACTCGTCGGTCTGTTGTTCAATACCACGTGCGGTGTGGGGCCTGTCCCCCAAACACATGAGTTTCAGAACGGCCTGCTGGCGTTTTCCCTGGGCTGTGCTGAAGTTGCTGGTGAAGGTCTGTGGCTGACAGTATGAGCAGGTGGAAGAAGAGGAGGAGGAAGCCGAGTAGGAGGAGGAGGTAACAGGAGCAAAGAATGATGCCCTGCGATCCTTGGTGGCGGAAGGACGTGCGCCAAACAGTGTGCAGCTAGGGACATATATCGTCCATGGCCGTGCTTACTGGTCCACGTATCTGTGGCTAGGTGGACCTTGCCACAGATGGTTTTGCGCAGTGCACACTTGATTTTATCCGATACTTGGTTGTGCATCGAAGGCACGGCTCTCTTAGAGAAGTAGTGGCGGCTGGGAACGACGTACTGTGGGACAGCCACCGCCATCAGCTGTTTGAAGCTGTCCGTGTCCACCAGCCTGAATGACAGCATTTCATAGGCCAGTAGTTTGGAAATGCTGGCATTCAGGGCCAGGGATCAAGGGTGGCTAGGTGGGAATTTACGCTTTCTCTCCAAGGTTTGTGAGATGGAGAGCTTAACGATGCTGTGTGACATGGTTGAGATGCTTGGTGACGGAGGTGGTGGTGTTGGTGGCACATCCTCTGTTTGTGGGCGGCAGGTGCCAACGTTTCTCCAGAGGCGGAGGAAGAGGCCGAGGCAGCAGCAGAAGAGGGAGCAGGAGGGGTCTGAGCTAGTGTTGAGCGAACAGTTCGAGCATAGTTCGGGTTCGTAACGAATTTTGGGGTGTTCGGAACTTGGACCCGGACCCGAACATTTTCAAAAAAGTTTGGGTTCGTGTCCGTTGTTCGGCGATTTCTTCCCGCTTTCTAAAGCGCTGCACAGCAGCCAATCAGCTAGCGTTTTATTTCTTGCCCTAAGAAGCCATCACAGCCATCCCTACTAATGGCATGGCTGTGATTGGCCAAGTGCAGCATGTGACCCAGCCTCTATTTAAGCTGGAGTCACGTAGCGCCGCACGTCACACTGCTCTGATTAGTGTAGGGAGAGATCGTAGCTTCTGTGAGGGCGAGATTAGGCAGGGAAAAGTCAGCAAAAACACCTAATGAATTGATCGATCTACAGCTGTGAATCATTCAACTTCTGCTAGTTAATGGCTCACTGGTTTTTAGGCTGCACAGAGCTTTTTTCTGTCACTTTGATCGGCGGCATTACCAGCACAAGCTGCCACCAATCCATCAATACAATTTTTTTTTTTTTTTTTGCTATATCCTACATCAGGGGCTTGGCTGTGCTTATTGTCACCCTAGAAACTAAGGACAGAAATGTCTATATTTTATTAAGGGGTTAAATTCAATTGCCAAAATAGCAATCCCTAAATCTAATGTCCCAGCAGTGGCTGGCAAAGTATAATAGTGTCCGGCAAAGGATATATTTTGTTTTGGGGTGAAATTAAATAGCCAAAATAGCAATACTCTAAATCAGTGGTTTCAGCTGTGGCTGGCCAAGTTTAATAGTGTCCGACAAAGGATAGATAATTTTCTGGAGTGAATTTCAATTCTCAAAATAGCAATACCGTAAATCTGGTGTTCCATCTGTGACTGGACAAGTTTCATGGTGTCCGTCATAGGATATATAATTCTCTGCGGTGAAATTCAGTTGCAAAAATAGAAATACCGTAAATCTGGTGTTCCAGCTGTGACTGGAAAAGTTTCATAGTGTCCGTGATAGGATATATTATTTTCTGCAGTGAAATTCAATTGCAAAAATAGAAATACCGTAAATCTGGTGTTCCACCAGTGGCAGGCCAAGTTTAATAGTGTACGGCAAAGGAAATATTTTTTATGGGGTGAAATTCAATTACCAAAATAGAAATACCATATATCAGTGGTTTCAGCTGTGGCTGGCCAAGTTTCATAGTGTCCTGCAAAGGATATATTATTTTCTGCGGTGAAATTCAGTTGCAAAAATAGAAATACAGTAAAACAGTTGTTCCAGGCTTCGTTTAAATCTGTACGTAAAAGGGTATATTTTGTCCTGGGGTGAAATTTATTTGCCAAAATAGCAATACCCTGAATCTGGTGTTCCAGCTGTTGCATGCCTAGTTTAAATCTGTCCGTAAAAGGGTATATTTTTTTCTGGGGTGAAATTTAATTGCCAAAATAGCAATACCCTGAATCTGGTGTTCCAGCTGTTGCAGGCCTAGTTTAACCGCTTCAACCCCTAGCTTAAATACCCTTAATGACGAGGCCACTTTTTACAATTCCGCACTACACTACTTTCACCGTTTATTGCTCCGTCATACAACTTACCACCCAAATGAATTTTACCTCCATTTCTTCTCACTAATAGAGCTTTCATTTGGTGGTATTTCATTGTTGCTGACATTTTTACTTTTTTTGCCATTAATGAAAATTTAACGACATTTTTGCAAAAAAATGACATTTTTCATTTTCTGTTGTAAAATTTTTCAAAAAAAACTACATTTTTATATAAATTTTTCTCTAAATTTATTGTTCTGCATGTCTTTGATAAAAAAAGTCCAATAAGTGTATATTTATTGGTTTGAGTAAAAGCTATAGCGTTTACAAACTATGGTGCAAAAAAGTAAATTTCGGCATTTTGAAGCAGCTCTGACTTTCTGAGCACCTGTCATGTTTCTTCAGGTGCTAGAATGTCAGGATAGTATAAATACCCCCCAAAATGACACCATTTTAGAAAGAAGACACCCCAAAGTATTCGCGGAGGGGCATGGTGAGTTCATGTATCATTTCATTTTTTTTCACAAGTTAGCGGAAAATGACACTTTCTGAGAAAAAAAAAAAGTTTCAATTTCTGCTAACTTCTGGCAAAAAAAAATAAAAATCTCAGACGGACTCACTATGCCCCTCAGTGAATACCTTGGGGTGTCTACTTTCCGAAATGGGGTCATTTGTGGGTGTGTTTACTGTTCTGGCATTTTGGGCGGGCTAAATTGTGAGCCGCCATGTAAAACCTAAAGGTACTCGTTGGAATTTGGGCCCTTTGTGCACTCAGGCTGCAAAAAGTGTCACTTATGTGGTATCGCCGTACTCAGGAGAAGTAGGGCAATGTGTTTTGGGGTGTATTTTACATATACCCATGTTGAGTGAGAGAAATATCTCTGTAAATTGTCAACTTTGTATAAATTTTTTTAAAAGTTGTCGTTTACAGAGATATTTTTCACACAAAGTATGGGTATATATAAAAATACACCCCAAAAAACATGTCCCTACTTCTCCTGAGTACGGCAATACCACATGTGTGACACTTTTTTGCAGCCTGGGTGCGCAAAGGGGCCCTAAAACCAATGAGTACCTTTAGGATTTCACAGGGCATTTTTACTCATTTGGATTCCAGACTTCTTCTCACGCTTTAGGGGCCCCTAAAATGCCAGGACAGTATAAATACCCCACATGTGACCCCATTTTGGAAAGAAGACACCCCAAGGTATTCCGTGAGGGGTATGGTGAGTTCATGTAAAATTTTATTTCTTGTCACAAGTTAGTGGAATATGAGACTTTGTAAAAAACAAAATGAAAAAAAATATATATAAATTTCCGCTAACTTGTGCCAAAAAATAAAAATTCTGTGAACTCGCCATGCCCCTCACGGAATACCTTGGAGTGTCTTCTTTCCAAAATGGGGTCACATGTGGGGTATTTATACTGACCTGGCATTTTAGGGGCCCTAAAGCGTGAGAATCCAAATGCGTAAAAATGACCTGTGAAATCCTAAAGGTACTCATTGGTTATAGGGCCTCTAGCACCAGGCTGCAAAAAAGTGTCACTCATGTGGTATCGCCGTGCTCAGGAGAAGTAGGGCAATGTGTTTTGGGGTGTATTTTTACATATACCCATGCTGCGTGTGAGAAATATCGCTGTAAACGACAACTTTTTAAATTTTTTTATTCAAAGTTGTCAATTTACAGAGATATTTCTCTCACCCAGCATGGGTATATGTAAAAATACACCGCTAAACACATTGCCCTACTTCTCCTGAGTACGGCGATACCACATGTGTGACACTTTTTTGCAGCCAAGATGCGACATGTGACCCCATTTTGGAAAGAAGACACCCCAAGGTATTCCATCGCCGTACTCAGGAGAAGTAGGGCAATGTGTTTTGGGGTGTATTTTTACATATACCCATGCTGGGTGAGAGAAATATCTCAGTAAATTGACAACTTTTAATAAAAAAAATTTAAAAGTTGTCGTTTACAGCGATATTTCTCACACAAAGTATGGGTATATATAAAAATACACCCCAAGACACATTGCCCTACTTCTCCTGAGTACGGCGATACCACATGTGTGACACTTTTTGCAGCCAAGATGCGCAAAGGGGCCCTAAAACCAATGAGTACCTTTAGGATTTCACAGGCCATTTTTACGCATTTGGATTCTCACGCTTTAGGACTCCTAAAATGCCAGGACAGTATAAAAACCCCACAAGTGACCCCATTGTGGAAAGAAGACACCCCAAGGTATTCCGTGAGGGGCATGGCGAGTTCACAGAAAAAAAAAAAATTGGCACAAGTTAGCGGAATTTTTTTTTTTTTACAGTCTCATATTCCACTGACTTGTGACAAAAAATAAAAATTTGCATGAACTCAACATACCCCTCACGGAATACCTTGGGGTTTCTTCTTTCTAAAATGGGGTCACATGTGGGGTATTTATACTGCCCTGGCATTTGAAAGTCTCTGCAATCATTACACGTATGGCCAGCATTAGGAGTTTCTGCGATTCTCCTTATATTGAGCATACGGGTAATGAGATTTTTTTTTTCCGTTCAGCCTCTGCGCTGAAAAAAAATAATGAACGGCACAGATTTTTTCATTCGCATCGATCAATGTTGATGAAAAAATCTCTGCCAAAATCAGTGACTGCGGTGCGGTGAGCTGGGCGCTAGCTACCTAACAAGTAGCTAACTAACTGGCGGTGATAAGTGACCCTTATGCCCCATTCACACGTCCGAAATTCTGTTTGCGGAACGGAATTGTGGACCCATTTATTTCTATGGGGACAGACTTTGTCCCGCTCGGATCCGGAATTACGGATCCGCGCTTCCGGGTCTGCACTTCCGTTCCGCAAAAATTTAGAACATGTCCTATTCTTGTCCGCAATTGCGGACAAGAAAAAGCATTTTCTATATAGTTCTGGCAATGTGCGGATCTGCAAAATGCAGAAAGCACATTGCCGGTGTCTGTGTTTTGAGGATGAGTGGATCCGCGGATCCGATCCGCGGATCCGTGAATCCACGGATTCGCAAAACACATATGGACGTCTGAATTGAGTCTTACATGGGGTGTGATCAATGACAGGGGGGTGATCAGGGGGTGATCAGGGGGTCTAGATGGGGTGATCAAGGGGTTAACAAGGGGTTAATCGGTGAGGGGGGGTGGGGGGGTTAGTGTAGTGTTTGGTGCAACTTTACATAGTTACCTGGTCCTCTGATGGTCGATCCCAGCAAATGGGACCACCAGAGGACCAGGTAGCATCTATATCAGACGCTGTTCACAAAACAGCGTCTGATATAGCTCTTTGATGCGATTTAATTCGCATCTACAGCCTGCCAGCGATGGATCATCGCTGGCAGGCTGTAGCAGAACTCCTGAGACGCGCTTCACTGTGAACGCACGCGCGTTCACAGGAAGTCTCGGCTCTCGCGGGATGACGCGCCGATGCGTCGTCTCAGAGCTACAGGACCGCCCACAGTACGCATCCCTGCGTTAGGCGGTCCTGTAGCGGTTAAATCTGTTCGTAAAAGGGTATATTTTTTTATGGGGTGAAATTCAGTTGCTAAAATATAAATTCAGTAAATCTGGTGTTCCAGCTCTGACTGGACAAGTTTAATAGTATCCGTCAAAGGATAGATTTTGTTCTGGGGTGAAATTAACTTGCCAATATAGCAATACCCTGAATCGGGTGTTCCAGCTGTTGCAGGCCAAGTGATAATCGATCCGTAAAAGGGTATATTACACTCAAGGTGTATATACAGGTGCTGAGAGGGTAATCCTCAATAACTTCACACGCTACCGTGCATCTCCCATTGTATTTCTGTCCGTTAAAGGGTATATTACACAAAGTGTTAAAATACAATTGCTGAAGGCATAATCCTAAATATTTTTTCGCACGCTACTGTGCATCTCCAAGTGTAAATCTGTCCATAAAAGGATACCTTTCATCCAGGGCCTAAATACTAGGCCTACAATTGATATTCTCCTAAATCAGTGGTTACTGCTGTGTCTGGATTTGTGTAATACGGTACATAAATAAATAGGCAGATAGTGTTAGGTGCCTGTAAAAGAAGGCCTGAATTTGAAATCAATACGTTGGCCAAATATTTTTTTCTTAATGTGGTGCTTGGTGAACAGTAACAGTGAGGAAAACATCTAGTAATGGACGTGGTCGTGGTGGTGTTAGTGGACCCTCTGGTGCTGGGAGAGGACGTGGCCGTTCTGCCACAGCCACACGTCCTAGTGAACCAACTACCTCAGGTTCCAGTACCCACCAGAATTTACAGCGATATTTAGTTGGGCCCAATACCGTTCTAAGGATGGTAAGGCCTGAGCAAGTACAGGCGCTAGTCAATTGGGTTGCCGACAGTGGATCCAGCACGTTTACAACATTATCTCCCACCCAGTCTTCTGCAGAAAACGCATAGATGGCGCCTGAAAACCAAGCCCATCAGTCTGTCACATCACCCCCATGCATATCAGGGAAACTGTCTGAGCCTCAAGTTATGCAGCAGTCTCTTATGCTGTTTGAAGACTCTGCTGGCAGGGTTTCCCAAAGAAATTCAACTAGCCCTTCCCCAGTGGTGGAGGACATAAAATGCACTGACGCACAACCACTTATGTTGCGTCAGTGGTGACGACAAGACCCGAGTGGTGCCATCAGAGCCTGAAGCGAGGCATTAACGTTCTGAACCTTAGCACAACCTGCATGACCTGGAATCTTCATGCAAAGCATGAACTGCAGTGGAGTAAACACTTTAAAAACAAGGAACTCACTCAAGCTCCACCTGCTCCCTCTTCTGCTGCTGCCTCGGCCTCTTCCTCCACCTCGGGAGGAATGTTGACACCTGCCACCCACCAAACAGAGGATGTGCCACCGACAACACCACCTGCGTCACCAATCATCTCCACCATGTCACACGGCAGCGTTAAGCTCTCCATCTCACAAACCTTGGCGAGAAAGCGTAAATTCCCACCTAGCCAACCTCGAGCCCAGGGCCTGAATGCCAGCATTTCTAAACTACTGGCCTTTGAAATTCTGTCATTCAGGCAGGTGGACACAGACAGCTTCAAACAGCTGATGGCCATGGCTATCCCACAGTATGTTGTTCCCAGCCGCCACTACTTCTCCAAGACAGCTGTGCCTTCCCTGCACAACCAAGTATCCGATAAAATCAAGTGTGCACTGCGCAACGCCATCTGTGGCAAGGTCCACCTAGCCACAGATACGTGGACCAGTAAGCACGGCCAGGGACGCATACGTCTTCATTAAGTATGCAGATGACACCACCGTTGTTGGTAAGATCATCAATGATGACGAATCGGCCTACAGGGAGGAGATTTACAGCCTGACATCGTGGTGCGCCAACAATAACCTGTCTTTTAATGTCAAGAAAACAAAAGAGCTCATTGTGGACTTTCGTAAATTGAGCAGCAGGAGTTATTCCCCTGTCTACATCAATGGAACCGAAGTAGAGAGGGTTCCCAGTTTTAAGTTCCTGGGAGTTCACTTCTCTGAGGATTTATCTTGGCATCAAAACACTTTGGCTTTGGTTAAGAAGGCGCAGCAACGCCTTTTCATTTTGAGTAGCCTTAAAAAAGTCCATCTGTCCCCGGATATTCTGACTAGTTTCTATCGCTGCATTATTGAAAGCATCCTGACTAACTCTATCACAGTGTGGTATGGAGGCTCCACTGTACGTGAACGAAAAGCATTGCAAAGGGTGGTGAAAACCGCCCAACTCATCATCGGCACTAAACTACCTGCCATTGAACAGCTCTACCACAGCAGATGTTTACGGAGAGCTCGCAGAATTATCAAAGACTCTTTTCACCCTGGTCATAATCTTTTTAACCTTCTTCCATCAGGCAAGAGATACAGAAGCATTCGCACCAGAACCAGTAGATTCAGAGACAGCTTTTTTCCATCTACTATCATGTTACTGAATTCTTCATTACATCGTTGAACGCTAATGTATTTTTGTCATATTTGCATATCTTTTTTGCTATAATTCATTAATTATTGGAAATTAATTTGTATTTATTTGTATATTGCTACTATTTACATTTCTGGTAGATGCTAAAACTGCATTTCGTTGCTGTGTATTGGTACTATGCAATGACAATAAAGTTGTATCTTATATCTCCCTAACTGCACACTGGGTAATTGTAGTGGCGGCTGGGCCCCAGGCGGAGAGTTCCTTGGCGCACATCCATCCTCCGCCAAGGATCGCAGGGCATCATTCTTTGCCTCCCATAGCCTCCTCCTCCTACTCGGCTTCCTCCTCCTCTGCTTCCAACTGCTCATCCAGTTAGCCACACAACTTCACCACCAACTTCAGCACAGCCCAGGGTAAACGTCAGCAGGCCATTCTGAAACCCATATGTTTGGGGGACAGGCCCCACACCGCGCAGGAGTTGTGGCGGGGTATTGAACAACAGACCGACGAGTGGTTTCTAATGGTGGGCCTCAAGCCAGGCCTTCTGGTGTGCGATAATGGGCAAAATCTCGTAGCAGCTCTGGGACTAGGTTTTTTGCAACAGCAGAGGCCAGGATCAAATGTGGCCAGCCAGGGCCCACTACTGGAGGATGAGGTGGATGAGGAGGAGGTGGAGGAGGATGAGGATGAAGCAGGTTCACAGCGGGGTGGCACCCGAAACAGCTCAGGCCCATCACTGGTGCGTGGCTGGGGGGATACAGAGGACCATGATAATACGCCTCCCACAGAGGACAGCTTGTCCTTACCTCTGGGGACACTGGCACACATGAGCGACTACATGCTGCAGTGCCTGGGCAACGACAGCAGAGTTGCCCACATTTTAACGTGTGCAGACTACTGGGTTGCCACCCTGCTGGATCCCCGGCACAAAGACAATCTGCCCACCTTACTTCCTGCACTGGAGTGTGATAGGAAGATGCGTGAGTACAAGCGCACGCTGGTAGACGCGCTCCTGAGAGCATTCCCAAATGTCACAGGGAAACAGGTGGAAGCCCAAGGCGAAGGCAGAGGAGGAGCAAGAGGTCGCCAACGCAGCTGTGTCACGGCCAGCTCCTCTGAGGACAGGGTTAGCATGGCAGAAATGTGGAAAAGTTTTGTCTCCACGCCACAGCAAACTGCACCACCACCTGATACGGAACGTGTTAGCAGGAGGCAGCATTACACTAACATGGTTGAACAGTACGTCTGCACACCCCTCCACGTACTGACTGATGGTTCGGCCCCATTCAACTTCTGGGTCTCCAAATTGTCCAAGTGTCCAGAGTTAACATTTTATGCCTTGGAGGTGCTGGCCTGCCTGGCGGCCAGTGTTTTGTCTGAACGTGTATTCAGCACAGCAGGGGGCGTCATTACTGATAAACGCAGCCGCCTGTCCACAGCCAACGTGTACAAGCTGACGTTCATAAAAATGAACCAGGCATGGATCCCACAGGACCTGTGCCTCCCTTGTGCAGAATAGACATTTATAACTGCCTCCCCCTCAACCATGTATTCTTGTACTCCGGGGCACTTCTTTATTGAATCCTCATTTCAGCCTGAACCTCTGAAATGCAACCTCTCTCCTCTGTCTGGGTGCCTTGGGCTAAATATCTGGAAGTGGCCTTCTCCAGTGGTGGGTGATATGACGCCTGATTCTCTGCTGTGGGACCTCTCTCTCTGTCTGGGTGCTGGGGCATAAATAACTCAAAGTGGCCTTCTCCAGTGGTGGGTGATATGATGCCGTATTCCTTGCTGTGGGACGTCTCTCCTCTTTCTGGGTGCTGGGGCCTAAATAACTGAAAGTGGCCTTCTCCAGTAGTGGGTGAAATGACGCCTGATTCTCTGCTGTGGGACCTCTCTCCTCTGTCTGGGAGCTGGGGCCTAAATAACTGAAAGTGGCCTTCTCCAGTGGTGGGTTATATGACTCCTTATTCCTTGCTGTGGGACCTCTCTCCTCTGTCTGGGTGCTGGGGCCTAAATAACTGAAAGAGGCCTTCTCCAGTGGTGGGTAATATGACGCCTGATTCTCTGCTATGGGACCTCTCTCCAATTGATATTGTTTAATTATTATTTATGTTATTTTATTTTAATTCATTTCCCTATCCACATTTTTTTGCAGTATATTTACCTACATATTGCTGCCTTTTTGCAGCCCTCTAGCCCTTTCCTGGACTATTTTACAGCCTTTTTAGTGCTCAAAAGTTCGGGTCCCCATTGACTTCTATGGGGTGCGGGTTCTGGGTAAAGTTCAGGTCAAATTCGGAACCCGAACCCGAACATTTTCGGGAAGTTCAGCCGAACTTCTCGAACCCGAACGTCCAGGTGTTCGCTCAACTCTAGCCTGAGCCATTTCTTGGTTTTGAAGGTGCTTACTCCACTGCAGCCTGTGTCTTGCATGTAGCTGCCTGATCATGCAGGTTGTGCTAAGGTTCAGAACGTTAATGCCTCACTTCAGGCTCTGATGGCACAGCGAGCGTGCAAACCACTGGTCTTGTCTACTTGGTGGCGGTGGCCAGTAACAGGCAAACTCTCTGGGCGATGGCTGTTCTGTTTTTGCACCTTGCTCCCTCTTTTGCTACGCTGTTGGCTCGGTCTCTCCACTGCCTCTTCCTCTCAACTCTGAAAGCAGGTTCTAGGACATGTGGGGTCTAGGACCTCATCGTCCCCTGCATCGTCTTCCACACAGTCTTCCTCCCTGACCTCCTGTTTGGTCTGCACACTACAGAAAGATGCAGCAGTTGGCACCTGTGTTTCGTCATCATCAGAGACGTGCTGACTCTGCTGAGGTGGTATTCCCAAGTACTCATCAGGAAACATAAGTGGTTGTGCATCAGTGCATTCTATGTCTTCAACTGCTGGGGAAGGGCTAGGTGGATGCTCTTGGGAAACCCTGCCAGCAGATTCTTCAAACAGCATAAGAGACTGCTGCAAAACTTGAGGCTCAGACAGGTTCCCTGATATGCATGGGGGTGATGTGACAGTCTGATGGGCATGGTTTTCAGGCGCCACCTGTGCGCTTTCTGCAGAAGACTGGGTGGGAGATAATGTGAACCTGCTGGATCCACTGTCGGCCACCCAATTGACTAGCGTCTGTACTTGCTCAGGCCTTACCATCCTTAGAATGGCAATAGGTCCGACCAAATATCGCTGTAGATTCTGGCGGCTACTGGGACCTGAGGTAGTTCACTAGGAACGACCACATTTTTTCCAAGCACGAGAGGGTCCACTAACACCACCACGACCATGTCCGCATCCCTTATTAGATGTTTTCCTCATTGTGACCGTTCACCACAATAAGGAAAAAATTATTTTGGCAATTGAATTTCACCCCAGAAAAAAATCTATCATTTGACGGACAGTATTGCACTTGGACAGCCACAGCTGGAACCCCAGATTTAACAGATTGGTATTTTGGCAATTGAATTTCACCCCAGAAATAAAACCTTTCCTTTTACGGACAGTATTACATTTGGCCAGCAACAGCTAAAACCACTGATTTAGGGGATTGGTATTTTGGCAATTGAATTTCACCCCAGAAAAAAATCTGACCTTTCACGGACAGTATTTCACTTGGACAGCCACAGCTGGAACCCCAGAATTGGGGGATTGGTATTTTAGCAATTGAGTTTCATCCCTGAATAAAATATAGCAATTTATAACCTGTGTTTCAAGGTGTGACAATAAGCCCTGATGTAGGATATTGCAAAAAAAAAGCCTACTATTGAACCCAAAAATGTATGTTGAACTTGGTGGCAGTTTAAAACATGTGCTGGTGCTCCAAAAAAATCACAAAATGGCCGCTGATCACCCCAGAAAAAAGTGACAGAAAAACGCTCTGGCCAGCCTAAAAACTAATGAGCAAGAACTAACAGAAGTTGAATGATTCACAGATGTAGATCGATCACTTCATTAAGTGGTTTTGCTGAGTCTTCCCTGCCTAATATCGCCCTCACAGCAGCTGCATCCTATCCCTACACTAATCAGACCAGAGTGACGGGCAGCGCTATGTGGCTCCACCTTAAATAGAGGCTCGGTCACATGCTGCACTTGGCCAATCACAGCCATGCCATTAGTAGGCATGGCTGTGATGGCTTCTTAGGGGAAGAAATAAAACGCTAGCTGATTGGCTGCTGTGCAGCCCTTCAGCAAGTGGGAAGAAATCGCCGAACAATGGACCCAAACCCGAACTTTTTTGAAAATGTTCGTGTCCGTGTCCTGAACACCCCAAAATTCGGTACGAACCCGAACAATTCAGTTCGGGTTCGCTCAACTCTAGTCTTAAATTCTCTCAAGTTTTACAAAAGCTGAAATTTGACGTACAGAAATCATAAATACGAGATAAATTAAATGTGCCACAGTTCTTTAAGGGAAAAAATCGGTCAGCACTGAGAGTGGGATAAACCCATGACAGATCCTGAGCAGAACAAGAGTTGACTTAGGCTGAGTTCACACCAGCATTCAGCCTTTCCGTTCTCCTGCTCCGTTATAAGAGCAGGAGAACAGATAGGACTGATTTGGCACATAGCTGAACTAAACAGAGCCTACGGGCCCATAGTCTATAATGGGGTCCGTTAGGTTTTGTGCTCTCAGCGGAAACCATTATAGTCTATGGGGGCCAGCAGTAATATTCCTTATCCGTCTTTTTCTTTCTCCCAATCCTATAACGGTGTGAACTCAGCCTTAAGTTATACAACTGGGACAGTTCAAGTAAAACTGTACTTCACATCTCAAGTTGAGCTCTGCTATTTGCTTAAGACTCTACAAGGTGTCAGCACTGGAGCTGGAGCTGCTCAGTATATCTGTCACTAGAGTTGAGCGAACACCTGGATGTTCGGGTTCGAAAAGTTCGGCCGAACTTCCTGAAAATGTTCGGTTCGGGATCCGAACTCGACCCGAACATCATCCCGAACCCAAACCACATTGAAGTCAATGGGGACCCGAAATTTTGGGCAATAAAAAGGCTGTAAAATAGTCTAGGAAAGGGCTAGAGGGCTGCAAAAGGCAGCAAAATGTCGGTAAATGCCCTGCAAACAAATGTGGATAGGGAAATGAATTAAAATAACATAAAATAAATAAATATTAAGCAATATCAATTGGAGAGAGGTCCCATAGCAGAGAATCAGGCTTCAAGTCACCCAACAATGGAGAATTTCACTTTCTGTTATTTCGGCCTCAGCACCCAGACAGAGGAGATAGGTCCCATAGCATAAAATCAGGTTTCATGTCACCCACCAATGGAGAAGGCTACTTCTACTTATTCAGGCCCCAGCACCCAGACAGAGGAGAGAGGTCCCACAGCAAGGAATAAGGCGTCATATCACCCACCACTGGAGAAGGCCACTTCCAGATATTTAGCCCAAGGCACCCAGACAGAGGAGAGAGGTCGCATGGCAGAGGTTCAGGCTTCATGTCACCCACCATTGTAACAGGCCACTTTCAGATATTAAGGCCCCGGCACACAGATTGAGGAGAGGTTCATTCAACTTTGGGTTGCACCGCAAGATCATGGTAAAGTTAAAAAAATGAGGATTCAATAAAAAAGTGCCCTGGAGTACAAGAATACATGGTTGAGGGGGAGGCAGTTATAAATGTCTATTCTGCACAAGGGAGGGACAGGTCCTGTGGGATCCATGCCTGGTTCATTTTTATGAACGTCAGCTTGTCCACGTTGGCTGTGGACAGGCGGCTGCGTTTGTCAGTAATGACACCCCCTGCTGTGCTGAATACACGTTCAGACAAAACGCTGGCTACCGGGCAGGATTGCACCTCCAAGGCATAAAATGCTAACTCTGGCCACGTGGACAATTTGGAGACCCAGAAGTTGAATGGGGCTGAACCATCAGCCACTACGTGGAGGGGTGTGCAGATGTACTGTTCAACCATATTAGTGAAATGCTGCCTCCTGCTAACACGTTCCATATCAGGTGGTGGTACAGTTAGGTGTGGCGTGGAGACAAAACTGTTCCACATTTCTGCCATGCTAATCCTTCCCTCAGAGGAGCTCGCCGTGACACATGTGCGTTGGCGACCTGTTGCTCCTCCTCTGCCTTCACCTTGGGCTTCCACCTGTTCCCCTGTGATATTTGGGAATGCTCTCAGGAGCGCGTCTACCAGCGTGTGCTTGTACTCGCGCATCTTCCTATCACGCTCCAGTGCAGGAAGTAAGGTGGGCACATTGTCTTTGTACCGGGGATCCAGCAGGTTGGCAACCCAGTAGTCCACACACGTTAAAATGTGGGCAACTCTGCTGTCATTGCGCAGGCACTGCAGCATGTAGTCGCTCATGTGTGCCAGGGTCCCCAGAGGTAAGGACAAGCTGTCCTCTGTGGGAGGCGTATTATCATGGTCCTCTGTATCCCCCCAGCCACGCACCAGTGATGGGCCTGAGCTGTTTCGGGTGCCACCCCGCTGTGAACCTGCTTCATCCTCATCCTCCACCACCTCCTCCTCATCCACCTCGTCCTCCAGTAGTGGGCCCTGGCTGGCCACATTTGATCCTGTCCTCTGCTGTTGCAAAAAACCTCCCCCTGAGCCACTTCTAACAGACTGGTATGAAAGTGCTATAAATGACCCCTCATCCTCCTCCTCCTCCTGGGCCACATCCTCTTCCATCATCGCCCTAAGCGTTTTTCAAGGAGACATAGAAGTGGTATTGTAACGCTGATAACGGTGTCATCGCCACTGGCCATGTTGGTGGAGTACTCGAAACAGCGCAACAGGGCACACAGGTCTCGCATGGAGGACCAATCATTGGTGGTGAAGTGGTGCTTTTCCGCAGTGCGACTGACGCGTGCGTGCTGCAGCTGAAACTCCACTATGGTCTGCTGCTGCTCGCCAAGTCTCTCCAGCATGTGCAAGGTGGAGTTCAACTTGGTGGGCACGTCGCATATGAGACGAAGTTCCGCTGTAGCACAGACAGGCAAGCAGCGGCAGGATGTGAACGCCGGAAGCGCACACAGATGGCCCGCACTTTATGCAGCAGCTCTGACATGTCGGGGTAGTTGTGAATGAACCTCTGCACCACCAAATACTGCACATGCGCCAGGCAAGGGATGTGGGTCAAACCGACTAGTCCCAGAGCTGCGATGATATTTCGCCCATTATCGCACACCTCCAGCCCAGCTTGAGGCCCACCGGCAGAAACCACTCGTCGGTCTGTTGTTCAATACCCCGACACAACTCCTGAGCGGTGTGGGGCCTGTCCCCCAAACATATGAGTTTCAGAATGGCCTGCTGACGTTTACCCCAGGCTGTGCTGAAGTTGGTGGTGAAGTTGTGTGGCTGACTGGATGAGCAGGTGGAAGCAGAGGAGGAGGATGCCGAGTAGGAGGAGGAGGCTACAGGAGGCAAAGCATGATGCCCTGCGATCCTTGGCGGCGGAAGGACGTGTGCCAAGGAACTCTCCGCCTGGGGCCCAGCCGCCACTACATTTACCCAGTGTGCAGTTAGGGAGATATAGCGTCCCTGGCCGTGCTTACTGGTCCACGTATCTGTGGCTAGGTGGACCTTGCCACAGATGGCGTTGCGCAGTGCACACTTGATTTTATCGGTTTCTTGGTTGTGCAGGGAAGGCACGGCTGTCTTGGAGAAGTAGTGGCGGCTGGGAACAACATACTGTGGGACAGCCATGGCCATCAGCTTTTTGAAGCTGTCTGTGTCCACCAGCCTGAATGACAGCATTTCAAAGGCCAGTAGTTTAGAAATGCTGACATTCAGGCCCAGGGCTCGAGAGTGGCTACATGGGAATTTACACTTTCTCTCCAAGGTTTGTGAGATGGAGAGCTGAACGCTGCCGTGTGACATGGTGGAAATGCTTGGTGATGCAGGTGGTGATGTCGGTGGCACATCCTCTGTTTGGTGGGCGGCAGGTGGCAACATTCCTCCCGAGGCGGAGGAAGAGGCCGAGGCAGCAGCAGAAGAGGGAGCAGGGGGAGCCTGTGTGAGTTCCTTGTTTTTAAGGTGTTTACTCCACTGCAGTTCATGCTCTGCATGTAGATGCCTGGTCATGCAGGTTGTGCTAAGGTTCAGAACGTTAATGCCTCGCTTCAGGCTCTGATGGGTCTTGTCGTCAGCACATTGTTTGAAGAAGTGCCATTCCAGGGAACTCCTTGAAGCTGCCTTTGGGGTGTTGGGTCCCTTTTGGCGCTGGCCAGTAGCAGGCAAACTCTCTTGGCTGGTCTGCTTTTGCACCTGCTCCCTCTTTTGCTTGGCTGTTGGCTCTGTCTCGTTACTGCCTCTTCCTCTGAACTATGAAAGTCAGCGGCACGATCTTCATTCCATGTGGGGTCTATGATCTCATCGTCCTCTGCATTGTCTTTCACCCAGTCTTCCTCCCTGACCTCCTCCTGTTCAGTCTGCACACTGCAGTAAGACGCGGCAGTTGCCACCTGTGTTTCGTCATCATCAGAGACTTGCTGACTCTGAGAGGTGGTATTCCCATGTCCTCATCATCAGGAAACATGAGTGGTTGTGTGTCAGTGCATGCTATTTCTTCCACCGCTGGGGAAGGGCTAGGTGGATACCCTTGGGAAACCCTGCCAGCAGACTCTTCAAACAGCATAAGTTACTGCTGCATAACTTGAGGCTCAGACAGTTTCCCTGATATGCATGGGGGTGCTGTGACAGACTGATGGGCTAGTTTTCGGGCGCCATCTGGGCGCTTTCTGCAATCGACTAATGCCTGTACCTGCTCAGGCCTTACCATCCTTAGAACAGCATTGGGCCCCACCAAATATCATTGAGACCTGAGGTAGTTGGTTCACTACTTTGTGTGGCTGTTGCAGAACGGCCACGTCCTCCCCAGCACCAGAGGGTCCACTAACACCACCGCGTCCGCGTCCCTTACTAGATGTTTTCCTCATTGTTGTGGTTCACCAAGCACCACAATAAGAAAAATTATATTTGGCCCAATGTGAAGATGTCAAACTCAGGCCTTTTTTTAAAGGCACTTAACACTATCTGCCTAGTTATTTATGTACTTTTTAGTTCATTTTATCTTGCTCCTGAGGAAGGGGGACCTTCTCTTACCCCCGAAACGCGTCAAGCTTTATTACATTTCTTATTAATAAAGACCACCTTAATGAACAGAGAAGCCCCTGTATCATCCATTTGGGGACCAGCAGGCAGAGTCAACATCTACAAGCGACCTCGGCGGGGAGGGGTTAAAGGTGTAAGTGTCTTGAGCTTATCTTACACCACCCCTCCCGGTAAAGTAAGTGAAACCACCATCCTTGTTGCTTGAAGTTCTTTTGCTGCTTGGAATACATCTGATTTTATTTGATTCAACAATCACGATTGATCTATCATCTATAAGCAATCCAGGTGGGGAGGGGCACATTGGTGCAGACACTGAGACCAGTGCTTTCACCACCCCTCCCAGTAAAGTGAGTAAAGTACCAGCATCAATCATATTATAGTGTGAACCTAAGAAATCATCTGATTTCTATAATACACTGCCAGTGTGAGCAACTTTCTCTCACATTCTCTCACCGTCTTAATAATAGCATCACCTTTTTCTCCCACTGACCTAGTGCCTCACCCACGGCAACACTTCCATTCTCTTCCCATCACTCAAACTTCCGGTATCTGGCACTCGTGTTGGGCTTTGCATCCCTTTTTTCTTCTTCTCTATGTAGCGTATTACACTAATCCAGGCACAGCAGTAACCACTGATTTTGGGGAATATCAATTGTAGACCTAGTATTTCGGCCCTGGATGAAAGGTATCCTTTTACAGACAGATTTCAAATAGGCCTGCAACTGCTGGAACACTAGATTTATGGAATTGCAATTTTAGCAATTATATTTCACCACAGACAGTAATATACCCTTTTACGGACAGATTTCAAATAGGCCTGCAACTGCTGGAACACTAGATTTATGGAATTGCTATTTTAGCAATTAAATTTCACCACAGAAAGAAATATACCCTTTTACGGACAGATTTTAAATAGGCCTGCAACTGCTGGAACACTAGATTTATGAAATTGCTATTTTAGCAATTAAATTTCACCATAGAAAGAAATATACCCTTTTACAGGCAGATTTCAAATAGGCCTGCAACTGCTGGAACACTAGATTTATGGAATTGCTATTTTAGCAAATAAATTTCACCATAGAAAGAAATATACCCTTTTACGGACAGATTTCAACTAGGCCTGCAACTGCTGGAACACTAGATTTATGGAATTGCTATTTTAGCAATTAAATTTCACCATAGAAATAAATATACCCTTTTACGGACAGATATAAACTAGGCCTGAAACAACTGTAACACTAGATTTATGGAATTGCTATTTTAGCAAATAAATTTCACCACAGAAAGAAATATACCCTTTACAGACAGATTTTAAATAGGCCTGCAACTGCTGGAACACTAGATTTATGAAATTGCTATTTTAGCAATTAAATTTCACCATAGAAAGAAATATACCCTTTTACAGACAGATTTCAAATAGGCCTGCAACCGCTGGAACACTAGATTTATGGAATTGCTATTTTAGCAAATAAATTTCACCATAGAAAGAAATATACCCTTTTACGGACAGATTTCAACTAGGCCTGCAACTGCTGGAACACTAGATTTATGGAATTGCTATTTTAGCAATTAAATTTCACCATATAAAGAAATATACCCTTTTACGGACAGATATAAACTAGGCCTTAAACAACTAGAACACTAGATTTATGGAATTGCTATTTTAGCAATTAAATTTCACCAGAGAAAGAAATATACCCTTTTACGGACAGATTTTAAATAGGCCTGCAACTGCTGGAACACTAGATTTATGAAATTGCTATTTTAGCAATTAAATTTCACCATAGAAAGAAATATACCCTTTTACAGACAGATTTCAAATAGGCCTGCAACTGCTGGAACACTAGATTTATGGAATTGCTATTTTAGCAATAAATTTCACCATATAAAGAAATATACCCTTTTACGGACAGATATAAACTAGGCCTTAAACAACTAGAACACTAGATTTATGGAATTGCTATTTTAGCAATTAAATTTCACCACAGAAAGAAATATACCCTTTTACGGACAGATTTTAAATAGGCCTGCAACTGCTGGAACACTAGATTTATGAAATTGCTATTTTAGCAATTAAATTTCACCATAGAAAGAAATATACCCTTTTACAGACAGATTTCAAATAGGCCTGCAACTGCTGGAACACTAGATTTATGGAATTGCTATTTTAGCAAATAAATTTCACCATAGAAAGAAATATACCCTTTTACGGACAGATTTCAACTAGGCCTGCAACTGCTGGAACACTAGATTTATGGAATTGCAATTTTAGCAATTAAATTTCACCACAGAAAGAAATATACGTCTGTAACTCCAGTAAAGTGAAGAGGAGGCACTCACCACGGTAAATAATGTTCAAGCTTTATTCAGCACACACCGGTGCACTTTGAAGGTAGGGGCATAGACAGAGTGTCATACAGCAAACAAGCAGCGATAGCTATTTCGCGCAGCACGCGCTTCTTCAAACTGCACACCTGATCGTCAAATGATGACGTCATCATTTGACGATCAGGTGTGCAGTTTGAAGAAGCGCGTGCTGCGCGAAATAGCTATCGCTGCTTGTTTGCTGTATGACACTCTGTCTATGCCCCTACCTTCGAAGTGCACCGGTGTGTGCTGAATAAAGCTTGAACATTATTTACCGTGGTGAGTGCCTCCTCTTCACTTTACTGGAGTTACAGACGTACATTTAGGACTTTTTTGGATTGAGCACCACCTGAGCGGTTGATCGTGGAGGATCCAGCTGAGGCACTGTATGGTCTTGACTGCCGTGGGGGGAGTGTTGCCGTTGTTGCTTTTGATTTACGCATCATAGAAAGAAATATACCCTTTTACGGACAGATTTTAAATAGGCCTGCAACTGCTGGAACACTAGATTTATGAAATTGCTATTTTAGCAAATAAATTTCACCATAGAAAGAAATATACCCTTTTACAGACAGATTTCAAATAGGCCTGCAACTGCTGGAACACTAGATTTATGGAATTGCTATTTTAGCAAATAAATTTCACCATAGAAAGAAATATACCCTTTTACGGACAGATTTCAACTAGGCCTGCAACTGCTGGAACACTAGATTTATGGAATTGCTATTTTAGCAATTAAATTTCACCATAGAAATAAATATACCCTTTTACGGACAGATATAAACTAGGCCTGAAACAACTGTAACACTAGATTTATGGAATTGCTATTTTAGCAAATAAATTTCACCACAGAAAGAAATATACCCTTTTACAGACAGATTTTAAATAGGCCTGCAACTGCTGGAACACTAGATTTATGAAATTGCTAGTTTAGCAATTAAATTTCACCATAGAAAGAAATATACCCTTTTACAGACAGATTTCAAATAGGCCTGCAACTGCTGGAACACTAGATTTATGGAATTGCTATTTTAGCAAATAAATTTCACCATAGAAAGAAATATACCCTTTACGGACAGATTTCAACTAGGCCTGCAACTGCTGGAACACTAGATTTATGGAATTGCTATTTTAGCAATTAAATTTCACCATATAAAGAAATATACCCTTTACGGACAGATATAAACTAGGCCTTAAACAACTAGAACACTAGATTTATGGAATTGCTATTTTAGCAATTAAATTTCACCACAGAAAGAAATATACCCTTTACGGACAGATTTTAAATAGGCCTGCAACTGCTGGAACACTAGATTTATGAAATTGCTATTTTAGCAATTAAATTTCACCATAGAAAGAAATATACCCTTTACAGACAGATTTCAAATAGGCCTGCAACTGCTGGAACACTAGATTTATGGAATTGCTATTTTAGCAAATAAATTTCACCATAGAAAGAAATATACCCTTTTACGGACAGATTTCAACTAGGCCTGCAACTGCTGGAACACTAGATTTATGGAATTGCAATTTTAGCAATTAAATTTCACCACAGAAAGAAATATACGTCTGTAACTCCAGTAAAGTGAAGAGGAGGCACTCACCACGGTAAATAATGTTCAAGCTTTATTCAGCACACACCGGTGCACTTTGAAGGTAGGGGCATAGACAGAGTGTCATACAGCAAACAAGCAGCGATAGCTATTTGCGCAGCACGCTTCTAAACTGCACACCTGATCGCCAAATGATGACGCCATCATTTGACGATCAGGTGTGCAGTTTGAAGAAGCGCGTGCTGCGCGAAATAGCTATCGCTGCTTGTTTGCTGTATGACACTCTGTCTATGCCCCTACCTTCGAGTGCACCGTGTGTGCTGAATAAAGCTTGAACATTATTTACCGTGGTGAGTGCCTCCTCTTCACTTTTACTGGAGTTACAGACGCACATTTAGGACTTTTTTGGATTGAGCACCACCTGAGCGGTTGATCGTGGAGGATCCAGCTGAGGCACTGTATGGTCTTGACTGCCGTGGGGGGAGTGTTGCCGTTGTTGCTTCTGATTTACGCATCACAGAAAGAAATATACCCTTTTACGGACAGATTTTAAATAGGCCTGCAACTGCTGGAACACTAGATTTATGGAATTGCTATTTTAGCAATTAAATTTCACCACAGAAGGAAATATACCCTTTTACGGACAGATTTAAACTAGGCCTGCAACAACTGGAACACCAGATTTACTGTATTTTTATTTTAGGATCTGTATTTCACCACAGAACAAATTCTATCCTTTGACGGACACTAGGGAAATTATCCAGTCACCGCTGGAACACCAGATTCTAGGAATTGCTATTTGTGCAATTAAATTTCACCCCAGAAAAAAAAATATATTCTTTGCCAGACAGCAGACAGTATTACACTTGGCTTGCCACAGCTGGAACACCAGATTCAGGGGATTGCCTTTTGGAAATTAAATTTCAACCCCAGAAAAAAATATATATATTTTGGCTGACAGTTTTACACTTGGCTAGCCACAGCTGGAACACTAGATTCAGGGGATTGCTTTTTGGCAATTAAATTTCAACCCCAGAAAAAAAAAATATATTTTGGCTGACAGTTTTTCACTTGGCTAGCCACAGCTGGAACACCAGATTCAGGAGATTGCTTTTTGACAATTAAATTTCAACTTTCACAGTGACCTCCACAGTGTCTGCCCCTTTAACAGTGACCTCCACAGTGCCCACCTCGTTTACAGTGACCTCCACAGTTTCTGCCCCTTAACAATGACCTCCATAGTTCCCACCCCTTAACAGTGACCTCCATAGTTCCCACCCCTTAACAGTGACCTCCATAGTTCCCACCCCTTAACAGTGACCTCCACAGTTTTTGCCCTTTTAACAGTGAACTCCAGAGTTCCCGCCCCTTTAACAGTGACCTTCACAGTGCCCGCCCCTTAACAGTGACATCTACAGTGCCTGCCTACTTTAACAGTGTCCTCCACAGTGCTCAGCCCTTTAACAGTGACCTCCACAGTGCCCATACCTTTAACAGTGACCTCCACAGTTTCCACCCCTTTAACAGTGACATCCACAGTACCTGCTTCTTTAACAGTGACCTTCACAGTGCCAGCCCCTTTAATTTTGACCCATGCCAACTTAACAGTGTCCTCCACAGCACCCTGCCCCTTTAAAAGTGGCACCTGCCCCCTTTAAAGTGACCTCCACAGTGCCCTGCCTCTTTAAAGCTAGGGCTACATGACGCCACGTTTCGTGCAACATTTTGTCATACCAATGTTGCGCAACAATTTTTATATTGATAGGCTAGGGTGTTGCACTGCGACTTGCTGCAATCCATCCAGGATGGATGCATGTAGCAGTGTAGTTGTGCCCTATGTGCATCCCCAGACTAAAGCTGACCTACAGCAGTGAAGAAAAATGGCTGGGTTGTTATGGAAACCTAGAGTAAAACTGTGTCTATGTGGAGACGAAGGACCAGCGAACTTCAATTGGCGGATAAGTGACATGTGACAGTGTGTTTGGCAGTTGGGATATGAAGAGAATGACTTGAAGGCTTGTATTGACTAATGCAGGTCAATTTTTGGCAATAATTCAGGAACGTTACGTCCTAGAGAGCTGTGACCCAGACACGATCTCTTTCCAGTTATCAAGGGATGTGTATGCCAAGTTTTGTTGAAATCGATGTTTCCGTTTTTGAGTGATCGTGGAACATACATACACACATACATATATATGTATACCTTCTTTTTTTTTTAATTTCAATAAGTTTTTTATTATGTTATGCTTTCTTGTAAGAGAAAGAACATTAGTCTCTTATATATAGTGTTCCATATGATAATTGGCAAACAAAGTGACTATTGATTTGAGGTTTTTAGCCTGTACGCTACCAGTCTTTGTTTCGGTGTCTGTGAGCCCATTCTTCTGCTGCACTCGCCGGCTCATAGCGTGGCATCCCACGTGATCGTGAGCCGCAGCGGTGTCCTTTTCTTAGGATGGTGTGCGTAGATACCAAGTATACTTATGCTTCAGCATACTTTTGTCATGCTGAAAGGATATTGAATCTGCCAATCGGATCTTTATGGATTTATGAGGGAAATTTGAATGTGTTCCTATATATTGGTTTACTACTAGATTACCAAACGCGTTTCGGAGCTTAATGCTCCTTCCTCAGTGGCCTTCAGTGATTGAATGAACAGTTCTTTTAAAGAGGAGTCACATCATCTGGGGGGAGGCATCACCTAAAAAAAGTTGCAGTGAAAAGGTGGACTGGACTTCTTTTTTTTACCACTCTCAGTTTGTATAATATACAAATACATATATGTTAGATAAACATATGTTTCTGAATAAACATAAAAAATATAAGAAATATGAAAAACTACAACTGAATGTCTCCATATAAATTGACGTCTTAATCTGCAAATATTGCATACAACAAAGGGAACAAATGAAAGTACATAAATGTGCTGGTAAAATAATGCACTAGCGTTAATAGTGTTTTTAGTGTGTATATGCAGCTTAGTAGAAAAAAGAGGAAAAAAGTGAAAAGGGGAGTCTTGGAAATGCTATACAATTTATATAGTATAAAAGGGAGGATATGTTGCAAATATTCTTCCCTCATAGATGTATTGTCCAAACTGAGTTTTATTAATATTCTTTCTATAGTATATAGTAATCCTCATTACTGTAAATCTTTCCCATTTTCTTTATATATAGGTGTAGATGGTATATTTTTATTGGTAGTCAAGGTTCATTGGGCGTATAAGGAATGCTTATCTAGAACTTGACTGCATTTGTAGTGCTTCTTCAATATGGTATTTCAGTACATTATAGATGTGTACAGTGGCTTCAGTATTACTTATCGTGTCATTGTTTTTATTTATTCATATGTTACCCTCATTATTTTCTATTCAATTTATGACTAGTGATGAGCGGCAGGTGCCATATTCGATTTCGACGAAATTCGCGAATATTCGAATGAATATTCGTTTCATATTCGTCGAAATCGAATATTCGTCATTTTTTCTAGTTATCGCGATTAACATGCGATTTAAATAATCGCATATTGCGATTTGTACTTAAGGCTACTTTCCTATTGGTTTCTTATCTAGAATTAGCGAGGATGACGAATATGACGAATGTATTCGTCTATTCCTCAAAACGAAGATAACGAAGTATTCTACATCTTCGCTTTAGCTACCTATTCGTCAACTTCGCTAATTCTAGCAATCAAATAGGAAGGTTGACTATAGAGACAGTTGTGTTAAATTCGCTATGCGATTTTTTTTTTTTTAATAAATAGAATACTTATAATAATTTTATCAAGTAATATAATTATTGTATTAAAAAAAAAATAAATCGCATAGCGAATTTAACACAGCTGTCTGGTAAGTCATCCTTCCTATTTGATTGCTGCTAGAATTAGCGTAATAGCTAAGTTGACGATGACGAGATCGAATAGGTAGCTAAAACGAAGATGTAGAATACTTCGCTATCTTCGTTTTGAGGAATATGACGAATACATTCGCCATATTCGCTATTCGCTAATTCTACCAAGCCAACCATAACTTCTGTGCTCATGGAGCGTCCCCATCACCATGGGAACGTCTCCATATACTAAAATGTACTGTCGGATTTGAGGAATTACGTTGAAATCGCAATGCGATTAATTCAAGTTATATTAATCGCATTGCGATTTCAACTTAGAGCTGGGTTTATAATGGGTCAGCTTGCTAGAATTAACGAAGTTAACGAATATGGAATATAGCAGCAGTGCTAAGTTGAAATCGCAATGCGATTAATTTAACTTAAAGTATTCGCATTACGTATTTCAACTTAGCACTGCTAGTGCATAGCATTAGCTATACCCATATTCGTTAATTCTAGCCTATGTAAGATAGCAGTGCTAGTTAGTAATCGCAATGCGATTAATTTAACTTAAAGTATTCGCATTGCGATTTCAACTTAGCACTGCTAGTGCATAGCTATTAGCTATACCCATATTCGTTAATTCTAGCCTATGTAAGATAGCAGTGCTAAGTTGTAATCGCAATGCGATTAATATAACTTGAATTAATCGCATTGCGATTTCAACGTAATTCCTCAAATCCGACAGTACATTTTAGTATATGGAGATTCTCCCATGGATGGGGACGCTCCACACGAGCACGGAAGTCGGCAGAAGCGGCAACGGGCACTGACTAGAGCAGCCAGGAAGCCAGGAATCCTCAGGACAGGTAAGAACTACTTTTGGGAAGTAGGAAAGAAAAAAATATAACTAAAAAAAAAAAAAAAAAAAACGAATATTCGAAATAGCGAATTTATAGCGCTATATTCGAAATATTCGCGAATTAGCGAAGTGCCGATATTCGCTAAAAAAATTCGCTTTTCGAATATTCGCGCTCAACACTATTTATGACTATGTTTTTGTTTGTGTTTTTATTTTTATTTTTGTGTATTTCAGGTGAGTATTGAAAAATGGGGGAGTCACCTGAAATACCTGAAATAGAGAAAAACAAAAAATTTATATATATTAATATATATATATATATATATATATATATATACAGGGTGGGCCATTTATATGGATACACCTTAATAAAATGGGAATGGTTGGTTATATTAACTTTCTGTTTGTGGCACATTAGTATATGTGAGGGGGGAAACTTTCAAGATGGGTGGTGACCATGGTGGCCATTTTGAAGTCGGACATTTTAAATCCAACTTTTGTTTTTTCAATAGGAAGAGGGTCATGTGACACATCAAACTTATTGGGAATTTCACAAGAAAAACAATGGTGTGCTTGGTTTTAACGTAACTTTATTCTTTCATGTGTTATTTACAAGTTTCTCTTTGTTTACAGCCATTGACATGTCGCCGAGGTTAACACGTGAGGAGCGGATAGAAATTGAGTTGATGTCTGATGAACGCAGTAACCGGGTCATTGCAGCAGATTTCAATGCAAGACACCCTACGAGACCACCCATCTCCCATGCTACAGTTAGCAAACTGCTTGCTAAGTTTCGTGAAACTGGTTCTGTGTTGGATATACCAAAATGTGGACGCATGAAATCTGTCACTAATGAAGAAAGATCAGTGGCTGTCCTAGCTTCATTCAGCAAGAGCCCACAGGGTAGCACTCGCCGCATGTCACTGGAGAGTGGCATTAGTCGAACATTTGGCTGATATTAGCTACTCACAAATGGCACCCTTACAAACTCCAGCTACTGCAGCATCTCAACGAGGATGACCCAGATAGGTGCACTGAATTTGCAGCATGGGCAAAGCAAAAATTGGAACAGGACCCTCAGTTTACGCAGAAGATTTTGTTCAGTGATGAGGCAAACTTTTATGTGAATGGTGAAGTTAAAAAACAAAACCACCGCTATTGGTCTGACACTATCCCACATTGGATAGATCCCTCCAAGACTGTTGGAACGAAAAAATTTATGGTATGGTGTGGTATATGGGGTACAAAGATAGTGGGGTCATTCTTCCTCAATGGAAACCTCAAGGCCACTGGATATGCGAAATTGCTACATGATAATGGTTGATCCACCATTTTTATTGTTATGTGCTATACTTCTAAGGTGGACCATTACTAGTCCATACATCACCAGATAGCTGAGTACCTCCCCCCCAAAAAAAAAAAAAGTCCACTTAAGAGTTTGTTGATATTACCTCACAGTCTTACAGCATCTCTAGCCCATTGATTTTATTGGAAGTTTGGACTTATTATTATAATGCTAGTGTTATTAAATGCTATGTTTTCTAACAAGAAATACATAAAGGTTCAAGGTACTATGTTAAATGCATTGCCTAATTTTCCAGCGAGTTAGAAGGTTTAATAAAATAAAATGACCTTTTGACTCCTTCTCTAATGGAAGAAAATATTTGTCATGATAACAAGTTGTGTTCACTATCATTACCAGCACTTAACATCTCAGATCACTGCCATTAATGCTTCATAATTATCCCCTGCTGTTATTAGTGTATCTTAGCAGTTTTCTGCAACAGTCAATTATCAACAAGAGAGCCTTCTAATATTCTTCATTTATTAACAGTATATTTCAATTAGTTTTCTAACTTCTACTTTTATATAGCTTAAGTGTCATATCAAATAGCAGTTTCATGGCAGACAGCATATTCAGCATTAATAAACCCACAATGGGTGCCATTTACCAGATTAGAGCTCAGTGCTAAGTAAGCTCAGCGTAGATCAAGGAATTTTAATGTTTCCAATGGACATTCTACGGTTATAAAAAAATGTAAAAATACATAAATTCCAGGATATTTTATATAACAAAAAATGTATCCTTTTCTGAAGGACAATAGTCATAGATATCCTCAACATAGAGAACTCAACACATTTTACTTACTGTATTCAGTACACAATACAAAGAGGGTGTTTTTTGTAAGATCTGAAATGTCCTCATCCTTGGTGATTTATTTAATTTTTTTATTTAAGGGGACTATGATGATCAATACTTTAACAGTTAAATAGTTTTACAGATTTCATCTAAAACCATCACTTCACACGTGCTCAATTTTATGCCCTAAATGACATTATCAGGCATCTGCCAAAAAATGTATTGGGCATACAATTCAGCTGGAAAGACCAGTGTGAAACATATCATAGCTTGAATTGTGTCTCAGCTGGGTAACAAACCAAATGCCAAACAAGATTGGCATTGCATGACAGCTGCCGGTATTGTACCCCAATGGGCCATTCACCTGATTTTCTAGGAATATGTCCTTCTCTTTTTAATGGTGCTCCTGCTAGATGTATCTGTAAATATTCATATTGCAAGATGGATATTGCTTTGAATGCAGATGTCTAAAATGATTTTAACTGTCTGACCTTAAGCCCCTAACAAGCACATTACATTAGAAAAACTCTTCTGAAAATGTCACTTTTTATAGTAGATCTTTAATTTATGTCTCATGTAGATAATGTAGAAGCTTAACTTAGGCTACTTTCACACTCGCGTTTTGTGCGGATCCGTCATGGACAGATCCGTTCAGATAATACAACTGTCTGCAACCGTTCAGAACGGATCCGTTTGTATTATCTTTAACATAGCAAAGACGGATCAATCTGGAACACCATTGAAAGTCAATGGAGGACGGATCCGTTTTCTATTGTGCCAGATTGTGTCAGTGAAAATGTTTTGCTCAGTTTGATCAGACGGACACCAAAACACTGCAAGCAGCGTTTTGGTGTCCGTCTCCAAAGCGTAATGGAAACTGAACTGATGCATTCTGAGCGGATGATTTTCCATTCAGAATGCATTAGAATGCAAACTGATCCGTTTTGGACTGCTTGTGAGAGCCCTGAACGGATCTCACAAACGGAAAGCCAAAACGCAAGTGTGAAAGTAGACTAAGGTACCATAACTGCTTATTTAAAGGCAATATTATAGAAGAAACAATAGGCAATCGCCAGGCAATGATACGTATACCCTTGGTCTTCAGAAAAGATGCAGATGCTGGAGTCGTTGTTAAATGGGCCACCAGAGCTTGATGTTATTGATGAGCAGCAGTTGCCATAGCAACATTATACTACTGGACCAGAAGGGAAGGAGAGCTGTGATGCAGTCCAAATGGGCAGCAGCAGACGACAAAATTGCTGTAGAAGACATGCTTCATTGCCCTACAACCATAAATGACTGGTAGCAGAAGCTCAGCCACCCACAGAAACTGGGTGACATGAGTAACAGCTTTATATCTAATCTTCTTCTATACTTTTATTCATAAAAAGTAAACTATCATAAATACATATAACAGAGTTAAAACATGAGAATAGTATTTTGGGTATAATATGCATCAAACAGTTATATACAATAAATTGCTTACTGTTAAAAGTAAACTAAAAGATCTAACAACTCACTTGTCTCCCGGAAATGAACAAGGTGTTGTCCACTCCTTTTATATTAATGTCCTATCTACAGGATAGGCCATCATTATCTTATTTGCAGTTTTTTATCAGCTGTTTCACTATAGTTCTGTGCTGGAAAATGCCACTGGAACTATGTCCATTATGCAGTGTCTGCAGAGCTGCTCCCATTGATGTGAATGGCATCACCACTGTAATTGTAAGGTGCATCCATTGCAAAATGGATGGAGCTATGTAGTTTTGGCACTGAAGATGGAGCTGCTGTGAAAAAGCTAATTTGCAGGGGTGCTGGATGTCAGACCGCCACCAAGTGGACAACCCCTTTAGAATCATAGGTTAGGATTTATTTAGCACAATTGTGATTGTGTATAGTTGTTGTAGGAAATAATATGGCACAAGGAAGAATATTTATTTTGAAGTTAAAAAGGAAGATCATAATTAGAGATAAGCCAATCGGAGTTGGAAAATTTGAAGTAATGAATCACATTTTTTTCTAAAATGGCTGCTGCACGTGTTAGGACTCGGAGCAAGGAACTCTGGGAACGGGGGATCACCCACAATGCCATGCATGCAGCCAATCAGCAGCCAGCCCTGTGTTGTCACAGCCCTATAAATAGCCTCAGCCATCTTGGATTTCAGCCATTTTCCAGTGTATTAGTGCCGGGAGAAATGTGAGCAGGTGCTAGGGACAGTGGTAGAAAAGACATTAAAACTTTTATTTTGCTCAATAGAAGTTCAGGGAAAGGATAGGGAGGAATCATTCCACAGTATTGAAGCAGAACAGGGTTCAGTAGGGAAGTTTACAGCCTAGGTAATAGGAACTGAAGAAATACTTACAAAATCCAGCTCTTGACAAACAAGTGGTTCTTTATTTGCAGTGCGGTAAAAACTTCCAACAGACAAATGCAAAAAATGTCTACGCATTTCGGACCCTTGCATCCCAGTCCTTACTCATGACGTATAACAAACAATATGCAGTTTCCTATATACCCCTCTTACACCTATCCACAGGGATTCTGGTGTCACATGATCAGAATATGAAACTGATTAATAAAATCTGAACACATGTTATAAACTCTATTCTTCTATAACAAGTCCCATAAAACATCAAAATATAAAATAATGCAATATACGGCAAGGACATTTTTATCAATAATGCTGTAATATCAAATCTTGTCTTTTATTTAAACCCATAGGAGAACATGAACTCAATTGAAACATCCAAAAAGCCTCTCTGTTGAGAAGCTTTCTCCTGTGATCACATATGCCTTGTGCACTCAAAGCTGAGGTGCAGCGGAAACATTTAGGGCCAGATTTATCATTAAACTTACATCTAGAGATGGCCCGAACTATCCGCCGGCGAACAGTTCCCGGCGAACATAGCTTGTTCGCGTCCGCCTCAATGGGCGAACACATGCGATGTTCGGTCCTCCCCCTATACATCATCATTGAGCAAACTTTGACCCTGTACCTCACAGTCAGCAGACACATTCCAGCCAATCAGCAGCATACCCTCCCTCCCAGACCCTCCCATCTCCTGAACAGCATCCATTTTAGATTCATTCGGAATTTGCAGTCTAAGTGAGAGGAGGGAGAGTGTAGTTGCTGCTGATTTAATAGGGAAATCGATAGCTAGGCTAGTGAATTCAGTGTCCAATCCAGTCCTGAAAGACTCATCTGATCTCTGCTGTAAGAACAGCGTCCTGACAGCACCCAAAAAGCACTTTTTAGGGCTGCAACATTAGTCTGCTTTTTTTTTTTCTCCATATACATATTGCAGTTGCCTGGCCTGCCTGTGTGTGAGGAGCTGCAGGCCCACAGACTGTAGTGTGTCCACTGCCAGTGCCCACCCCTGTCATCCCATGTGGCACAGGACTTTGCATAAAAAAAAGGCATTTCATTTTTACACTTTAATCTAAGGTTAGTTGCCTGCCAGTCTGTGTCAGGCTGACTTCCACTGACTGTAGTGTGCCCACTGCCAGTGCCCACCACTCATACCGCCTGGCACAGGACTTTGCATAAAAAAAGGCATTTAATTTTTACACTTTAGTGAAATTTCAGCTGCTTGCCTGCTGCTAGTGTGTGTCAGGCCGACTTCCACTGACTGTAGTGTGCCCACTGCCAGTGCCCACCACTCATACCGTGTGGCACAGGACTTTGCATCAAAAAAGGCATTTCATTTTTACACTTTAATCTAAGGTTAGTTGCCTGCCAGTGTGTGTCAGGCTGACTTCCACTGACTGTAGTGTGCCCACTGCCAGTGCCCACCACTTATACCGGCTGGCACAGGACATTGCATAAAAAAAGCCATTTAATATTTACACTTTAGTGTAATTTCAGTTACTTGCCTGCTGCCAGTGTGAGTCAGGCCCACTTCCACTGACTGTAGTGTGCCCACTGCCAGTGCCAACCACTGATACCGGGTGGCACAGTAGCTTGCCGATAAATAAGGCATTTCATTTTTACACATTAGTCTAATTTCAGTTGCTTGCCTGCTGCCAGTGTGTGTCAGGCCCACTTCCACAGACTGTAGTGTGCCCACTGCCAGTGCCCACCACTGATATCGGGTGGCACAGTACCTAGCACGCGTAGTACCACTTATTTAAAAAAAAATGACAGGCAGAGGCAGGCCACCCCGCAGGGGCCGTCGTGTTCATGGTGCTGTGATTTCCACTGTCCCTGGAATAATGCCTAGTGTTCAGAGACCACGTACCCTGAACCCGAAAATTCTGAGGACATAGTTGACTGGCTTAGACAGGACACCCAATCCTCCTCCAGCTCAGCTTCGGTCACCTGCTCTCAAGTTACTACGCACCCGCCTGCCGCCACCACCACCACTAACACCACAGCCACCACAGCCGCTTCACTTGATCCGTCAGAGGAGTTATTTACACATCAGTTGGATGCAATTAGTGATGTGCAACCATTATTGCCAGATGATGTAGATAACAGGGATATGTCTCAGTCAGGCAGGATTACACACATGGACGTACAGTGATGATGATGATGATGATGATGTTGTACCCGCTGCTGCTTCCTTTGCTGAGGTGTCAGATACAAGTGAAGCGGTTGATGATGACGATGTGTCCACGGATGCCACGTGGGTGCCTGCTTGAAGAGAAGAAGAGGGGAAAAGTTCAGAAGGGGAGACAGAGAGAAGGAGGAGACAAGTTGGAAGCAGGGGGAGGTCGTCGCAAGGAGTTATTGGCACAGTCAGACAGCATGTATCGGCACCTGGGGTCAGCCAGACAGCACGCCAGTCAACGCATGCTGTTGCCACCACCAGAATGCCGTCATTGCAAAGCTCAGCAGTGTGGCATTTTTTTTGTGTGTCTGCCTCTGATAACAGCAATGCCACTTGCAACCTGTGCCAAAAGAAACTGAGTCGTGGGAAGTCCAACACCCACCTTGGTACAACTGCTTTGCGAAGGCACATGATCTCACATCACAAACGCCTATGGGATCAACACATGAGTACAAGCAGCACACAAACTCAAAGCCACCATGCTCCTCCTGGTCCAGCATCTTTAGCCACTGTTAACCCCTGCTGTCCTCCCTGCCCCCTCTCAACCAACCGCCACTCCTCCTCTCACCTTCAGCAGTTCCTGCTCATCTGCCCACAGTCAGGTGTCTGTCAAGGACATGTTTGAGCGTAAAAAGCCAATGTCACAGAATCACCCCCTTGCCCAGCGACTGACAGCTGGCTTGACGGAACTCTTAGCCCACCAGCTTTTACCATAACAGCTGGTGGAGTCTGAGGCCTTCAAAAAATGTGTCGCTATTGGGACACCACAGTGGAAGGTACCCGGACGAAATTTTTTTTCACAAAAGGCAATCCCTGATATGGGATGTAACAGGGATTAAACTGATGAGAATAGTACTACAGAAAATACCACTCATATCGGGTGTGACAGTAAATTGCACAGCGCAGACGCAGTGACCGTGGATTAAAACAGAGTGGAGGGAGCCAGCGTTTTTTTAACCATCTCCCTGTTCGAAAAATCAATTCAATAAATGGCCCCCAGATTGGGGACGTTAGAGGGATTAAACTGATGAGAATAGTACTACAGAAAATACCACTCATATCGGGTGTGACAGTAAATTGCACGGAGCAGACGCAGTGACCGTGGATAAAAACAAAGGGGAGGGAGCCAGCGTTTTTTTAACCATCTCCCCGTTCGAAAAATCTATTCAATTCAACTTTCGGGGACCCTTGGTGTTGTACGTGGCTGGGTGGAGGAAGAAACCTTCAATGACATCACCGGGACGTGGCTAGCTTGGTATCTAACCTTGTGCAAATGGGGAGTTTTGCGGTTGTGCAAATGAACTGTTTGCGGTTGTTTGCAGTGCATTAAAAGGGGAGTTTGGTCTGTCAATGTCTGTAAAGTGGGCGTAACCCTTACACTACCTGATCGATACAACTTCATACCTGATCGTATACACACACTAGATGTTTTAAAGCATGTTATTCCAAACAATTTAGGAATGTTAGTTGATTTATGCCCTTTATTGATTAAAACCCGACTCTGCGTCTACTACGTAATTTTCCATGGGAGTTTTGCCATGGATCCCCCTCCGGCATGCCACAGTCCAGGTGTTAGACCCCTTGAAACAACTTTCCCATCACTATTGTGGCCAGAAAGAGTCCCTGTGGGTTTTAAAATTCGCCTGCCAATTGAAATCTATGGCGGTTTGCCGGTTCGCCCGTTCGCGAACATTTACGGAAGTTCGCGTTCGCTGTTCGCGAACGGAAAATTTTATGTTTGCGACATCACTACTTACATCTCACTCCACTTTTACATATGCCCAAAGTCACTTTAGGACAGTTAGATTTATTGATGGTCCTTTAATGCTGTGATAAATGTTGTTTGACGGTAGCAGTTTATCCTTCAGTAAGCGGCTTTGCAAAACTCGCACGTCTTTACAAAAAAGTTGCATGTTCAATTAAAAAGTCACATAAGATGAGCATGGTCCCCCCTAGAGTGAAAATGCGCATTTTTTTGTGACTCTTTTGCGACTTTTTTAAATAGTCCCAATGATGAATCTGTCTAGAGAATAATTTACATAATAAAACACGCCCACTTTCACAAAACTGGAGAGCTTAGTGCAGAGCTCGAAAAAGTCGCAAAAAATTTGCAATTTTAACGATTGCGCATTTTTTAGCAACTTTTTCATTCCATTAAAGTGACTTTAGCTAATGATAAATCTGGCCCTTAGTGTTTTAAAATGCGGTAAAATGCGTGCCACACACTTAATCCCGCATGTTGTGAACGCGGCCCAATCCTTATCATAGCTGAGTACAGGAAGATGTTTTTTCACAATTTTGCAGATTTCTCTAAACTCTTCACTGTATCTGGTAGTGAATAAAATAGCTTTGTCATCGAATAGATAAGCACCGCATCTTTTTTTCTTCTTGCTAGTTTTTTGTGGAAAAAGTAATGTTTTTTTCTATCCAGTGACAATGCCATATTTTTTGAAGCTTAGCATCAGGTGTGGGGATACAACCTATGCTCCAACCTTTTACTAACCTTAGTGGACTCATGAGGGAATGTTTCAGTATCAGTACAATTACGCCTGGCATGTATCATTTCACATGAGGAGGATGACATGAAGTTGCGAGAAGTGTTGTATTACCTGCTGTACCGTTCTGTAAGTAAAGGTGCATACCTTTGATCCTGCCGTATCACCCCTTAGACATAAGTCCAAGAAGTGATTAGATGCTGCATCAAAGTACAGACTAAAGGACATGGTATCCAAACATTGGTTCAAATAAAGGGAGAAGGATGGTATGGCAGCCAAATCGTCCATACAATCAACAAGTCATCGATGTAACGGCCATACCATCGTATGTTCTAAAAAAAGGGATGCGTGTCCATGAAGAGAAAGCACCTGTCCCACCACGTCATAAATATATTGGCAATGGACGGGGAGAACTTGGCCCCCATGGACCCGACTGAGAGATGCAAATAAAAAACATTGTAAAACATAAAAAAATTATAACATTTAGACCCAATATAGATGTATATAAGAATTTATTATGCTCACAATAGAGCCATACAGAAATAACATTAATAAAATATATAAAAAGGTAAAAATAAAAATAAAATGTGCACACAAGGAACACTAATACAGGACTACATATATCTGGTTAATATTGCTTGATTGCACAAATCCTGATATATTGAGAAGAGATAATGCTGTAGTTTTCAATTGATCGCTAGAATTATAAAATGACAACTGTATGTCCAAAGTTCATCATTCTATACTCAGCATTATGTAGTATAATCGGAGCGATCATATAGTTTCTCCTCTCATTCAGTCAGTTATAATATCCAGGTAAAGATTCCAATTGATAACGTGTGGCCACAAAAGTCCATATGCCATTCATAAGAACATGCGTCTTTGTTAATGACCCTTCATATACAACCCATAATCTTCTCTACTTGAGAAGAGCACCTGCTGTTCTAATTTGATCCAGGCAGCCTTTTAAATAACCATTGTCCGTACACTGCAATATCGCTACAGTCAGTGCAGCACCCTCAAAGATACAGTCCTGGCAGTACCTGTCTGCTGTGAGGCTCACGGCTCCGTTCACTCCACTGGCGTCCCACGTGGTTCGCGTGTACGGAGTGCTTTACCTCATCCGGCGATGCTGTTATGGACTGAAGGATTCTTCCGCTTTATCGAGGGTATCGCTGCCCGATTTTTCTTGCGGTGGATTGACTAAATTCAGAGCGCTCCTAGAGTGGTGTATTTAATCCATTAGCGGGGGTCTTTTGCACCAAATGCATTTCGGGACTGGCGTGTCCCTTCCTCGGTGGTAAAGCACCCACCGCATCTCTTCCGGTCTCTTATAGTTTGTGGCAAACACCCACCTTATATTCGCTACTTATGAACCTATACAAAGTATATGAATTCATTGTAATCAGAAACTGCTCAATGAAGATGTAATGGCGTTGAGGTTGATCCATCAAGAATAAGCGTAATAGGTGGATTTTAGTACAGACTGCACACCAGAGTATCGACTATATCGAGTGATTTAAGGTGTGTTTTTATGAGGAGGACATACTGGACAGCATATTACATATGAGATTTAACATATGGCCCAAGTCATCCATTCCACATTTTCTGAATGACCCATTACCATACACAAGGAAACTATAAGAGACCGGAAGAGATGCAGTGGGTGCTTTACCACTGAGGAAGGGACACGCCAGTCCCAAAACGCGTTTGGTGCAAAAGACCCCCGCTAATGGATTAAATACACCACTCTAGGAGCGCTCCGAATTTAGTCAATTCACCGCAAGAAAAATGGGGCAGCGATACCCTCGATAAAGCAGAAGAATCTTTCAGTTTGTAACAGCAGCGCCGGATGAGGTAAGGCACTCCGTACACGCGAACCACGTGGGACGCCAGTGGAGTGAACGGAGCCATAAGCCTCACAGCAGACAGGTACTGCCAGAACTGTATCTTTGAGGGTGCTGCACTGACTGTAGCGATATTGCATTGTACGGTCAATGGTTATTTAAAAGGCTGCCTGGATCAAATTAGAACAGCAGGTGCTCTTCTCAAGTAGAGAAGATTATGGGTTGTATATGAAGGGTCATTAACAAAGACGCATGTTCTTATGAATGGCATATGGACTTTTGTGGCCACACGTTATCAATTGGAATATTTACCTGGATATTATAACTGACTGAATGAGAGGAGAAACTATATGATCGCTCCGATTACACTACACAATGCTGAGTATAGAATGAAGAACTTTGGACATACGGTTGTCATTTTATAATTCTAGCGATCAATTGAAAACTACAGCATTATCTCTTCACAATATATCAGGATTTGTGCAATCAAGCAATATTAACTGGATATATGTAGTCATGTATTAGTGCTCCTTGTGTGCACATTTTATTTTTTTTTTACCTCTTTATATATTGTATTAATGTTAGTTCTGTATGGCTCTATTGTGAGCATAATAAATTCTTATATACATCTATATTGGGTCTAAATGAGGTGTGCTCGTCCTATAATCAGTTATTATCAGTTTATTTCTATTTACTGGGTAAGGTGAGACCCATTTTAGGACTGAGCACCCGTTACATACCTACCTGGAGTGAGCCACCCTACACTTTTGTATCAATAAAAAAATTATGCTTGAGGAGAAAATCCACTATAATTTCAATATATTCCTGGAGTGGCATTGTGTACTCACTATAAGTTTGTAAAAACCATTGAAGAGACACCAACGCAAGGTAATGTGAAATGTTAGTATATAAGGACATCACGTCAGCAGTAATCCAGGTGTAAGTATCATTCCATTCAAAGTTATTAAACACCTGTAATACTGACCTGGTGTCTTTAAGGTATCCAGAAATAAGTGGAACAAGAGGTTGGAGAAGGGAATCAACCCATTCTGATAATCTTTCTGAAAATGATCCTATCCTCGCTACAATGGGTCTCAATGGCGGAGGAAAAGCATCTTTATGTACTTTTGGCAGTGAGTGAAATATATAAATAACAGGGTGATGTACATAAATATATTTTAGATCTTTTTTTACTGAGGATTCCCAATTCCAAACCCTTGTGTAGGATCAGAGAGATTTTTATTTGAAAAAGGGGGAGAGGGTTGCTACTCAGCCGTGTATATACAGTGGTATAATCCAACATTTTAAGATTCTGTGTTTTTTACATTTATTTGGCTATCTAGCACTACGACTCTCCCCCCCCCCCCCGAACAATCCTATTACACCTTGCTGCACTGACTGTGGATCCAAATTTCTATTATATAGCTCTGTAATTTTAGCAAACCGTTCTTGTTATTGGGGTGCAAGTGCGGTTTGATACAGCCATTAACAGGGTTTATTACAGTGAAATATTTCTATGTCTTATTTGCCCTTGTGTGCGGCAGTTATATGTTTTAAATAATTTTTTTGCTTGTATTATTGCTTATTAGCCATTATGTGCTGAAGTAAGAAAATCACAACCCTTTTTGGCATGTATAAATGGCAAAAAAATGTATATTATTTGCCGTTCAGTGGTGCAGTTATATGTTCTAAAGCCCATTTTGGCGTGTATTAGTGGCAAACAAATATATATTATTTGCCGTTCAGTGGTGCAGTTCTATGTTCTAAAGCCCTTTTTTGCATGTATTAGTGGCACAAAAAAAAGTATTTGCGGTTGTGTGGTGAAGTGAGAAAATTACAGCCTTTTTAGGCACCCATTAGAGGCAAAAAAATATATATTTGCCGTTCAGCAGTGCAGTTGAATGTTCTAAAGCCTTTTTTGGTGTGCACTAATTGCACAAAAAAACAGTATTTGCCGTTGTATGGTGAAGTGATAAAATTACAGCCTTTTTGTGGCATGTATTAGTGGCAAAAAAATATATATTATTTGCCATTCAGTGGTGCAGTTATATGTCCTAAAGCCTTTTGTGGCGTGTATAAATGGAAAAAATAAGGGCCTATTTGCCATTCAGCAGTGCATTTATATGTTCAAAAGCCCTTTTTGGCATGTATTAGTGGAAAAACAATATATATTATTTGCCGTTCAGCGGTGCAGTTATATATTCTAAAGCCCCTTTTGGCGTGTATTAGTGGCAAAAAATTAAATATCATTTGCCGTTCAGCGATGCAGATATATGTTCTAAAAAGTAAGAGTCTATTTGCCGTTCAGCTGTGCAGTTTTATGTTCTAAAGCCCTTTTTTGAGTGTATTAATGGCACAAATAAAATTGTTTGCCGTTGTGTGGTGAAGAGAGAAAATTATAGCGCTTTTTGGCGTGTATTAGTGTAAAAAAATAATATTATTTGCCGTTCAGCAATGCAGATATATGTTCTAAAGCCTTTTGTCGGAAGTCGAAAAAAATAAGGGCCTTTTTGCCGTTCAGCTTTGCAGTTATATGTTTTAACTCCCTTTTTGGAGTGTATAAGTGGAAAAAGTAAGGGCCTATTTGCCGTTCAGCGGATATTTTGGTCGCTTGCTATTACACTTTTTGTGATGTAAGGTGACAAAAATGGCTTTTGACATCGTATTTATATTATTTTTTTTGCTGTGTTAACCTGAGGGTTTAGTTTATGTGTTATTTTTATAGAGCAGGTTGTTACGGACGCGGCGATACATAATATGTATACTTTTTATTTACTTATTTAATTTTTACACAATAATATCATTTTTGAAAAAAAACCAAAAAAAAAATCTTGTTTTAATGTCTCCATAGTCTGAGAGCTATATTTTTTTAATTTTTTGGGGCTATTGTTCCAGTTAGGGTATCATTTTTTGCGGGATGAGATGATGGATTGATTGGCACTATTTTGGGGTTTATATAAATTTTTGATCGCTTGCTATTACACTTTTTGTGATGTGAGGTGACAAATTATTTATTTTTTTACACTGTTTTTATATTTTTTACGGTATTTACTTGAGGGGTTAGATCATGGGATATTTTTATAGAGCAGGTTTTTACGGACACGGCAATACATAATATGTATACAGCATTTTAGAAAAAAAATCATGTTTTAATGTCTGCATAGTCTGAGAGCCATATTTTTTTATTTCTTTGGGCGATTGTCGTATGTAGGGGCAAATTTTTGGTGGGATGGGATGACAGTTTGATTAATACTATTTTGGGAGGCATACGCCTTTTTGATCGCTTAGTACTACACTTTTTGTGATGTAAGGTGTAAGGTGACAAAAAATAGCTTTTTTTAAACCATTTTTTTTTATGGTGTTCACCTGAGGGGTCAGGTCATGTGATATTTTTATAGAGCAGGTTTTTACGGACGCAGAGATACTTAATATGTGTAGTATATTTTATTTTTTTAATTTTTATTCAGTGATATGTGTTTTTTTTATTTGTTATTTATTTCACTTTTTTTTTTTTATTGACCCAGACCCACTTGGTTCTTGAAGATCAAGTGGATCTGGTGTCTGTATAATACAGTACAGTACACTATATAGTGTACTGTATTGTATTTTTTACTTTACAATGTCTGATTAGACTTCTGCCTTTAGCAAAAGTCTATTCAGACTTTCAGTACCATGGAGAGCAGGACACCTCTGAAAGCGTCCTGCTGCCATGGTAACCATCACCTGCTGCCAGAACTGAACAGCGGGTGATGGGGAGGGAGGGCAGCTTCCTCCCCCTGCGATCCCATCCTGTCAGGGGGCTGCAAAGGCACAGCAACCTACCGATCGGAGAGAGAGGGAGCTCCCTCCCTGTTAACCCCTTCCATACAGCGGTCCGTATGGACCGCGGTATGGAAGGGGTTAAACGGCTGGCATCTGAACAAGCACAGATGCCAGGCGTTTCTATCTGAGTGTCAGCAATGTGCTGACACTCTGATAGAACCACTATGCCACCAATGATGTTACAGAGGAAGTGGGCGGGGGATCGCTATTGCACACCGCCTCCCGCCGCACAAAAGCACCACCCGCAAGCCCCCTGCACAGCCCGCCAGCCAATCAGTAAGAGGGCTGAGGGGGGGGGTTTAAAAATAATAAAAAATGCACAATTAACTGTCTAATAACTGGGGATCAGAAATGTCAGAAATCGCTGCAGACGCAGGTCTGAATTGACCTGCGGTTTGCATCAATCGCCGATATGGGGGGGTCACAAGACCCCACTCGGCATTTGAACATGGTTCCTGCTGCACGATCGCAGCAAGAACCATGTTACTAGCCCGATTTTTTTTTTTTACACGTGATTTTTTGTCAGGGCGTATGGGTACGCCCCGTGTCCTTAAGGACACGGACATTAGGGTGTACTCATATGCCCTGAGTCCTTAAAGGGTTAATGGAAAAAGAATATAAATTATTTACCGTTTAGCAGTGCAGTTATATGTTCTAAAGCTCTTTTTGGAGTGTATTAGTGGGGGAATAAAGGGCTTATTAGCCATTGTGTGGTGGAGTGAGAAAATTATAGACTTTTTTGGGGTGTTTTAATATCCATTTTATTTAATTTTTTGAAATAAACATTTACAAGAATAAGTGCACTACTGTGGTGGATTCAATCAACAGAATCTAAATAAGCCCTCACACTAGTGTTAAAATGAGACTTTAGCCAATATATTCTTATATTAAGGACATACTGGAGCCAGTGCACTCCGTCAAGCTATTTCAAGTGCCAAGGACCTAACGCTAACTAACTGTGCCGTATGGGCAGTACCAGGGGCCAGTGGGCGAAATTACAGGAGCAAAAAGTCCTACTCACAGCAAACAGCTCCCAGTTGCCTCCAGTCTGAAACCACACATATAATGGGAGGAGGCTGTGAGTCCAACCCATGGCTGACTAATATGACACAGGCCTCACAGGTGCACCTAAATGTTGCATATGGGTAAAAATCAAGGCACATTCAAATTCGGAGTTAATACACCTTCAGGCATACAGATACAAACTACATGACAGAATAACGTGGTCTTAAGAGTGTCATGGTGGGGAGTGGGGGGAACCCCCCACCGTACAATGTAGGATGGATATTAATAGCCACAAGGCCAGGTTGCAGGAAAAGGGAAGCAGGTCATCTCCTATTGAGTCCCTAATCCTCTCCCTAACTTCTAACCGTATGAGTGGACCCTGATGGTGGGTAGAGATGTCCCAAACTATTCGTCGGCAAACAGTTCCCGGCGAACATCGCATGTTTGCGTTCGACGGCGGGCGAACATATGCGATGTTCGGTACGCCCCCTATACGTCATCATTGAGCAAACTTTGACCCTGTAACTCACAGTCAGCAGACACATTCCAGCCAATCAGCATACCCTCCCTCCCAGACCCTCCCACCTCCTAGGACAGCATCCATCCTAGATTCATTCTGAAACTGGAGTGTTAGTTAGAGCAGGGAGAGTGCTGCTGCTGCTGAATTAATAGGGAAAGCGTAAGCTAGTCCAGCATTCTGTGTCCACTCCAATCCTCAAAGACTCATTGGCCTCTTTCACACGAGAGTGTCCGGATTAGGCCCCATTTACAGGTCCACACCATGCCGGCACTCCCCATAGAAATGCCTATTCTTGTCCGCAGGCTGCGTACAAGAATAGGACATGCTCTATCTTTTGCGGAGCTGCGGCCGGATGTTTTGGGGCCAAAACCCGGAAGTTTGGGGCTGCGGCTCCGCAAATGCGGAAGCGGAGAGCTCATAGTGTGCTCTCCGCATCATGTCCGGCCCCATTCACAATGAATGGGTCCGCATCCATTCCGCGGAATTGCGGAATGGATGCGGACAAAAATTGCAGATGTGTGAATGGGGCCTTAGGTCCCGATGTGTTGCGGATGCGTCCAGTGAAAACCGTGTGATTTCACAGGCAAAGCCATTCAGTTTTGCCTGCGATTGCGTTCAGTTGTTCAGTTTTTTCTGCGCAGGTGCAATGCTTTTTGATGCGTTTTTCACGCGTGTGATAAAAAACTGAAGGTTTACAAACAACATCTCCTAGCAACTATCAGTGAAAAACGCAATGCACCCGCACTTGCTTGCGGATACAATGCATTTTTCACGTAGCCCCATTCACTTCTATGGGGCTAGGGCTGCGTGAAATACGCAGAAAATAGAACATGCTGCGATTTTCACGCAACACACAAGTACCTTGCAGATAAAAAAGTCATTTAATTTTTACCCTTTAATATAATTGCAATTGCCTGCCAGTGAGTGTCAGGCCCACAGACTGTACTGTGCCCACTGCCCACCATTCATATAGGGTGGCACAATACATTGCACAGCACACGCGCAGTGACCTAAAAATCAAACGAAGTGGACCGAGGGTCTTTTTCCATCTCCCGGTTCCAAAAATCTATTCACTACACCGGCCCTGGCCCTAATAAGGGACAAAACAGAGATTAAACTGATAGGAATAGTACTTAGTTAACAACAGTTGCATTGGTGGCAAATTCCATTGCAAGTGCCCAAAATTTTAAGGAAGCAGACAGAGCAAGCTTTTTTCTCTATCTCCCCATGCAAGGATTCAATTCAATACACGTCTCCCGATAGGGGACTTAACAAAGATTAAAATGGTAAGAATAGTAGTTCACACTATTTGTATTGGTGGCACAGTACATTGCGCTGTGCACGCGCAGTGCCCCAAATTGGAAGTAAGAGGACCGACCGATCATCTTTTTCCATCTCCCGGTTCCTAAAATCTATTCGGTATACGTCCCCTGATAGGGGACAAAACAGAGATTAAACTGGTAAGAACAAATTTTTTTTATTTAAAAAAAAAGAGGACAGCCTCTGCGGAGCTGGGTATTTTTTGGCCGCGTTACTGAACGCTCATGCACAATGGCTGTAGACTCATGCGTCCTTTTGCGGAGGTGACAAACCTGGTCAGTCAAACCCAACGCATAGAGAGGAGTCTGAAGAAGAGCAGTCAGAGAAGGAAGGTAGCTTTGAGGAGGTGGAAGATCAACCACTGCAGGCGTCCCAGGGGGCTTGTTGTCAACTTTCGGGGACCCTTGGTGTTGTACGTGGCTGGGTAGAGGAAGAGACCTTCAATGACGTCAGTGAGGACAAGGAACGGGACATGGCTAGCTTGGTATCCAACCTTGTGCAAATGAAGAGTTTGCGATTGTGCAAATGGGCTGTTTGCGGTTGTTTGCAGTGCGTTAAATGGGGAGTTTGGTCTGTCAGAGTTTGGTCTGTCACTGTGAAGCGGGCGTAACCCTTACACTACCTGATCGATACAACATCATACCTGATCGTATACACACACTGGATGTTTTTAAGCACATTATTCCAAACAATTGAGGAATTTTATGTGATTTATGCCCTTTATGGATTAAAACCCGACTCTGCGTCAACTACGTAATTTTTCATGGGAGTTTTGCCATGGATCCCCCTCCAGCATGCCACAGTCCAGGTGTTAGTCCCCTTGAAACAACGTTTCCATCACTATTGTGGCCAGAAAGAGTCCCTGTGGGTTTTAAAATTCGCCTGCCTATTGTAGTCTATGGCGTTTCGCCCGGTTCGCCAGTTCACGAACATTTGAGGAAGTTCGCGTTCGCCGTTCGCAAATGGAAAATTTTATGTTTGCGACATCTCTAATGGTGGGACGGCTCATACCCTGGATACCTAATATCCTGATTATCCCTGGAAATCCCTCACAAAGGAGCAGGGGAGAGACGACCTGTTCTTCCACTACACGGAGGAACAGGAGTCTCCAAATGCCTAGATGCAGGGAAGAGGAAAGACCATATACAGCGAGAGAATCGGTAGGTAAGATTCACAAGACCACTCATTCACCCGCCGAAGCGTCCACAACTGGAACCCATGCATCAGTACAGAAGCCCGAACACACAGCAGGTCACAGTACAACCAACCCACACAGGTATCTAGCATACCAACTTCTGCCAGAGCCCCCCCATGCTCACACAGTGCATGGCAGCCCAAAGCAGTGCTGCATACAGGCATTAACATACAGGGCGGACATACATGTAGGACAACCACCAATAACAACCCAGACATGTAACAACTAGAGATGTCCTGAACTATTCGCTAGTGAACAGTTCCCGGCGACCATGTTCGCATTCGCCGTGATGGGCAAACATATGCGATGTTCGGTATGCCCCCTATACGTCATCATTGAGCAAACTTTGACCCTGTACCTCACAGTCAGCAGACACATTCCAGCCAATCAGCATACCCTCCCTCCCAGACCCTCCCACCTCCTATAAAAAAAAAAAACAATAGATGATCTCAGGGAGACCAGCCACAAAAACACCGCGGAGCCTCATTTAAGAGTCTGAACACTGCAATCCAAAGTGCAAAGCTCCCTGGGAAACAGTAATATGCTAAATAACTGTGGAGCCCCAGTATTGGGTCTACAACACAATGAAAGCCAGATATCCCTCAAAGGAAGGAAAACCGAGCAAAGGGGTGTCTACATTATAGAGATCACCAAATCCACCATATTAAGTGGCCCCTTTATCAAGATCCCACTTTTTTACAAGCTTTAAGGATGTGACGGGGAAAACCTAAGCCAGTTATCCATCCACAGACAGCTGTTGCGGGGTGTTGCCCCTCATCAGTGTAGAGTAGGATTCTGGCTAACCCGGAGCAATGCCTTGGAGACTACTCAAACAAAACAATAGCTGATATCAGGTAGACCAGCCACAAAAACACTGTGGAGCCTCATTTAAGAGTCTCAACACAGCAATCCAAAGTGCAATGCTCCCTGGGAAAAAAAATCAAGGACAGCATATATCTTAGATTCATTCTGAAGCTGCAGTGTTAGTTAGAGCAGGGAGAGTGCTGCTGCTGAATTAATAGGGAAAATGTTAGCTAGGTCAGTGTTCTGTGTCCACTCCAGGCCTCAAAGACTTATGATTTCTTGATGATCCAAGGGAACAGGAGTACTGCCCTGATTAACTGATTAACTTCAATGTTAGCCAGTGGCAGCTGATGCTCTCCACCTTGTTAGACCCTCGCTACTTGTCCAAAATAGGGGCCTTGTTTACACCCGCTAAGAGGAAGGACAAACTGAACTACTATAAAGACATCCTAAGTAGTTAGTTGGCGTCTGCCTTTCTGATTCATCGTCCATCCTCTCGCAGGTCTGACCGGTGGGGGGGGGGCTCTGCGCTCACATTCCTCTGCCATGGCTGCTGTGGCAGGGTGGAGGAGTAAGAGCTTTTCCATCTCCGTTAGCAGCAACTTGAGTCTAGACTCGCTGATGAGTAGATTTCTTCACCCGCCTAGAGAATAAACTACTTACCAGCACCAGTAGCAGCTAGACCTGGAGCAAGACCTGAACCAGCGGGTGATTAGTTCGGCGGGGGCCATAGTTACCCCAAGAAGAACTTGACTGTCCACTCAAAATGTGGAAAGACTAAACTTTGTAAAGATGAATCAGGCGTGGATCAGCCAGGATTTCCACCCACCAATGCCTGATGCATCAGACTAGATCATCCGTGGTGCCACACCAACACTTTGAAAAAAGAGACCGGTTTCTTCTGGCTACCTGCCTCAGCTACTTTTCTGATGCTGCCACCCGCCTGATGCCACACATCTTATGACAAGTGTCCGTCTTTCCCCCACCTTCTTCAGATGGTACTTGTATTGCCACCCACCTTCCCACTCTGTCATCGGGTCACTCTGTGGTCTCCTGATGCTGCTGCCACCTCCACACTATGTCACCTTGCCACTCTGTGGTCTCCTGAGGCTGTTGCCACATCCACACTGTCAACTTGCCACTCTGTGGTCTCCTGATGCTGCTGCTACCTCCACACTGTCACCTTGCCACTCTGTGGACTCCTGATGCTGCTGCTACCTCTACACTGTCACCTTGCCACTCTGTGGCCTCCTGATGCTGCTGTCACCTCCACACTTTTACCTTGCCACTCTGTGGCCTCCTGATGCTGCTGCCACCTCCAGACTCTGTCATTGTAACACTCTGTGGTCTCCTCATGCTGCTTCTACCTCACCACTATGTCGTAGGGCCACTCTGTGGACTTCTCATGCTGTTCCCAGCCTCCACACTTCATGACTAGGGCACTATTTTGCCTTTCGGCCTGGCTGACATAATCATTTATTTGATTCTTCTTCTGATCTGTCATAAGGAAGAAAAAATAAGACGCACAACGCATCCTGTCTATGTAACAGGATATGGTCCCTTTTTTGCATCAGAATTGGCTTATGATTTGGTAGCCAAAAGTATGGGGTTAAAAACAGAAGACATGCAAATATTCCATTCATGTGACATCTCTGTTTTGGATCCACCCCTGATTTTTTTGGGCTTTAGCAATACTGATGGATTACTACCCAAATGCTGACCGATTGAAGCCGGTTTCTCCACAGACAGGATCTCTTTTTCGGGGGTTATTGTTCTGATGGATCAGAGGATGGGCAAAATAATCAGTGATGTTAACACAAACTTACTGCTGACACCCTCGCCACTTTCTCAGGGGAAAGGGGCTATACTTTTATAAGCGTTTAATAGAAAAGGTTCTGTAGACATCTATGTGGAATCAGCTGCTGACGGTGCAAAAAGAGTGCACTTCTTCTTGATGCTAACATCGACCTGTACAGCTGAGTTCACACTTGAGTTATTTGGTCAGTTTTGGCCCCGTAACTGCCCAAATAAGCTAAGTGTGCAGTGATTCTAAGAGTGACGCCTGTCATCTGCATGTTATACTGACTCACACTATTGTTTCACTAACACTGCAGACTCCCAATGCATGTTACTGCAAGGCACAGTGTTCTACACCACTATATGGGCTCTCTGCAGCCAGGAAGTAGCCATTTTTTTAACACGATTCGCCGCAAATAAATTTGGATTGAACCAAATTTTTTCAAAAGAATCTGCGAACCGGCCGAATAAAATTTTTTATAAATTCGCTCATCTCTAATCATGATGACTTATTATTGTAAGTTGAATGCCAATTAGCATTATTGTTTTGAATTCATAGTATAGTAAATTAAAAGTCCATTTTTGTATTTTGGGATGCTTTAAGTAAAATCTCCAAAACAAGAATGTATATATGTGGAAATTTTAAATTGTACTAATGTTTCAATCACTGCACCTAGTTATCATCCCTCCTTCACCTGTACCTAATATGCTATCTATCATCTATAAGCACTGATGGGTGCTGAGTGAATCTAAAACTTGTAATTGGAGTACTCTAGAAGCCTGATTATTGAGGCAAAGAAAGCTTTCATCACATAGTTTCATCACAATGCTAAACAGATATCTGAAGCATAAATAAGTACACTTAACCTTTTTCAAGAAATAGACCACAAATATGAAAAATGCCAGGCTATGTAAGAAATACTAGCACTATACTTTGCAATGTTTTAGTGTTTCAAAATGTTAGCTTTCTTACTTCATTTCTGTATAGTTTATAGTTTTCATATATTTAAAAAAAATATTACATTTCTGTTTTTAAATATATATTTATTTTAAAGGACTGTTCTCACTTCATATTTACACGTTTTATTTATATCTATTAAAATAGCGCTTACTCTAGAATAAGGGTCCTCTGGATAAATGAAGTGGCCATGACAGAACAATCACATCCAAGATCAAACTATTAAGTTATTTGCTTCTTCATCTTAATGGCATTAGCACATCTCTAGATCGCCCAACAACTACCTTCATATTTAAATAAGTGTTCTGGTTTGTATCAACATGCTTTAAAATAAACATTTATGAAGATAGCTTTAATTTTGTCATGTATCTCTTTTTTCTTTATTGCTCCTCTCTTCCATTCTGGGCTGTTTTCACATGACCATGTCCATGCAGCTCGTCCTTTTTTTGTGTTATGTTCATGGGCGTGTTAAAGCTACAACTGGGCAGTGATAAGGGAGTGTCTGTGTAACTAGCTGGTGGAAGAAGCTACAAACTATCTGGGCATTGTTAGAAGAGGTTCTAGAACTGTGGCAGAAAAAGAAAAAGTGCATTATGGGATTAGTTGGATACAACAACAAGAAGTGCTACATACAGAATGTAAACAAACATAAAAAAGTTAATAAATTAGAACAAAGAGCATTTATTGTAATTCAGTGTTGTAGAGGAGGAAATATGTTAAGTCACAAGTAGAGTTGAGCGAACATCTGGAACTTCGGGTTCGACGGGTTCGGCCGAACTTCACAAAAAAGTTCGAGTTCGTGATCCGAACTTGACCCGAACTTGATCCCGAACCCCATTGAAGTCAATAGGGACCCGGACTTTTGGGCACTAAAATGGCTGTAAAAAAGCCCCGAAAAGGGCTAGAGGGCTGGAAAAGGCAGCAAAATGTACCTAAGAGCATGTCACATAAATGTGGATAGGGAAATTACTTAAAATAACATAAAATAAAGAAAAATAATAAATAAACGTTCTAAACCTGAGCCCAAGTGAGTGACAGTGGCACCTGCCACCCAGTAAACAGAGGATGTGGCAGCAATGCCACCACATCTTTCAACTTCACCAAGCATTTCCACAGAATCCTATGGAAGCGTTCAGCTATCCATCTCCCAAACACTGGAGAGAAAGATGATGTACCCCCCTACCCACCCGCGATCCCTGGCTCTGAATGCCTGGATTTCAAAATTCCTGATCCTTTGAAATGCTGTCATTCTGTCTGGTGGAGAGTTTTAAAAACCTTATGGTGATGGCTGTCCCACAGTATGTGGTTCCCAGCCGCCACTACTTTTGCAGGTGAGCCATCCCTTCCCTGCACAACCAAGTGGCGACAAAATCAGGTGTGCACTGTGCAACGCTATCTGTGGCAACGTCCACATAACCACTAATAAGTGGAGCGGTAAATACGGGCAGGAAAGTAATATCTCCCTAACAACACACTGGGTAAATGTAGTGGCGGCTGGCCCAGAGGCGTATAGCATTTTTGTGAATGTCCTTCCGCCCCGAGGATTTCAGGGCCTTTCTCTTTTCCTCCTCTTGCCTCCTCCTCCTCCTACTCGGCTTCTTCCTCCTCTACCACCTCCTCATCCACTCAACATAACACCCTCACCACCAACAGCAGCAGAGCCAGGGGGAAACGACAGCAGGCTTTTTTAAAACATGTGTGTTTGTGGGACAAACCCCACCGCGCAGGAGCTGTGGACGGATTATTGGTTGGTGCCACTGAGCCTCCAGCCCGGCCTGGTGTTGTGCGATAATGGGCGAAATATCACAGCAGCTCTGGGCCTAGCCGGTTTGACGCACATTCCCTGCCTGCCACATGTGCTAAATTTGGTGGTGCAGAAATTCCTGAACAAGGACAGTGAAAATCAATTAAGTTAATCCAACACTTATATTCTGGTTGCACAAATTCACTTTTATTGTTGCCCAAGAACCCCTACGGCCTGAACTGCAGTTGTGACAAATAATTTTATTTAATTTGTTGGTTAGATTGTCGGTTAACATTTCCACAGCCATCAGGACTTTTTGTAATATATTGGAACAAAAACTATAGGAACATTAGGAAAACTATAAGGAACATTTCAACAAGAGAAAATTAACCTGAACAGTCTCACACCCTACACACATAACACCCCCACCCCCCCTTTCCCTCAAACCATTAACACACTATTTACAAATTTCCTTAAAAATACTTAAAAACTGATTAAAATAACTATAATGCAGCTAAACTAACTATATAATCAAACAAAACGATATTCACGCCTTATCCTTAACTTAAGGCCAGACAAATACAAGTGGTTCAGAGGGTCAGTTCCTGCACCAAAATAGGCCCTGGCCTGGAACACAATTGTCCAGCCAGGGCACAGTTCTGGAGGATGAGTAGGAGTAGGAGGAACCGTGTTCTCAGCAGGGTGGCACCCAAGCCAGCTCACAGGCATCACTGGAGCGTGGCTGGGGGATACAGAGGATACAGATGATATACCTCCCTCAAAGAGGACAGCTTGTCCTTGCCTCTGGGCAGCCTGGCACACATGTGCGACTACATGGTGCATTGTCTGCGCAACGACCGCCGAATTACAGCCACATTCTAACTTGTGCTGACTACTGGGTGGACACCCTGCTGGATCCCCATTAGAAGGACAACGTGCCATCCTTAATTCCCTCACTGGAGCGTGATAGGAAGATGTGCCCGCTAGTAGACACGCTGCTGATGGCATTCACACCTGACACCGGGGACTCAGTGGAAGCACAAGGTGCAGGCAGAGGTGGAGGAGGAAGCAGTTGACAACGCACCCTGGTCACTACCAGCACCTCAGAAGGCAGGGTTAGCATGGGCTAAATGTGGAAAAGCTTTGTCATCACGCCACAACAACCAGCATCACCAGCAGATATTGAACGTCTTAGCAGGAGGCAGCATTTCAGCAACATGGTGGAACATTACACGTACTGACTGATGGGTCTGCCCAGGGGCATAGCAACAGGGGAAGCTATTGCTTTGGGGCCCTGAAATAGAGGGGGCCCACCCAGGAGGAGAAGGAGGAAGACTAAAAGACTCTGTTAGGGCCCCCTCAACAGTATTATACAATTAAATTATATACTATATATTATATACAGTGGCAGTATAGACAGTGTAGAAAACAGAAGGAACAGCTGCCGGGCCTGGTCTGAGAGAGCAATCTTTAGTAGCCACAGGAATGGCAGCATGAAAGAAAGGGGTTGCACAAAAATTACTGGGGGCGAGGGGCCCTATTCAAAAATTTTCCGTGGTGAGCAATCTTTTCTAGCTACGCCACTGGGTCTGCCCCAATAAACTTCTGGGTCTTAAAATTGGGCTCATGGGCTGAGGTTGCCCTTTACGCCTTGGAGGTGCTGGCCTACCCTGCAGCCACGGTATTGTCTGAACGTGTGTTTAGCATGGCTGGGGGCATTATCACAGACGAGCACAGCCGCCTGTCCGCAGACAATGTGGGCAAGCTTTCGTTTATTAAAAAGAACCAGGCATGGATCCCACAGGACTTGTTCGTACCTTATTCAGAATAGACATGTATACCGGCCTCACCAAACCATTGTTATACTACAGTGCACTTACACTTTGTTTTATTTTTTATATTTCCCAGTGTTTTGGGGTCTACCCCAATTTATTTAAAAAAATAAAAAATAAAAAACCTGTTGTTGGCGACTACCTTTGGCTTCACAGCCAAAATAGGCTTTATGGTATGCAACAATGTAACCGCCAATTGTAAGTTCCCTGTCAGTTATCCAGTGCAGGGGTTTTGTACCCGGCAAAAATGGTAATATTGCACTCAACAATTTAAAAGAGGATAATTCAAATTTTCAGTCCCTGTCACCTATGCAAAGCAGGGATTTGTACCCGGCAAAAATGGTAATATTGCACCCAACAATTTAAGAGAGGATTATTCAAATTTTTGGTCCCTGTCACCTATGCAGAGGAGGGGTTTTGGACCCGGCAAGAATGATAATATTTCACCCAACAATTTAAAAGAGTATTGTTCAAATTTTTGGTCCCTGTCACCTATGCAGAGCAGGGGTTTGTATCCGGCAAAAATGGCAATATTGCACCCAACAATTTAAAAAAGGATTTTCCGCAATTTCGGTCCCTGTCACCTATGCAGAGCAGGGTTACTTGACAGCAAAAAATTGCAATATGTCAACCCCTGAATTCCCAGATGGATTAACTATATTATTGTCCCCGTCACATATGCAGCGCAGGCCGCAAAGGTAATTCCTGGCCTAAAAAAATATGATTTTTTCACCAGCCATGGATTTAAGTGGTATATTTTGGGGTGTAGGACCTCATTGTTCTCAACATCATCTTCCACCCAGTCTTCACCCCTGCCCTCTTTGTCAGTCTGCACATCGCAGAAAGCCGCAGCAGTTTGCACTTGTGTTTCATCATCATCAGAGACGTGGTGCAGTGGTCTTCCCCTATCCTCATCCTCAAACTTAAGTGGTTGGGAATCCCTGCACTCAATCTCTTCCACTTCTGGGGCAGGACTATGGTTATGGCCCTGGGAAACCCTGCCAGCAGAGTCATCAAAAAGCATATGAGACTGCTGCATTTAACTGCCAATAGTCAACAATTAAGTTCGCTAATAGTAAGGCAGTGCCCGTGTCATAAGCAGAATACATTTCTTTAGGTCACACAATAGTGTAACGGAGCAATTCAATACAATTACTTCACTATCAACAAAAATTAGATTTTTTAAACCAACAATGTAAAAGCAGAAGTTAACGGTTTTATTTGACTGTCAGAAATGCAGCGTACACCGAAAATGTGCTATCTACCACAAAAGCAGTGTGTCTGCAACCAACTATGTAATTACGGAGTTCAAAAGGTTACTTAAATTGACTGAAATACAGGGTAGGCCTCAGATCTGCTATGTAGCACAAAACCAGTGTTTATTGCAACAAACTACAGAAATGCAGTATTTCACTGTTGAAATTTAAAATAGGTAATTGTGCGGTGTATGCAAAACAGCTGTGTGGACAAACAATACCGGTTTATTTCCCCAAAATACACCAATGCAGTATTTCACTGCTGAAATTTAAAATAGGTATTTGTGCAATATATGTAAAACTGCTGTGTGGACCAACAATACCAGTTTATTTCCCCAAAATACACAAATGCAGTATTTCACTGCTGAAATTTAAAATAGGTATTTGTACGTTGTATGCAAAAGTGCTGTGTGGAACAACAATACCGGTTTATTTCCCCAAAATCCACCAATGTAGTATTCCACTGCTAAAATTTAAAATAGGTATTTGTGCGGTTTATTCAAAACTGCTCTGTGGATCAACAATACCGGTTTATTTACCCAAAATACACCAATGCAGTATTTCACTGCTGAAATTTAAAATAGGTATTTGTACGGTGTATACAAAACTGGTCTGAGGACCAACAATACGGGTTTCTTTCCACAAACATTCACAAATGCAGTATTTCACTGCTGAAATTTAAAATATGTATTTGTGCGGTGTATGCACAAGTGCTCTGTGAACCAACAATACATGTTTCTTTCCCCAAAATACACAAATGCAGTATTTCACTGCTGAAATTTAAAAAAGGTATTTGTGCGATGTATGCAAAACTGCTCTGTGGACCAACAATACGGGTTTCATTCCCCAAAATACACTAATGCAGTATTTCACAGCTGAAATTTAAACATAGGTATTTGCTGCTGTGTATGCAAAACTGCTCTGTGGACCAACAATATGGGTTTCTTTCCCCAAAACACACTAATGCAGTAATTCACTGCTGAAATTTAAAATATGTTTTTGTGCGTTGTGTGCCCAAGTGCTATAGCACCACAATACAGGTTTTTGCCCCCAACTACAGAAATGCACTATGTAACCCCTAAATTATAAAATCGGTAATGTAGGGGACTTGACCTGCCAGAAAAAAGGGATTTTTCCTTCACTGAGCTACTTAAAAAGGAATAGACTGATGTCCTTGGCAGGCTGGCACACATGCAGGTCACATGCAGTTCCAAGGACACTGCAGTTGCTAAAATGGCCGCCGATCTCCACCTCAGTAACAGATGGATTAAAAAAATTATTTTGCAGTATCACTGGGTTCAGGGAGGGGTACAAAAATCTAGGATAGCAGTAGCACCCTCCCTCCCTCAATATTTGCTGTAGCTTGAAGATTTCACACCACCAAGTTCAACAGATTTATTTCCTAATCTCCCTGAGAGCACCGGCAGCAACCTGTCCCTACACTAAGATCAGCAGAGTGACGTGCGGCACTACGTGACTCCAGCTTATATAGAGGCTGGGTCACAGAGGCTGTGATGGCTTCTTAGGGCAAAGTAGTGAAATGCTTGCTGATTGGCTGCCCTGCAGCCTTTCAAAAAGCGTGAAGAGATCGCTGAACAACGAACCCGAATCCAAACTTTTACGGAAATGTTCGGGTCCGGGTGCGAAAAATCATTAAGTTCAGTATGAACCCGAGTATTTTGCTAATAAAGATAGCCTTTATATGGCACAATAACCTACAGTATGTTTAAACTGGTTGAAGTCATATTATTTGCACTGTAAACTAGCAGGGTTTTTTGTTTGCTCATAACTCAATTTTTATCTACTATATACCCATACTCTAATTCTGTCCACCTCCCATCCTTGTATAGGATAAGCCAGCAGGATGATTGTCTCCTGGGGTAGATGGCATACTGTAGAAGGCATGCAATAAGATGGTAGTTCACACAGCAGCTTGGTTGAAACCGACCACAACTAGTTTTATTATCATGTTAAAATAACAGAAAGAAAATAAAACAAGCAAAATAATAAAGTATGCCTCTCTGGCAGTAACTAAACATGAACTGTTCATAGATAACATAGTATAGGTCTAGTACCTGGTACCAAATGAAAAACATTAGCAATGCAGTCTGTACAACCTGATATACATAGGTCCGTGTTCTCATACTGTGGGTTCACAGCACTCCTTTCCCCAGACTGGACTTTGTCTGAGAGGCTTACATTTATTTTTTATTTTTAAAGAGCTTGCCTTGGTGGCTCCTAATGAGCCAGCACAAAATGACGAGTGGATTAAGTAGAGTTGGGAGCCGACCCTTCTCTCCTCCAACTCTGGCAATCCAGGCCAATTACCAAGCTTTTGACCAAAACCTAAGCTCTCTGTCTCTTCTAAATGAAATCCCTGGTTGCCTTCTGGTGATGCTACAAATTTAGAAAAAACTGTATTTTCCATCGGCAACTTTTCCCCTTGGTCTGTCATACCATCTAATACAAATGTACAAACTGTAGTGTTCTCATATATATAATTGTGGCATTTTCTTTTACATACCATATCATACAAGTGTGATGTCTTGCAATGCTTTTAAGCAGGGGCAGAGACAGTCCCATGATCTTAGGAGCTTAGCATAGAACACCTCAAATCTCTTTAATCATTTAACCCATTTAATGCAATTCAGTCCCTTTTGTATTTTGTACATTATAACCTCTTAAGTACCTCTTGAGCTGCACCACAGTGGCCAAGACCATACAGTGGTTTAACAAGACAGATTCCAGTCAGAAGAGGCGTCGCCAAAGTCGACCAAAGTAGTTTAGCGCACATGCTCAGTGTCATATCCAGGGGTTGTTTTTTTAAAAATCGATATATAAGTGTTGCCAGCATTGCTGCAGAGGTTAAAGGGGGGGGGGGGTCAGCCTGTCAGTGCTCAGACCATCCGCTGCACACTGCATCAAATTGATCTGCATGGCTGTTGTCCCAGAAGGAAGTCTCTTCTAAAGATGATGCACAAGAAAGCCTGCAAACTGTTTTCTAAAGACAAGCAGACTAAGGATTTGGATTACTGGAACCATGTCCCATGGTCTGATGAGACCAAGATAAACTTATATGGATTAGTTGGTGTCAAGCGTGTGTGGCGGCAACCAGATGAGGAGTACAAAGATAAGTTTTCCTTGCCTACAGTCAAGCATAGTGTCCTGGTTTGGGGCTGCATGAGGGCTGCCGTCTGTGGGGAGCTACAGTTCATTGAGGGAACCATGAATACCAACATGTGACATACTGAAGCAGAGCATGATCCCCTCCCTTCAGAAACTAGGCCACAGGTCAGTATTCCAACATGATAACAACCCCAAACACACCTCCAAGATGACCACTGCATTGCTAAAAGAAACTGAGGGTAAAGGTACTGGACTGGCCAAGCATGTTTCCAGACCTAAACCCTATTGAGAATCTGTGGGGTATCCTCAAAATGAAGTTGGAGGAGAGCAAGGTCTCTAACATCCCCCAGCTTCATGATGTCATCATGGAGGAGTGGAAGAATATTCCAGTGGCAACCTGTGAAGCTCTAGCAAACTCCTTTCCCAAGAGAGTTAAGGCAGTGCTGGAAAATAATGGTGGCCACACAAAATAATGACACTTTGGCACAATTTTGCTATTTTCACTTAGGGTTGTACTCCCTTTTGTTGCCAGTGGTTTAGACATTATTGGCTGTGTGTTGAGTTATTTAGAGGTCACACCAAATTTACACGGTTATACAAGCTGTACACTGACTACTTTACATTGTATCAAAGTGTCAAATCTTCAGTTTAGTCCCATGAAAAGATATAATAAAATAATTACAAAAATGTGAGAGGTGTACTCACTTTTGTGAGATACTGTATATTTTTTACATATAACCAGCCTGTAGGACATATGTGCCATGGTTCATCATTGAGGAAACCTAGTCAATATTTTTTTCTAACTGCTAAAGATAATATTAGGGGACATTTTGGTTAATAGATGCTGCACAGATAGTGTTGATAATTGGGGCATTATGAACTAGCCTATTCATTTACAGTACATGAGTGGTTGGAGGAACATATGTGTAAATATTTGCAAACCTTCCCTCTGTTTATCATATACTGTATGTGCAGAATTTCAATGATCTTTATGCACCCAGCTTCAAAAAGTTTGTGATGTACAGTAGTCATTTCATTTGACAGTTACCCCATGGGGATTATTGTCTAGTCCTACATTTATTATGTTTATGGCTGAACTTTCCATATGTTTGTAATATACTGTTTCCCTACAGACCATACTTCACAAATGGATGTGAATATCCCTAGTGTCGGAAAAGGCCAAAGATATATTTTTCTTTCTATCTTTAACAGTATTTATCTATTCACTTTCCGATTCCTCAAATTCCTATTTATTTTAAATATTCATTAAGCATAGAACACTATGACATGGTTATGAATTTAGAGTAATTTACTATGAAATATCCAGTATTTATTTAAGTTGATATTAATGCTTATTAACAAGTAGGTGAGTAGGGTTACTTTGCAATAGAATAAGGAATGCACTTTAAATTTTTAATGTCTCTAATAGTCACCTTTAATCACTGCACTTCCAATCGGAGTGTTACTCCTTTAACCCACGTTTTTGTGCTTTGCTGCAAAAAAAATTATCCATGTTGCGATAAATTATAGTGAATACAATGCTTCATTTTCCAGTTAAAATGAGTAGACTTATTACTTTATAATAGCAGTTTATATTTAATTATACAAATCCTAAATAAGACGTCACCTAGGATATAAAAATAAATTCATAGCACTTTACTTGTCCTGGGGGGAAATTCCATTACAATCCTCACTTTTCACTTTTCCATTATGAACTTGGCAGTGTCTAATGTTGTCTGTGGAGACTATGTTGTGCTTGCTTCATGTGAGCCAAACATTTTCCCATGGTGGTATTATCCAGAAGGTGTATGTTGTGTATGATGCCTGTGTACAGGACCAAGCAAATAATTTAAGGGAACCAAGTGAAATGCTCCATAAAAATGACATTCCAATTAAATGTAGTGTTAACACCACAATGCATGTTTCAAATATATATATATATATATATATATATATATATATGCGCACAGCATATAGTCTAAAACTATACAACATCTAAATGTTAAAAAACAATAGATAATAATGGAGAGACACAAGTTGCTGGAGCAGTGCCATGCTACTCTGGCTATATTGCTACTGGTGTAATATACTTGTCTTGGAGGAAGGAAGCTGCAGCAATGCATGTTGTTTCTATAGTTTGCACTTTTTTGGACCTAGATTTAGGACATACGTAAGAGATAACTTTAAAAACTACTATATCAACCAATCACAGACATGCAATGTTTTCCCTTTTACTTGCTGAACACAAGCCAGTGTTCTCATATAAATATGCATAAATAACTAAAAAGATTACACCTCAACAATTGCACTGTACACCCTTACATATGCAAATAAAATGATCCTTTACCTAAGAGTACAGGAGCAGTGTGGGGAACAGTATGAGGCAGAAGTAGCCTATATTTATGCCAGAACTCTGAACTACTGTGTATATCTAATCTCACTAGTAGTGATGAGCGAGCATGCTTGGCCAAATATCTGTTCGTTATGCTCGGCACATGGCGGTGCTTGAGTCTCCGCCCCGCACATTTTGCGGGTTTTAAGCAGCCAATAAAGGTGAAGGAAGGTACTGACCTCACTGCAATGCCAGTAGTCATGTTGGCTGCTGGCATTACAGTGATTGGCTGGGCGGAACGCATCATGTGAAGACGCATGTTCGGCTCAGACATAGACAGGGAGAGCATCTGGTAGGAAGGGAAAGAGAACAGGGAGCGAATTTCAGGGCCTTTAGTTAGAGAAAGCTTTTGAAAGATCCAAAAGTCCTTTTAGGAATTATTGTGTGTGTGTGTGTGTGTGTGTGTGTTTTAGATCAAAAATACATTTAACAGCAATGTCAGATACATCCATGCTAAGGAAGGGACAGATAGTGCAGGGAGATAAATTTGCTGTATTTAATGCCAAAAGCTTTTCAAAGAACCCAAAATCCTTTTAAAGCTACTATGTGGGTTTTAGTGATGAGCGGCAGGTGCCATATTCGATTTCGACAAAATTCGCGAATATTCGAAAGAATATTCGTTTCATATTCGTCGAAATCGAATATTTGTCATTATTCTAGTTATCGCGATTAATATGCGATTTAAATAATCGCGTATTGCGATTTTAACTTAAGGCTACTTTCCTATTGGTTTCATATCTAGAATTATAGCGAAGATGACGAATATGACGAATGTATTCGTCATATTCCTCAAAACGAAGATAACGAAGTATTCTCCATCTTCGTTTTAGCAACCTATTCGTCAACTTCGCTAATTCTAGCAATCAAATAGGAAGGTTGACTATAGAGACAACTGTGTTTAATTCGCTATGCGATTATATAATTTTTTTTTAATAAATAGAATAATTATAATAAATTATATTAAGTAATATAATTATTCTATTAAAAAAAAATAATCGCATAGCGAATTTAACACAGCTGTCTCTATAAACCTTCCTATTTGATTGCTAGAATTAGCGAAGTTGACGAATAGGTAGCTAAAACGAAGATGTAGAATACTTCGTTATCTTCGTTTTGAGGAATATGACGAATACATTTGTCATATTCGCTATTCGCTAATTCTACCAAGCCAACCATAAACTTCCGAGCTCATGGAGCGTCCCCATCACCATGGGAACGTCTCCATATACTAAAATGTACTGTCGGATTTGAGGAATTACGTTGAAATAGCAATGCGATTAATTCAAGTTATATTAATCGCATTGCGATTTCAACTTAGAGCTGGGTTTATAATGGGTCAGCTTGCTAGAATGAACAAAGTTAACGAATATGGAATATAGCAGCAGTGCTAAGTTGAATTCGCAATGCGATTAATTTAACTTGAAGTAATCACATTGCGATTTCAACTTAGCACTGCTATCTTACATAGGCTAGAATTAACGAATATGAAATATAGCACTAGCAGTGCTAAGTTGAATTCGCAATGCGATTAATTTAACTTGAAGTAATCGCATTGCAATTTCAACTTAGCACTGCTAGTGCTATATTCCATATTCGTTAATTCTAGCCTATGTAAGATAGCAGTGCTAAGTTGTAATCGCAATGCGATTAATATAACTTGAATTAATCGCATTGCGATTTTAACGTAATTCCTCAAATCCAACAGTACATTTTAGTATATGGGGACGCTCCATGAGCACGGAAGTCGGCAGAAGCGGCAACAGGCACTGACTAGAGCAGCCAGGAAGCCAGGAATCCTCAGGACAGGTAAGAACTACTTTTGGGAAGTGGGAAAGAAAAAAATATAACAAAAAAAAAAAAATGAATATTCGAAATAGCGAATTTATAGCGCTATATTCAAAATATTCGCAAATTAGCGAAGTGCCGATATTTGCTAAAAAAATTCGCTATTCGAATATTCGCGCTCAACACTAGGGTTTAACAGCAGCACAATATTTTTATTTTTTTTATATTTATAACTATTAGTGACATATACTGTACATCATTCGCAGACTGACTCTTTAATAATCTGGGTCACATCTAGTGTCCATAATCTGTGGTGGTCTCTGTAACCAATACTGTCCTGCATCATAAAATACTATCTTTATCACAAATTCCAATAATCTGGTGCTAATATAGTGTCTGTAATTTGTGGTGTTCTATATCAAATACTGAACTGCATCTGAAAACAGTGTGTATATTACAACTTCCATTAATCTGGGACTAGTATAGTGTCCAAAATCTGTTGGTTTTTGTATCCAATACTAAACAGCACCTAAAAACACTGTCTCTATTATAACTTCCAATAATCTGGGCCAAGTATAGTGTCCAAAATCGGTTGTTTTTTGTAACCAATACTGAACTGCATCTAGAACCACTGTCTACATAAAAAATTCCATTAATCTGGGCCTAGTATAGTGTCCAAAATCTGTTGGTTTTTGTATCCTATAATGAACTGCATCTAAAAACACTGCCTATATTACAAATTCCATTAATCTGGGCCTAGTATAGTGTACAAAATGTGTGGGTTTTTGTATCCAATACTGAACTGACTCTAAAAACACTGCCTATATTACAACTTCCAATAATCTGGGCCTATTGTAGTGTTCAAAATCTGAGGGTTTTTGTATCATATACTGAACAGCACCTGAAAACTGTGTGTATATTAAAACTTCCATTAATCTGGGCATAGTAGAGTGTTCAAAATCTGTTGGTTTTTGTATCCAATACTGAACTGCATGTGAAAACAGTGTGTATATTGCAACTTCCATTAAACTGGGCCTAGTATAGTGCCCAAAATCTGTTGGTTTTTGTATCCAATACTGAACTGCATCTAAAAACACTGTCACCGCCGGTTCTGGGAGACGGTCGGTCAGAGGTTCCTCCCTGTCTTGTGTATGACGTTCTTTGTTTTGGTTTCACTTTGCTCAGTTCCTTTCTTTCCCTCAGCTGCCTCTTATCTTGATTAATTGGTTTGCTTTTTATTCTCTCCCTTACTGCTTCTCCTTGCGGTTTATATTCCTTCCTGGATGAAGTGTGTGCTGCTGGAGGCTGCAGTTGTTTTGCTCTAAGATAAGTGCATTCCGTTTACTTTGTGTTTTGTTTGCTGGCTTGATTCTAGGTGACCCTGACTCCCTCCGTATTCTGTGCAGGGAGCCGGTGGCCGTTCCCCTCACTACTATAGGGAATTCAGGTGTCACTCAGTTATAGGTACGAAGCATTTATTTGTCTACCACCGGGACCTGTACATGTGCTAAGTAGTTTGGGAGAGTTTTTAGGGATTTAAAGGGCCCTCCTATATTTTCCTTAGTTTGGGATCAAGCCAGTCTGCCGTTATTTATCAGTTCCTGCTAACTGTACTCCATCCTTGACATTATAAACCGCCATAACCGTCTCAAGCATGGATCCGGTTTCAGCCTTGATTGACCGCATGCAAGGTCTTTCTCTGGAGGTAGCAGATCTCCGTGAAAATGTTTCTCAGCTTCAGGTGACCGGTTCTGCTGGCGTTCATGGAGTTTGTTCTGAGCCTAAAATCTCTCTTCTGGATATGTTTTCCAGGGGTAGTAATTTTGTTTGCTTTAGAGAGGCTTGCAAACTACATTTTCGCTTACGTCCCCATTCCTCTGATGATGAGAAACAGAGGGTGGGGATCATCATCTCGCTGCTCAGGGATAACTCTCAGTCTTGGGCCTTTTCACTGCCGGCGGGGGCACGCTCCCTCCGATCGGTAGATTAATTTTTTATAGCCCTGGGTCAGATATATGATGATCCAGATCGTATTGCTCTGGCTGAATCTAAACTGCGTCTTTTATGCCAGGGTAAACAGTCCGCAGAGATATATTGTTCTGAATTTCGGAGATGGGCAGCTGGTACTGGTTGGAATGACGCTGCACTCCGAAGTCAATTTTGTCATGGTCTTTCTGAGAGATTAAAAGATGCATTTGCGTTTCATGAGAGGCCAGTGTCTTTAGAGTCTACCATGTCTCTAGCTGTTCGTATTGACAGGCGTCTGAGAGAGAGAGAGGAGACTACTCTTTCCTGTCATATTCAGCACAAGGACACCCTCCGTCGAGGACCCCTTTCAGCTGGGTTTAGTTGCCTCTGATACTAGAGGATTCAGCCCTCAGAGGAGGGTATGTTTCTGTTGTGGAGGTATTAACCATTTAGCTAATGTTTGCCCTTCTAGGAGGTTCATGGGCTTTTCTGAGGGTAATAAAAAGAAAAGGGTAAAGAAACCCTCTAAAAACTTTCCATTTGCTACAATTGGCAAGGTTAATGCGGAAATTGAAGATTTGCCGTTTGCTTGTAGTTCCCGTTTTCTCCTACCTGCCAGGGTGGCGCTACACAGCAAGAACATTGTTTGTGAGATTTTTGTTGATAGTGGAGCAGCTGTTAATCTCATTGATTTGCAACAACACATGGTTTCTAGGTGTGCACTTTGGAAAAAGCTATACCTGTTTTTTGCTATCGATTCCGCTCCACTTTCTCAAAAATCGTTAAAGGGCATAGTTTACAATATCCGTTTGACTGTGGGTGACACTAATGTTGAGGATGTGTCATGTTTTGTCTTAAGCAGATTACCTACTGCTCTAGGGTTGGGGCTACCCTGGCTCACTAAACATAACCCCACCATTGATTGGCAAGCAAGGCAAATAAATGATTGGAGTGAGTTTTGCAGAGAGAATTGCCTCACGGCCACTCGCGCACAGGTTTCTACCAAGACTGTACTTTCTTTTCTCTCTGAATTTTCTGATGTATTTTCCGAGAGTGGCGTCCCGGAGTTGCCCCCTCACCGGGAGTATGATTGTCCAATTAATCGGATTCCAGGCGCCAAGCTGCCTAAATTACGATTATACAATCTCTCTCAACCTGAGAGAGACGCCATGCGTACTTATATCTCTGAGAGCCTGAGAAAGGGACATATCAGACCCTCGAAGTCACCTGTTGCCGCTGGTTTTTTCTTTGTTAAAAAAAAAATGCTTCTTTAAGACCTTGTCTGGATTTCAGGGAGCTTAACCGTATGACGATTCGTGACCCCTATCCGCTTCCTCTGATCCCGGATTTGTTTAACCAGATTGTGGGGGCTAAAGTTTTTTCTAAGTTGGATTTAAGAGGGGCATACAACCTTGTTAGGGTCAGGAAGGGGGACGAATGGAAGACGGCCTTCAATACCCCGGAGGGTCATTTTGAGAACTTGGTTATGCCCTTTGGTTTGATGAATGCTCCGGCCGTCTTCCAACATTTTGTGAACAGCATGTTCTATCTTTTAATGGGGAAATTTGTACTGGTGTATCTAGATGACATTTAGATTTTTTCTCCTGATTTCAAGACTCATCGGGACCACCTATGTCAGGTCCTGCTGATTTTGCCAGAGAATAAATTGTACGCTAAACTGGAAAAATGTGTGTTTGTGGTTCCAGAGAATCAATTTCTTGGTTTTCTTCTCTCCGCTTCTGGTTTTCGGATGGACCCGGAGAAGGTCCGCGCCATGTTTGGTTGGGAACTTCCTGAAAATCAGAAGGCGCTGATGCGGTTTTTGCTAATTATTACAGAACGTTAATTTTGAATTATTCCTCTGTTGTTAAGCCACTCACTGATATTACTAAAAAGGGGGTGGATTTTTCCTCATGGTCGGAAGAGGCGCTTCAAGCCTTTTCTAGTATTAAAGAGCGTTTTGCTTCCGCTCCCATTTTGGTACAACCTGATGTCTCTCTACCTTTTATTGTTGAGGTGGATGCCTCTGAGGGGGGGGTGGGCGCGGTCTTATCTCAGGGTCCCTTTCCTGCTAAATGGCGACCGTGTGCCTTTTTCTCAATAAAGCTCTCAGCAGCAGGGAGTAAATAGGGAGTTGTTGGCCATCAAATTGGCTTTTGAGGAATGGCATCATTGGTTGGAGGGAGCCAGACACCCAATTACCGTGTTTACCGACCATAAGAATCTGGCCTATTTGGATTCAGCCAAGCTTCTGAACCGTGAGACAGGCCAGATGGTCCTTGTTCTTTTCTTGGTTTAATTTTGTTGTTACGTTCCGCCCTGGGGTTAAAAATGTGAAGGCGGATGCCCTTGCACGTTGTTTTTCGGGAGGGGGGAACTTTGAGGACCCAGGTCCCATTTTGGCTGATGGGGTGCTCGTCTCTGCTCTTTATCCTGATTTGGAGGCAGAGGTTCAGGCAGCCCAGGCAGAGGCACCTGATCTTGGTCCTCCTGGGAGGTTATTTGTGCCGTTTGCTTTGCGACACAAAGTTTTCTTAAATTTCAGGTCTCCAGGATTGTGAATTCCCGCATTATCCGTGGTTCTCTTCAGTACCTCGTTCATTGGGAAGGTTATGGTCCTGAGGAGAGGATGTGGGTCCCACTGGCGGACATTATGGCCACTCGTCTCATCAGGGCTTTCCATCAGTCTCATCCTGAGAAGGTCGGTTTTTGTATCCAATACTGAACTGCATCTAAAAACACTGTCACCGCCGGTTCTGGGAGACGGTCGGTCAGAGGTTCCTCCCTGTCTTGTGTATGACGTTCTTTGTTTTGGTTTCACTTTGCTCAGTTCCTTTCTCTCCCTCAGCTGCCTCTTAACTTGATTAATTGGTTTGCTTTATATTCTCTCCCTTACTGCTTCTCCTTGCGGTTTATATTACTTCCTGGATGAAGTGTGTGCTGCTGGAGGCTGCAGTTGTTTTGCTCTAAGATAAGTGCATTCCGTTTACTTTGCGTTTTGTTTGCTGGCTTGATTCTAGGTGACCCTGACTCCCTCCGTATTCTGTGCAGGGAGCCGATGGCCGTTCCCCTCACTACTATAGGGAATTCAGGTGTCACTCAGTTATAGGTATGAGGGCATGTATTTATCTACCACCGGGACCTGTACATGTGCTAAGTAGTTTGGGAGAGTTCTTAGGGATTTATAGGGCCCTCCTATATTTTCCTTAGTTTGGGATCAAGCCAGTCTGTCGTTATTTATCAGTTCCTGCTAACTGTACTCCATCCTTGACACACTGTCTATATTATTATTATTATTATTATTATTATTATTATTTATTTTTAGAGCGCCATTCATTCCATAGCGCTGTACATATCATAAGCGGTGCACATACATAATGCAGGCAATTGCCTTAAGCATGAGCGAGACAAGTTACTGACTGGTACAGAACGATAGAGGGCCCTGTCCGTGAGGGCTTACAATCTACATGGTAAGGGGGAAGGAGACAGTAGGCGAGGGTGAAGCTGGTCATGGGGGTATAGAGGCAGCAGTGTCACTGGTCGTAGGCTTGTCTGAAGAGGTGGGTTTTCAGGTTTCTTTTGAACGATTCCACTGTAGGTGAGAGTCTGATATGTTGGGGTAGCGAGTTCCAGAGTATAGGGGATGCACGGGAGAAATCCTGGAGGCGAGTGTGGGAAGGGGTGATAAGAGGAGAGAAGGAGGTCCTGTGAGGATCGAAGATTGCGTGTGGGGATCTATCGGGAAAGTAGCTCAGAGATGTAGGGAGGGGACCGGTTGTGGACGGCCTTGTATGTGTTGGTTAGTATTTTAAACTGAATTCGCTGGGCAATGGGGAGCCAGTGCAGGGACTGGCAGAGGGGAGAGGCAGAGGAGTAACAGGGGGAAGAGGTGGATTAGTCGGGCAGCAGAGTTGAGGATAGATTGTAGGGGTGCGAGAAAGCTAGATGGAAGGCCACAGAGGAGAATGTTGCAGTAGTCTAGGCGGGAGATGATGAGGGAATGTACAAGCATTTTGCCGATTCACAGTTGAGGAAAGGGCGGATGCGGGAGATGTTTTTGAGTTGGAGGCGGCAGGTGGTGGAAAGGGCTTGGATGTGTGGTCGGAAGGAGAGGGCAGAATCCAAGGTCACTCCGAGGCAGCGGACTTGGTTGACCGGGAGAGTGTGCAGTCATTGATTGTGATAGATAGGTCGGGGGGGAGGGTGAGCAAGATGGGGGAAAGATGATGAATTCTGTTTTATCCATGTTAAGTTTTAGAAAGCGAGAGGAGAAGAAGGAGGATATGCGAGATAGGCATTGTGGGATTCTGGATAGTAAGGTGGTGATGTCTGGACCAGAGAGGTAGATTTGTGTATCATCAGCATAAAAGTGATACTTAAAGCCATGGGACTCTATAAGCTGTCCCAGGCCGAAGGTGTAGATAGAGAAGAGCAGGGGTCCTAGGACGGAGCCTTGCGGGACACCAACAGAGAGGGAATGAGGCGAGGAGGTGGTGTGAGAGTGGGAGACGCTAAATGTCCGGTCTGTGAGGTATGATATGATCCAAGAGAGGGCCAGGTCAGTGATGCCAAGAGATGAGAGAGTTTTCAACAGAAGGGAGTGGTCGACAGTGTCAAAGGCAGAGGACAAGTCAAGGAGAAGGAGGACAGAGTAATGTTTTTTGGTTTTGGCATGTAGTAGGTCATTGGTTACTTTGGTGAGGGCAGTCTCAGTTGAGCGGTGGGGTCGGAAGCAAGATTGTAGCCGGTCAAAGAGGGAGCAGGAGGAGAGGTGAGAGGACAGTTCAGAATGGACATGTTGTTCAAGTAGCTTTGAGGCATATGGAAAAAGGGATATGGGGCGATAACTGGACAAAAAAGATGGGTCAAGTGAAGGCTTTTTTGAGGATGGGTTTAATGGTAGCATGTTTAAAGGCAGAGGGGAAGAGACCACAGGTTAGTGAGAGGTTGGAGAGATGAGTTAGGGCTGGGATAAACACTGTGGTGAGGTTAGGGATGAGGTGGGATGGGAGTGGGTCAAGTGAACAGGTGGTGAGATGGGATTTGGAGACTATAGAGGAGAGTTTTTCTTCTGTAATGGCGTAGAAGCTGGTTTTGGGAAAAGAGGACCGAGCAGCTGTGTGGAGGGTCTGTGGAGACTGTGTGTTGAATTTCTCTGATGTTGACTATCTTTTGTTTGAAGAATGTGGCAAAATCCTCAGCCGAGATGAGAGGAGAGGGTGGGGGCGCTGGTGGACGGAGAAGAGAATTAAAGGTGTTAAAAAGTTGTTTTGGGTTGTGTGATAGGGAAGATATGAGAGATGAGAAGTAGGCCTGTTTTGCATCAGCGAGTGAGGATTTGAAAATGAGGAGGCATTGCTTGTATGCGGTGAATTCATCTTTAGAATAGGATTTCTTCCATCGCCGCTCTGCAGCCCTGGAAGCTTGTCTGAGATTTTTGGTCAGGTTGGTGTGCCAGGGTTGTCTGTTGATTTTTCTTTTGTTGTGTGTAAGTGGAGCAATAGTGTCCAGAGTTGCACTTATTGTGGTGTTATATAGGGTGGTGGCAGTATCTGGGTCTTGGAGGGAAAAAATGGAAGAGATCGGCAGAAGAGAGTCGGAGAGCAAGCGAAAGTCAAGATGTTTAAGGTTCCTGCGGGGGTGTGCTAGTGTATGGACAAGGGGCGCAGCAGCAGAGACGAGTGAAGAGAAGGTGAGTAGGTTGTGGTCGGATAGGGGGAGAGGCGAATTAAAAAGGTTAGATTGGGAGCAGAGGTGGATAAAGATAAGATCCAGAGTGTGACCATCTCTGTGTGTGGGAGCGAAAGAGAAGAGAGTGATAGGAGTTTAGAGGCGGCTGAGTGGCAGGTGTCAATGGGGATGTTGAAGTCACCCATGATGATAGTGGGGATGTCAGCAGAAAGAAAGTGTAGGAGCCAGGTGTTAAGTGGTCAAGAAAGATGGTGGCTGGGCCTGGGGGACGGTAAATAACAGCTACTTGGAGGTTGGAGGGAGAGTAGATGCGAACAGAGTGTACTTCAAATGAAGTGGGTGCAATGGAGGGCGGCAGTGGAGTTGGGCTGTAGGAGCAGGTATCTGATAGGAGAAGACAAACTCCTCCACCATGTTTGCTGCCAGGGCGGGGGGTGTGAGTGAAGTGAAATCCACTATACGAGAGTGCAGCAGGGGAGGAGGTGTCGGAGGGTGTCAGCCATGTTTCTGTGAGACACAGAAAGGAAATTTTTTGAGAGATAAAGAGATCATGAATGTAGGACAGTTTGTTACAGACAGAGCGAGCGTTCCATAATGCTCCATCAAGAGGAACGAAAGGAGCAGGGGTCAGAGGAATGGTTATTAGGTTTAAGGGGTTGCAGAAATTTGTGGAATGAGATTTGTAGTAGGAAGTAGAGGTGATGGTGGGGATTTGTTGAGGGGGGCCTGGATTTGGTGAGATATCACCAGCAATAAGGAGAAGCAGAGAAAGTGTTAGTAGGTGAGAAAAAGAAAGGGCAGGGGGTATCTGTGTGTGTTTGGGAAGGAAGTGTTTTACGTTGCCAAACAAGTTTGTGCAATCAGTCAGATGAGAAGGTAAGATGGAGGGAGATATGAATAGTTCCTTGCTGGGTATATGGATGTGGGGGTATTTTAGGAGGTTTAGGAAAAGTGGGTAGAGTAGGATGAAAGATTGAAACATTGTTTACATTAACTTTTTGTAGTTACCTTTGGGTCCCTTCTGGTTCAATTCAGGTATAATTCTGTATCAGCACTTAGAATGTTGCACTTTGAAGATGTTGCAATGACCAAGGTCTATAATGACCTAAGAACTTAGATTTAGACCACTCAGTGTTCAATCGGGTGTGAAAAAGAGGGGAGGGGGCTACTTATGGCCATGCAATGTGAAGGAAACAGGAGGGGTGTGGATGATATCAGACTCTGGGAAAGCTGGATGTAGCAGTTAGCTTCAGAGTAGACATACCTGGAGAGGAGAGAATTGGGTGATGGTCAGTAGGCAGTGATGACAAAGTGGATTCCATATCCATAATATTAAATTCTGGTATAATTCGGTATCAGCACTTAGAATGTTGCACTATGAAGATGTTGCATGTTAGAATGACCGAGGTCTGGAATGACCTAAGAACTTAGATTTATACCAAACAGTGTTCAATCAGCTGTGAAGCATGTAGGAGGGTTAGAAGCTGAACCGAGGTCTGGAATGACCTAAGAACTTAGATTTATATCACTCAGTGTTCAATCAGCTGTGAACAAGAGGGGAGGGGGCTACTTATGGACAAGCAATGTGAAGGAAACAGGAGGGGTGTGGACGATATCAGACTCTGGGAAAGCTGGATGTAGCAGTTAGCTTCAGAGTAGACATACCTGGAGAGGAGAGAATTGGGTGATGGTCAGTAGGCAGTGAAGACAAAGTGGATTCCATATCAATAGTATTAAATTCTGGTATAATTCTGTATCAGCACTTAGAATGTTGAACTTTGAAGATGTTGCATGTTACAACTTCCATTAATCTGGGCCTAGTATAGTGTCCAAAATCTGTTGGTTTTTGTATCCAATACTGAACTGCATCTAAAAACACTGTCTCTATTATAACTTCCAATGATCTGGGCCTAGTATAGTGTCCAAAATCTGTTGGTTTTTGTACCCAATACTGAACTGCATCTAAAAACACTGTCTACATTAAAAATTCCATTAATCTGGGCCTAGTATAGTGTCCAAAATCTGTTGGTTTTTGTATCCTAAAATGAACTGCATCTGAAAACAGTGTGGATATTACAACTTCCATTAATATGGGCATCTATAGTGTACAAAATTTGTGGGTTTTTGTATCCAATACTGAACTGACTCTAAAAACACTGCCTATATTACAACTTCCGAAAATCTGGGCCTATTGTATTGTCCAAAATCTGAGGGTTTTTGTATCCAATTCTGAACAGCATCTGAAAACAGTGTGTATATTAAAACTTCCATAAATCTGGGCATAGTAGAGTGTCCAAAATTTGTTGGTTATTGTATTCAATACTGAAATGCATGTGAAAACAGTGTGTATATTACAACTTCCATTAATCTGGGCCTAGTATAGTGCCCAAAATCTGTTGGTTTTTGTATCCAATACTGAAGAGCATCTATAAACATTGTCTATATTACAACTTCCATTAATCTGGGCCTAGTATAGTGCCCACAATCTGTTGGTTTTTTAATCCAATACTGAACTGCATCTAAAAACACTGTCTATATTACAACTTCCATTAATCTGGGCCTAGTATATTGTCCAAAATCTGTTTTTGTATCCTATAATTAACTGTGTCTAAAAACAGTGTGTATATTACAACTTCCAATAATCTGGGCCTATTGTAGTGTCTAAAATCTAAGGGTCTTTGTATCCAATACTAAAGAGCGTCTGAAAACAGTGTGTATATTAAAACTTCCATTAATCTGGGCCTAGTATATTGTCCAAAATCTGTTGGTTTTTGTATCCTATAATGAACTGTATCTAAAAACAGTGTGTATATTACAACTTCCATTAATCTTGGCCTAGTATAGTATCCAAAATTTGTTGGTTTTTGTATCCAATACTAAACTGCATCTAAAAACACTGTCTATATTATAACTTCCAATAATCTGTGACTAGTATAGTGTCAAAATCAGTTGGTTTTTGTATCCAATACTGAACTGCCTCTAAAAACACTGCCTATATTACAACTTCCAATAATCTGGGCCTATTGTAGTTTCCAAAATCTGAGGGTTTGTGTATCCAATTCTGAACAGCATCTGAAAACAGTGTGTATATTAAAACTTCCATTAATCTGGGCATAGTAGAGTGTCCAACATTTGTTGGTTATTGTATCCAATACTGAACTGCATGTGAAAACTGTGTGTATATTACAACTTCCATTAATCTGGGCCTAGTATAGTGTCCAAAATCTGTTGGTTTTTGTATCCTATACTGAACTGCATCTAAAAACACTGTCTACATTAAAAATTCCATTAATATGGGCCTAGTATAGTGTCCAAAATTTGAGGTTTTTGTATCCAATACTGAACTGCCTCTAAAAACATTGCCTATATTATAACTTCCAATAATCTGGGCCTATTGTAGTGTCCAAAATCTAAGGGTTTTTGTATCCAATACTAAAGAGCGTCTGAAAACAGTGTGTATATTAAAACTTCCATTAATCTGGGCCTAGTAGAGTGTCCAAAATTTGTTGGTTATTGTATCCAGTACTGAACTGCATGTTAAAACAGTGTGTATATTACAACTTTCATTATTCTGGGCCTAGTATAGTGTCCAAAATTTCTGGGTTTTTGTATCCAATACTGAACTGCCTCTAAAAACACTGCCTATATTACAACTTCCAATAATCTGGGCCTATTGTAGTGTCCAAAATCCGAGGGTTTTTGTATCCAATACTGAACAGCATCTGAAAACAGTGTGTATATTATAACTTCCATTAATCTGGGCCTAGTATAGTGCCCACAATCTGTTGGTTTTTGTGTCCAATACTGAACTGCATCTAAAAACACTGTCTATATTACAACTTCCATTAATCTGGGCCTAGGATAGTGTCCAAAATCAGTTGGTTTTTGCATTCTATACTGAACTGCATGTAAAAACACTGCCTATATTACAACTTCCAATAATCTGGGCCTATTGTAGTGTCCAAACTCTGTGGATTTTGTATCCAATACTGAATTGCATCTAAAAACACTGTCTAAATTACAACTTCCATTAATCTGTGCATAGTGTAGTGTCCAAATATGTTGGTTTTTGTATCCAATACTGAACTGCATGTGAAAACATTGTGTATATTACAACTTCCATTAATCTGGGCACAGTGTCTTGTCCAAAATATGTGGGTTTTTGTATCCAATACTGAACTGCATCTGAAAACAGTGTCTACATTATAACTTCCATTAATATGGGCCTAGTATAGTGTTTAAAATTTGTTGTTTTTTGTATCCAATACTGAACTGCATCTAAAAACACTGTCTATATTACAACTTCCATTAATCTGGGCCTAGTATAGTGTCCAAAATCTGTTGGTTTTTGTATCCTATTCTAAACTGCATCTAAAAACAGTGTGTAAATTACAACATCCATTAATCTGGGCTTAGTATATTGTCCAAATCTGTGGTGCTCTGTAACCAATACTGTCCTCCATCAGAAAACTGTGTGTTTAGCGGACAGTTAAACAATCTGCGCCACATCTACAGACAAAACCATTATTATGAAGAAGGCGAGCACAAAGGGACGGGGAAGTGGGCTTGATGCTAATGGTGCAAGCAGAGGACATGGCCCTGGGCGCAATAAAAAAGGGTCCTGCTGCCAGTGCACCAGAAGAAAAAAAAAATCCACCTTTCCCAGCTTCATGTCCAACTTTAGCTAGGTTGCGCAGGACAACACTGTCCAAGTCAGACCAGTGCAAACAGGTGGTCGGTTGGATTGCTGAAGATAATGCTTGCAGTCGGTTAAGCACCACCCTCTGTTCCACTAAATACAGTTTCTGTAGCAAAGAGTCTGGTCAACCGAATCCTCACTCTGATTCTCCTTCCTCCCACCATGTCGAGTCTTGCCAAACAAGTGATCCCACACTCGGATATTCACATAACCTCTTTTCATCGCCAGTTCTTGGTTTGGCCCTTGCGCCCAGCCCGCTTGAAGAGGGACCTGAGCTATTTTGCCCTGATTCCCAGCCTCTTGAGCCTTCACAGTCTCAAGAAGATGACGGTGGTGAACGGCAATCAGTCGTTCACGACGTGGATGATGATGAGACACAGTGTTCAATCACTGAGGTTGTGGTTAGGTCAAGTCAGAAGGATGAGAAGAGTGAGTAAGTGGAAGAGGAGGTGGTGGACGAGGAAGACACTGACCCAACATGGGAAGGTGAAAAGCCGAGAAAGGACAGCAGTACAGAGGGGGAGGGATCTGCAGCACCGCAACAGTCTGGATGAGGCAGTAGGGTTGCAAAAGAATGAAGTCGGCCCATACCAAACAGGCCCGCAACCGTTACATGGAGAACCCCCATGCATAAATCTACCTTGCCAAGGGGTAGGTGTTCCGCAGTATGGTGCTTTTTTGAGGAAAGTGCAGACGACAAAAGAGTGGTACTTTTCAACCTGTGCCGTACCAACATGAGCCGTGGCATGAACACTAGCAACCTCACCACCAGCAGCATGACCTGCCACATGGCATCCAAGCACCCTAATAAGTGGGCCGAATGCCTGGGTCCACAATCTGGTTCTGCAGGTCACACCCCTGCCTCCTCTTCCCCTGTGTTATGCACTGCTGTCCTATCCAATGTCAAAGGCTCAGGCCCGGATGCCCCTCGCCCTACACTTGTACCTTCGCATGAACCGTCAGAAACAACATCCACTTCCCTGTCCCAGCACAGCGTGTTGTTGATAATGTTGATAACACAGGCATTTTAACACAAGCAAAAATACCCACACAACACAGGCCAAAGCACTAAGTGCGCAACTTTCGAAATTACTGGTATTGAAATGTTGCCATTTAGGCTTGTGGACACCAAGGCCATCCGCAGCCTAATGTCAGCGGCCGTCCCTCGGTACAGAGTCCCCAGCCGCCACTATATTTCACGGTGTGCCATGCCCGCCTTACACCAGCATGTGTCCCAGAACATCACCCGTGCCCTAACCTATGCACTTAATGGGAAGGTCCACCTCAACACGGACACATAGACAAGTGGTCGTGGCCAGGGACACTACATTTCCCTGACCACACACTGGGTGAATGTGGTGGAGGCCAGAAGTGAATCGTACCCTGGGATGGCACAGGTGCTACCCTGGGCCCTACGTCCATCAGGGTCTCCGCCAACAGCTATGTTACTGGCTCCAACCCCCACTTCTACTCCTCCACTGCCTCCTCCTCCACTTCCACCTACAACAGCAGTCAGTCATCAGTTGGTAGCTGGAGGCAGTGTAGCACTGCTGTGGGTAAGGGTCAACAGGGCCGTGCTGAAGCTGATCTGCTTAGGGAACAAACAGCACACCGCTGCAGAGCTGTGGCAGCGTATAAGGGACCAGACCGAGCTGTGGCTCTCACCACTCAACCTAGAAACAGGCGTGGTTGTGTCTGACAATGCCAGTAACTTGGTGGCGGCTTTGGAGCTCGGCAACCTGACACACATCCCATGCCTACCCCACATCTTAAACCTAGTGGTCAGCGGTTTATCAAAGCCTACCCCAATTTGCAAAAGCTACTAGTGAAGGTGTGCCCCGTGTGTGCCCATTTCCACAAGTTGTTTGTATGTTCAGCCGGTCTGTCAATGCTGCAGTATCGCATGCGACTTCCAGCTCACCGACTGTTGTGCGACGTGAGCTCATGGTGGAACTCTACGTTCTACATGTTGGCCAGGCTTTGTGAGCAGCAAAGCGCAGTTGTGGAATACCACAACTGCCCTCCAGTCAACTGCCACTATTCATAAGCGAGTAGTGGGCATTGATGTCAGACCTCAAAACTGTGATGAATCCACACAGATGGTTAGTGTCGATAACTAGTGTTGAGCGAACAGTTCGAAAATCGTTCGGGTCCGTACCGAATTTTGGGGTGTCCGTGGCACGGACCCGAACCCGGACATTTTCAAAAAAGTTCGGGTTCGGGTCCGGTGTTCGTCGATTACTTCCCGCTTTCTGAAGGGCTGCACAGCAGCCAATCAGCTAGCGTTTTACTTCTTGCCCTAAGAGCCCATCACAGCCATGCCTACTAATGGCATGGCTGTGATTGGCCAAGTGCAGCATGTGACCCAGCCTCTATTTAAGCTGGAGTCACGTAGCACCGCACGTCACACTGCTCTGACTAGTGTAGGGAGAGGATGCAGCTTCTGTGAGGGCGAGATAGGCAGGGATAAAGAAGCGATGAATGATCTACCTTTCTACACCTGTGCATCAGAACAACTCAGCTGAGCTGTTCACTGAAAGTCACTATTTTGTTGAGACTGGCCAGAGCGATTTTTACTGGCACATGTAACTGGGCTGACCGGCGGTGGCCATTTTGGGACTTGTGGTGCGCCAGCACTTGCTGCCACAGAGTGTAAACCAAAGCTCCAAAGAAGTTAAAAATCTACACCTGTGAATCAGAACAACAGCGATTCAGCTGCTCAGTCAAAGTCAATTTTTTTTCTGGCTGGGCAGACTGTTTTCTGGCACATGTTACTGGGCTGATAGGCGGCGGCCATTTTGGGACTTGTGGTGCTACAGCAAAAGCTGCCACAACGTCCATTAATCTAATGTAATAGTCGATTTTTTCATAGATATACTACATCAGGGGTTTGGCTGTGCTTGTGTCACCCATACTAACTGCAAAGATATTTAATATATCAGTGGTGAAACTGAAAGTAACCCACTTGGATAGCAAATCCCATGAATGTGCTGTTCCAGCTAGGCTAGCCAGTGCCACTACTTTGTCCAATACTGTCAGCCAGAAATATTTATTTTTTTATGTGCCAGAAATATAAATTAGAAAAAGCTTTCACCGTAATAATAAAATTATTCTGGTGTTAGACCAGAAGAAGCACTCCTGTTGTAATTAATACTGTAAAAGGCTTAGGCAATATTTCTCCCAGTGTGGGAAATTTATCTAGCAAAACTAGCATTTTAACAATTCCGGTGTTCTGAAATACCAGCAGTCCTCTTGTAATTAATACCGCCAAAAGGCATTATATCGTCCAGTGTTGTAATTTTGGTGAAAAAAAGGCCAATTTAATCAATCTGGTGTTTGTTAGACCAGAAAAACTAGGCCTCACGTTTTCACTCCTCTAAAAGGAATTATATTTCCCCGTGTGGGGATCTATGTACCAAAACTAGCATTATAAAAAATCTGGTGTCCAATTAGCAGCAGTGTTCTTGTAATTAATACCGCCAAAAGGCATTATTGTCCAGTGTTGTAATTTTGCTGAAAAAAGGCCAATTTAATCAATCTGGTGTTTGTTAGACCAGAAAAACTCGGCCTCACGTTTTCACTCCTCTAAAAGGAATTATATTTCCCCGTGTGGGGATCTATGTACCAAAACTAGCATTATAAAAAATCTGGTGTCCAATTAGCAGCAGTGTTCTTGTAATTAATACCGCCAAAAGGCATTATTGTCCAGTGTTGTAATTTTGCTGAAAAAAAGGCCAATTTAATCAATCTGGTGTTTGTTAGACCAGAAAAACTACGGCCTCACGTTTTCACTCCTCTAAAAGGAATTATATTTCCCGTGTGGGGATCTATGTACCAAAACTAGCATTATAAAAATCTGGTGTCCAATTAGCAGCAGTGTTCTTGTAATTAATACCGCCAAAGGCATTATTGTCCAGTGTTGTAATTTTGCTGAAAAAAAGGCCAATTTAATCAATCTGGTGTTTGTTAGACCAGAAAAACTAGGCCTCACGTTTTCACTCCTCTAAAAGGAATTATATTTCCCCGTGTGGGGATCTATGTACCAAAACTAGCATTATAAAAATCTGGTGTCCAATTAGCAGCAGTGTTCTTGTAATTAATACCGCTAAAAGGCATTATTGTCCAGTGTTGTAATTTTGCTGAAAAAAAGGCCAATTTAATCAATCTGGTGTTTGTTAGACCAGAAAAACTAGGCCTCACGTTTTCACTCCTCTAAAAAGGAATTATATCTCCCCGTGTGGAATCTATGTACCAAAACTAGCATTATAAAAAATCTGGTGTCCAATTAGCAGCAGTGTTCTTGTAATTAATACCGGAAAAAGGAATTATATCTTCCAGTGTGGGAATTTTGGGGCTAAAAAATAATATATTTTATTGTGGTGCGAGTTGAATCGTAGTGATGAGCGGCAGGTGCCATATTCGATTTCGACGAAATTCGCGAATATTCGAATGAATATTCGTTTCATATTCGTCGAAATCGAATATTCGTCATTTTTTCTAGTTATCGCGATTAACATGCGATTTAAATAATCGCATATTGCGATTTGTACTTAAGGCTACTTTCCTATTGGTTTCATATCTAGAATTAGCGAGGATGGCGAATATGGCGAATGTATTCGTCTATTCCTCAAAAGCGAAGATAACGAAGTATTCTACATCTTCGTTTTAGCTACCTATTCGTCAACTTCGCTAATTCTACACCTGTGCATCAGAACAACTCAGCTGAGCTGTTCACTGAAAGTCACTATTTTGTTGAGACTGGCCAGAGCGATTTTTACTGGCACATGTAACTGGGCTGACCGGCGGTGGCCATTTTGGGACTTGTGGTGCGCCAGCACTTGCTGCCACAGAGTGTAAACCAAAGCTCCAAAGAAGTTAAAAATCTACACCTGTGAATCAGAACAACAGCGATTCAGCTGCTCAGTCAAAGTCAATTTTTTTCTGGCTGGGCAGACTGTTTTCTGGCACATGTTACTGGGCTGATAGGCGGCGGCCATTTTGGGACTTGTGGTGCTACAGCAAAAGCTGCCACAACGTCCATTAATCTAATGTAATAGTCGATTTTTTCATAGATATACTACATCAGGGGTTTGGCTGTGCTTGTGTCACCCATACTAACTGCAAAGATATTTAATATATCAGTGGTGAAACTGAAAGTAACCCACTTGGATAGCAAATCCCATGAATGTGCTGTTCCAGCTAGGCTAGCCAGTGCCACTACTTTGTCCAATACTGTCAGCCAGAAATATTTTTTTTTTATGTGCCAGAAATATAAATTAGAAAAAGCTTTCACCGTAATAATAAAATTATTCTGGTGTTAGACCAGAAGAAGCACTCCTGTTGTAATTAATACTGTAAAAGGCTTAGGCAATATTTCTCCCAGTGTGGGAAATTTATCTAGCAAAACTAGCATTTTAACAATTCCGGTGTTCTGAAATACCAGCAGTCCTCTTGTAATTAATACCGCCAAAGGCATTATATCGTCCAGTGTTGTAATTTTGGTGAAAAAAGGCCAATTTAATCAATCTGGTGTTTGTTAGACCAGAAAAACTAGGCCTCACGTTTTCACTCCTCTAAAAAGGAATTATATTTCCCCGTGTGGGGATCTATGTACCAAAACTAGCATTATAAAAAATCTGGTGTCCAATTAGCAGCAGTGTTCTTGTAATTAATACCGCCAAAAGGCATTATTGTCCAGTGTTGTAATTTTGCTGAAAAAAAGGCCAATTTAATCAATCTGGTGTTTGTTAGACCAGAAAAACTAGGCCTCACGTTTTCACTCCTCTAAAAGGAATTATATTTCCCCGTGTGGGGATCTATGTACCAAAACTAGCATTATAAAAATCTGGTGTCCAATTAGCAGCAGTGTTCTTGTAATTAATACCGCCAAAAGGCATTATTGTCCAGTGTTGTAATTTTGCTGAAAAAAGGCCAATTTAATCAATCTGGTGTTTGTTAGACCAGAAAAACTAGGCCTCACGTTTTCACTCCTCTAAAAGGAATTATATTTCCCCGTGTGGGGATCTATGTACCAAAACTAGCATTATAAAAAATCTGGTGTCCAATTAGCAGCAGTGTTCTTGTAATTAATACCGCCAAAGGCATTATTGTCCAGTGTTGTAATTTTGCTGAAAAAAAGGCCAATTTAATCAATCTGGTGTTTGTTAGACCAGAAAAACTAGGCCTCACGTTTTCACTCCTCTAAAAGGAATTATATTTCCCGTGTGGGGATCTATGTACCAAAACTAGCATTATAAAAAATCTGGTGTCCAATTAGCAGCAGTGTTCTTGTAATTAATACCGCCAAAAGGCATTATTGTCCAGTGTTGTAATTTTGGTGAAAAAAAGGCCAATTTAATCAATCTGGTGTTTGTTAGACCAGAAAAACTAGGCCTCACGTTTTCACTCCTGTAAAAGGAATTATATTTCCCCGTGTGGAATCTATGTACCAAAACTAGCATTATAAAAAATCTGGTGTCCAATTAGCAGCAGTGTTCTTGTAATTAATACCGCCAAAAGGCATTATATCGTCCAGTGTTGTAATTTTGGTGAAAAAAAGGCCAATTTAATCAATCTGGTGTTTGTTAGACCAGAAAAACTAGGCCTCACGTTTTCACTCCTCTAAAAGGAATTATATTTCCCCGTGTGGGAATCTATGTACCAAAACTAGCATTATAAAAAATCTGGTGTCCAATTAGCAGCAGTGTTCTTGTAATTAATACCGGAAAAAGGAATTATATCTTCCAGTGTGGGAATTTTGGGGCTAAAAAATAATATATTTTATTGTGGTGCGAGTTGAATCGCAACAATGAGAAACATTCTATTAAGGGACGAGGGCGCGGTCGTGGTGGTGTCCGTGGAGCCTCTGTTGCTGGCAGAGGGCGTGGCCGTTCGGCCTCAGGCGCACAAAGTAGTGAAACAACTCCCTCAAGTAGCCGGCAGAATTTACAGCGATATTTGGTGGGGCCCAATGCCGTTATGAGGATGGTAAGGCCTGAGCAGGTACAGGCATTAGTCGATTGGGTGGCCGACAGTGCTTCCAGCACGTTCACCACATTGTCTTCCGCCCAGTCTTCTGCGGAAAGCGCACAGGTGGCACCTGAAAACCAAGCCCATCAGTCTGTCACATCACCCCCATGCATATCAGGGAAACTGGCTGAGCCTCAAGTTATGCAGCAGTCTCTTCTTCTGTTTGAAGACTCTGCTCCCACGGTTTTCAGGGGCGTCCACCTATCCCTTCCCCAGCGGTGGAAGACATTCCATGCACTGGCGCACAACCACTTATGTATCCAGATGATGAGGACATGGGAATACCACCACAGCAGAGTGACCGAGTGTCTGATGATGACGAAACACAGGTGCCCACTGCCGCGTCTTATTGCAGTGTGCAGACTGAACAGGAGGAGGTCAGGGAGGAAGACTGGGTGGAAGGCGATGCAGAGGACGATGAGGTCTTAGACCCCACATGGACTGAAGGTCGTGCCGCTGACTTAAATAGTTCAGAGGAAGAGGCAGTGGTGAGACCGAGACAACAAGCGAAGCCAAAGAGAGAGCAGGGGGCAAAAGCAGAACAGCCGCCGTCCAGAGAGTTCGCCTGCTATTGGCCAGCGCCAACAGGGACCCAGCACCCCAAAGGCATCTTCAAGGAGTTCCCTGGCATGGCACTTCTTCAAACAATGTGCTGAGGACAAGACCAGAGTGGTTTGCACGCTGTGCCATCAGACCCTGAGGCGAGGCATTAGCGTTCTTAACCTGAGCACCACCTGCATGATCAGGCATCTACATGCAAAGCATGAACTGCAGTGGAGTACACACCTTAAAAACAAGGAACCGCTCAGGCTCCCCCTGCTCCCTCTAGCGCTGCTGCCTCGGCTTCCGCCTCGAGAGGAATGTTGCCACCTGCCGAGCAGCAAACAGAGGATGTGCCACCGACACCACCACCACCACCGCCACCGTCACCTAGCGTCTCCACTATTTCACACAGCAGCGTTCAGCTCTCCATCTCTCAAACCTTTGAGAGGAAGCGCAAATTCCCACCTAGTCACCCTCGAGGCCCTTGGCCTGAATGCCAGCATTTCTAAACTACTGGCCTTTGAAATGCTGTCATTCCGGCTGGTGGACACAGACAGCTTCAAACAGCTGATGGCCATGGCTGTCCCCAGTATGTGGTTCCCAGCCGCCACTACTTCTCCAAGACAGCCGTGCCTTCCCTGCACATGCAAGTGTCCGATAAAATCAAGTGTGCACTGCGCAACGCCATTTGTGGCAAGGTCCACCTAACCACAGATACGTGGACCAGTAAGCACGGCCAGGGACGCTATATCTCCTAACTGCACACTGGGTAAATGTAGTGGCGGCTGGGCCCCAGGCGGAGAGTTCCTTGGCGCACGTCCTTCCGCCGCCAAGGATCACAGGGCATCATTCTTTGCCTCCTGTAGCCTCCTCCTCCTACTCGGCTTCCTCCTCCTCCTCCTCTGCTTCCACCAGCTCATCCAGTCAGCCACACACCTTCACCACCAACTTCAGCACAGCCCGGGGTAACGTCAGCAGGCCATTCTGAAACTCATATGTTTGGGGACAGGCCCCACACCGCGCAGGAGTTGTGGCGGGGTATTGAACAACAGACCGACCAGTGGTTGCTGCCGGTGGGCCTCAAGCCCGGCCTGGTGGTGTGCGATAATGAGCGAAATCTCGTGGCAGCTCTGGGACTAGCCGGTTTGGCGCACATCCCTTGCCTGGCGCATGTGCTGAATTTGGTGGTGCAAAAGTTCCAGGTATGAACTACTTTTGGGAAGTAGGAAGAAAAAATATAACAAAAAAAAAAAAAAAACGAATATTCGAAATAGCGAATTTATAGCGCTATATTCGAAATATTCGCGAATTAGCGAAGTGCCGATATTCGCTAAAAAAATTCGCTTTTCGAATATTCGCGCTCAACACTAGTGGCCGTTCGGCCTTAGGCGCACAAAGTAGTGAAACAACTCCCTCAAGTAGCCGGCAGAATTTACAGCGATATTTGGTGGGGCCCAATGCCGTTATGAGGATGGTAAGGCCTGAGCAGGTACAGGCATTAGTCGATTGGGTGGCCGACAGTGCTTCCAGCACGTTCACCACATTGTCTTCCGCCCAGTCTTCTGCGGAAAGCGCACAGGTGGCACCTGAAAACCAAGCCCATCAGTCTGTCACATCACCCCCATGCATATCAGGGAAACTGGCTGAGCCTCAAGTTATGCAGCAGTCTCTTCTTCTGTTTGAAGACTCTGCTCCCACGGTTTCCAGGGCGTCCACCTATCCCTTCCCCAGCGGTGGAAGACATTCCATGCACTGACGCACAACCACTTATGTATCCAGATGATGAGGACATGGGAATACCACCACAGCAGAGTGACCGAGTGTCTGATGATGACGAGAACACAGGTGCCCACTGCCGCGTCTTATTGCAGTGTGCAGACTGAACAGGAGGAGGTCAGGGAGGAAGACTGGGTGGAAGACGATGCAGAGGACGATGAGGTCTTAGACCCCACATGGACTGAAGGTCGTGCCGCTGACTTAAATAGTTCAGAGGAAGAGGCAGTGGTGAGACCGAGACAACAGCGAAGCCAAAGAGGGAGCAGGGGGCAAAAGCAGAACAGCCGCCGTCCAGAGAGTTCGCCTGCTATTGGCCAGCGCCAACAGGGACCCAGCACCCCAAAGGCATCTTCAAGGAGTTCCCTGGCATGGCACTTCTTCAAACAATGTGCTGAGGACAAGACCAGAGTGGTTTTGCACGCTGTGCCATCAGACCCTGAGGCGAGGCATTGCGTTCTTAACCTGAGCACCACCTGCATGATCAGGCATCTACATGCAAAGCATGAACTGCAGTGGAGTACACACCTTAAAAACAAGGAACCCGCTCAGGCTCCCCCTGCTCCCTCTAGCGCTGCTGCCTCGGCTTCCGCCTCGAGAGGAATGTTGCCACCTGCCGAGCAGCAAACAGAGGATGTGCCACCGACACCACCACCACCACCGCCACCGTCACCTAGCGTCTCCACTATTTCACACAGCAGCGTTCAGCTCTCCATCTCTCAAACCTTTGAGAGGAAGCGCAAATTCCCACCTAGTCACCCTCGAGGCCCTTGGCCTGAATGCCAGCATTTCTAAACTACTGGCCTTTGAAATGCTGTCATTCCGGCTGGTGGACACAGACAGCTTCAAACAGCTGATGGCCATGGCTGTCCCCCAGTATGTGGTTCCCAGCCGCCACTACTTCTCCAAGACAGCCGTGCCTTCCCTGCACATGCAAGTGTCCGATAAAATCAAGTGTGCACTGCGCAGCGCCATTTGTGGCAAGGTCCACCTAACCACAGATACGTGGACCAGTAAGCACGGCCAGGGACGCTATATCTCCCTAACTGCACACTGGGTAAATGTAGTGGCGGCTGGGCCCCAGGCGGAGAGTTCCTTGGCGCACGTCCTTCCGCCGCCAAGGATCACAGGGCATCATTCTTTGCCTCCTGTAGCCTCCTCCTCCTACTCGGCTTCCTCCTCCTCCTCCTCTGCTTCCACCAGCTCATCCAGTCAGCCACACACCTTCACCACCAACTTCAGCACAGCCGGGGTAGCGTCAGCAGGCCATTCTGAAACTCATATGTTTGGGGACAGGCCCCACACCGCGCAGGAGTTGTGGCGGGGTATTGAACAACAGACCGACCAGTGGTTGCTGCCGGTGGGCCTCAAGCCCGGCCTGGTGGTGTGCGATAATGGGCGAAATCTCGTGGCAGCTCTGGGACTAGCCGGTTTGGCGCACATCCCTTGCCTGGCGCATGTGCTGAATTTGGTGGTGCAAAAGTTCATTCACAACTACCCAGACATGTCAGAGCTGCTGCATAAAGTGCGGGCCGTCTGTGCGCGCTTCCGGCGTTCACATCCTGCCGCTGCTCGCCTGTCAGCGCTACAGCGGAACTTCGGCCTTCCCGCTCACCGCCTAATATGCGGCGTGCCCACCCGGTGGAACTCCACCTTGCACATGCTGGAGAGACTGTGCGAGCAGCAGCAGGCCATAGTGGAGTTTCAGCTGCAGCACGCACGGGTCAGTCGCACTGCGGAACAGCACCACTTCACCACCAATGATTGGGCCTCCATGCGAGACCTGTGTGCCCTGTTGCGCTGTTTAGAGTACGCCACCAACATGGCCAGTGGCGATGCCACTGTTATCAGCGTGACAATACCAATTCTATGTCTCCTAGAGAAACGCTTAGGGCGATGATGGAAGAGGAGGTGGGCCAGGGCCAGGAGGAGGAGGAGGAGGATGACGGGTCGTTTTAGCACTTTCAGGCCAGTCTGTTAGAAGTGGCTCAGAGGGAGGTTTTTGCAACAGCAGAGGCAGGTACAAATGTGGCCAGCCAGGGACCACTACTGGAGGACGAGGAGGATGAGGAGGAGGTGGAGGAGGATGAGGATGAAGCAGGTTCACAGCGGGGTGGCACCCAGCACAGCGCAGGCACATCCCTGGTGCGTGGCTGGGGGATACAGAGGATGATGACGATCGCCTCCCACAGAGGACAGCTTGTCCTTACCTCTGGGAGCCTGGCACACATGAGCGATTACATGCTGCAGTGCCTGCGCAGCGACAGCAGAGTTGCCCACATTTTAACGTGTGCTGACTACTGGGTGGCCACCCTGCTGGATCCACGGTACAAAGACAATGTGCCCACTTTACTTCCTGCACTGGAGCGTGATAGGAAGATGCGTGAGTACAAGCGCACACTGGTAGACGCGCTCCTGAGAGCATTCCCAACTGTCACAGGGAACAGGTGGAAGGCCAAGGCCAAGGCAGAGGAGGAGCTAGAGGTCGCCACGCAGCAGTGTCACGGCCAGCTCCTCTGAGGGCAGGGTTAGCATGGCAGAAATGTGGAAAAGTTTTGTCTCCACGCCACAGCTAACTGCCCCACCACCTGATACGGACGTGTTAGCAGGAGGCAACATTTCACTAACATGGTTGAACAGTACATCTGCACACAACTCCACGTACTGACGGATGGTTCGGCCCCATTCAACTTCTGGGTTTCCAAATTGTCCACGTGGCCAGAATTAGCATGTTATGCCTTGGAGGTGCTGGCCTGCCCGGCGGCCAGCGTTTTATCTGAACGTGTATTCAGCACGGCAGGGCGTCATTACTGACAAGCGCAGCCGCCTGTCCGCAGCCAACGTGGACAAGCTGACGTTTATAAAAATGAACCAGGCATGGATCCCACAAGACCTGACCCTCCCTTGTGCAGAGTAGTCCTTAATAACTGCCTTAAACCATGTTGTCTTGTACTCCTGGCCACTTCTTCATTGAAAAATCAATTTTGAAATTAAGTAGGATCTTGGGGTGCAACCCAGAGTTGAATGAACCTTCCCTCTGTCTGGGTGCCGGGGCCAAAGTACATGAAAGTGTCCTTCTCCTGTGCTGGGTGATATGAATGTTATACTTGTGCTGTCTGACATGTCTCCTTTGTGTGGGTGCAGGGGCCAAAGTCACTGAGCGGCCTTCTCCTGTGGTGGCTGATATAAATGCCTGAATCTCTGCTGTGGGACCTCTCTCCTCTTTCTGGCTGCAGGGTCAAAGTCTCTAAAAGTGCCCTTCTCCTGTGGTGGTTGATGTGAAACTGATGCTTGTGCTATCTGACCTGTCTCCTCTGTGTCGGTGCTAAGGCCTAAGTCACTGAAAGCGGCCTTCTCCTGTGCTGGCTGATATAAATGCCTGAATCTCTGCTGTGGGACCTCTCTCCTCCGTGTGGCTGCAGGGGTCAAAGTCTCTAAAAGTGCCATTCTCCTGTGGTGGTTGATGTGAAACTGATGCTTGTGCTATCTGACCTGTCTCCTCTGTGTCGGTGCTAAGGCCTAAGTCACTGAAAGCGGCCTTCTCCTGTGCTGGCTGATATAAATGCCTGAATCTCTGCTGTGGGACCTCTCTCCTCTTTCTGGGTGCAGGGTCAAAGTCTCTAAAAGTGCCCTTCTCCTGTGGTGGTTGATGTGAAACTGATGCTTGTGCTATCTGACCTGTCTCCTCTGTGTCGGTGCTAAGGCCTAAGTCACTGAAAGCGGCCTTCTCCTGTGCTGGCTGATATAAATGCCTGAATCTCTGCTGTGGGACCTCTCTCCTCCGTCTGGGTGCAGGGGTCAAAGTCTCTCAAAGTGGCCTTCTCTTGTGCTGGGTGATGTGAAGCTGATGTTTGTGCCATCTGACATGGTTGCCGGGGTCCCATTAAATGGTGGCCTACTCCTGTGGTGGGTGATCTAAATGCCTGATTCTCTGCTGTGAAAACCTCTCTCCTCCGTCTGGGTGCAGGGGTCAAAGTCTCTCAAAGTGGCCTTCTCTTGTGCTGGGTGATGTGAAGCTGATGTTTGTGCCATCTGACATGGTTGCCGGGGTCCCATTAAATGGTGGCCTACTCCTGTGAGTGGGTGATCTAAATGCATGATTCTCTGCTGTGAAAACCTCTCTCCTCCGTCTGGGTGCAGGGGTCAAAGTCTCTCAAAGTGGCCTTCTCTTGTGCTGGGTGATGTGAAGCTGATGTTTGTGCCATCTGACATGGTTGCCGGGGTCCCATTAAATGGTGGCCTACTCCTGTAGTGGGTGATCTAAATGCATGATTCTCTGCTGTGAAAACCTCTCTCCTCCGTCTGGGTGCAGGGTCAAAGTCTCTCAAAGTGGCCTTCTCTTGTGCTGGGTGATGTGAAGCTGATGTTTGTGCCATCTGACATGGTTGCCGGGGTCCCATTAAATGGTGGCCTACTCCTGTGGTGGGTGATCTAAATGCATGATTCTCTGCTGTGAAAACCTCTCTCCTCCGTCTGGGTGCAGGGTCAAAGTCTCTCAAAGTGGCCTTCTCTTGTGCTGGGTGATGTGAAGCTGATGTTTGTGCCATCTGACATGGTTGCCGGGGTCCCATTAAATGGTGGCCTACTCCTGTGGTGGGTGATCTAAATGCATGATTCTCTGCTGTGAAAACCTCTCTCCTCCGTCTGGGTGCAGGGGTCAAAGTCTCTCAAAGTGGCCTTCTCTTGTGCTGGGTGATGTGAAGCTGATGTTTGTGCCATCTGACATGGTTGCCGGGGTCCCATTAAATGGTGGCCTACTCCTGTGGTGGGTGATCTAAATGCATGATTCTCTGCTGTGAAAACCTCTCTCCTCTGTCTGGGTGCTGGTCCAAAATACATGAGAGTGGCCTTCTCCGGTGGTGGTTGATATGACGCATGATTCCTTGCTGTGGGACCTGTATCCTCTGTCTGGGTGCTGGGCCGAAATAAATAGAGTGGCCTTCTCCGTTGGTGGTTGATATGAGGCATGATTCCTTGCTGTGGGACCTGTATCCTCTGTCTGGGTGCTGGTCCAAAATACATGAAGTGGCCTTCTCCGGTGGGGGTTGATATGACGCATGATTCCTTGATGTGGGACCTCTCTCCTCTGTCTGGGTGCTGGTCCAAAATAAATGAGAGTGGCCTTCTCCGTTGGTGGTTGATATGACGCATGATTCCTTGCTGTGGGACCTGTATCCTCTGTCTGGGTGCTGGTCCAAAATACATGAAGTGGCCTTCTCCGGTGGTGGTTGATATGACGCATGATTCCTTGCTGTGGGACCTGTATCCTCTGTCTGGGTGCTGGGCCGAAATAAATGAAGTGGCCTTCTCCGTTGGTGGTTGATATGAGGCATGATTCCTTGCTGTGGGACCTGTATCCTCTGTCTGGGTGCTGGTCCAAAATAAATGAGAGTGGCCTTCTCCGGTGGGGGTTGATATGACGCATGATTCCTTGATGTGGGACCTCTCTCCTCTGTCTGGGTGCTGGTCCAAAATAAATAGAGTGGCCTTCTCCGGTGGTGGTTGATATGACGCATGATTCCTTGCTGTGGGACCTGTATCCTCTGTCTGGGTGCTGGTCCAAACTAAATGAGTGGCCTTCTCCGGTGGTGGTTGATATGACGCCTTATTCCTTGCTGTGGGACCTGTATCCTCTGTCTGGGTGCTGGTCCAAAATACATGAGTGGCCTTCTCCGGTGGTGGTTGATATGAAGCATGATTCCTTGCTGTGGGACCTGTATCCTCTGTCTGGGTGCTGGTCCCAAATAAATGAGAGTGGCCTTCTCCAGTGATGGATGATATGACGCATGATTCCTTGCTGTGGGACCTCTCTCCAATTGATATTGGTTAATTTTTATTTATTTTATTTTATTTTAATTCATTTCCCTATCTACTTTTGTTTGCAGGGGATTTACCTACATTTTGCTGCCTTTTGCAGCCCTCTAGCCCTTTCCGGGAGTCTTTTACAGGCTTTTTAGTGCCCAAAAGTTCGGGTCCCCATTGACTTCTATGGGGTTCGGGTTCGGGATGAAGTTCGGGTTGAGTTCGGATCACGAACCCGGACATCGGCCGAACCTCTCGAACCCGAACATCCAGGTGTTCGCTCATCTCTATCGATAACGCTTCTATCAGTGTACCCATCCCACTGTTGTTTCTACTCAAACGATCGCTGCTTACAATTAAGGACGATGCTCTGAATGTGAAAGACGAGGAAATGGGGAGAACATTACAGAGGGTAGTACCCATGGAACTTTAATTCCATCTTTTTTAGCGTGGATGGGCAGAAGAGGAGGAGGAGGATATGGATGTTGACATCGATGTCTTGCCTGTTGGTACTCTGGCACACATGTTAGGCTGCCTTTCCTATGACCCTCGCGTTATACGCATTTTAGATAAAACAGATTACTGGGTGTTCAACCTTCTCGACCACCGCTACAAAGAGAACTTCTCATCCCTCATTCCTGTGGTGGAGAGGACAAGTAAAACTGTGCAATACCAGAAGGTACTTGTTGAGAGATTACTCCAAAATTTTCCATCTGACAACGCGGCCGGCTGAGTCCATACTTCCTTAGGCAACCAAGGAGAGGAGATAAGGGTAACACACAGCAGTTCCACCAAAGGCAGGGCAACACTCTCCAAGGCATGGGACACTTTCATGACACCCCGCCAGCAACCTCACCCTGAAGAGCAGCCTAGTGGCCCAAGGAGGGAAAATTTTTGAAAGACGGTGAAGGAATACATCGCAGACCATGTCATTGTCCTAAATGATCCCTTAGTGCCTTACAACTACTGGATGTCCAAGCTGGACACGTGGCACGAACTTTCGCTCTACGCCTTGGAAGTGCTGGCCTACTCTGCTGCCAGAGTTTTGTCTGAGCATGTATATAGTGCTGCTGGTGGCATTATAACTGATAAGCGTATCTGCTTGTCCACTGAAAATGCTGACAGGTTGACTCAGACAAAAATGAACAAGGCTGCATTGCCCCTGACTTCTCAACTCCACCAGAGGAGAGCTGATCTTATGATGTATGTAAAGACAATTTCAATGTATTGTTTATAATGTACTCAGTCTACTGTAGTGTATTCCCATTCACCTTTTCCACCACAAAAAAGTGTATATGGTTGAATCTTGCTTTCTCCTCCTCTTCCTCCTCCTCCTCCTCCTCCTCACCAGCAGGCCCTCAACCATAATATTTTAGGGGGTCAGCTCACCACCAGGCCCTCAACCATAATGTTTTATAGGGTCAGCTCACCAGCAGGCTCTAAACCATAATGTTTTATAGGGTCAGCTCACCAGCAGGCCCTCAACCATAATGTTTTTCAGGGTCAGCTCACCAGCAGGCCCTCAATCATAATGTTTTATAGGGTCAGCTCACCAGCAGCCCCTCACCTCTAATGTTTTAGAGGGTCAGCTCACCAGCAGGCCCTCAACCATAATGTTTTACAGGGTCAGCTCACCAGCAGCCCCTCACCTCTAATGTTTTAGAGGGTCAGCTCAGCAGAAGGCCCTCGCCTGTAATGTTTTAGAGGGTCACCAGCAGGCCACCAATCATAATTTTTCAATGGTGTGTATGATGTCCTCCTTTATGTGTAACAAAGGGTGTATTGCAGTGACGGTTCCTTGCAATTTTTGGCAGCTCTTTCACTTAGTGCATAGGCTTTATGAGTGTAGGAGTCCCACTATCTGAACAATTGTACCACAATGTGAACAGAGCCCTCTTTAATGTGATATACAGGCTGTTGCGGAGTGCTTCTTGCTTGTAATTTTTGGCTGCACTTGCACTTTATATACAATTGAATATACAGTAGAGAATGTTTCTTAACCTTTTTTTCCTGGGGGGGTTTTTGGGCGTCTTTTTGTCAATCCGTAAAAGTGGCTTACAACATGGTTCCCAGTGGCGACCTGGGAGTCCAAGATGCATCCAGACATTGTCCCTATGCTGTTTCCGATCCTTTTCAGAGGTGTTTCTCTCACTTTCAGACCTTTTCCAATGAAGCAGGCACCATCCCCTCTTCAGAGCAGTGGTGTCTGGTTGTCTCCCATTGACTTCCATTATACTCGGGTGCTCGGCCGAGCACACGAACATAGCTATGTGTTCGGCCCGAACACCCGAATACTTTAGTGCTCGCTCATCACTACTCACTACACTAGGACTCTTATGCATTGTCTTATGTAGTGTAGGCAAGGCCCCTTGCAGCCCTGCATCTAATGACCATTCCATTTTGAGTAATAATATATCAGCATAAAAAACCTGTAAAATGATGTGCACAGTTTTTTTTTTTGTTTTTTTTTTCTCAATTGTCAGTACTCTTTTCAGATACTAATATTTATGTTGGTCATGATGTATCAGGGTTAGGAAAGAAACACAATTTACACTACCAACATATCAAGGCTTTCAAAGTGCAGAATGAGAATGCCATGTAATTGCTTGCATTACTTACTGTGTTAACTAACTGTTAAAATGCAGTCAGTTTATGCTTTTACATTGTTTGAATAAGATTGATTTTGGTCATCCAGGAATACTTAAAGACTAATATTGCTTTCAGTTGCCAGAATCTTTATTTAGTGACTCATTTAGTAGGTAAATGAATGTTTGATTGGTTGATTCTTTCTAACCAAATGGTTAATTAACAGAGTTGAGCGAACACCTGGAAGTTCGGGTTCGAGAAGTTCGGCCGAACTTCCCGAAAATATTCAGGTTTGGGATCCAAACTCGACCCGAACTTCATCCCGAACCCGAAACCCATTGAATTCAATGGGAACCTGAACTTTTGGGCACTAAAAAGGCTGTAAAATAGTCCAGGAAAGGGCTAGAGGGCTGCAAAAGGCAGCAAAATGTAGGTACATGCCCTGCAAACAAATGTGGATAGGGAAATGAATTAAAATAACATAAAATAAATAAAAATTAACCAATATCAATTGGAGAGAGGTCCCATAGCAGAGAATCAGGTTTTAAGTCACCCACCAATGGAGAAGGTCACTTTCTGTTATTTCGGCCCCAGCACCCAGACAGAGGAGAGAGGTCCCACAGCAAGGAATAATGTGTCATATCACCCACCACTGGAGAAGGCCACTTTCAGTTATTTAGGCCCCAGCACCCAGACAGAGGACAGAGGTCCCACAGCAAGGAATAAGGCGTAATATCACCCACCACTGGAGAAGGACACTTTCAGTTATTTAGGCCCCAGCACCCAGACAGAGGAGAGAGGTCCCACAGCAAGGAATCATGCGTCATATCACCCACCACTGGAGAAGGCCACTTTCAGTTATTTAGGCCCCAGCACCAAGACAGAGGAGAGAGGTCCCACAGCAAGGAATAAGGCGTCATATCACCCACCACTGGAGAAGGTCACTTTCAGTTATTTAGGCCCCAGCACCCAGACAGAGGAGAGAGGTTCCACAGCAAGGAATCATGCGTCATATCACCCACCACTGGAGAAGGCCACTTTCAGTTATTTAGGACCCAGCACCCAGTCAGAGGAGAGAGGTCGAATGGCAGAGGTTCAAGCTTCATGTCACCCACCATTGTAACAGGCCACCTTCAGTTATTTTGGGCTTAGCGCCCAGATTGAGGAGAGGTTCATTCAACTTTGGGTTGCACCGCGAGATCATGGTAAAGTTAAAAAAATGAGGATTCAATAAAGAAGTGCCCCGGAGTACAAGAATACATGGTTTAGAGGGGGGCAGTTATAAATGTCTATTCTGCACAAGGGAGGGACAGGTCCTGTGGGATCCATGCCTGGTTCATTTTTATAAACGTCAGCTTGTCCACGTTGGCTGTGGACAGGCGGCTGCGTTTGTCAGTAATAACTCCCCCTGCCGTGCTGAATACACGTTCAGACAAAACGCTGGCCGCCGGGCAGGCCAGCACCTCCAAGGCATAAAATGCTAACTCTGGCCACGTGGACAATTTGGAGACCCAGAAGTTGAATGGGGCCGAACCATCAGTCAGTACGTGGAGGGGTGTGCAAACGTACTGTTCAACCATGTTAGTGAAATGCTGCCTCCTGCTAATACGTTAAGTATCAGGTGATGGTGCAGGTAGCTGTGGCGTGAAGACAAAACTTTTCCACATTTCTGCCATGCTAACCCTGCCCTCAGAGGAGCTGGCCGTGACACAGCTGCGTTGGCGACCTCTCACTTCTCCTCTGCCTTCGCCGTGGACTTCCACCTGTTCCCCTGTGACATTTGGGAATGATCTCTGGAGCGCGTCTACCTGCGTGCGCTTGTACTCGCGCATCTTCCTATCACGCTCCAGTGCAGGAAGTAAGGTGGGCACATTGTCTTTGTACCGGGGATCCAGCAGGGTGGTAACCCAGTAGTCTGCACACGTTAAAATGTGGGCAACTCTGCTGTTGTTGCGCAGGCGCTGCAGCATGTAGTTGCTCATGTGTGCCAGGGTCCCCAGAGGTAAGGACAAGCTGTCCTCTATGGGAGGCGTATCTTCATCGTCCTACGTATAACCCCCAGCCACGCACCAGTGATGGGCCTGAGCTGTGTTGGGTGCCACCCCGCTGTGAACCTGCTTCATCCTCATCCTCCTCCACCTCCTCCTCATCCTCCTTGTCCTCCAGTAGTGGGCCCTGGCTGGCCACATTTGTACCTGGCCTCTGCTGTTGCAAAAAACCTCACTCTGAGCCACTTCTAAGAGACTGGAATGAAAGTGCTAAAAATGACCCCTCATCCTCCTCCTGGGCCACCTCCTCTTCCATCATCGCCCTAAGCGTTTTCTCAAGGAGACATAGAAGTGGTATTGTAACGCTGATAACGGTGTCATCGCCACTGGCCATGTTGGTGGAGTACTCGAAACAGCGCAACAGGGCACACAGGTCTCGCATGGAGGCCCAATCATTGGTGGTGTAGTGGGGCTGTTCCGCAGTGCGACTGATGCGTGCGTGCTGCAGCTGAAACTCCACTATGGCCTGCTGCTGCTCCCACAGTCTCTCCAGCATGTGCAAGGTGGAGTTCCACCTGGTGGGCATGTCGCATATGAGGCGGTGAGCAGGAAGGCCGAAGTTCCGCTGTAGCGCAGACAGGCAAGCAGCGGCAGGATATGAACGCCGGAAGTGCGCACAGACTGCCCGCACTTTATGCAGCAGCTCTGACATGTCTGGGTAGTTGTGAATGAACTTCTCCACCACCAAATGCAACACATGTGCCAGGCAAGGGATGTGCATCAAACCGGCTAGTCCCAGAGCTGCAACGAGATTTTGCGCATTATCGCACACCACCAGGCGGGGCTTGAGGCAGACCAGCAGAAACCACTCTTCGGTCTGTTGTTCAATACCCCGCCACAACTCCTGCACGGTTTTGGGCCTGTCCCCCAAACATATGAGTTTCAGAATGGCCTGCTGACGTTTACCACGGGCTGTGCGGAAGTTGGTGGTGAAGGTGTGTGGCTGACTGGATGAGCTGGTGGAAGCAGAGGAGGAGGAAGACGAGTAGGAGAAAGAGGCTACAGGAGGCAAAGAATGATGCACTGCAATCCTTGGCGGCGGAAGAACCTGCGCCAAGGAACTCTCCGCCTGGGGCCCAGCCGCCACTACATTTACCCAGTGTGCAGTTAGGGAGATATAGGGTCCCTGGCCGTGCTTACTGGTCCACGTATATGTTGTTAGGTGGACCTTGCCACAGATGGCGTTGCGCAGTGCACACTTGATTTTATCGGATACTTGGTTGTGCAGGGAAAGCACCGCTGTCTTGGAGAAGTAGTGGCAGCTGGGAACAACATACTGTGGGACAGCCATGGCCATCAGCTGTTTGAAGCTGTCTGTGTCCACCAGCCGGAATGACAGGATTTCAAAGGCCAGTAGTTTAGAAATGCTGGCATTCAGGCCCAGGGCTCGAGGGTGGCTAGGTGGGAATTTACGCTTTCTCTCCAAGTTTTAGAGATGGAGAGCTGAACGCTGCCGTGTGACATGGTGGAGATGCTTGTTGATGCAGGTGGTGATGTCGGTGGCACACCCTCTGTTTGGTGGGCGGCAGGTGGCAACATTCCTCCCGAGGTGGAGGAAGAGGCCGAGGCAGCAGCAGAAGAGGGAGCAGGGGGAGCCTGTGTGAGTTCCTTGTTTTTAAGATGTTCACTCCACTGCAGTTCATGCTTTGCATGTAGATGCCTGGTCATGCAGGTTGTGCTAAGGTTCAGAACGCTAATGCCTCGCTTCAGGATCTGATGGCACAGTGTGCAAAACACTCGGGTCTTGTCGTCAGCACATTGTTTAAAGAAGTGCCATGCCAGTGAACTCCTTGAAGCTGCCTTTGGGGTGCTCGGTCCCTGGTGGCGGTGGCCAGTAGCAGGCAAACTCTCTTGGAGGCGGCTGTTCTGCTTTTGCCCCCTGCTCCCTCTTTTGCTACGCTGTTGGCTCGGTCTCACCACCGCCTCTTCCTCTGAACTATGAAAGTCAGTGGCTTGACCTTCGCTCCATGTGAGGTCTAGGACCTCATTGTCCCCTGCATCGTCTTCCACACAGTCTTCCTCCCTGACCTCCTGTTCGGTCTGCACACTGCAGAAAGACGCAGCAGTTGGCACCTGTGTTTCGTCATCATCAGAGACGTGCGGACTCCGATGAGGTGGTATTCCCATGTCCTCATCATCAGGAAACATCAGTGGTTGTGCATCAGTGCATTCTATGTCTTCCACCACTGGGGAAGGGCTGGGTGGATTCCCTTGAGAAACCCTGCCAGCAGAGTCTTCAAACAGCATAAGAGACTGCTGCATAACTTGAGGCTGAGACAGTTTCCCTGATATGCATGGGGGTGATGTGACAGACTGATGGGCTTGGTTTTCAGGCACCACCTGTGCGCTTTCTGCAGAAGACTGGGTGGGAGATAATGTTGTGAACGTGCTGGATCCACTGTCTGCCACCCAATTGACTAGTGCCTTTACCTGCTCAGGCCTTACCATCCTTAGAACGGCATTGGGCCCCACCAAATATCGCTGTAAATTCTGGCGGGTACTGGAACCTGAGGTAGGTGGTTCACTAGGACATGTGGCAGAATGGCCACGTCCTCTCCCAGCACCAGAGGGTACACTAACACCACCACGACCACGTCCGCGTCCCTTACTAGATGTTTTCCTCATTGTTACCGTTCACCAAGCACCACAATAAGAAAAAAAATATTTGGCCCAATGTATTGATTTCAAATTCAGGCCATTTATTACAGGCACCTAACACTATCTGCCTTTTTATTTATGTAGCGTATTACACTAATCCAGGCACAGCAGTAACCACTGATTTAGGGGAATATCTCTTTTAGTGCTAGTTTTTAGGCCCTGGATGAAAGGTATCCTTTTATGGACAGTTTTACACTTGGAGATGCGCAGAAGCGTGAGAAAAAATATGTAGGATTATGCCTTCAGCAATTATATTTTAACACTTTGTGTAATATACCCTTTAACGGACAGAAATACAATGGATGATGCACGGTAGCGTGTGAAGTTATTGAGTCATACCCTGGACTAAAGGGGCCTTACTGCAACCTTATCGGGTAAAATTACACAAAAAGAAACCAATATTAAAAAACGTTAGCACATTTAAAAACTGAAAAAAACTATTTATTACAAACATGGCTCTAAGGCAACTTTTTTAGTTGGTCATGCAGGTCCGACATCTACTGCATCCGTTTGCGCATGATTTTTCTTTGTAATTTAATAAATACTGTTAGGATAAAAAAAAAAAATGAAAATTACTTGCAATTCAGATTAAGAGACATGGATACAGGATTATATCTCCTCCTCTTATTCCTCATCAGGAGTTGATGGGGATCCGGCTGCTGGGAGGGTCCGGCCTCTTCCTCTTCCTCCTCCTCGGCGCACACCACCACCACCTCCATGGAGGGAATGGGAACACCTGTAATCTCTCAATATTCAGAATTTAGACAAACAAGTCAGAACTCATAACAAATGCAAGTAAAGCGGGGGATGTATCTAATGTAATGATGGACTTTTTTTTTTACTAGAATATAAAATGATGATTGCAGTTTATCTATATATATACACACACACACGTATATATATTTTTGTGTTTGTGTAACATACGAAATCAGCCATTTACGACATATATATATATACCTCACTGCTGTATGAAAAGGTTTAATATTCTAGGCTCGAAGTGTCACAATCTAGTCACCTAATTAATCCATACTTCCTGAGCAAAGGGTACCTGAGATTGTGACTTTGGGGTTTTCATAAGCTGTAAGCCATAATCATCCAAATTATAACAAATAAAGACTTTAAATATCTCCCTTTGCATGTAATGAGTCTATCTCATATATTAGTTTCACCTTTTAAGTTGTATTACTGAAATAAATGAACTTTTCACGATATTCAAATTTTTCGAGTTTCAACTGTATATGCTCTGTGTGTATATAAATAAATATGTCATGATTACTTAGTACTTGGTGTGAAACTGTGTGATACTCATGGCGAGGTAGAGATGTCTGATGTAACCGGCTGATTTACTATGTGTCACACCAGGTAGTAAGTAATCATTTGTAAAGGGATGAAATATTTATTTGCATAATTGTAGATATAGATTACAGAGTTTTGGCAAGAGATACAAAAGTAATTTAAGCATTGGACCTAGATCTCAGTGATCCACCCGATGTACCTCCTCTTAAGATCTGACCAGTGCTTGATGATCGCCATCGCACTGTGCTTCCCCTTGAACTCCCTCCACAGCTCCTTCCTTATCCCTCGCACAATATTCTGTTTTTTCTCTTGGACCCGGGTCTTATCATATCCCCGCTCCAACATGCGCTGCAGGATAAAGATGCAAGCATGTAATCACACATTTTTTTAACTAAAAATATTGAAAATAATGTCCTCAACAACACAGCAAAAAGTATTTAAGTCATTGAAGGTGAAATATTAGATTTAATGTTAACGTTAAATGATAGGATTGTATTGCGATTGTATTTGTATGGGGTCTGAGCAATCGCATATTGGCAAGCTGAGCAGATATATACCTGTCTAGTGAAGTGACGGTACAGTATGGGGTGTACAGCTGGTTTGATTACCCGTGGTGCACCCTGGGTAACGCTAAATCAACCAGGAAATACTGGCGGTCAGACAAAAAAAAGCTTCTCCTGACCAACAGGACACAAATTCTAATCTATATACTGTTTGTGTGTATGTGTTATATAGTGTGTGGCAGGAAAATGGATGTGCAATGTGCATGTGAGAGATTTTTATCTGCTGTCCATACATAGATGCTACACAGATTGTGGTGTGATGTCACAACAATAGTTAGTGCACCAATCAGTAATACAGTATCTACTCAGACTTGATAAAATTTGAAGTTTCATGTATTGGAAAAAAATATGCGCATCATTAGTGCCGATTTGCGCAGTTGTGAAAATATTGAAGGACTCTATCTGCATATAAAGCTATTCTTCTGCCATGCATGCGAAATGTAATAAAAAACAGTGCTATAATGTAAAATGACTAACAGTGATCAGGAGTTCTTCCTCACATTCGTGAAAGTTGCTGCCAACCATTTTCTACAGTTCAGGAAACTTCTAGCTGTTTAGCAACTGTGAGCCACGCCTCTATTGTGCGCGCAATTCACGCAAACTACATTGCTGATTTTCGCAATCAAGAAAAATGGTGCAAATTCTCGAAATTGCAAATTTCTAATAATTTCAAATATTGCCTCTGCCGCTCATCAATATTCAGAAGGCCAGCTACATTTAAGCCAATAACAGATAGAAACAAATCATCTATTCACTCTGAGGAATAAAATATAGCAGGCTGATAGAGGATGGTTGCAGTGGTGAAAATCTACTTACTTCTCATGGGGGAGAGAGTTATACCTACCTTCTTTTCTGGATTGCTGGTAACAAAACCAGCAGTTCTAAAGCCAATGACTTTTCTCCTGTTCAATCCATAATTGTTTTTACAGTGTCTCCATCTCACTCTTCCTCCTTTCTATGATATCCTTATTCTTGCTCCAGTATTCTGCACTTCATTTCCTGAACTTCATCTTCAGTATACAATACCCAACACATCATTGTCAAAGTAAATATACTCCACCTGATTGTCAAAGTATCTGTCCATTATTTTGACATAAATGTATTTGTTTAAACCAATCACTCTAAATCACAAATGGAAAATTATATTGTTTTCATATTTCTGCCCAGAAATGTAACAATACTAAAAACTATACATTTTTCACTTTAAAATGTGTCATTTCAAATGGGGAAATTTTGCTGTGAGCTTTTTTAGACATTTGGGTTCCTAAAATATTAATACAGTGCAAACCATTGCTAATATAATAGAGTGGATTCATTTCAACCAGTAGTAAAACCACTAACAATAATACTAATAAAATATAGCAATGAGAAACGGCAAATAAAGAATGGAATTTTTATTGTCATGACAACAGTTAAACAGAATTCCTAATACAGCAAAACCATTTCCATTGATAATACAGTATTTAAGCAACCTGTCATTTACTGTATGGATTTTCTCTTAAATGTAGTTAAGAAAATTTGACAGTTATCAAAGGAATTAACAGCTGGAACTGTTCAATACCTCTCACTGAATAAAGCTGAATTTATTTCCACATTTAAAGTTAAACAGATGAGGACATAATGCAGCATGTTCCAGCTCCATAAACAGAAATAGCATTCTTATTTCATCCAGTAATAATGATATTATTAGTGTTGATCGAGCACCCACGTGCTCGGGTGCTCGGGCGAAACACATCAGGATGTTCGGGGGCTTGACAGAGCACCCGAGTATAATGGAAGTCAATGGGAGAACCCGAGCATTAAACCAGGCATGCCCTGCTCTGAAGAGGGGAGGGTGTCTGGTTCATAGGAAAAGGTCAGAAATTGATGGAAACACCACCGAAATGGTTCGGGAACAGCATGGGGAGGATGTCTGGATGCATCTTGGACTCCCAGGTCGCTGCTGGGAACAATGTTGTCCGAGTAGTACGCCACATACAGACTGACAATAATATGCACAAAACCAAAGATAAAATCAATTTTAGTGGAAAAATTGTTAGGAAACATTCTTTCCTGTATATTTACTTGTGTATTAAGTGCAAGTGCTGCCAAAAATTACAAGCAAGAGGCACTCCGATACAACCTGTATATCACATAAAGGAGGGCCTCATTCACATTGTGGTACAAATTTTCAGGTAGTGGGACACCTACACTCAAAGCCTATATACTAAGTGAAAGGGCTGCCAAAAATTACAAGGAACCAGCACTCCAATACACTCTTTGTGACAAATAATGGAGGGCATCTTACACACCCTTGACACATTATGATTTATGGCTAGTGTTGATCACGAATATTCGAATTGCGAATTTTAATCGCGAATATCGGCACTTAGAGAATTCGCGAATATTTAGAATATCTCAAAATATATTCGGGAATATTCGTATTATTTTCTTGATTGTAAAAATCGCATAATCTAAATTTGCAACCCAAAATACAGACGTGGGTCAATTTGGCTACATTTTTAAAGCTGCTAAAAGTTTCCTGAGTTTATCCTGACTGAATTAGAATATAGTTACATATATATATATATATATATATATATATATGTAAAATCGAATATTAGTTTTTTTTCCCATCTGAACCCATTACCTGCCTGCTTCTTGCTTGTGGGCCAATGTGAGAAGGCTGAAATATCGTAGTCTGTAGTGAATTAGAATATTCTTCATTATTTAATTTATTTTAGCTTATGCAAAAAATCGGCAATGTAATATGTGCGTTAATCGAGTAAGAGCGGGTTATAGGCAACTTTCCTATTGGGTTGGCTTGCTAGAATTCGCGAATATGTAGAACATAGTGTAATATTCTTAAAACCGAATATTTGCCTTTTTTTTTTTTTTTTATCTCAACCCATTGCATTTACTATTAGTTGCTGGGTTCTGATGAAAAAAAAAAGACAAATATTAGTTTTTAAGAATATCACACTATATTCTACATATTTGCGAATTCTAGCTGCCATGGGGAGTGCTAGCATGGTCTGTTGCAGATCCGCAATTTCCGCAACACACTACGGACATCTGAATGGGGCCTAATTTAGAGCAGGGAGATTGCTGCTGCTGAATTAATAGGGAAAGCGTTAGTTGGGCCAGTGTTCTGTGTCCACTCCAGTCCTCAAAGACTCATCTGCTGTAAGGACTGCATGCTGAAAGCAACCCAAAAAGCCCTTTTTAGGGCTGGTACATCAGTCTGCTTTTATTTATTTTTTCTATATATATATTGCAGTTGCCTGCCTGTGTGTGAGAAGCCGCAGGCCCACAGACTGTACTGTGCCAACTGCCAGTGCCCACCACTCATATCGGGTGGCACAGTACCTTGCAGATAAGTAAGTCATTTAATTTTTACCCTTTAATATAATTGCAGTTGCCTGCCAGTGTGTGTCAGGCCCACTGACTGTACTGTGCCCACTGCCCACCACTCATAGAGGGTGGCACAGTACCTTGCAGATAAAAAAGTCATTTAATTTTTACCCTTTAATATAATTGCAGTTGCCTGCCAGTGTGTGTCAGGCCCACTGACTGTACTGTGCCCACTGCCAGTGCCCACCAGTCATATCAGGTGGCACAGTACCTTGCAGATAAAAAAGTCATTCAATTTTTACCCTTTAATATAATTGCAGTTGCCTGCCAGTGTGTGTCACGCCCACAGACTGTACTGTGCCCACTGCCCACCACTCATAGAGGGTGTCACAGTACATTGCACGGCACATGCGCAGTGACCTAAAATTAAAATGAAGCAGACCGAGCATGGGTCTTTTTCCATCTCCCGGTTCCAAAAATCTATTCACTACAGCGGCCCTGGCCCTAATAAGGGACAAAACAGAGATTAAACTGATAGGAATAGTACTCCAGCACAAATTCTCGAGTGTCTTCTCTTTATTAGCAGTGTTGGAAATACAGCGGCAGTAAAATATATTTTGAATATATGACCAGTCATGATTAAGAACTTTTTCGAAACGCGTTGACTGTCAAAGGATGCGAGAAGATATATTTTACTGCCGCTGTATTTCCGACACTGCTAATAAAGAGAAGACACTCGAGAATTTGATGCTGGAGTTTCCTTTGTTCTTCCTTACAATCGTACCTAGGTCTTACCTACATCTCCGTGCACCAGGGGAACACAGTTGGAGTGATAGAACGGGTGAGTTGGATTTCACTTTTTCCTAGGAAGAGGCAGAGCAAGCTTATTTCTCTATCTCCCCATGGAAGGATTCAATTCAATACACATCCCCTGATAGGGGACTTAACAAAGAATAAAATGGTAAGAATAGTAGTTCACACTATTTGTATTGGTGGCACAGTACATTGCACGGCGCACGCGCAGTGCCCCAAATTGTAAGTAAGAGGACCGACCAATCATCTTTTTCCATCTCCTGGTTCCTAAAATCTATTCCATACACCGGATCCTAATAGGGGACAAAACAGAGATTAAACTGGCAAGAACAGATTTTTTTAAGTTAAGAAAAAGAGGACAGCGTCTGCGGAACTGGGTATTTTTTGGCCGCGTTATTGAACGCTCATGAACAATGGCTGTAGGCTCATGCGTCCTTTTGTGGAGGTGAAAAACCTGGTCAGTCAAACCCAATGCAACATCATCGACCTCATCCCATATGCTTTTTTTCTGGAGCGCGCCCTGCGAAGAGTGCTGGATCAGGCCGTAGATGAGCATGAAGAGGAAGCGTTGTGGTCACCATCACCACCAGAAGCAGCCTTGTCGTCATCGATTGCTGGACCTGCGGCAACGCAGAGAGAGGAGTCTGAAGAAGAGGAGTCAGAGGAGGAAGGTGGCTTTAAGGAGGTGGAAGACCAACCACAGCAGGCATCCCAGGGGGCTTTTTGTCACCTTTTGGGGACTCTTGGTGTTGTATGTGGCTGGGTGGAGGAAGATACCTTCAATGACGTCAGTGAGGACAAGGAAGGGACATGGCTAGCTTGGTATCCAACCTTGTGCAAATGGGGAGTTTGCTGTTGTACAAATGGACTGTTTGTGTTTTTTTGCGGTGCGTTTAACGGGGAGTTTGGTCTGTCACTGTGAAGCGGGCGTAAACCTTACACTACCTGATCGATACAACTTCATACCTGATCGTATACACACACTGGATGTTTTAAAGCATGTTATTCCAAACAATTTAGGAATGTTAGGTGATTTATGCCCTTTATGGATTAAAACCTGACTCTGCGTCAACTACGTAATTTTCCATGGGAGTTTTGCCATGGATCCCCCTCCGGCATGCTACAGTTCAGGTGTTAGTCTACTTAAAACAACTTTTCCATCACTATTGTGGCCAGAAAGAGTCCCTATGGGCTTTAAAATTTGCCTGCCTATTGAAGTCTATGGCAGTTCACCCGTTCGCGAATATTTACGGAAGTTCGTGTTTGAAATTCGCGAACGGAAAATTTTATGTTCGCGACATCTCTACTGGTGACCCTCAAAAACATTTGGAGCAAGGACCTGCTGTGCTGACCCTCTAAAACATTAGGGGTGAGCGTCTGCTGGTGAGCTGACCATGTAAAAGATTGTAGGTGAGGACCTGCTGGTGAGCTGACCCTCTAAAAGGTTGTAAATGAGGGCCTGCAGGTGAGCTGATCCTGTTAAACATTGAATGCGAGGGCCGGCAGGTGAGCTGACCCTGTAAAACATTATATGCGAGGGCCTGCAGGTGAGCTGACCCTATGAAAGATTGTAGGTAAGGGCCTGCAGTTGAGCTGACCATTTAAAGAATTATAAACAAGGGCCTGCAGGTGAGCTGACCCTGTAAAACATTATATGCGAGGGTCTGCAGGTGAGTTGATCCGATAAAACATTATATGTGAGGGCCTGTAGGTGAGCTGACCCTGTAAAAGATTGTAGGTGAGGGCCTGCTGGTGAGCTGACCCTCTAAAAAAATTATATGCGAGGGCCTGCAGGTGAGCAACTGGTCGATGTTCCCTGTAGTGCCAAGTGCAAGACAGACACAGAGACACAACTACAAAGAGACGGGTCATACAGAAATAGGTAAAAACTAGGTGGACAATCAGAGGATGGAGGGTAGTCAAAATAGCCAAGCCAAAGTCAGAACCAGATGGGAAACATGGTACAGTATCACTAGACAGACTGAGGTCAGACGCAAGCCGAGGTCAAAATAAAAAATAATATGCACAGACAGAAGCGGGGGCACAGCAAAGGATTAAATCTGTAAAAGGCAAGGGTATATTTCCAGCAGGAGATTTAAATACAGTGCTAAGTCACTGGATCAGAACTTGATAGGACCAGAACACCAGTATCCTAAAGATAGACATGATGAGCTTTCACTCAGCCTGCATCGAGAACGCACACCTAATTCTTATAAACACTTAAATAAATACACAGAATCTTATCCAGCATGCGTGTGCTGCAGGAAAGAGGCGAACAAGTGTCACCAAGGGGTTTGGTTAGACCTGAGTATCAGAATGTGGCGCTGGAGCCAGGACAGGTAAGTTGGTGACAAAATTAGTGTTCAATGGTATGGATTGATAGAAGTAGAGATGAGCTAATTTAAAAAAAAAAATAATAATTGCCAGTCGCCTACATTTTTTGATAAATTTGGTTCGATCTGAATAAACTTGCATTGAATTATGTTAAAAAAAACTGCTATTTCCTGGCTGCAGAGAGCCTTTATAGATGTGTAGGACACTGTACCTTGCAGAAACACGCATATGGAGTCTGCTTAGGTAGTGAAATAATTCTGTAAGTCCGTAAGACAAGCAGATGACAGGAGTCACACTTAGAATCACTGCACACTTCACTGATTTGGGCAGTAAGGCCCCTTTCACACGGGCGAGTTTTCCGCGCGGGTGCAATGCGTAAGGAGGACGCATTGCACCCGCACTGAATCCTGACCCATTCATTTCTATGGGGCTGTGCACATGAGCGGTGATTTTCACGCATCACTTCTGCGTTGCGTGAAAATCGCAGCATGTTCTATATTCTGCGTTTTTCACGCAACGCAGGCCCCATAGAAGTGAATGGGGATGCGGGAAAATCGCAAGCATCCGCAACCAAGTGCGGATGCGTTGCGATTTTCCCGCATTGTTGCTTAGCAACGGGACCCAATCTCTATTATTTCCCCTTATAACATGGTTATAAGGGAAATATAGCATTCTTAATAAAGAATGCATTGTTAAATGATGAGGAAGGGGTTAAAAATAATAAAAGTTAACTTACCTTAGCCACTTGATCGCGTAGTCGCGATCTGTCCTCTCTTTCCCTGCAGCATCGATGATCTAAAGGACCTGTGATGACGTCACATCACATGGCCCAATCACCTGCTCCATCACTATGGTGATGGAGCATGTGATTGGTCCATGTGACCATGTGACATCATCCAAGGTCCTAATCACTATCCTCAGGCTGTGGATAGTGCTTAAGGACCTTGGATGATGTCACGTGGTCACATGGACCAATCACATGCTCCATCACCATAGTGATGGAGCAGGTGATTGGGCCATGTGATGCTGTGTTATATCATTACAGGTCCTTTACATCTTTCAAGCTAAGGGAGAGGAGGCCGGGCTTCGCGATCAAATGGACCAGGTAAGTTATGATTAGTTTATTATTTTTAACCCATTCTGCACCGGGTTCAACATTAGGGAGATGGCCAAGGGTATTATTTTACATTATAACTATGTTATAATGTGAAATAATACCAGCGGGACAATTTCTGACCCAAACATGCACTTCTGTGAAGAAGTGCAGGTTCGGGTCTGGGTACCAAAAGTGCCGATTTTTCTCCCGCGCGTGCAAAACGCATGACAGCGCTTTGCACTCACAGGGAAAAATCGCGGCAATTCCCGCAACGCACCCGCACTGTTTGACGGAGTGCACCCGCAACGCCCGTCTGAAAGAGGCCTAAAAGAGCCAAAACTAACCAAATAAGTCACATATAAACTCAGCCTTACTGGTCAATGTTAGCACCAAGAAGAAGCGCACTCCTTTTAAATCGTCATCAGCTGATTCCACATAGATTGTACTTATTCAAGTAGAGCCTCCTGACAGAGTGGAGAGAGTGTCAGCAGAAAGTTTGTGTTGACGTCTCTGATTATTTTGCCCTTCCTCTGATCCGTCAGAACAATAACCCCAAAAAAACTGATCCTGTCTGTGAAGCATCAGCCTTTACTCGGTCAGCATTTGGTTAGCAATTAGTGTTGAGCGAACAGTTCGAGCATCGTTCGGGTTCGTACCGAATTTTGGGGTGTCCGGGACCCGGACCCGAACCCGGACATTTTCAAAAAAGTTCGGGTTCGGGTCCGTTGTTCGTCGATTTCTTCCCGCTTTCTTAAGGGCTGCACAGCAGCCAATCAGCTAGCGTTTTACTTCTTGCCCTAAGAGCCCATCACAGCCATGCCTACTAATGGCATGGCTGTGATTGGCCAAGTGCAGCATGTGACCCAGCCTCTATTTAAGCTGGAGTCACGTAGCGCCGCACGTCACACTGCTCTGATTAGTGTAGGGAGAGGACGCAGCATCTGTCAGGGCGAGATTAGGCAGGTTAAAGTCAGCAACAGCACCTAATGAACGGATCAATTTACAGCTGAGAATCATTGAACTTCTGCTAGTTACTTGCTCGCTGGTTTTTAGGCTGCACAGAGCGTTTTTCTGTCACTTATTTTCTGGGTTGATCGGCGGCCATTTTGTGACTTGTGGTGCACCAGAAGAAGCTGCCACCAAGTCCATCAATCCATCAATACTAGTTTTTTTTTTGCTATATCCTACATCAGGGGCTAGGCTGTGCTAATTGTCACACCAAGAAACTCAGGATAGCAATTTCTATATTTTATTAAGGGGTTAAATACAATTGCCCAAATACCAATCCCCTAAATCTGGTGTTCCAGCTTTGGCTAGACAAGTATAATACTGTCTGCTGTCTGGCAAAGGATAGATTATTTTCTGGGGTGAAATTCAATTGCCAAAATAGCAATACCATAAATCAGTGGTTTCAGCTGTGGCTGGCAAAATAGAATAGTGTCCGCCAAAACATATATTTTGTTCTGGGGTGAAATTAATCTTGCAAAATAGCAATACCCTGATTCTGGTGTCCCAGCAGTTGCAGGCCAGATTTCATAGTGTCCGCTAAAACATAAATTTTGTTCTGGGGTGAAATTAATCTGGCAAAATAGCAATACCCTGATTCTGGTGTCCCACCAGTTGCAGGCCAGATTTCATAGTGTCTGCCAAAACACATATTTTGTTCTGGGGTGAAATTAATTTGGCAAAATAGCAATACCCTGATTCTGGTGTCCCAGCAGTTGCAGGCCAGATTTCATAGTGTCTGCCAAAACACATATTTTGTTCTGGGGTGAAATTAATCTGGCAAAATAGCAATACCCTGATTCTGGTGTCCCAGCAGTTGCAGGCCAGATTTCATAGTGTCCGTCAAAACATATATTTTGTTCTGGGGTAAAATTCAATTGCCAAAATAGCAATACCCGGATTCTGGTGTCCCAGCAGTTGCAGGCCAGATTTCATAGTGTCCGTCAAAACACATATTTTGTTCTGGGGTGACATTCAATTGCCAAAATAGCAATACCCTGATTCTGGTGTCCCAGCAGTTGCAGGCCAGATTTCATAGTGTCTGCCAAAACAGATATTTTGTTCTGGGGTGAAATTAATCTGGCAAAATAGCAATACCCTGATTCTGGTGTCCCAGCAGTTGCAGGCAAGATTTCAAAGTGTCTTCCAAAACACATATTTTGTTCTGGGGTGAAATTAATCTGGCAAAATAGCAATACCCTGATTCTGGAGTCCCAGCAGTTGCAGGCAGGATTTCATAGTGTCTGCCAAAACACATATTTTGTTCTGGGGCGAAATTAATTTTGCAAAATAGCAATACCCTGATTCTGGTGTCCCAGCAGTTGCAGGCCAGATTTCATAGTGTCCGTCAAAACATATATTTTGTTCTGGGGTGAAATTCAATTGCCAAAATAGCAATACCCGGATTCTGGTGTCCCAGCAGTTGCAGGCCAGATTTCATAGTGTCCATCAAAACATATATTTTGTTCTGGGGTGAAATTCAATTGCCAAAATAGCAATACCCTGAATCTGGTGTCCCAGCTGTTGCAGGCCAAGTGTAAATCTGTCCATAAAAGGATATTCCCCTAAATCAGTGGTTACTGCTGTGCCTGGATTAGTGTAATACGCTACATAAACAAATAGGCAGATAGTGTTAGGTGCCTGTAAAAAAAGACCTAAATTTGAAATCAATACATTGGGCCAAAATTTTTTTCCTTATTGTGGTGCTTGGTGAACGATAACAATGAGGAAAACATCTAGTAAGGGACGCGGACGCGGTCATGGAGGTGTTAGTGTACCCTCTGGTGCTGGGAGAGGACGTGGCCATTCTGCCACAGCCACACGTCCTAGTGAACCAACTACCTCAGGTTCCAGTACCCAACAGAATTTACAGCGATATTTGGTGGGGCCCAATGCCGTTCTAAGGATGGTAAGGCCTGAGCAGGTACAGGCGCTAGTCAATTGGGTGGCCGACACTGGATCCAGCATGTTCACAACATTATCTCCAACCCAGTCTTCTGCAGAAAGCGCACAGGTGGCACCTGAAAACCAAGCCCATCAGTCTGTCACATCACCCCCATGCATATCAGGGAAACTGTCAGAGCCTCAAGTTATGCAGCAGTCTCTTATGCTGTTTGAAGACTCTGCTGGCAGGGTTTCCCTAGGACATCCACCTAGCCCTTCCCCAGTGGTGGAAGACATAGAATGCACTGATGCACAACCACTGATGTTTCCTGATGATGAGGACATGGGAATACCACCTCATCGGAGTCCGCACGTCTCTGATGATGACAAAACACAGGTGCCAACTGCTGCGTCTTTCTGCAGTGTGCAGACCGAACAGGAGGTCAGGGAGGAAGACTGTGTGGAAGACGATGCAGGGGACAATGAGGTCCTAGACCCCACCATGGAATGAAGGTCGTGCCACTGACTTTCATAGTTCAGAGGAAGAGGCAGTGGTAAGACCGAGCCAACAGCGTAGCAAAAGAGGGAGCAGGGGGCAAAAGCAGACCAGCCGCCGCCACCGCCACCAGGGACCGAGCACCCCAAAGGCAGCTTCAAGGAGTTCCCTGGCATGGCACTTCTTTAAACAATGTGCTGACGACAAGACCCGAGTGGTTTGCACGCTGTGCCATCAGATCCTGAAGCGAGGCATTAACGTTCTGAACCTTAGCACAACCTGCATGACCAGGCATCTACATGCAAAGCATGAACTGCAGTGGAGTAAACACCTTAAAAGCAAGGAACTCACTCTGGCTCCCCCTGCTCCCTCTTCTGCTGCTGCCTCGGCCTCTTCCTCCGCCTTGGGAGGAATGTTGGCACCTGCCGCCCACCAAACAGAGGATGTGCCACCGACAACACCACCTGCGTCACCAAGCATCTCCATCATGTAACACGGCAGCGTTCAGCTCTCCATCTCACAAACCTTGGAGAGAAAGCGTAAATTCCCACCTAGCCACCCTCGAGCCCTGGGCCTGAATGCCAGCATTTCTAAACTACTGGCCTTTGAAATGCTGTCATTCAGGCTGGTGGACACAGACAGCTTCAAACAGCTGATGTCCATGGCTGTCCCACAATATGTTGTTCCCAGCCACCACTACTTCTCCAAGACAGCGGTGCCTTCCCTGCACAACCAAGTTTCCGATAAAATCAAGTGTGCACTGCGCAACGCCATCTGTGGCAAGGTCCACCTAACCACAGATACGTGGACCAGTAAGCACGGCCAGGGACGCTATATCTCCCTAACTGCACATTGGGTAAATGTAGTGGCGGACTGGGCCGCAGGCGGAAAGTTCCTTGGCGCACGTCCTTCCGCCGCCAAGGATCGCAGGGCATCATTCTTTGCCTCCTGTAGCCTCCTCCTCCTACTCAGTTTCCTCCTCCTCTGCTTCCACCAGCTCATCCAGTCAGCCACACACCTTCACCACCAACTTCAGCACAGCCCGGGGTAAATGTCAGCAGGCCATTCTGAAACTCATATGTTTGGGGGACAGGCCCACACCGCTCAGGAGTTGTGGCGGGGTATTGAACAACAGACCGACGAGTGGCTTCTGCCGGTGGGCCTCAAGCCCGGCCTGGTGGTGTGCGATAATGGGCGAAATCTCGTTGCAGCTCTGGGACTAGCCGGTTTGACGCACATCCCTTGCCTTACGCATGTGCTGAATTTGGTGGTGCAGAAGTTCATTCACAACTACCCCAACATGTTAGAGCTGCTGCATAAAGTGAGGGCCGTCTGTGCGCGATTCCGGCATTCACATCCTGCCGCAGCTCGCCTGTCTGCGCTACAGCGGAACTTCGGCCTTCCTGCTCACCGCCTCATATGCGACGTGCCCACCAGTTGGAACTCCACCTTGCACATGCTGAAGAGACTTGGCGAGCAGCAGCAGGCCATAGTGGAGTTTCAGCTGCAGCACGCACGCGTCAGTCGCACTGCGGAACAGCACCACTACACCACCAATGATTGGGCCTCCATGCGAGACCTGTGTGCCCTGTTGCGCTGTTTCGAGTACTCCACCAACATGGCCAGTGGCGATGACACCGTTATCAGCGTTACAATACCACTTCTATGTCTCCTTGAGAAAACGCTTAGGGCGATGATGGAAGAGGAGGTGGCCCAGGAGGAGGAGGATGAGGGATCATTTTTAGCACTTTCAGGCCAGTCTGTTAGAAGTGGCTCAGAGTGAGGTTTTTTGCAACAGCAGAGGCCAGGTACAAATGTGGCCAGCCAGGGCCCACTACTGGAGGACGAGGAGGATGAGGAGGAGGTGGAGGAGGATGAGGATGAAGCAGGTTCACAGCGGGGTGGCACCCAACACAGCTCAGGCCCATCACTGGTGCGTGGCTGGGGGGATACGTAGGACGATGACGATACGCCTCCCACAGAGGACAGCTTGTCCTTACCTCTGGGGAGCCTGGCACACATGAGCGACTACATGCTGCAGTGCCTGCGCAACGACAGCAGAGTTGCGCACATTTTAACGTGTGCGGACTACTGGGTTGCCACCCTGCTGGATCCCCGGTACAAAGACAATGTGCCCAGCTTACTTCCTGCACTGAAGCGTGATAGGAAGATGCGCGAGTACAAGCGCACGCTGGTGGAGGCGCTCCTGAGAGCATTCCCAAATGTCACAGGAGAACAGGTGGAAGCCCGAAACAAAGGCAGAGGAGGAGCAAGAGGTCGCCAACGCAGCTGTGTCACGGCCAACTCCTCTGAGGGCAGGGTTAGCATGGCAGAAATGTGGAAAAGTTTTGTCTCCACGCCACAGCTAACTGCACCACCACCTGATACGGAACGTGTTAGCAGGAGGCAGCATTTCACTAACATGGTTGAACAGTACGTCTGCACACCCCTCCACATACTGACTGATGGTTCGGCCCCATTCAACTTCTGGGTCTCCAAATTGTCCAAGTGTCCAGAGTTAGCATTTTATGCCTTGGAGGTGCTGGCCTGCCCGGCGGCCAGCGTTTTGTCTGAACGTGTATTCAGCACGGCAGTGGGCGCCATTACTGACAAACGCAGCCGCCTGTCCACAGCCAACGTGGACAAGCTGACGTTCATAAAAATGAACCAGGCATGGATCCCACAGGACCTGTGCCTCCCTTGTGCAGAATAGACATTTATAACTGCCTCTCCCTCAACCATGTATTCTTGTACTCCGGGGCACTTCTTTATTGAATCCTCATTTTTTTTACTTTACCATGATCTTGCGGTGCAACCCAAAGTTGAATGAACCTCTCCTCTGTCTGGGTCGTGGGGCCGAAATAACTGAGAGTGGCCTTCTCCGGTGGTGGTTGATATGACGCATTATTCCTTGTTGTGGGACCTCTCTCCTCTGACTGGGTGCTGGGTCCTAAATAACTGAAAATGGCCTTCTCCAGTGGTGGGAGATATGACGCATGATTCCTTGCTGTGGGACCTCTCTCCTCTGACTGGGTGCTGGGGCCTAAATAACTGAAAATGGCCTTCTCCAGTGGTGGGTGATATGACGCATGATTCCTTGCTGTGGGACCTCTCTCCTCTGTTTGGGTGCTGGGGCCTAAATAACTGAAAATGGCCTTCTCCAGTTGTGGGTGATATGATGCATGATTCATTGCTGTGGGACCTCTCTCCTCTGCCTGGGTGCTGGGGCCTAAATAACTGAAAATGGCCTTCTCCAGTGGTGGGTGATATGACGCATGATTCCTTGCTGTGGGACCTCTCTCCTCTGTCTGGGTGCTGGGCCGAAATAACTGAGAGTGGTCTTCTCCGGTGGTGGTTGATATGGCGCATGATTCATTGCTGTGCGACCTGTATCCTCTGACTGGGTGCTGGGGCTTAAATAACTGAAAGTGGCCTTCTCCAGTGGTGGGTGATATGACGCATTATTCCTTGCTGTGGGACCTCTCTCCTCTATCTGGGTGCTAGGGCCGAAATCACTGAAAGTGGCCTTCTTCAGTGGTGGGTGATATGACGCATGATTCCTTGCTGTGGAACCTGTATCCTCGGTCTGGGTGCTGTGCCGAAATAACTGAAAGTGGCCTTCTCCAGTGGTGGGTGATATGACGCATGATTCCTTGCTGTGTGACCTGTATCCTCGGTCTGGGTGCTGTGCCGAAATAACTGAAAGGGGCCTTCTCCATTGGTGGGTGATATGACGCATGATTCCTTGCTGTGGGACCTGTATCCTCGGTCTGGGTGCTGTGCCGAAATAACTGAAAGTGGCTTCTGCAGTGGTGGGTGATATGACGCATGATTCCTTGCTGTGGGACCTCTCTCCTCTGACTGGGTGCTGGGGCCTAAATAAATTAAAATAGCCTTTTCCAGTGGTGGGTGATATGACGCATGATTCCTTGCTGTGGGACTTCTCTCCTCTGTCTGGGTGCTGGGCCGAAATAACTGAGAGTGGTCTTCTCCGGTGGTGGTTGATATGACGCATGATTCCTTGCTGTGGGACCTCTCTACTCTGACTGGGTGCTGGGGCCTAAATAACTGAAAATGGCCTTCTCCAGTGGTGGGTGATATGACGCATGATTCCTTTTGTGGGACCTCTCTCCTCTGACTGGGTGCTGGGGCCTAAATAACTGAAAATGGCCTTCTCCAGTGGTGAGTGATATGACGCATGATTCCTTGCTGTGGGACCTCTCTCCTCTGTCTGGGTGCTGGGCCGAAATAACTGAAAATGGCCTTCTCCAGTGGTGGGTCATATGACGCATGATTCCTTGCTGTGGGACCTCTCTCCTCTGTCTGGGTGCTGGGCCGAAATAACTGAAAATGGCCTTCTCCGCTGGTGGTTGATATGACGCATGATTTCTTGCTGTGGGACCTGTATCCTCTGTCTGGGTGCTGGGCTGAAATAACTGAGAGTGGCCTTCTCCGGTGGTGGTTGATATGACGCATGATTCCTTGCTGTGGGACCTCTCTCCTCTGACTGGGTGCTGGGGCCTAAATAACTGAAAATGGCCTTCTCCAGTGGTGGGTGATATGACGCATGATTCCTTGCTGTGGGACCTCTCTCCTCTGACTGGGAGCTGGGGCCTAAATAACTGAAAATGGCCTTCTTCAGTGGTGGGTGATATGACGCATGATTCCTTGCTGTGGGACCTGTATACTCTGACTGGGTGCTGGGGCCTAAATAACTGAAAATGGCCTTCTCCAGTGGTGGGTGATATGACGCATGATTCCTTGCTGTGGGACCTCTCTCCTCTATCTGGGTGCTGGGGCCGAAATCACTGAAAGTGGCCTTCTCCAGTGTTGGGTGATATGACGCATGATTCATTGCTGTGGAACCTGTATCCTCGGTCTGGGTGCTGTGCCGAAATAACTGAAAGTGGCCTTCTCCAGTGGTGGGTGATATGACGCATGATTCCATGCTGTGGGACCTCTCTCCTCTGACTGGGAGCTGGGGCCTAAATAACTGAAAATGGCCTTCTTCAGTGGTGGGTGATATGACACATGATTCCTTGCTGTGGGACCTGTATCCTCTGACTGGGTGCTGGGGCCTAAATAACTGAAAATGGCCTTCTCCAGTGGTGGGTGATATGACGCATGATTCCTTGCTGTGGGACCTCTCTCCTCTGACTGGGTGCTGGGGCCGAAATCACTGAAAGTGGCCTTCTCCAGTGTTGGGTGATATGACGCATGATTCATTGCTGTGGAACCTGTATCCTCGGTCTGGGTGCTCTGCCGAAATAACTGAAAGTGGCCTTCTCCAGTGGTGGGTGATATGACACATGATTCCTTGCTGTGGGACCTGTATCCTCGGTCTGGGTGCTGTGCCGAAATAACTGAAAGTGGCCTTCTCCAGTGGTGGGTGATATGACGCATGATTCCTTGCTGTGGGACCTCTCTCCTCTGACTGGGTGCTGGGGCCTAAATAAATAAAAGTGGCCTTCTCCAGTGGTGGTTGATATGACGCATGATTCCTTGCTGTGGGACCTCTCTCCTCTGTCTGGGTGCTGGGCTGAAATAACTGAAAGTGGCCTTCTCCGGTGGTGGTTGATATGACGCATGATTCCTTGCTGTGGGACCTCTCTCCTCTGACTGGGTGCTGGGGCCTAAATAACTGAAAGTGGCCTTCTCCAGTGGTGGGTGATATGACGCATGATTCCTTGCTGTGGGACCTCTCTCCTCTGACTGGGAGCTGGGGCCTAAATAACTGAAAATGGCCTTCTTCAGTGGTGGGTGATATGACGCATGATTCCTTGCTGTGGGAACTGTATCCTCTGACTGGGTGCTGGGGTCTAAAAAACTGAAAATCGCCTTCTCCAGTGGTGGGTGATATGACGCATGATTCCTTGCTGTGGGACCTCTCTCCTCTATCTGGGTGCTGGGGCCAAAATCACTGAAAGTGGCCTTCTCCAGTGGTGGGTGATATGACGCATGATTCATTGCTGTGGAACCTGTATCCTCGGTCTGGGTGCTGTGCCGAAATAACTGAAAGTGGCCTTCTCCAGTGGTGGGCGATATGACGCATGATTCCTTGCTGTGGGACCTCTCACCTCTATCTGGGTGCTGGGGCGGAAATCACGGAAAGTGGCCTTCTCCAGTGGTGGGTGATATGACGCATGATTCATTGCTGTGGAACCTGTATCCTCGGTCTGGGTGCTGTGCCGAAATAACTGAAAGTGGCCTTCTCCAGTGGTGGGCGATATGACGCATGATTCCTTGCTGTGGGACCTGTATCCTCGGTCTGGGTGCTGTGCCGAAATAACTGAGAGTGGCCTTCTCCGGTGGTGGTTGATATGACGCATGATTCCTTGCTGTGGGACCTCTCTCCTCTGACTGGGTGCTGGGGCCTAAATAAATAAAAGTGGCCTTCTCCAGTGGTGGTTGATATGACGCATGATTCCTTGCTGTGGGACCTCTCTCCTCTGTCTGGTTTCTGGGCCGAAATAACTGAGAGTGGCCTTCTCCGGTGGTGGTTGATATGACGCATGATTCCTTGCTGTGGGACCTCTCTCCTCTGACTGGGTGCTGGGGCCTAAATAACTGAAAATGGCCTTCTCCAGTGGTGGGTGATATGACGCATGATTCCTTGCTGTGGGACCTCTCTCCTCTATCTGGGTGCTGGGGCCGAAATCACTGAAAGTGGCCTTCTTCAGTGGTGGGCGATATGACGCATGATTCCTTGCTGTGGAACCTGTATCCTCGGTGTGGGTGCTGTGCCGAAATAACTGAAAGTGGCCTTCTCCAGTGGTGTGTGATTTGGCGCATGATTCCTTGCTGTGGGACCTCTCTCCTCGGTCTGGGTGCTGGCCGAAATAACTGAGAGTGGCCTTCTTCGGTGCTGGGTGATATGACGCATAATTCCTTGCTGTGGGACCTGTATCCTCGGTCTGGGTGCTGGGCCGAAATAACTGAAAGTGGCCTTCTCCAGTGGTGGGTGATATGACGCATGATTCCTTGCTGTGGGACCTCTCTCCTCGGTCTGGGTGCTGGCCGAAATAACTAAGAGTGGCCTTCTCCGGTGGTGGTTGATATGACGCATGATTCCTTGCTGTGGGACCTCTCTCCTCTGTCTGGGTGCTGGGCCGAAATAACTGAAAGTGGCCTTCTCCAGTGTTGAGTGATATGACGCATGATTCCTTGCAGTGTGACCTGTCTCCATTTGATATTGGTTAAATTGTATTTATTTAATTTAATTTTAATTAATTTCCCTATCCACATTTGTTTGCAGGGGATTTACCTACATTTTGCTGCCTTTGGCAGCCCTCTAGCCCGTTCCTGGACTATTTTACAGCCTTTTTAGTGCCTAAAAGTTTGGGTCCCCATTGACTTCAATGGGGTTCGGGTTCGGGATAAAGTTCGGGTCGAGTTCGGATCCCGAACCCGAACATTTTCGGGAAGTTCGGCCGAACTTCTCGAATCCGAACATCCAGATGTTCGCTCATCTCTAATAGCAATCCATCGGTATTGCTAATGCCAAATAAAACAGGAGTGGATCCAAAACTGAAATGACACGTGAATGGAATATTTGAATGTCTTCTGTGCTTTGTACCCACTCCTGCTTTTGGCTACCAAATCATAAGCCAATTCTGATGGGACCATAGAGGACTTACAGCCGCTACACAGACAGGATCTGTTTTGCGTCTCATTTTTCCTTCCTTCTGACAGATCAGAAGAAGGGTCAAATAAATGATGATGTCAGCCAGACCGAGAGGCAAAATAGTGGCCCAGTCATGAAGTGGAGAGGCTGGGAAAAGCATGAAAAGTCCACAGAGTGGCCCTATGACATAGTGTTGAGATGGAAGCAGCATTACGAGGCCACAGAGTGGCACAATGACAGTGTGGATGTTGCAGCAGCAGCAGGAGGAGGCCACCGAGTGGCACAATGACAGTGTGGGGGTAGAGGCAGCGTCAGGAGGCCACAGAGTGGCAAGATGACATAGTGTAGATGTGACAGCAGCATGAGGAGACCACAGATTGGCACAATGACAGAGTCTGGAGGTGGCGGCAGCATCAGGAGGCCACAGAGTGTCACAATGACCGAGTCTGGAGGTGGCAGCAGCATCAGGAGGCCACAGAGTGGCACAATGACAGAGTCTGGAGGTGGCGGCAGCATCGGGAGGCCACAGAGTGGCACAATGACAGAGTCTGGAGGTGGCGGCAGCATCAGGGGGCCACAGAGTGGCACAATGACAGAGTCTGGAGGTGGCAGCAGCATGAGGAGACCACAGAGTGGCACAATGACAGAGTGTGTTGGTGGCAGCAGCATCAGGAGGCCACAGAGTGGCAAGGTGACATACTGCGGAGGTGCGTGGCAATACCAGTACCCACTGAAGATGGTGGGTGAAAGAAGGAGCACTTGGCATCATATGTGTGGCATCAGGGGGGTGACAGCATCAGAATTTTAGCTAAGGCAGGTAGCCAGAAGAAACCGGTCTCTTTTGTCAAAGTGTTGGTGTGGCACCATGGATGATCTAGTCTGATGCATCAGGCATTGGTGTGTGGAAATCCTGCTGATCCACACCTGATTCATCTTAATGCAGTGTCCCACTATGTGCTATATGTGGGCACTTTAAACTCTTGCTAAATGTCATATCAAATGTATTGTGGTATCATGCTGTAATTCCCTTTAACAGGCTTGCAGTAAAATTTACCTTTATTCGCCCCTAGGTGGTGCTGGCACAACCTATTTATAAAGCTGGGGGGGGGGGGTCAAGTCAGTGTGTGTGTGTTGAGGATGAGAATGAACATAGGAGGAAGTTAATGGAGGATGGGTATCAAAACAGTCCACAATGTAGCTATTTTAGGTATATATGTGGCAATATCGCAAAGCTTTTGAGGACTGGGCAGTCAGGGTATGGGATGGACCCTGATTTTTGAGAGGAGGACTGGGAGCGTGGTGTGGTTCTCAGTTGAGTGGGGGTCTGGCTTCATCCAAGCTGACAAGACTGGGCAGGAACTGTATTTTTACAGGCACTCTTTGAAGCGCCTTTACCTTCCTCAGGCCCGCCACAGCCTATGTAAGGGGGACACTATAGAATACACCCATGGAATCCCTTCAGGGTCCATTTGCTGTAGCGTTAATATGCCTCGAGAAACCTCTGGTCCCATCGCCAGCAGTGAAGGCATGGCTGCAGTAAGAAAAGTACGCTGTCTGCAAGAGTCGGCAGACGGTGTGCTCCACTTCCGAGAACGATCTCAGCCAGAGCTGGAGCCACTTATCCCAGGGTTGCCTACTCCACCTGAAAGATGGGAGGAACACCAGACCAATGACCTCTCTACCTGTAGCCTATGTGAGACCCCAGAAGGTCTTTGCTATGGCCTTGTCTCCCAGCCGGATGTTCAGACTAAACCTTCCCAGCTTCCTTCAGAGTGAGAAACATGTACCACCGTAAGCAACATGTGGCTTCAGCTTCCTCTGATGTTTATGCCTAAGGAGTCCTTTTATTATGGCTTTGCACAGGGAGCAAAAATGTTACCCACAATTCTGATGGAATTCCTGATCTTAAGCAACTAGACTGGACTCCAAAGCAGAGGCTCTTCTGTCATGTCTGGTGTTCTATGTAGATCGCATGCACATGGAGTAGATAAAAACACATGAATGTTTTCAACTGACTGAAGCTGCTTGACTTAATTGTGCATAGATGGTAAAGGCAAAGTCTGCTGGTGTGTTGTCATCAGCATCTTCATAATGATTACTGCTGGACCCACAACAACGTCCTTCTGTTAATACTGCAAAAGAAGGTCTACAAACACCCAACATTTCTGAAAAAAAGCCAGTGTCACATAAAGAATTTCACCACAAAGTACTTCAGTCCATACAGCAAAAGGAGGTGTACAATCACTCATACATTTTCCCGAAGAAAACATGGTCGAAATAAAAATATTCACCAATGAAAGGATAATGGCATTTGGTTCATACAGAAGAAAGTCTACTATCACCCATCAATTTTCCCCCAAAAAGCCTGTTTCACATACATTTTTTTTACCACTACATAATTCTGCCCATCCCGCGAAAGGTGCTTCACCACATATAACGGCACCGCTGAATATGGCAGTGCCGTTATATGTGGTGGAGAAATTTTACGGCTGTAAAATTTCTCACTGCACCCCTGAGCAGCAAATATATTTTTCCTTTTTCCACTAATTGATTTCCACAAATTATTCACACAGCTAGGCGGCAAAAATATTTTTCATTTTACCAGTCATACACGCAAAAAAGGTCTGTTAATCAGAAAACTGCACCGCTGAGCGGAAAATATATTTGACTAATACACGACAAAAAGGGCTGTAATTTTCGCACTTCACCACACAACGGCTAATAAGCCCTTTTTCCCACTAATACAAGCCCAAAAATGCTTTAGAACATATAAGTGCACCGCTCTAGGGCAAACGTTGAAAAATTGCCTTTTAATAAACCCTGTTAATGCCTGTATCAAACAGCACTAGCACCGTAATAGGAACGGTTTGCTGGAATTACAGAGCTATATAATGGCAATTTGGATCCCCAGTCAGTGCAGGAAGGTGTAATCGGACTGTTCCTATTACCCAGGCTGTCTCCTCCCCGACTGAACGCTGTTCAACAGAAATGCTGTGGAATGATTCCTCCCTATCCTTTCCCTACACCTTGAAGAATCTTTCCCTGCACTTGTAAACCTTTTTTTTAGCACAATGACGTTTTTTCTATCACTGTCCCTAGCGCCTGCAGACACGTCTCTCCCCGCTGGTGAATGACAGAATCTAAGATGGCTGCCGTATTTATAGGGCTGTGACATCACAGGGCTGGCTGGCTGCTGATTGACTGCATGCATGTCAGAAAAGGTGTTCCCGCCTTCCCATAATTGCTTTCTCCAGGTCCTCACTGATGCAGCAGCCATTTTAGAAAAAATTTGATTTGTTACCATGAAGCACGAGGAAATTCGCATTCGCTGCAAAATTAATTTTTATTGAAATTCAATTTGAATTTCACTTTGTCAGCTTTGATTCACTCATCTCTAGATAGAAGTTGAGAGTGGGGGAAAAAAAGCTAATTAGACCTTAGCTAACAGCCCCAAATCAGACAACCAATATTAAAAAGACCCTAATAAGACCTCAGATCAGACCCCCAATCAAACCTCAGCTCAGATCCCAATGTGAATGACCCCCAATCAGACCTCAGATAAGAGCCCTAAAATAAATAAGTCCCCCATTCAGATTTCAGATCATGCCTCTTATCATCAGCCCCCATGCCTCTCATCTGCCCTCATGCCTCTCATCAGCCACCATATGCCTCTCATCAGACCCCATATTCCTCTCGTCAGCCCCCATATGCCTCTCATCAGCCCCCATGCCTCTCATCAGCTGATATTTTTCCTCCTGCCGTCGGCTGTCATGTGACCTGATGCAAAAAGCATGAGGTCACAGAGCGCCCTCACGCTGTGCACAGCCACAGCATAGCTGATAGGCGAGGACCAGGAAGTGGTGAGTACAAACCTAGGTTGTACCAAACCAGGCCACTTTTTTAGACAAATTTGAGGCACACACACACACATTAATAAACTTAGTCCACTGATTTTGTAAATTACCGGTAATAAGGGAACGTATAAAGGAAGTAAAACAGTGTTAGGGCTCATTCCCGAAAACATTTTTTTTCTGTGTCTGTTCCATTTGTGGACCACAAAACAGGCAACAGTCATATGCATAAGCCCTTAATTTGATTCACTGAAATTATTTGCCTGCATTTGTGGAGTTTTTTTCCTCCTACTGTATGAAGCACAATGCTGAAGTGGTTTTATTTTGTCTTCTTGCAAATTAAACAGAACTAGATATTTGGATAAATGTTGAAATTGAGAAAATTTGTCTTTTTCCAACCTTAAAATGCTAGGAGCTATACTGCAGGGTTATTATGTAGATTTATTATTCTCCTGGACATTGACAAAATAATCAAAAAATATTTAGTGTCAGAAGTCTAAAATACATACAATATAGTGCTCATCTTACACGATTCAGAATGTTGAGTCAATATATACAGGAAAGTAAATTATGCAATAAAATAAAACAAAAAAAACAAGGTAAACCAAAAAAATGGGATTAAAATACATGAAACTTGACTAACTTTTGAAGACTTGCTTGCTTGTCTTAGACTCTTCTCCAACAGCCCTGCCAATCCTGTCCTAAAAATGGCCTCTGGTGGGGGCGTGGCTTGGCCGCTAAGTGTAATGGACGCCTGAACCTGTAGCTCCCACACACTAGTGATCATATTGCAGCAGGCAACTAGTTATTCGCTCAGCTCAAGTGACCACACGACTACCTGACATCCAGGGACGATGGGGAAATCAAAAAGGATGCTCCCGAGAGTGAACAGTGAAAGCCTAGAGAAATACTTTGATAAAGGGGTATTCCAAGATGGTGCCCAGACTCCTGGAACGGCCACGCCATCCACCGCTTCACCGCTCCTCCCGCTGTCCCCAGCTGCTGCTTCCAAACATCGGGCCTCACCACCTCCTCAGATCCCCCTGGGGTCTCCTCACTCACAGCCTTCATCCCTCCCTGCCACACCGGAGGACATAAGGGAGGAATCCTAAGACCTACATCAAGCGCCTGTCAGCACAGCTGCCGTCATGTACTCACCCTCTTCAAGTCCTATGAAGAGGAAGCCAAGGACAGACTTCATGCCAGCCACACAGGTCAGTCTGGATCTCTCTCATCAGACTATTAACAGAGATGATTTATTTTCAAATTACCCTTCCTCTGACAAATTGGTATCTGAAGACACCTTGAAACAAATGTTATTGGCACTTAGAGCATCTATGCAGAGTGATTTAGCGGCCATGATTGCTCCATTATCTTCTAAAATCCAGGAAGTGGACTGTAAAATCCACCATATTGAATCTAAAATGGCCACCTTTACGCCCTTGCAAAATGAAATCGACACACATAACAGCTTAGCAGATGAGTTAGAGAGCGTCAAATTGAATCTGGCAGATATGGAAGATCGTTTGCGACGGAATAACATCAAGTTCTGCGGTATCCCGGAAAACGTCTCGAATTCTGACCTATCTTCATATATTCAGAAGTAGAGATGGCCCGAACTATTTGCCGGCGAACAGTTCCCAGTGAACATAGCTTGTTCGCGTCCGCCGCGGCGGGCGAACATATTCGATGTTCGCGTTCGCCCCTATACTTTATCATTGAGCAAACTTTGACCCTGTACCTCACAGTCAGCAGACACATTCCAGCCAATCAGTATACCCTTCCTCCCACACCCTCCCACCTCCTATCTAAACGCAAGGACAGCATCCATCTTAGATTCATTCTGAAGCTGCAATGTTAGTAATTGTAAATCGCATTGCGATTACAACTTAGATCTGAGTTCCTAATGATTGTATTGCTAGAATATACCGGAGATAACGAATATAGCACTATATTCTCAATCTTCGTTATATTCTAGCAATACAACAACCATTAGGAACTCAGATCTAAGTTTAATTGCAATGCGATTAATATAACCTGCATTATTCGCATTGCGAATTCAACTTAGAGCTGAAATCCTAATGGTTGTTGTGTTGCTAGAATATACATTTTATTCTAGCAATACAACCATTAGGAACTCAGCTGAAAGTTGTAATCGCAATGCAAATAATACTTACAATTATTAATCGCTTTCCGAATACATTTGATGCCTCTATTTGATTGTATATGACGGTTGACTATGACTACCACCAACGTTCTGCTGCCTCCAAAGCAATATCTTAACCCCCGAGGGGCCATTTGCACGTTTTTGATAGAAAACGCATCAAAAACGCATCAAAAACGCATCTGCTTTTTTATCATTTTTTCATTTTATATTTAATTTTTTTGTGTATTTTGCCACATTTGGTTGCATATTTACATTTGGTATAGGCAAATATGGTAGTCTAGATCATGTGTCTATACCAAAACCTAGGATCATTGTTTGACAGCATATTTTCTAAGCCATGTAGCTGAATATAGATTTGGGCAGAGTAATGATCTTGACCTGCGTTTCCCAACCAGTGTGCCTCCAGCTGTTGCGAAACTATAACTCCCAGCATGCCTGCACAGCCAAAGGCTGTCCGGGCATGCTGGGAGTTGTAGTTTTGAAAAAGCTGGAGGCACACTGGTTGGGAAACACTGAATTCTAGACTACCATATTTGCCTATACCAAATGTAAATATGCAACCAAATGTGGCAAAATACACAAAAACATATAAAAAATAAAAAAAATATAAAAATGCATATGCGTTTTTGATGCATTTTTGATGCGTTTTCTATCAAAAACGCCCAAATGGCCCCTGGGGGTTCAGATATATTGCTTCGGAGGCAGCAGAATGTTGGTGGTAGTCATAGTCACCCGTCATATACAATCAAATAGAGGCATCAAATGGATTTGCAAAGAGATTAATAATTGTAAGTATTATGCGCATTGCGATTACAACTTAGAGCTGAGTTCCTAATGGTTGTATTGCTAGAATATAATGAAGATTTAGAATTCAATCTTCATTATATTCTAGCAATACAACCATTAGGAACCCAGCTCTAAGTTGAATCCCAATGTGATTAATACAGGTTATATTAATCGCATTGCGAATTCAACTTAGAGCTGGATTCCTAATGGTTGTATTTCTTGAATATAACGAAGATTGAGAATATAGCGCTATATTCTCAAGCTTCGTTATATTCTAGCAATACAACCATTAGGAACCCAGCTCTAAGTTGAATTTGCATTGCGTTTAATGCAGGTTATATTAATGGCATTGCGAATTCAACTTACCACACTCTGCGTCAACTACGTAATTTTCCATTGTGGCCAGAAAGAGTCCCTGTGGGTTTTAAAATTCGCCTGTCTATTGAAGTCTATGGCGGTTCGCCCGGTTCGCCCATTCGCGATCATTTGCGGAAGTTTGCGTTCGCTGTTCGCGAACGGAAAATTTTATGTTCGCGACATCTCTATTCAGAAGCTATTCCTTTCTCTATTACCTGACCTCACACCTCAAGAACTTATCATTGACCGGGCTCACCGGGTGCCTAAGCCAAAACACTTGTACCCAGATGTTCCCAGAGATACCCTTGCCAAAGTAGACTTTTTTCCAACCAAAGAGGCAGTGATGTTAGCAGCCAGGAAAATGGGGTCTCTCCCTGCCCCCTATCAGTCAGTGCCGCTAAACACCGATCCGTCAGCTGCGACATTAAAATTGCGCCGCGATTTACTTCCAATCACTCTTTCTTTGCGGAAAAATGGCACACCCTAAAAATGGGGATACTCTATGAAACTTCTTGTTTCCAAAAATGGCCTCTGGTAGAGGAACATGTGACACTATCCTGTACAACAGCTTCTTATATTGCAATGCACTGCACCTGTGCTAGTTTCCTGTTGCATAAACAAAGATAAAGATATGTTACCAAGCTTTCATCTCTGTCTGGATACTGTGAAACTATTGTGTTAAAATGGAAGACACTAACGGACCGTGTTAAGTCACATGCTCCTCTGTTAGTGGCCATTTTTAGGACAGGAGCAGTGGGGTTCTCCTTGGAGAAGACATGGATGACAAGCAGGGGCGTAACGATCGCGGTCGCAGAGGATGCGACCGCGACCGGGCCCGGCGGTGGGGGGGGCCCGCAGCTCCGTCGCCCCATCGCAAGTAATTTTAACATTTTTATGTAAATGGCTGGTCGCTTGGGCCCCCGGCCTCTGTGAGTAGTTGCGCCGCCCCACCAACCCCAGCCCTGCCTCCATCCATTCGGGCTCCGCCTCCACCCATTCAGGCCTGGTGGTGCTGTGATATCGCGCCAGCCAGGTCTCGCGGGATCACACAACGCACGCTGGAAGACAGGATTGTGGGCTGCAAGCAAGAGCAAGAAGGCGGGAGCGGAGCAGTCTGACGAGGTAAGTATTTTTTTAAATGTGCACACCACCACTGCCTGGCTATAACTCACAGGGGGCACCTGGCATGGAACTAAATGTCAGGCAAGAAATCCTCCACAGGGGACCAATGGGGAACAAAAATATATTTCAATAAGAAAAAAAGGCAAAAAAATGGAAAAAAATTAAACAGATAACAGAGGGGGCAAAAATGCAATATATACACACAGGGGATAAATGATTATGGAATATATACAGAGGGGCAAAATGGATATATACAGGGCCCCTCTATTTATATCCATTTTCCCCCTCTGTATATATTCCATTTTCCCCTCTTTATCGATATTCCACTTTCCCCACCTGTGGAGCAAACTTGTATATATCTTATTTTGCCCCCTCTCACATTGTATATATTCTGAGTGAGAGGGTGCAAAATAAAAATATATTCTGAGTGAGAGGGCAAAATAAAAATATATTCTGAGTGAGAGGGCAAAATAAAAATATATTCTGAGTGAGAGGGGGCAAAATAAAATGTATTCTGAGTGAGAGGGGCAAAATAAAATGTATTCTGAGTGAGAGGGGCAAAATAAAATGTTTTCTGAGTGAGAGGGGGCAAAATAAAATGTATTCTGAGTGAGAGGGGGCAAAATAAAATGTATTCTGAGTGAGAGGGGCAAAATAAAATGTATTCTGAGTGAGAGGGGGCAAAATAAAATGTATTCTGAGTGAGAGGGGCAAAATAAAATGTATTCTGAGTGAGAGGGGGCAAAATAAAATGTATTCTGAGTGAGAGGGGCAAAATAAAATGTTTTCTGAGTGAGAGGGGCAAAATAAAATGTATTCTGAGTGAGAGGGGGCAAAATAAAATGTATTCTGAGTGAGAGGGGCAAAATAAAATGTATTCTGAGTGAGAGGGGGCAAAATAAAATGTATTCTGAGTGAGAGGGGCAAAATAAAATGTATTCTGAGTGAGAGGGGCAAAATAAAATGTATTCTGAGTGAGAGGGGCAAAATAAAATGTATTCTGAGTGAGAGGGGCAAAATAAAATGTATTCTGAGTGAGAGGGGGCAAAATAAAATGTATTCTGAGTGAGAGGGGGCAAAATAAAATGTATTCTGAGTGAGAGGGGCAAAATAAAATGTTTTCTGAGTGAGAGGGGCAAAATAAAATGTATTCTGAGTGAGAGGGGCAAAATAAAATGTATTCTGAGTGAGAGGGGCAAAATAAAATGTATTCTGAGTGAGAGGGCAAAATAAAATGTATTCTGAGTGAGAGGGGGCAAAATAAAATGTATTCTGAGTGAGAGGGGCAAAATAAAATGTATTCTGAGTGAGAGGGGCAAAATAAAATGTATTCTGAGTGAGAGGGGCAAAATAAAATGTATTCTGAGTGAGAGGGGCAAAATAAAATGTATTCTGAGTGAGGGGGCAAAATAAAATGTATTCTGAGTGAGAGGGGCAAAATAAAATGTATTCTGAGTGAGAGGGGGCAAAATAAAATATATTCTGAGTGAGAGGGGCGAAATAAAATGTATTCTGAGTGAGAGGGGCGAAATAAAATATATTCTGAGTGAGAGGGGCAAAATAAAATATATTCTGAGTGAGAGGGGCAAAATAAAATATATTCTGAGTGAGAGGGGGCAAAATAAAATGTATTCTGAGTGAGAGGGGCAAAATAAAATGTATTCTGAGTGAGGGGGCAATTATTCAACTAAATACAGAGGGTGCCAAATGTGCAGTTATTTTAGGGTGCTGTGTGCCAATAATTACTGCATGGGGATTATCTGCATGGTATTAGTATTATCAGGGTTTAACTGTTTCTGCAGTATAATATTATGGAGCACAGGGTGGTAGGATGATTGAAGTAGTAAACTAAGATATGTTTTGTCAAACTGCAGAGATGAGAAATGGCTGAAAATGGTGTCTGGTCTGAAGATCTAAAAGGAGAAGATGAGGACAGAACATCTACATCAAAGGAGACGTCACTGGATGTAAGTGGTATGGGGTGCTGTATTAGCCTGTATGTTCTGTAGTGATGGGTCCCGGGGCGTAATGAGAGGGTGCGACCGGGGGGTGGGGATGTGCGAGGGGGAGGGTTTGGGGGGTCGGGCCCGGGGGGGGGGGGCCCAATTCAAAGTTTGCCCTGGGGCCCATGGAACTCTAGTTACGCCACTGATGACAAGTGAGTGGTAGTGCTAGCGAACAGCACTAAATACTATATGCTAGCAAACTAGCAAGTTACATATATCTCCTTTACTAACTCATTTGGTCACATTAATTTAATATATAAACTGACCAATCCTTTTAATCTGTTATACTCATTAACTGGATCATGAACTTGTCCCTGTGCCTTCAGTCTGTTACTATACTTGATCAGTTTGGTGAGTCCTGCACACAGAAAGTCTGATCCTGAAATGAAGGTCTAGTGTGATTCATTTATTAACATTCTGTCCATTTCACTCTCATTGGTGAGTTTGTTTGCTGTCTGCATTTGTTGTATATGTGCATTCATCAGTGATGACATCACTATGCCCACCCAACATGATGACGTTGGGATGTCACATGTCAGCATGCGTGAGAATTGGCGTGATCAAATGGATGAGGTGAGCATATATACTGTATTTTGCAAACCCGTGATTAACCCCTGATGCTGCGATCAGTGTTGAATGCGGCATCAGAGTGGGTCAAATGACGGGTGTAACGTGATCACCATTTCCCATCATTGCACCTGCTCCATACAGTGGAATGAGATTCATTACACAGTAATTCTTGTCAAAGTTTGGCGAAGCAGCTCAATCAAATTTTTGCAACCTTTGCTCATCTCTAGTGCACATCACAAGAAATGTTTTAAAAAATGCCCAAATTGTCATTTTTTGGTACATTCCACCTACTTAAAAACAATAAAGAGTGATCAAAAAATCATATGTACCCAATAAGGGCACAAATTTTCTGGACCCCTTAAAACACTAGAATGCCATACAATATAAAATGGTGACATTAGAAAGCACATCTTGTCCCGGAAAGTCTGTTGCTTCATATGGCAATTTAAACAGAAAACAAGAAGTTATGGCTCCGGGGAGGCAGGAAGTGAAAAACAAAAATTCAAAAACTGCAAATTGAAGTGTCTTTAAAGGGGTTAAAAACAAAAAGAGCCTACAGGAATTGGCATTTGATACATGTAATATCAATCAATTTTTATTGAAAAGAGAATTATCTTTCATTTAGTAAAATCGGTACTGTAGTTTTCCCAGACATATAAAAGAAAGGAACTCAACACTGTCATCAATTACTGATTAGGATGAAACAGAATTAGCAGAATGGATAAACAGAAATTCTAAGCAGCTGATGCCAGATTTTGACAATCTGATAATTAGGGTGGTTATCATCAGCATAAACTAGTGCCAGGTCTTTCAAATTTAATTTTCTTAAAAAAAAAAAGAGGATTAGGAGCCAGATGCTGTTTCACTATCCAAATCCCACTGTACAATTCAGCACATAAGGAGTTTGAAGCAAGATCAACTATATAATAAACATATGCGGCCTACTTGGCATTAGTGAAAATGTATATAGATAAGCATTAAAAGCATTTATTAGAGAATATTGAATCTAGCAAAGACAACTAATGTCAGCAAACAGAATCTCTACAGGTATGTAATATGGGGTTTAGGGATACAGTAGTGCTATGTGTTCAAGCCCAAAACAATCTAAATAATCATGACATAGTGCCTACTGTATGTACCCATGGCCTCTGCATTACTGCAGTAGACTATGATTGGCCCCTTTAGTAATATGTTATCATGTATCTGTATGGGAAGATAAGAATTTGAAAGGACAGCTGCAGCAGGGGAGCAGGATTTTTTTTAAAAGATGAGAATATGGCAATTATTTATTGTTATTATTATTTTTTAATAGTTTTAGGCTTCGTTGCAGACAATTTTTTTCAGATTGACAATTTATTTAAACATAGTAAATTATTAATGATAAAATCACAGAATTACCTGCTTTTCATATTATGTGACATTTATTATAGATGTTTAGAAAAAATGTGTACTGCAGACAAATAGTGTTGGGCACTAATATTCGAATTGCGAATTTCAATCGCGAATATTGCAACTTCGAGAATTTGCGAATATTTTGAATATAGTGATATATATTTGTATTTTTGAATATTCTACTTTTTTTCCATGAGTAACCTCTCTTTTTGCTTGTGGGTCAATGAGAAGGCTGCCATGTATTTGTCTGAGCTTAGCAACATCCCTAGCAACCAATAGGAAGGTTGCCTACCCCTTTAGTATATAAAAACCTCCCCAGCAGCCATTTTCTGCAGTTTATTACAGTTCTGAGAGAGACAGCAGTGTAAATGATGTGCTATGTGCTTTACTGTGTCACATCATATTAGATAGTTAGTTACGTAGCTTATATATATAATACAGATAGTTAGTGGGAGATAGTCAGTGTAGGTTAGATTGTGATATAGTGTAGCTGTGCAGGGTGTTAGGTAGTGTGATAGGTTCTGCTGTCCATACATACATGCTACATACATAGTGCTGTATGAATGTATGTATGCTACATACATACATACATGGTGCTGTGATGTCACAAGTTCACAACAATATTTAGTACACCAATCACTAATATGTAGTCAGACCTGCTAAAATGTGAAGTTGCACGTATTGCACAAAAATATGTGCATCATTAATTGCAGATTTGCGTAATCATGAATATATTTGAGCACTCTATCTGCATATAAAGCTTTTGTAATGTTCTGCCGTGCCAACCATTTTCTCCAGTCTCAGGAGACTTCTAGCAGCTTGAAAAGTGTAGTTATAGTGACCCATGCCTGTATTGCGCGCATTACGCGCATATTACATTGACGATTTTTACAATCAAGAAAATAACCGCAAATTTACCAAATATTGGCAAAATATAGCAAATTTGAATATTGCCCCTGCCGCTCATCACTACAGGCTAACCATGTCCGACATATTACCTGTATGAGATGATGGCATTTGATTGTACAGTATATTTATTTTAGATGTTTTATGTGTTATTTCAATATGTATGTAATCAAGTCTTTTGCTCTTGATTGTGATCTTAAAGGGGTTGTTTGGGAGTTTGATATTGATTGTCTATCCTCAGGATAGGTCATAAATATCTGATCAGTGGAGGTCCAACTACTAGCACCCCTCTACCCGATCAACTTTTTGATGAGGCCACTTACCAAGCATAGCACTGTTCATTGTATAGCAGATACAGGCAAGTTTCTTTCAATAAGACTGATCTGCACTTAGGCCATGTGACAGACAAAAGTGATGTCACTGGACTAGGAAGAGGCCAAAGTACTCATTGAAGCACAGTAGCCCATTCAAACAGCTGATCGGGGAAGTGCCAGAAGATAGCATGAATTGCTCCAAAAAATTGATTTGAGTTAGAATCGTTTAATTACTGCACAAATCAAAAGTGCTCCAATTGGCCTGAAAATTGGTACACCACATTGTAAAGTCTTGAAGTCTTCTATGACTCATATTTTTTTCTATCATTTCTCTTTTTTCTCTTTCCCCCACACATGTTTTTAAGTTCTTTAATGGAATGATAGCAATGGTAAATAATGTCAGTTTAACATGTATAGCTATGAGTAAAACTCATAATTTAAGGTTGTTAAAAACAGACAATTTAAAACTTCAATGTCACATTTGTTATGCTTTTTAAAATTAAAAAGTTCCAAAAATTATCTCTATTTGGCGGCAGATGCCTACAATTGTTTATACACACACTGTAGTATCAGAAAAAGCAGTGGCTTGTTCTGAACTAGCACCCCAAAATTCTTCTTTTATTATGTATTATGGAATCTCACAGACAGGGCAGGAGATGTTCAGCTGTTTAGGGAAAGTAGTAGTGGCACCAGGGGGAGTAGCTGTTGTGGCAGCAGCTGCAGTATAATATAGAATGCACTGAACAGGCAGACAGTGGCAGTTACATCATTGGGCTTGAAAAAATAGTCCCTGTCAGCAATGGCAGATCTATTTATTGTCATCGAGCAGAGATGTCTTGAAATCCCCATGGATCCACATGCCTGATTTAATTAGACATTGTGTCTGCTTGGGTGTGAGAATGCCACCTGCTGAGCTAAAAATTCTTTCTGAGAAGACACTGGAGGTTCAACAAAATAATTTAGTGATAGCAAACTTGGCCAGTTTCAGCCACTGTTCCAATCTGCCTACAGAAGTCCATAGGATCAGGGAACAGGTACAGTATATGGTGGAGAAAGACCATAGTCATTTAGAACATGAAACCTGGCCAGAACTACAGATATCATACAGCAGAATTAAATTTTGGTGAAAGTGCGGAGCAGCGCAACAATTTTAAACAATTTTAAACATTTCTTTAGACAGCTGGCCAGAAGTACCAATGCTAAACAGTAGAAAAAAATTTAAGTGATGACTCCACCTACCACACTGAAAACTCCCCCTGAGATACCACTGGAGACTGGACAAGACAGTACAGCTATAGAAAACTGGGCCAGTTCTAGCCAATGTTCTAATCTTCCTCCCTAAAACTCCATGGGGTCAGGAGAATAGGCATAGTCCAGATATAACTGAACCTAGTTGTTCAGGGGATGCATGTCCTTTTACTGATGTGCGTCACATTGGAGCGGCAGTTGAAAATACCGTTCCCTCATGTAGAAAACTGAACTGGTGGCTAAGACTTCAGGAGAGTGGTGACTTAAATTTTGGTGAAGGTTTGGAACTGCGCCGCAATTTTAGAAAACATTACTTGGATAATAGCTAAGCCATCATCTTATCTGCTATCTGCAAACAGCTCTTTCTAGGTAAATGCTTTTTTCAGAGAAACATAATAATAATAATAATCAACTTAGCTAGCTGATAGGCCTTTTTACCCATATAACCATTTTATGTGTGAATAACGCTTTTACTTATCCTTATTCGTCACATATTGTACTTTATGACACTGGTAAAATTGAGTAAAAAAATCATTTTTATTTATTAAAAACTACCAAGTTTACCAAAAATTTTGAAAAATTTGTACATTTCCAAGTTTCAATTTCTCTGACTCTATAATACATAGTAATACCTCCAAAAATAGTTATTACTTTACATTCCCCATATGTCTACTTCATATCATCATTTTGGGTATGCCATTTTAATTTTTTGAGACGTTACAAAGCTTACAAATTTAGAAGCAAATCTTGAAAATTTTAAGAAATGTTCAAGAACCCACTTTTTATGAACCAGTTAAGGTTTGAAGTCACTTTGTGAGGCTTACATAATAAAAACTTCCCAAAATGACCCCATTATAGAAACTACACCCCTCAAGGTATTTAAAACTGATTTTACAAAGATCGTTAACCCTTTAGGTGTTTCACAAGAGTTATTGGCAATCGGAGATGACATTTTAGAATTGCAATTTTTGGGCAAATTTTCCATTTTAATCAATTGTTTCCAGTAACTAAGCAAGGGTTAACAGCCAAACAAAACCCAATATTTATTTTCTTGATTCTGTTTGCAGAAACACCCCATATGTGGTTGTAAACTACTGTATGGCCACACGGCAGGGAGTAGAGGGAAAGGAGCGCCGTGTGATTTTTGGAAGGCAGATTTTGCTGGACTGGTTTATCTACACCATGCCCCAATTAAAGCCCCTCTGATGCCCCCCTGGATAGAAACTCTATAAAAGTGACCTCATATAAGAAACTACACCACTCAAGGTATTCAAAACAAATTTTACAAACGTAAAAAAAAATGGCCTCAAACTGTGAGCGTGTCTGTAAAGTGGGTTCTGGTAAAGGATCTCCCCACTCCAGTATTGCCTGACACTGGGATTTTTGAGTAGGCTCATGTGCAGCACGAGGCCCCAAAACATCCTCAGCTGCACTGACCGGCATCCAGCCACCTGGCCTAGCCAAAAAAGAGCCCGGGTGTTGAGCAATGAACTGTTAGGCGTACAGATTCGTTTGCTCCACCATCAGATTCACAAAGTGGTCACTGAAAAAAATACTAAAATAGTCCTATTCAGTGAGACCCACTGTGGGAATCTGGATTAATGGCTGACCAACAAAATCAGGAATCATGGGCTGAAAATTCTCTACGGTACACCAGGTAAGTTCACCGGTATGGGGCTCAGGTGAACTTATCTGGTGGGCCAGAAAACTAGTACGAGCCCCAGAGCTGCTTGTACTAGGGTGGGCCACAGGGTCCCTAGCATGGCGGTCCCCTTGCTCCGCCTGGTCCCCTTGCTCTGCCTGGGGGCTCATCATCATTACTAGATGATAAGGAGGACGCAGATGACAAAAGGAATGTGGGGTCATCCTCGTCCTCACTGGGGCTCTCGGAGGCAAGCTGGGCGTATGCCTCCTCAGCTGGGAACGTCCGGCGGGCCATAGGGGAGTGTGTGTGTGTGCGTGTAAACCTTTATTCAATGTGTGGGGGCATGGGTGTTCCCGGACTGTTCCCTAAACATAACAGGAAAAAAAAAAATAACTAAAAAAAAAAAAAAAGAGAGCCAAAAAAAGTGAAAAAAAAAAAATTCTAACTCGCTGTTCAGCCGTCCGAAGCTGATCAGCGGTGAGGTGGGCGATGCGCTACCAGTGGCCGCTGTCAGCGTAAGATTAAAAAAAAAAAAATGCTTACGTCCCATAAAAAGGGAGTGAGGGTCTAGGGTCACACAGCTGTGCTGTGGACCCCAGATACCCAAAGGGTGATGCAACAGCTAAAAAAATACAAAAATAAAATTAAAGTCTCCCTGCCTGACCTAAATCTTTCCCTAAGCTTTCCTTAACCTACCTGCTAGTGCCAGATGGCACTTTGGAGGGTCACAGGAGGGGTCTGGGCTGCTGGGTGCTGGGGTGCTGGGCACAGAAGATGCAGGCTGCTCTCTCTCCTCGCTCCAGACACAGAATGGAGGAGGAGAGCAGGGGGAGTTTAACCAACCAATAGGAAGCGATGTGCAACCAATAGGAAGCGACACCAAGGGTCTGCGTTGCCACAAGTCCAGCAATCGATGACGACAAGGCTGCTTCTGGTAATGATGGTGACTACAACTCTTCCTCTTCATGCTCATCTATGGCCTGATCCAGCACTCTTCGCAGGGCACGCTCCAGAAAAAACGCATATGGGATGAGGTCGATGATGTTGCCTTGGGTTTGACTGACCAGGTTTGTCACCTGCGCAAAAGGACACATGAGCCTACAGCCATTGTGCATGAGCGTTCAGTAACGCGGCCAAAAAAATACCCAGCTCTGCAGAGGCTGTCTTCTTTTTTTTTAATTAAATGAAATTACTTTTTTTTATCTGCAAGGTACTGTGCAGACTGATATGAGTGGTGGCAATGGCAGTGGGCACAGTACAGTCAGTGGGCCTGACACACACTGGCAGGCAACTGCAATTATATTAAAGGGTAAAAATTAAATGACTATTTTATCTGCAAGTTACTATTTCTGAAGTGTTATTACTTGGATTCAAACTCATCATAATCTACATTAAGGCAAAAACCTTAACTAGAGATCAGAGAATTTCAGGAAAAAATTTATTTGCACCGAATGCGAATTTCCTCGCGCTTCGTGGTAACGAATCACATTTTTCCTAAAATGGCTGCTGCACGTGTGAGGACATGGAGAAAGGAAGTATGGGAAGGCAGGAGCACCCAGACTGACATGCATGATGCAGCCAATCAGCAGCCAGCCAGCCCTGTGATGTAACAGCCCTATAAATACGGCGTTCTGAGTGCAGGGACTGACATGAAAAGGCACTAGGGACAGCAATTGGAAAAACCTCATTGTGAAAAAAATAACGGAAAAAACGATTTATAAGTGCAGGGAAAGGATAGGAAGGAATCATTTCACAGCATCTTAGTGCAGGGAGAAACGTAAGAAGGAGCTAGGGACAGTGCTAGAAAAGTGATTTAAAAGTGCAGGGAAATATAATTTGGGGATCCAAATAGTCATTATACATCTCTGTCATTCCAGCAATTTGTTCTTGGGGTGCAAGTGCTATGTTGAAAAGCCTTTAGTGGCTTATATCTGTGGAAAAAGAAAAATATATACGCCGTTCACTTCTGCAGTTATATATGGTGAAAGCGGTTACTTGGGTATTTCATTACAAAACAATATATATTCTCAGTTCACTTCTGCAGCTATATGTGGTGAAAGCGTTTAGTGGCGTATTTTAGTATAACAATATATACGCAAAGTTCACTTCTGCAGCTAAATGTGGTGAAAGCGTTCAGTGGCGTATTTTGTTACAAAAAGAAAAATATATACGCAGTTCACTTATGCACTTATATGTGGAGAAAGAGTTTAGTGAGGTATTTCAGTACAAAAAGAAAAATAAATATGCACTTCACTGGTGCATTTATTTGTGGCAAAAGTGTTTATTGGCCTATTTCAGTACAAATATATATATATATATATATATATATATATATTCGGAGTAACTTTCTGCAATCATATGTGGCAAAAGCGTTCAATGTACTATTTCAGTCCAAAAAGGAAAAAAATGCACACACTTCACTGTTGCATTTATTTGTGGTGATAGTGTTTAGTGGCCTATATCAGTACAAAACAAAAAATATATACACATTTCACTTCTGCAGTTATATGTGGTGAAAGCGTTTAGTGTGCTATTTCAGTACAAAAAGGAAAAATGTATACACACTTTACTGTTGCACTTATTTGTGGTGAAAGAGTTTAGTGGGCTATTTCAGTATAAAACGAAAAATATATACGCATTTCACTTCTGCACTTATTATTATTTCAGTGCAAAAACAAAATATATTCAGTGTTCTCTTTTGCAGGTATATGTGGCAAAACCTTTAGTGACGTATTTTGGTCGAAAAATAATTTTTTCTCGATGATAAATCTGCAGTGTGGGGCCCCGTGTGGCTTCTACACACTTTCAAAATAATCTTTCAGTGGGGCGAATAGATGCCGGATGACCAGGACGCTCCATGACCTTCCCAGGAGCTGTGGTTGGGAGCAACGGTTCATTTCTGAGACGTCTGTATAGTGCGGGGGGAATCCAAACACCCTCTCCATCTCTATTCTCCATTATATGTGGTAAAATCTTTATTGATGTATTTTGGTGGGAAAAAAAATAAAAAATTATTCAGCATTTAGCTCTGCAGGTATATCTGGTAAAATCTTTCTTATTAACTTATTTCTGTCAAAAAACAAAATGTATTCAGCGGTCCCCTCTACGTGTATCTGCGGTAAAATCTTTAGTAACGTATTTTGATGAAGTTCGTGACTCTTCCGGGCTCAAGGCTATCTTGACGCTATGTCTTCTCATTGTCTGTAGCTACTAGAGGCCTTTTCATGTCAGGCAGGTTCCCCCAGAAGAAACTTGGTCGATCATCACTCTGTCATTGTGCCATTCTGTGGCTTCCTCATGCTGCTGCCACCTCCACTTTCTGTGATTGTGCCATTCTGTGGCTTCCTCATGCTGCTGCCACCTCCAGACTCTGTCATTGTGCCATTCTGTGGTCTCCTCCTGATGCTGCTGCTACCGACACCTCCAGACTCTGTCTTTGGGACACTCTGTGGCCTACTCATGCTGCTGCCACCTCCACACTCTGTCATTGTGACACTCTGTGGCCTACTCCTGATGCTGCTGCTACCGACACCTCCAGACTCTTTCTTTGGGACACTCTGTGGCCCACTCTTGCTGCTGCCACCTCCACACTCTGTCATTGTGACACTCTGTGGCCTCCTCCTGATGCTGCTGCTACCGACACCTCCAGACTCTGTCTTTGGGACACTCTGTGGCCTACTCATGCAGCTGCCACCTCCAAACTCTGTTATTGTGACACTCTGTGGCCTACTCCTGATGCTGCTGCTACCGACACCTCCAGATTCTGTCATTGTGCCACTCTGTAACATACTCATTCTGCTGCCACCTCCAGACTCTGTTGCTGTGCCCCTCTGTGACCTACTCATGCTGTGGCCACCTCCACACTCTGTCATTCTGTGGCTTCCACATGCTGCTGCCACCTCCAAAATCTGTCATTGTGTCACTCGGTGGCATCCTCCTAATGTTGCTTCCCCCTCCAGACTATGTAATTGTGCCACACTGTGGCCTATTCATGCTGCTGCCTCTTCCAGACTATGTAATTGTGGCACTCTGGGGCCTTCTCCTGATGCTGCTGCTACCGACACCTCCAGACTCTGTCTTTGGGACACTCTGTGGCCTACTCATGCTGCTGCCACCTCCACACTCTGTTATTGTGACACTCTGTGGCCTACTCCTGATGCTGCTGCTACCGACACCTCCAGATTCTGTCATTGTGCCACTCTGTAACATACTCATTCTGCTGCCACCTCCAGACTCTGTTGCTGTGCCCCTCTGTGACATACTCATGCTGTGGCCACCTCCACACTCTGTCATTCTGTGGCTTCCACATGCTGCTGCCACCTCCAAAATCTGTCATTGTGTCACTCGGTGGCATCCTCCTAATGTTGCTTCCCCCTCCAGACTATGTAATTGTGCCACTCTGTGGCCTCCTCCTGATGCTGCTGCTGCCGACTCATCTAGACTCTGTCGTTGTGCCACTCTGTGGCCTACTCATGTTGTTGCCACCTCTGCACTATGTCACTTTGCTACTCTGTGGTCTCCTGATGCTGCGGCCACCTCCACACATTGTGCCATTCTGTGGCTTCCTCATGCTGCTGCCAACTCCAGACTCTGTCATTGTGCCAATTGATGGCCTTCTCCTAATGCTGCTTCTGCCGTCACCTACAGACTCTTTAATTGTGCCACTCGGTGGCCTCCTCATACTGCTTCCACCTCACCACTATGTCATAGTGCCATTCTGTGGACTTCTCAAGCCGTTTCCACCCTCCCCACTTCATGACTGATCCACTATTTTAGCTTTCGGCCTGGCTGACTTCAACATTTATTTGCCACATCTTCTGATCTGTCAGAAGGAAGGAAAAATGAGACATACAGCGAATCCTGTCTGTGTAGCAGCTTTAAGGCCTGTATGGCCCCATCAGAATTGGCTTATGATTTGGTAGCCAAAATCAGGAGTGGGTAGAAAACTCAGAAGACATGCAAATATTCCATTCACATTTCATCTCTGTTAGATCCAATCCTGTTTATTTTGGCATTAGCAATACTGATGTATTATTGAGCAAATGCTGACCGAGTGAAGGCATATGCTCCACAGACAAGATCCTTTTTTTCCCGGTTATTGTTTTGACGGATCAGAGGATGGGGAAAATGAATCAGTGAAGTCAACATAAACTTACTGCTGACACCCTCTCCACTCAGGGGGGCTCTACTTGTATAAGCATTTAATAGAACAGATTCTGTAGACATCTTTGTGGTATCAGCTAACAAGGGTGTAAAAGGAATGCATTTCTTCTTGACGCTAACATCTACCTGTAAGGCCTCATGCACACAGCCGTGGAACACAGCCGTGTGCGGACCGTGGTATCCTGGCCTGGAATCCAGTTGACAGCTGGAGTGCACGGCGTCATTGGTTTCTAGGATGCCATGTGCTTCATGCCGCTGCTGGACTACAGTAATACACTCGTACGGGTGTATTACTGTAGTCCAGCGGCGGCATGAAGTGCACGGCATCATAGCAACCAATGACGCCGTGCTCTCCTGCTGTCAGCTCAATTTCAGACTGGGATACCATGGTCCGCGCACGGCCGTGTGCATGAGGCCTAGGGCTGAGTTGATACTTCAGTTATTTGGTCAGTTTTGGCCCCGTGACTGCCCAAATAAGTGAAGTATGCAGTGATTCTAAGAGTGAACCCTGTTATCTGCATGTCATACTGACTCACAGTATTATGTCACTACCACAGAAGACTTCCTATGCGTGTTACTGCAAGGTACATTTTTCTACACCCCTATAAAGGATCTCTGCAGTCCGGAAATAGCGTGATTCGCCGCAAATAAATTTGTATCAAATTAGGAGTACTGACTCCTTATATGGACACAGCCATATATGGACTTAGAGCAGGGACTCCTAAGTCATATATGGAGTCAGAATAGGGACTCCTTAGCAGCTGGGATGCCGAAGCTGCTGTACTCTGATCCTTCCACTTCCTCAGTCGACCATAGAAGCTGACAAAATTACCAGTAACAATAATAATAATTAAAAATACTGGTACTAACAAAATACTGACCTGGCGTGTGGAATACTGGCCAGGTGGCAACCCTAGGCCTCATTGAAGATTTTGGTAAAAAAGTAGGACAAAATTGTGCGGCATGCAATAATGGCCGACTTCCTGATGGAAATCTGATGGACCCCATTATATTTAAAGGAATTCCAGTGTCCATTTATGTCATACTTTAATTCTGTGCTGCCATTATTTTTTGAACAAGGCAACATAAAAATGGGAAAAAACTGTGTAGAGGTTAACACAGCCTATCTTGCAATTGTAAAATAACACTGCTAAACTTTTGTTGCATTTTAATATTATGGGGCAAGTTTATGAAAACTGTCTTTGTTTCCTATTGTAACCAATCAGCATAGCTTCATTTGGGAACTTGTATTTTTTTGTGTATGTGTGTATATATATATATATATATATATATAAACCAAATATATTTATAAACCAAAGAGAAGCAGCGGCACAGTTGAAGGTGTGAACACAGTGCAAGATCCTCTTGGGAACAAGGCAAATATTCCAGGTATATATAGTCCAAAGACAAGGCAGCACTCCAGCATATGAAAAATAAGTGACCCTCTTTATTCCCCAGGCAACGTTTCGGTCTTCTTAATGAGACCTTTGTCAAGCAATGCAACAGTGTAACAAAGGAGCTTATATACCCCAAATCCTTCAGTGCAATCAAATCACATGACATAGTAAAATTAATCCATGGTGTGTAGGTTTAAAAGTGTTATACTCATAAAAACTTTAATATACATAGTGAAGTGCATCAATAATATACATAATTAGTGTACATCATGATGTGATTATAACATAGTCTTATATCTTTATAGTGCAGTGCAATTTCCAGCCTGTGTGGTGGAAACATGTACCCATGCAATTAAGCTGGGTCTGCAAAGAGTTAAAACCAAAGGCTTGGCCTAGACACACACAGAGACTGCATAATGCAGCTGTGCTAAAATGCAAAAAGAATCGCTAAAAAATCTCATCTCCTGTCAACATACCATTGGTGGTTTAATGTGGCCACATGGAACTGGCATCCCCGACTCTGGAATGCGCACGCGCAGTGACCTGAGCGTACATCCGAACAACTCCTCTTTGTGCAGACGCCGGCACCCACTGCCCACATGACTGGAGGAGTAGCTAAACCGGCCACATCACAGTGAGGGGAAGTGTAGAGGCGTGTCATATGGCACCTTAGGCAATTCAGTGTCGGGGGCGTGTCTGGTCTCCCTAGTGACCGGAACAGTTTAATAACAAATATCAGCACAGTGTCAGTGAGACCATAGATAAAACCTCCCTAATAGATAGAGGCAATGGCTGAGGGGATAATATCAAAAGGAGGTTGTCACTTTCAGTGCAGCTGTGAACCCCGTCAAGAGCCACCGCTGCACCTATTTTAAGTGGCGCAAAGCCCAATTGGCCACAATCGGGCGATACGCCACTAGGTAGAGTGACATCAACCCCACATCGATTACATTGAATCAGATAAAAATAAACCGCTCCAACACGGCATATCAGACAGGTGCATACAGCTGCATCAGTCTGAATAGCAATGCATCCAGGAGTGATGTCACGAATGAATATACAAGATATATCAGCTAAAACTTGATAAGTTAAATTGAATCACTGATAACCCAGATTTCAAAAGGGAAAAAGTGTAAACAGTATGTTTATGACAAATGATCACAGCGAACCACTGTAGGTAATGTTAATAGATGATACAAAGGGATATCACGAGAATCTATAAAACAAAAGAAAGATATTATTCATATTGGATAACACTGTTATATATTACCACACCCAGGCTGAACAGAAAAAATGATCCCCACCAGGAGGGGGGGCGACAGCACCTATCTCCCAAATAATTCCCATCTGAACTCAGTATTCAAGCCTAGCGGTTTCAATGTACGCAATTTGTGTATCCAGAAGAGTTCTCTTTTTTTCAGAGCCAATTCTCTGTTACCTCCATGTTTAAATGTTTAAGGGGGGGGGGGGTGGATATGATCAATGATTCGGAATTTGAGATCCTTTTCCCTATGTCCCATGTCTGTGAAATGCTTTGAAACATATCCTTCCTTTTTTGTCGTATTGTATATCTGTGATAATTAATCCGTGTTTTGAGTTCAAGTCTAGTCTCCCCCCCATAGAGGAGATTGCAGGGACAAGAAAGTACATACATCACAAAGGAAGTATCACATGTCAAGAAATATTTGATCACATGTTCTGTGTTCAGAGTCGGATGTATTAAGTTATCACCTTTGAGCATATAGCTACAGTTGACACAGTTGAGACAGGGGAAACACCTAAAAAAATAAATTATATATATATATATATATATATATATATATATAACAAGATGGCGGCACCGACTAACAAAGAGCAGAGTGGGTGCTGTGTCCAGGGACATGGGACATGTGCTCAATGTCCAAAATATAAAGAAAAGAAGATTGGACAGCACTCCAAAAAATAAATAAATAAAATGTGGATTTATTCACCCATGTGGAAAAAAAAGTGACTTTTCGGCTCAACAATAGAGTCTTTCTCAAGCAAGGATTAACAGTGAAATGTGAGATATATATAAGGCAAGCAATTCAACAAACAACTTGCATAATGTTTCATAGTATGATAAAAACCATGATCAAATGTTCAAATGTACAAACTACCTAGTGAACAGTGCAAAAAATAGATCAAGATACATAATAGATAAAATTCATATGTGTATACTAATAAAGTGCATATGTGCTGAATATTAAATAAATAAAACAATACACAAGTGTTATTAAAGAGGCGAAGAGCCAACAGGGGGAGGGGATCATAAAATCATACTCAACATGTGTATCTGAGATCTCATGTATGTAAAACGCCAAATTCAGCGTCCCCTTAGTCACAATGCACCTGCTCCAGAATACGCCCGCGATGTACAGTGCATCGGAAGCGACATGCAGCAATGTTCCAGACATGCGCACCACCCATCAGATGTCCATACTGCCATCTTAGAAAAGGTGTCTCGGCAGAGGTAACTTGCGCATGCGCAAAAGCGCAAACGAGCAACAAAGCCATATTGGAATATGGCAATATGCCCATTACATCAGTAGAAGCCAATATGCGTCTCCTAACAAAACAAAGGCTGCTAATAGACACAACATAAGTGGAAGAGGACACACCTCGTCAGAGGGGTGAAACCTCACCATGCTGGTCGTCTCGAAACAGCGTGAATGACATGTTGGTGTCACCCACCCCGGATGAGTGTACCAAATGAGGTCTATACATCACAGCCAATTAAAGGGATCTCCTGTTGTACAATAAATGTATGTGCACACAAGAAATCCACCGCAAAAAATCTGGAGGAAGGCAGAGTGACAAAAATACAAATACAAAATAAAATACGGGAAATTATCAAAGAATCTGTCTGCTGGGTACGTATGCTCCCATCTCCCGACTCTCGGCTCCATAATCCATATGTACTAAAAAAGAAAAGAAAAAAAAGGAATTAATCATAGTAACATAGTAGTAACATAGTACAAAAGGCCAAAAAAAGACATCTGTGCTGAACTGTCCTGTCATCTTGCTAGTTGATCCATGAATATGAATAGTCATATTTTGGTAACATTTGTTCCAACAAAGCTCAACCACTCAACAGGAATAACGCAGAGCAGAGACAACAGTGACCAGGGCAAGCCACCAAATCATGTAACATTCCAAGGATTATATTCAATGTTAAGGCCATGAGGTTTAAGGCAATCTTAAAGATGTATCCAATATATCTCTCTGTTTTTTAATAAAAGTGATCTGTTACCACCTCTCCTAGGTAAAAGAACCTGATCAATAATCCAACACCTGAGATCACGTTCAGTGTGCCCCAAATCTGAGAAATGTTTGGGTATAGGTAAGTCAGAGCGCTTCTTTCAGATCATGTATCGATGATTGTTAAGGCGGGTCTTGAGATCAGTAGAGGTCTCCCCAACATAGAGGAGGGACATGTAAGAACATGTACACCTGTTGGGTATGATTTTATGATCCACTCCCCCTGTTTGCTCTCCGCCCCTTTAATTACACTTGTGTATTGTTTTGTTTATTTAATATTCAGCACATATGCACTTTATTATTATACACATATGAATTTTATCTATTATGTATCTTGATCTATTTTTTGCACTGTTTACTAAGTATTTTGTACATTTGATCATGGTTTTTATCATACTATGAACTGTTTTTGTGTTCACTTGTCAATTATGTAATTAATCATGCACTGATATTTTACATTATGCAAGTTGGTTGTTGAATTGCTTGCCTTTATTATCTCACTTTTCGCTGTAGTTCCTTGCTTGAAAAAGGCTCTATTGTTGAGCCGAAATATAGCTTTTTTTGCCACATGGGTGAATAAATCCAGATTTTATTTATTTTTTGGAGTGCTGTCTGATCTTCTTTTCTTAATATATAAATAAATATATATATATATATATATATATATATATATATATCACTGTTAGTATCAGTGGAAAGCTATAACTCTGTAGCTACAATAACAAAACAAAACAAAACAAAAAAAATCAAGTATGATCTTAGCCACTTCCACCTTGCATGTGATAAGCACTTTTATTTCACCATAGTAGCTACAGTCCACATTGTTTCAGGTGGCAAATGCTGAAATGCTGCCTTTTTAGACTGACATGAATGGCATTTACACTATAGAAATGCCAATAGATAAAGATCTTAGATGGTTTGAAATATCCTGTTTTATCTAGCCTGCATTATGACCCACAGTGAAGAAGGAAATTCTGAGAAAATCTCAATAAAATGAGACATAGAGATACATGTAGCAGAAAATAGGCTGCGGTTTCCAAAAGAGTGAACCTGGTTTTTGTCTGACTGTTGTTATCAAAGAGCTTTACTGCCACCTACTGGTAGATGCATATATTCTGCCAGGAATATTGCATGAATAAGAAAAAAAAATCAATTTATTCTTATGATGTTTAACATTTTTGTATTAGATAATAGGCGTCATGAAAAAATCCATCTGATCAAATTTACATTCTGCAAATTACTATTCCTTTCAGTTTGCCCGAAGCAAACATGGGTAATACAGTTAGTATGACAAATGTTTTCAGCTGTTAAGTTTTTTGCCTTTTTGCCAACTTTCAATTCAAAACTTACTTCTAACTTCAGTAATTTATGTGTAGTGAAAATCCCCACATAGTAAACACTAACTGTAGAAATTTAAAAGGGGTACCCAACGCTAGAATCAACAAAGTTTAATATGCTGTAAGAGTTCAGTTCATTAGGGTTTGGGATTTGTATCACTTTTTATTAATTTCTTTGGGGAGAAGAAACAATGAAAGAACGTCAATTCAGCTATTTTGACCTTTTTCCATTATGGGATAAATATGTTTATATTTTAATAGTTTGGATCTTTTGGGATGTAGCGGGCCTAATGATTTAGATTTTTTAGCATTTATTTTTATTAATGGGAAAAGAGGGATGAATCTCTATATTTTCTACTTTTACATTTTTTTTACTCCTTTTGTTGGCACTGGAAAGTACATTATGTATAGAGCCTAATGCACTCTATACAGTTTCAGACCCTCACCAGTTAAGAACTAAGGGGCACATTTATTAAAACCAGCGTTTTAGATACCGATCTTAATAAAGCTCTAAGCTGGGAGTGGATCATCTGAAGTTATGAAGAGGTCCCAGCCTCTACATAACTTCAACCTATCCAGCGCCAATTCTAAATGTAAGGCAGCTTCCTAGCTGTCTTACATTTAGACCATTTTCTATGCCTAAAACAGGCGTAGAAAATGACTTATGAGATGGACTTGCTGGCCCATCTCCTGTGCTAAAAAAATGGGTTTTTTTTAGCACATTTTTTATTTTATTTTTTTGACAGTGTTCACCTGAGGGGTTAGGTCATGTGATATTTTTATATTGCAAGTCAATACGGATGAGGCGATACCTAATATGTCTACTTTTCTTTTTTTCCCTATTTTTTTACAATTTTTTAACTTTATTTTGGGAAAAGGACACTTTTTTTTTTTTTACTTGGAACTTTTAATTTTTTGTAAAACTTAAATTCTTTAGAATCCCTTCTGTCCTGTGTGGGGGGCCTGGTTTGATCCCTGCTATGGGGCCCTTACTTCTCTATGTACACCACTGCAATCTGCTCTCTGCAATGCTCTGTGAAAAAAGTCAGGGTTGCAGAAAGAAACTTTGAAGCAAACTAGAAGAGAGATATTTGCAACTAACTATAAAGTATTAGGTCACAGAGCTTTGCCTAGAATGGATATAATAATTCACTGGACTAGGCTATATAGCTGTGTCTAGCCTCTGCACGTAAGCAATAGCATATTCATTCACTCATAGCAAGCTAATATCTGTACTGAAAATGGTGAGTAAATAAAATGCAAAGTACCTTATATTAAAAAGTTACAAAACATTCTCTTTAAAATACTGATTACACATAAAACTGGAAACCCCATTTAAAGGGAACTTGTCATGAATATTTATTCTGCTCTCACTGGCAGCAGCATGAAATTGTGACAGACACACTGGTTTCAGTGGTCTATCACTTGTCTGCTAATGCCTACTGACTGTATTATCTAATCCTTGTAGCACGTGAGGAGTGACACCCTGCTAGCTCATTCTGGCTTGTTTACTGGCGCCTGCACCCACTGCCCCACAGTTTTCATTAGGAGAAAAGGATCAATCAGCTCTGGTTGGGTAGGGAATAGATTTTCATTAATAAAATGGACTTGGCACATAACTCTTCTCCAGCACACACTGGAAGGATTAAATAGAACGTGCTGTGAAACCATGGAATGTTATCAAATAAGTGGCAGATCCCTGTGAAACAGATCACTATGTGAGCCGTTACTTTATCCTACGCTCTGTAAGGCCAGCAAAAAAAACTTGATGACAGGTTCCCTTTAAGGTATGCCTTAGCAGATAATTATTCTTGGCAGCATGGTGTGCTTTAGTTAAAGAAGCACTCCCACAACAATTTTTATTCTCTAATCGGTTAGAAAGATGCAAGATGTAAACTGCAGTGAAGGTAATCTTCTTACCAGTGACTGTATTTGTGAGTTATAACCTCCCTTCTGGTCCTCAGCTGCAGCCTCGGACTGACCCACAGGGTACAGGGGAGTCCCCCGGTGGGCCTCTGAGCAAGGTGAGCCCCTAGTCTCCCACCCCCAGCACAAGTGGCACATAACACTTTAAATTTTCCTGCACTACATACAGGTGAAACGGCAAAAATTAGAATATCGTGCAAAGTTCATTTATTCAGTAATGCAACTTAAAAGGTGAAACTAATATATGTGATAGACTCATTACATGCAAAGTGAGATATTTCAAGCCTTTATTTGTTATAATTTGGATGATTATGGCTTAAGGTTTATGAAAACCCCAAAGTCACACTCTCAGGTACCCTTTGCTCTGGGGGTATGGATTAATTAGCTGACTAATGTGTGACACTTTGAGCCTAGAATATTCAACCTTTTCACAATATTCTAATTTTAAGTTGCATTACTGAAATAAATGAACTTTTGCACGATATTCTAATTTTTCGAGTTTCACCTGTAGATATATTGAATGTACCGCACCTCAACCAGCCTATATTCATATAAAAAACTTGTTAGATTGTTTATTATATTTGAATGTATCCATACGGTGGGCCTCTAAAATAAATGTTACTGGTGGGCCCTAGGTACCCCAGTCCGACACCGCTCAGCTGTGGCCAACACTCTAACTCTCCAGCATCTTATGTGTGGAAAGGAAGCCAGTTTCTCTATGTATTTATATATAAACCTCACTCTCAATCTCATAGGAATGAATAGAGAATTAACTGACTTCCTGTCTCGTGTCAGTTGAAAAGTCAAAGAATTGGTCACGTGACACAGCTAAAGATCTGAAGGGAGGTCATAACACCAGTTTACATTATATACCGTTCTAACAGAAACGTTAAATATATTTGTGGCAGTGCTTTTTATAGCCTTGGGCTGCCAGTATGCTACTGTTAGAACTTGACCATAACTAATGGGAAGATGACAATGGGAGTTTCCTCCCTTCAGTTTGGCTAATATTGATTGGAGTTCTGAAATGGTTTAACTGCTATGATCAGCAATTTCTACAATCCTGGCTATTACAGTAGGAATGTGCCTGGCAATTAGCTGTACCTATGTACTCACGGCGACATACTGTATATGTGCGGCACTACGTAGGAATTCAATTTTACTATATGAGAACTTGTGCTAATGGGTTAAACAGATACTATCATCTGTTTTTGGCACTAGTTTGTATTGTTTCTCTGGAGTAACTATTGCATATTGATTGTGTAATAATATATGAAAATACCTGAGTTCAGCCTTAGATATTGTGTGTCATGTGACAGGCGGCTGAAGCCTATGATTGTAAGGCTGTATTGAGAGAGAGAGGGAGAAGATTGAAAGATTAGCTCTTCTGTTAAGTAAAGCAAATGAATGCATGCATGACATGACTGTTAAATGGTGTTAATTTACTAGCAGTATGCGGGTTTCTAGTCTCGCCAGTGTTATATTATAATTATTCACAGAAAATGTATCAGTGAATACTAACAGAACAACAGCATCTATTCCTATGGGACAAAGGGAGCTTTGAGAATTGTTCTTTTTCTTGCCCTTTTTTAATTACCTGCTTCTATATATTTGTAATAAAAAATATGCACTGATTAAAAATGAGCTAATTTCTTGAAATTCGCTTTGAGTCCTATTCAAACAAAACAGTTGGCAGGTTCGATTTGGGTATGAATAAATTCGACCCTAATGAAAAATCCTCAGATTGTCCTTAAAAGTGATTTATGTTTGACACTCTGAGCTCTTCTAAGACTACAGTGTAGACAACACTGTTCAAGCTATTCAACACCAAGAGAGCATTAGTAATAGAGATGAGCAATGTTTTGGAAAATTCGATTCGGCCGCTTCGCCGAATTTTATAAAAATAATTTGCTTCGTGACTAATTACTTTGTCACAAAGCAAATTTCTTTAGGCTACTTTCACACTCGTGTTTTGTGCGTAATGTAACCGCCTGCATCTGTTCAGAACGGATCAGTTTGTATTATCTTTAACATAGCCAAGACGGATCCGGCTTGAACACCACTGAAAGTCATTGAGGGGTGGATCTGTTTTCTGTTGTGCCAGATTGTGTCAGTGAAAATGGATCCATCCCAATTGACTTACATTGTGTGCCAGAACGGATCGGTTGGGCTCAATTTCATCAGACGGACACCAAAAAGCTGCAAGCATCATTTTGGTGGCCGTCTCCAAAGCGGAATGGAGACTGAACTGATGCAAACTGATGCATTCTGAGTGGATCCTTTTCCATTCATAATGCATTAGAATGCAAACTGATCCGTATTGGACCTCTTGTGAGAGCCCTGAAGGGATCTCACGAACGGAAAGCCAAAACAAGAGTGTGAAAGTAGTCTAAGTAGTGGGTTCAATGACAGGGAACGGCAATTGCACCACTCACTGTCATTGTACCCCTCATTGGATAGTAAAAACACAGTGTAAAATTGACAGAACAATAAAATAAATCATACTTACATCTTACATTTGCTCACGACGGGCCAGCCTCCGTCATCTTAATTGAAGATCTGGCGTAAAATCTTGTGCAGCCCGAGTTTATGTCATTGGGTCGCCCAGCGTGGTGACGTTATACGTCTCCATGCACAGGATTTCGTGCAAGATGTTCAATCAAGATGGAGGCGGCCAGCCCAGCTAGCAAAAGTAGGTTTTGTTTTTATTGTTTTCTACATTATTTCAGGTAAAATTGATTCGCTACCATGAAGCACGAGGAAATTTGGCTTTACGGTGAATCAAATTTATCCCGAAATTTGGATCGAATTTCACTTTGTCGGGTTCAATTCGCTCAACACTAAATAGTAATGTCAAATTCACAGTGACATATATTGTTATGGGTAAATGCATGGTAGCTGGTAGCAAACAGCCTGTTTTTAAAGCACATAGCATTGTCAGATCCACAAAGTATCCCTTTTGGTGGTTAATGCCTTCTTCTCTGTCTTCTGATAGTAGTCAAACTTTTCAGAGATTTGTCTGAATTAAATTGCTAAAGATTCATCTGGAATGCAAATTTTTGGAAATTTGAGACAAATTTGATTAGGGTCCTTTCACACTGGCGTTTTTGTTTTCCGGCATAGAGATCCGTCGTCGGGTCTCTATGCCGGAAGAATCCTGATCAGGATCATCCCCATGCATTCTGAATGGAGAGAAATCCGTTCAGGATGCATCAGGATGTCTTCAGTTTAGGACCGGAACGTTTTTTGGATGCAGCAAATACCGCAGCATGCTGCGCTTTTTGTTCCATCCAAAAATCCGGAACATTTGCCGCAAGGCCGGATCTGGAATTAATGCCCATTGAAAGGCATTAATCCGGATCCAGCCTTAAGCTAAACGTTGTTTCGCGCATCGCCGGATCCGACGTTTAGCTTTTTCTCAATGGTTACTATGGCAGCCAGGACGCTAAAGTCCTGGTTGCCATGGTAAAATGTAGTGGGGAGCGGGGAGCAGTATACTTACCATCCGAGCGGCTCCCGGGGCACTCCAGAGTAACGTCAGGGCGCCCTACACGCATGGATCATGTGATTGCATAGATCACGTGATCCATGCGCATGGGGCGCTCTCACGTCATTCTGGAGCGCCCCGGGAGCCGCACGGACTGTAAGTAAGTATACCGCTCCCCCGCTCCCCACTACTACTATGGCAACTAGGACTTTAATAGCATCCTGGCTGCCATAGTAACCTGAAAGCATTTCGAAGACTGATCAGGATCCTGATCAGTCTTCTAATGCTTCAGGCGACTTGCGTTCTGACGCATCCGGCGGGACGGATGTGCCTGCCGGATCCTCAGAACGCAAGTGTGAAAGGACCCTTAGTTTGGAATTAATTCTCTCATGTCTAGCATGAGAACACTTCAAAACAACAGTTCTCATTAGAATGTAGTCAAGCAATAATGATACGATGCTATCATTGTGTCTGTCATAAAGATGCAAATACTAAGGAACCCCCGCACTTTCAATTCATGAGGGGGTGAGCAATTTAAATTATTATTTGCACAGAGAAGGATTCTGTAATGTGCCAGTCATCTGGTTATATATAGTGCACAGTACTGGCTCACTCACCATTGGTCAGGCCCATACTATTACATGAGACAGGGTAGCCAGCACCTCTATGGGTACATCCTGCAAGTACCTGGCACTCTATTCTCCAACTACATAATAAGGTCAGACTTTATACACCAAAACACAAGGTTCTTGTCAATCTTTTTGTAAAAAAAAAAAAAAAGACAGAGGGAGCTCACTGCTTTCAAACCACTTAGATGCTGCGGTTGTAGTTGACCACGCATCTAAGGGTTTAAACTGATCAAATTGCTGCTTCTGCCATTTAGGACCATTACTGCTCCAGCTCTCATTAAAAAGTTGAGCCCCGGCTCAGCGCTGTGTGGGAGATCCGTGCAGCGCTTAGACCAGGCCATCGTAAAAAGACGGCATCCTAGTGTAAGGCCCCTTAGTGACTGCCATAAAAAAGAATATGGGTAGTCACTATGTGGTTAAGCCCATTTAACCCTGCTGCTATCTATTTTTGTTTAGTTGGAACACCCATTATAAAATGATGACCAGGTTAAATTTACTTTGCTATCTTTATTGATCCATTAGACAATAGCAGCAATGAAAGGTGGATGATTGGCCTTCCCAAGTATTTTTAAACCCAAATCCTTAAATTTTGACAATAATATGTCATATTTATAGTACTCTAACATAATGCACAGCAATGAAGCAGCATGTATCAAGTCTCACACCTAGTAAGTAAGTTACAACACTGCATTTCTTTAGCAAGTGCAGCAGTCCATAGTGACAGGGAAAGTGGAAGACGCCGGAGATTCATCCATTTTTCAATATTAGACAAAACAGTCTCTGGCAGTATCCAGAAAGCTTGACACTGACAGCTTTCTCGTTGTCAAACAGGCATAACATGATAGATATGATATAATTTGAGGAAAAAAAAAATCAAGACTGACCACCTTTTCTGCTTTAGGGAATTACTATGTGGATAACAAACTGGCCCACCCTTTTTTTTTATTAATGTAATATTGTTGAGATTTTGCTGAGATATTTAAAGGGGTTGTCACTCAAGCCAGTTATTGTGATAAAATAATGTATACTCACATATTCATGCCCCAGCACTCCCAGCATTGCTGCTCTAGTCATTCATGTTTTATTTTATTTAATAAATATCTGCCTCAATGCAAAAACCAGATACACAGAACCATCTAAGGGTACTTTCACACTTGCGTTATTCTTTTCCGGCATAGAGGGCTCTATGCCAGAAAAGAACTGATCAGGCATATCCCAATGCATTCTGAATGAATAGAAATCCATTCAGTTTGCATCAGTATGCCTTCCGTTCAGTCACTGTCAGTCACTGTCAGGCATGCTGCGGTATTATGTCCGTGTGTTTTTTAGTTTCAAGTAAAAAAAAAAAGCGTAATTTTCCCAAAATAATGTAAAAATAAATAAATATAAAAATAGTGAAAAAAAGAAAAGTAGACATAGTAGGCTCTATAAAAATATCACATGACTTAACCCCTCAGGTGAACACCGTCAAAAAAATAAAATGAAAACTGTGCTAAAAAAACATTTTTTGTCACCTTACATCACTAAAAGTGCAACACCAAACTATCAAAAATATAATATTTTTTAAATTTCTAAATATAAAAAAATAAAAAAGTAGACATATTATATATTGCTGCGTCCGTAACAACCTGTTCTATAAAAATACCACATTACCTAACCCCTCAGGTAAACAGTGTAAAAAATAAAATAAAAACTGTGTCAAAAAAGCCATTTTTGTCACCTTACACGACAAAAAGTGTAATAGCAAGCTATCAAAAAGTAATATGCACCCCAAAATAGTGACAATCAGATGTCATCTCATTCCACAAAAATGATACCCTACTTGAGACTATCGCCTTCCTAAAAAAAAACTATGGCTCTCAGACTATGGAGACACTAAAATATGATTTTTTTTGTTTGTTTCAAAAATGATATTATTTTGTAAAACTTAAATAAATAAAAAAGAACACATATTAGGCATTGCCATGTCCATAACGACCTTCTATATAAAAATATCACATGACTTAACCCCTCAGGTGAACACTGTAAAAAAAAAATTAAAACGGTTTAAAAAAAGCCATTTTTTGTCACCTTCATCACAAAAAGTGTAATAGCAAGTAATCAAAAAGTCATATGCACCCCAAAATAGTGCCAATCAAACGTCATCTCATTCCGCAAAAATTATACCCGAGATAATCGCCCAAAAAATAAAAAAAACTATGGCTCTCAGAATAAGGAGACACTAAAACATGAGGTTTTTTTTGTTTCAAAAATGCTGTTATTGTGTAAAACTTAAATAAATAAAAAAAGTATACAGTACATTTTAGGTATCGCTACATCCGAAAGAATCCTGCTGTATAAAAATATCAGATGAACTAACCCCTCAGGTGAACAACAATAAAAAAAAGGTGTAAAAAAAGCCATTTTTGTCACCTTACCTTACAAAAAGTGTAATTCCAGGTGATCAAAATGTCATACGCACCCCAAAATTGTACTAATCAAACCATCATACCATCCCGCAAAAAATGAGACCCTGTGTTGGACAATCTCCCAAAAAATAAAAATACTATGGATCTCAGAATATGGAGACACAAATGCTTTATTATGTAAAACTGAAACAAACAACCAAAAAAAGTAGTCATATTTGGTATTGTTGCATCCCTAACAGCCTGCTCTATAAAAGTACCACATGATCTAACCTGTCAGAGGAACATTGTAAATAACAAAAAATAACAACGGTGCCAGAACAGCTTTTTTTTGTTACCTTGCATCACAAAAAGTGTTATATAGAGCAACCAAAAATCATATGTACCCTAAAATAATACCAACAAAACTGCCATCTTATCCCGTAGTTTCCAAAATGGGGTCTTTTTTTGGAGTTTCTACTCTAGGGGTGCATCAGGACGTCTTCAAATTATTCCAATGAAATTGCCTTCCAAAAACCATATGGCGTTCCTTTCCTTCTACGCCCTGCCTTGTGCCCATACAGAAGTTTACAACCACATATGGGGTGTTTCTGTAAACAACAGAATCGGGGCAATAAAGATTGAGTTTTGTTTGGCTGTTAACCCTTGCTTTGTTACTGGAAAAAAAATGAATTCAAATGGAAAATTTGCCAAAAAAGTAAAATTCTGAAATCTAATCTACATTTTCCTTGAATTCTTGTGGAACACCTAAAGGGTTACCAAAGTTTGTAAAATCAGTTTTGAATACCTTGAGGGGTGTATTTTCTAAAATTGGGTCACTGTTTTTGATTTTCTACTCTAGTGGTGCTTCAGGGGGACTTTAAATGTGAAATGGAAACTTAAAATTATCCCAGTGAAATCTGCCCTCCAAAAACCATATGGCGTTCCTTTCCTTCTGTGCACTGTTGTGTGCACAAACAGCAGTTTACGACCACATGTGGGGTGTTTCTATAAACTACAGAATCAGGGTAATAAATATTGAGTTTTGTTGGCCGTTAACTCTTTCTTTGTTACTGGAAGAATATTGATTAAAATTGAAAGTTTGCCCAAAAAAGTGAAATTCTGAAATTTCCTCTCCATTTTTCTTTAATTCTTGTGGCACACCTAAAGGGTTAAGAAAGTTTGAAAAATCAGTTTTGAATACCTTGAGGGGTGTAATTGATAAAATGGGCCATTAATGGGTGGTTTCTATTATGTCAGCTGTCTATAGGTGGTAGTAGTAGAGGTAGTATTGGTGATAAAGGCAGTAGTGGCAGATGCTTTGCATTAATAATGGTAGCTGTGGTTGATTAGCAGCAAAGAGTATCAGCCATATGATACATGTTGGCAGCAGGCAGCAGCAGCAGCCTTACAAAAGATGATGGTAGGGTGGTGGCAGCAGTGTCATGTAGTGGAACAATGGAGGCATCTGCAGCAGCCGTACAGAACGTTAGAGGAGGCAGGACTCAGCACTGCCATGATGGTGACAGCAGCATGATTGAGGCAGCAGCGTCAGGCATGTAGGCAGACAGCAACAGTGGCAAGATGGGGCACTATCAGCAAGGTCAGATCTATTTATTGACCCCAGCCCGAGGAGTGTGAAAATTCTCCAGGATCCAGGCTTGGTTCACTTTAACAAAAAATTATGTTTTTACACTTACACTGCACTGAGAACCCTCTCTGAGGTGACATTGGAGGCTGGGCAAGAAAGAAGAAAGAGAGCATGATGTGCTAGTTCTGGCCATTGTTCCAGTTTGCCTGCCCAGAAGTCCATGGGGTCAGGGAACAGGGTGTGTAGGTAGGCCTTAACCTGGCCATTGAGGCGGGAGATTGTGGATTGCTGACTGGCCTCAGCCTGGCATGGGATGTGGAAAAATGGCTCTATCATCCGTGGAGACTGAACTGACTGCTGTTCCTGCTACTGCTGCTGCAACTTCTGCTGCTTGTGGACGGTTACTTTGCTGGGGAAGAGAAGGACCTCCCTTTTATATATCAAGGGGAGAAACAGAACTGGATCGCACATCCACAATGCTATGCTTTGATTTAATTAAACTCGCTATCTCAGCGTAATATTAAAGTGTACAGCCCTCTATACTGCATGCTGTACAAGAGGCATTAGTGTACATTTTGATCAAAAGGCACAAGCCGTCTAACGGCGCCAAGGTTGCCTCTTTGAGTGGGACCTACTCTGAAAAAAAGGTGCAGCACAGTGCTGTGACAAAGCGCACGCTGCCTTAGTGGGTGGCAGGACCCAGGAGTCAAACAGCAGCCCTGCTGTCTGACAATGCCACCCATGGGACTGGGTCCCACCAACCCTCCAGCACAGCACCACAAAAACAGAGGCCACCACGCAGTACTGCAACATGTGAACAGTTGTCTAACCCAACATCTCCATTACTATCAGGAACTGCAGGTCAATTACCACTTATATGCAGACCTCTGTGAAATTAAAACCACCTGTGCCGAATGCAAGGAGTGCTGATACCAGTAATAAAGAAGAAAGATTCAACATGTGCATATCAAGGGGAGAAACAGAACTGGATCTCACATCCACAATGCTATGCTTTAATCTAATTAAACTCTCTTTCTCAGAATAATATTAAAGTGTACAGCCCCCTATACTGCATGCTGTACAAGAGGCATTAGTATACATTTTTATCAAAAGGCATAAGCCCACTCACCGCGCCAAGGTTGCCTCCCTTTCAGACATGCTGGCTTCAGGCATAAGCTGTGGCAAGCTGCGTACACATCATTTTCTTGGTAGTAACATAATTTGTCCTCCCTTACTGTGGGAGGAAAACATTCCTTCAGTTTGCTTTGATATCAAGGGTCTAAAAGTATGGCTATCCCGTAATCATCATACTGATGGCTTTATGTCAATGACACACCTGTCTCTGCGTAAGCAAGTGAGTTTACAGCCCGTCATTCTGGCCAGCATGCCCGAGGTGCACCTTTTTTTCCTCCCCCATGAGAGTTTCTCACTGTGGGTCCTCAACAGCTACAGGGTGGACATCAACATGCGTTAGCTGTTCTTCTTCCTCCTCCATCACCACCTGTTGCATGAGCAACAGTGTTTCTTCAAAAATACATATGCGGGGGATAGAGGAAAAACTGCAGCATAACCAGTATTAGCTGCCCGATCTACTGAGGTGGTCTGGTGCATGACAAAATCATTCACATCTTTCTGCTGCCCATACAGATGCTCTAGTATGTGTAATGTTGAATTCCAGTGAGTTCGGACATTGCAGATTAAGCTGTATAGCTGCAGACCATTCTGACACTGGAAGTCCAAGAAAGCATTCCTCACCAAGTGATAATGGTTGAAAAGAGGGAGCATGTGTTATTTCCCCCAGATTCACTGCTGCTAGAATGTTGCAGCCATTGTCGCCGACTACCTTGCCCATTTGGAGTAGAATGGTTGACAGCCAGCCGCATGTTTGCTGCTTGATGAAATTTAGCAGCTGCTTGCCGGTGTGGCTACTCTCATCCAGGCGATCAGCTCCAACATCGGATGGCAATGCGTGACTTGACACAGGTGATAGGAAGGAGTGGGAGTGGGAGCGACAATGTGCTATGCTCTTGTTGGGGATGGGAATGTGTCCAGGAGAAAGTGTTCTGATTAGTAAAGGCCACAGCTTATTTTAATCCAGCGCATCTTGCACATGGCTGTGGTTTTGTGTGGCTGCCTTGTGAAGAAAAAAATGCCATACAGGAGTTGCTCGCACAGAGCTACCGGCAGCAAAGCTGAGCTTAGCTCTGGCACGTTTTGGGCCTAACCAAACCACAGTGTCAGCAACATCACCAGATCCCGAAGCAGATGTGCCTTTGACTGTTCTTTGGGAGGTATGTTGCCTCTGCTCTTTGCTGTCACCACCACCCATCTCCACTGAAGCTGCTTTCTCCTCACCACCCCGATCCAGCTCCCATGTCCTGATCAGCACACAATCATAATCTGAGTCCTCTTTTATCAGACTGTGAGATATCATGGTGGGATCCTAGGCCCCCTTCCCCTGCTCTGCATTTGCCGCAACTGATACTGTTGATTCCCCCACTGCCAATGTTATGGTTACAGGTGCCACTGTTACCATAACCATAAACTACACAGTTATGCATGGGGTCCCCAGCCTTCTGAACTTTCTCCTCAGGGCAGCCCAAATGGTGACTGCTCTCACACAAGTTATTATCAGGGAGACTCTCTTGACCATCTACTGTGGGGTGTGGTGGGGTTTTCTTGCCACTTCTGAGTGAAAATGAAGGTGCCCCACCAGGAAAGTACAGTGAAGACTCCACTGAAAACCTTCTCTGGGGCTGCAAAGAGGAGGAGCAGAAGGAATGCTGTGACCCCTGGCCCTATAGCACTGTGTCAGACTCTGAAGTCACCTTCATGTCATCCTGCTGCGACTGAGAAGAGGACTGGGTTATCCATAATCTCATCCTATTTTGCATTAATTGTAATGTTGCGCCTTTCCGAAGATAACAGGGACAACTGCAGCCTATTACTACAACTACTTCTGGTCAGATAGCTGGTGCTGCTACTATCCACATTCTGGTTCTGGGTCTTTTGTTTGGAACCCTTCCATATTCCACATTTTTGGGCCTATGGAACGGTTTGCAAATCTGCTGGTGTTATCCTTCTCTATCTTACACATTAAAAGACATGTACAGTATATGCTGGTTTTAATAAATCCAACCCCAAAAAAATTACATTGGAACTGTGTGGAGATAGCAATGGTCGGATTTATGCCTAATATCATGTTAGCTCTCACAAATGTTTTTCTCCGCTACCCTGTGTATTGTAAGACACGTATTTGCTGGTTTAACTAAATTCAACAATCCCAAAAATGTAAATTGGAACTGTGTGGAGATGGAAATACATGGGTTTAGGCCTAACATCACATTATCACTCACAGATGTTTTGTCTACTACCCTGTGTATTGTAGGCACGTATATGCTGGTTTAAAAAAAGAAAAATACAAAATTAAATTCACTATGGAGAGATGCCCTGACAGTTTAGACTAGTATTTCTGATGGTTTTACTGAGATTTCAAATGCCACATCTATCATCTGGATTGTAAAACATGTGTTGTGCAGTTTTGAGCTTATCCACCCCCCCCACCCCCCCAAAAAAAAAAAATGTATTTCTGTTAAAATGGGAAAAATAAAAGAAATGCCCTTGCAGGTAGTTGCTTTCCCTTCCTGGCCTTATTCTACACACAATTCTTCTTTCTAATTCTAGCGTTTCCATTCAATGTCCCTGGCAGTAGAAGAGAAGCATGATTGCGACCTTTGATTGTCCCCGACTCCTTACGATCTTTTTCCTGGTAGACAGTGCTATACCCATCCACTCCGATTCACACCCCAACACAGAATGACATTCTGCTTGTTCTGCTAGGGTACCTCCCTGCGTGGTGCAGCGCTGATTGGTTCACTTAGGCTGTCTGTTGGCCTGTGAGCCAATCAGGACAAGCCCATCCCCTCACTTCCTTTATGATGAACCCAGTTTGTTACGAACTGGTTCACTCATCTCTAATTTACCTCCATACACAATTCAAATGAGAGTAACTCTTAACCCAAAAATGTTACCTTATCAACGGTTGGAATTACTTTACCCCTCCAATTTTTTGCTTTGAAGCTCTAGCTCCCATAAAGACTTGGTTGACCACCCATCTGGTTGGAACAAACTCCATAGAAAGATCTAGCAAAGCTATTTCTCGGAGAAGTGGGATAACACAGTTTAGTGAACGCTCTAAAAACTCCCTCCCAGAATCTTTTTAAGTTTGGGATAGTCCCACCATAAATGAAGTATACTCCCTATAGTCCAACAGTCCCACCAGTATAATTTATTATGGGTTGGCAAATGCATTCTTTTATTTTTATCACAATTGTTGGGGATATTTTTAATATATCAGACACCCCCTTTAAAGCCTGTCTACAAAAACCTCATACATACCAACATATAGACTGAGTTCATTGGATGTTGAGTTTAAATAATAATAATAATAATAATAATAATAATAATAATAATAATAATAATTATATTATTATAATATAGCGCCACCATATTCCACAGCGCTTTACAAATTCATAGGGTTCATGTACAAAACAAAAGTAACTGGCTAATATACAACTGAAACACTAGGAGTCAGGGACCTGCTCACAAGAGCTTACAATCTATGAGGAATTTGGGGTGATGTATAAGGTAGTTGATTGTGATAAGTAGGAGTTGAGCCATTATTGAACTGAAAAGAGTGGTGCCAGACGTTCTGCTTTGAGATTGGAACTGTTGGAGTTGGTGGGGGAGAGGCTTAGTTGGGGAAAAGTCATTTTAGGTAGCTTGATAAGCCTGCCTGAAAAGATGTGTTTTTAAGGCACGTTTGAAGGTGGAGAAGTTGTGAATTGACCTAATATTCTGAGGCAGAGTATTCCAGAGAGTAGGTGCAGCTTGAGAAAAGTATTGAAGACGGGAGTGAGAGGTACGAATTATGGAGGATATTAAACTTAGGTCGCTAACAGAACGGAGAACACGAGTAGGGTGGTAGACAGAAATGAGGGAGGAGATGTATGGAGTCGCAGCACTGTGGAGAGCTTTGTGGGTGAGGGTGAGAAGTTTCACTGTGGTGGATAGGCAACCAGTGAAGTGACTGGCACAGACTAGTAGCATCAATGTAGCGGTTGGTTGGATGGATAGATGAGCTTGGCTGCAGCATTTAGGACAGACTGAAGGGGGGAGAGTTTAGTGAGAGGGAGACCGATTAGTAATCCGTTGCAGTAGTCAAGACGAGAATCAATCAAGGCAAAAATCAAACAAAAATATTTGCCGTTTCCACCGTAAGAAAAGGGCGGATTCTGGCAATATTCTTGAGGTGTAGACGACAAGAGCATGTAAGTGATTGAATATGGGGAACAAAGGAAATATCAGAGTCCAATGTGACCCCAAGACAGCGGGCATGTTGCACAGGAGTGCTGCAGACTGAAATTGAAAAACAAGTTTAGATGGGTTAGTAGATGTGGGAAAGACAAGAAGTTCCGTTTTTGAGAAGTTCCGTTTTAGATACAGAGAGGACATGATGTTATAGACAGCTGCCAGACAATTACTGGTGTTTTGGAGTAAAGCAGGGGTGCTGTCTGGGGATGAAGTGTATAGTTGGGTGTCGTCAACAAAGAGATGGTACTGAAAGCCAAATCTACTGATTGTCTGATGGGCGCTGTATAGAGGCAGAAGGGTAGAGGACCTAGTACTGAGCCCTGAGGAATCCCAACATCAAGAGGAAGAGGAGAAGATGAAGAGCCAGCGAATGATACACTAACGGAGCGGCCAGAGAGATAGGAAGAGAACCAAGAGAGAGCAGTGTCCTTAAGGACAATTGAGTGGAGCATGGTGAGGAGGAGTTTATGGTCTACGGTATCAAACACTGCAGAAGTGTATATTTATTGGTTTGGGTAAAAGTTATAGCGTTTACAAACTATGGTGCAAAAAAATGAATTTCGGCATTTTGAAACAGCTCTGACTTTCTGAGCACCTGTCATGTTTCTTCAGGTGCTAGAATGCCAGGAAAGTATAAATACCCACCAAATGACACCATTTTAGAAAGAAGACACCCCAAAGTATTCGCGGAGGGGCATGGTGAGTTCATGTATGATTTCATTTTTTTTCACAAGTTAGCGGAAAATGACACTTTCTGAGGAAAAAAATAAAAATAAAGTTTCCATTTCTGCTAACTTCTGGCAAAAAAAAAAAAAAATCTCCCACGGACTCACTATGCACCTCAGTGAATACCTTGGGGTGTCTACTTTCCGAAATGGGGTCATTTGTGGGGTGTGTTTACTGTTCTGGCATTTTGGGCGGGGCTAAATTGTGAGCAGCCATGTAAAAGCTAAAGGTACTCGTTGGAATTTGGGCCCCTTTGCGCACCCAGGCTGCAAAAAAGTGTCACTCATGTGGTATCGCCGTACTCAGGAGAAGTAGGGCAATAGGTTTTGGGGTGTATTTTTACATATACCCATGTTGGGTGAGAGAAATATTTCTGTAAACTGACAACTTTGTATAAAAAAATGTAAAAAGTTGTCGTTTACAGAGATATTTCTCACACCCAGCATGGTTATATGTAAAAATACACCCCAAAACTCATTGCCCTACTTCTCCTGAGTACGGAGATACCACATGTGTGACACTTTTTTGCAGCCAAAATGCGCAAAGGGGCCCAAATTCTAATGAGTATCTTTAGGATTTCACAGGGCATTTTTACACATTTGGATTCCAGACTTCTTCTCACGCTTTAGGGGCCCCTAAAATGCCAGGGCAGTATAAATACCCCACAAGTTACACCATTTTAGAAAGAAGACACCCCAAGGTATTCCGTGAGGGGTATGGTGAGTTCATGTAAAATTTTATTTTTTTGTCACAAGTTAGTGAAATATGAGACTTTGTAAAAAAACAAAAATAAAAAATAAAAATATCAATTTCCGCTAACTTGTGCCAAAAAAAAAAAAAATCTGTGAACTTGCTATGCCCCTCACGGAATACCTTGGGGGGTGTCTTCTTTCCAAAATGGGGTCACATGTGGGGTATTTATACTGCCCTGGCATTTTAGGGGCACTAAAGCGGGAGAATCCAAAATGCGTAAAAATGCCCTGTGAAATCCTAAAGGTACTCATTGGTTTTAGGGCCCCTTTGCGCATCTTGGCTGCAAAAAAGTGTCACTCATGTGGTATCTCCGTACTCAGGAGAAGTAGGGCAATGTGTTTTGGGGTGTATTTTTACATATACCCATGCTGGGTGTGAGAAATATCTCTGTAAATGACAACTTTAAAAAAAATGTTATACAAAGTTGTCAATTTACAGAGATATTTCTCTCACCCTGAGTACGGCGATACCACATGTGTGACACTTTTTTTGCAGTCAAGATGTGCAAAGGGGCCCTAAAACCAATGAGTACCTTTTAGGAGGGCATTTTTACGCATTTTTCTTCTCACGCTTTAGGGCCCCTAAAATGCCAGGGCAGTACAAATACCCCACATGTGACCCCATTTTGGAAAGAAGACACCCCAAAGTATTCCGTGAGGGGCATGACGAGTTCATAGAAGATTTTTTTTTTGGCACAAGTTAGCGGAAATTTTTTATAGTTTTTTCTCATAAAGTCTCCCTTTCTGCTAACTTTTGACAAAAAGTTCAATTTTTCATGGACTCACTATGCCCCTCAGCGAATACCTTGGGGTGTCTTCATTCCAAAATGGGGTCATTTGTGGGGTGTTTGTACTGTTCTGGCATTTTGGGGGGGGGCTAAATTGTGAGCAACCCTGTAAAACCTAAAGGTACTCGTTGGAATTTGGGCCCCTTTGTGCACCCAGGCTGCAAAAAAGTGTCACTCATGTGGTATGGCCATACTCAGGAGAAGTAGGGCAATGTGTTTTGGGGTGTATTTTTACATATACCCATACTTTGTGTGAGAAATGTCGATGTAAATTGACAACTTTGTATAAAAAAATTTAAAAAGTTGTCGCTTACAGCGATATTTCTCACACAAAGTATGGGTATATATAAAAATACACCTCAAAACTCATTGCCCTACTTCTCCTGAGTACGTCGATACCACATGTGTGACACTTTTTTGCAGCCAAGATGCGCAAAGGGGCCCTAAAACCAATGAGTACCTTTAGGATTTCACAGGGCATTTTTACGCATTTGGATTCTCACGCTTTAGGGCCCCTAAGATGCCAGGGCAGTATAAATACCCCACTTGTGACCCTATTTTGGAAAGAAGACACCCCAAGGTATTCCGTGAGGGGCATGGTGAGTTCAAAGAAAAAAAAAAATTTGGCACAAGTTAGCGGAAATTGATATATATATATATTTTTTATAAAGTCTCATATTCCACTAACTTTTGACAAAAAATAAAATTTTACATGAACTCACCATACCCCTCACGGAATACCTTGGGGTGTCTTCTTTCTAAAATGGGGTCACATGTGAGGTGTTTGTACTGCCCTGGCATTTGAGGGTCTCCGCAATCATTACACGTATGTCCAGCATTAGGAGTTTCTGCGATTCTCCTTATATTGAGCATACTGGTAATGAGATTTTTTTTTTCCGTTCAGCCTCTGGGCTGAAAAAAAAAAATAATGAACAGCACAGATTTTTTCATTCGCATCGAACATCGTGGATGAAAAAATCTCTGCCAAAATCAGTGACTGCGGTGCGGTGGGCTGGGCGCTAACTACCTAACAAGTAGCTATCTAACTGGCGGTGTTAAGGGACCCTTATGCCACATTCACACGTCCGCAATTCTGTTTGCGGAACGGAATTGCAGACCTATTCATTTCTATGGGGACAGACTTTGTCCCGCTCGGATCTGGAATTACGGATCCGCACTTACGGGTCTGCACTTCCATTCCGCAAAAATATAGAACATGTCCTTTTCTTGTCCGCAATTGCGGACAAGAAAAAGCATTTTCTATATAGTTCTGGCAATGTGCGGATCTGCAAAATGCGGAAAGCACATTGACGGTGTCCGTGTTTTGCGGATCCGCGGTTCGGATCCGTGGCATGGATCTGTGGATCCGCGGATCCGCAAAACACATATTGACATGGGAATGGAGCCTTACAGGGGGGTGATCAGTGACAGGGGGGTAATCAGGGAGTCTATATGGGGTGATCAGGGGTTAACAAGGGGTTAATAAGTGAGGGGGGGTGGGGGGGGGGTTACTGTAGTGTTTGGTGCAACTTTACATAGCTACCTGGTCCTCTGGTAGTCGATCTCAGTAAATGGGACCACCAGAGGACCAGGTAGCAGGTATATCAGACGCTGTTAACAAAACAGCGTCTGATATACCTGTTTGATTTAATTTATTTTACATCTACAGCCTGCCAGCGATTGATCATCGCTGGCAGGCTGTAGTATCACAGCAAATCTCGCCTCTCGCGAGATGACGCACGGATGTGTCCAGGAGGAAAAAACCTGCCGCCTGGACGCATCCGTGCGTTAGGCGGTCGGCAAGAAGTTAAAGGGAAACTCTTACAAATGTGCCCTGCTGGAAACTAGAAAATTTTATTTTAGGCCATGAGAGTACAGGCCCCAAAAATTAGGCATTAACCTGACAGAAAACAACTTGTGATTATGTGGCTGGAGGCAGGGCCGGCTCCAGTTCATGTGGGCCCTTGGGCGATAAATACCCAGTGGGCCCCCTTGAGGCATTTTTGTACATTTACATGTCCCTCTGTGGCTCCCACACAGTATAGTGAGAACCAGTGGCCTCTATACAGTATAATGGCCAATAGTGGCCCTTCACACAGTATAATGGCCCTTCAATGCCCACAAACACAGTATAATGACCCCCAGTGGACCCACACACAGTATAATGACCCCACAGTGGCCCTCCATTCAGAATAATGGCCCCCAGTGGCCCCCACACTGGGGGTTATATTGTTTGGAGGGGGCTCTGGAGGTCATTATACTGAATAGAGGGTAATTGGGGATCATTATACTAAATGGGGGGCAGCCTCCAAGATCTCAAATGTCAGTGGTGGTGAAGGTGACGATGATGACATGTCGAAGAACCTCATGTGGGTGCCCACAGGAGAGGGAGAGACGGAGCAGCAGAGAGGGAGGAGAAGGAGGATAAGCAGGCAGAACTCGCAGGGCACAGGAGGCAAAAAGAAGACCGAAAATTTATCTGGAGCGAGCTATCCACCATGTACTGTCACTTCTGGTGCTCCCAGGATGCCGGAGCATGGCTCAGCAGTGTGGGCTTTTTTAACATGTCAGCTGCTAACAATAGTGTTGCCATCTGCAGCCTGTCTGTCAACACATAAGTCACGGTAAGACCAACACTCCTAGGGACAAATACCTTAACGAGGCACTTGGCCTCCCATCACAAAGCCCAGTGGGAGCAAAGCCATCAGAACCCATAAAGCCACACTCTCGGCGCTCCACATCCTGCCTGTTCTCCTTCTCCTCTCTCTTCCCATTTTTCCTCCACTCCACCTTCCACCGTGCCGTCGTCAGGTTAATCTGGCAGAAGGCAGGTTTCCGTGGCCCAAATGTTTGAGCGTAAAAAGTTGATGATGCCGGATAACCCTCTTGACCAAGGGCTGACCGCTGTCTTGTCGGAACTGCTAGCCTGCCAACTACTGATATATAAACTGGTGGACTCGGAGGTCTTTAGAAAATTTGTGGCCATTGGCACACTGCAATGGAAGGTCCCCAGAAGGAAATATTTCTCCTAGAAGGGCATCCCAGAGCTATATGGCTACTTTCAGTGGCAAGTGAATATATCTCTGGCACACAGTGTTAGTGCCAAGATACATATGACTACAGACACATGGACTAGCAAACACGGGTAGGGAAGGTACATAACTTTTACTGCCCAATGGGTGAATCTTCTGATGGCCGTCAAGCATGTAACCCGTGGCTCCCGTGTGGATTTGGTGTTACTACCAAGGATTGCATGCAGGCCTGCCTCTTCTTCTCCTACTCCTACTCCATTCTCCATCTGCTCCTTGGCTGACTCCTCCTTTTTCACTGCTACTGCCTCTTCCACTGCGCTCTAAGCTCCCCAGAACCGCTTCAACGTCCAAGAGGAGACGTTGCCAAGCTGTGTTGCAGCTGTTGTGCCCGGAAGCCAAGAGCCACACTTGTCCTGCACTGTTTTCAGCTCTGCGGTCACAGGCCGATCAGTGGCTAACCCCCATAAATTAGACAGTTGTTAAAGTGGTGTGCGACAAAGGTGCCACTTTCTGAACTTAGTTGTGTAGCGATTCGTTGCCAACTACCCCAGTGTCATGCCTTCAGCAAGTTTATTGTTAATGTATTCATAGTTTTCATGAATAGTCAATTTGCTTTATGTATAATTTTCTGTTGATTGTGTAACAGCATTTAGATACATTGCAGCTATTCACATTAGAAATTTGGTCTACTTCAGATTCCATAGCTTGTGACCTATGAACTTAGTGACTTCATCATCCCTGCACATAGCAGCCATTTTCCTCATTTACAGCATTTTTTCTAGAGGTAGCACATGGTCTGGCAGACTCTGGAGTCATCCTCCACATCTAAGCTCACGGTAGCATCGCTGGTATGTCACATAGTCAAATTTCAGCCTGTTTGCATATGTATTTGCATGTCCTTTCTCCTGCTCCTGTATAGCAACTGTAGTTATTAGTTAGGGACCATGTCTGTTATGCAGGTAGGATAGCATGCTCCTGGTTTATATCTGTATACTTCATGGATGTTTATCATTGTCATGCACAGTAATGTATTATATGCATTGTCATATGTAAGACCCCTTTAGTAAGTGCATTGGTTTTCTGTTCCCCAGTTTCACCATATGTATACCCTTGCAATAAAGAAGAAGCTGGACGTTACTCTATTGTCAATTCATTGCTGGGGGAGGTTTAGCTGTCTGTCAACCTACGTACCTTCACACATAAGGAGGACAGAACACCCAGGGTCCAGGACGTCTTGAGGCAGGCCAAGAAAATCTTTGGCCATTTTAGAAGATCTTACACGGCCATGGCTCGCCTTGCTGATGTTCAGCGGCGACACCACTTGCCCATGGATCTCGGAGGAATTCAACACCTATGATGACCACATGTAATTGAATTTCCTCATGCCAGCCCACACATATCCGCCACCACCCAGAACAAAGAATGTTCCTTCTCTTATGTTTATACAGTATTTTGTGGAAGCAGGTATATCGCAGCCCTCAATCAGTATTTTGTGGAAGCAGGTATATCAAACCCCTTAATCGGTATTTTGTGGAAGCAGGCATTTTGCAGGTCTCAATCAATATTTGGTGGAAACAGGTATATTGAACCCCTTAAACGTTTTTTTGTGGAAGCAGGTATATCAAACTCTTTAATCAGTATTTTGTGGAAGCAGGTATATCGCAGGCCTCAATCAATATTTTGTGGAAAAAGGTATATGGAACCCCTTAATCAGTATTTTGTGGAAGCAGCTATATCATACCCCTTAATTATTTTTTTTTGCCATAAGTTATATCACACCACCCTGTTTATTTGGGGCAACTGGTATATCGCAGGCCTCAGTCAGCATTTTGTGGAAGAAGGTATATCACACCCCTCAATCAGTTTTTTGGGGGCAACAGTTATATCACACCAGTTGCAAATATAGAAATCGACTATGATAGACAGGACTGATAGATACCTGTACTATGGACTACCTCAGCTCAGACAACAGAATTCAAGGGTAACCCTAAAACTTGTAATGTCCCTGTTACTACCCTGTGGCTAGCTAAACGCTGTACCCTGATACTAATAAATAGTAGCAGCCTAGGGGGGCGTGGCCTGAAGCTAGTGGAGAGCAGACGTGTGCTCGCTCAGCTCCTGCTTCACTTCTCCTTAAACGCTGCCAAAAGGAGCCATACCAGGCACAAACCTGCTGAAACTTCGTAGGGTGACCCCCAGAATCGGTGTGGGCTCCCCCTGGGATCTCCGGTGAGCTCCAGCCCGAATTTACCGCTGCGGCCTACTACACCACGCTGTCTTGCCGCGCCCGCGGGCTCCACTCCAGGCAGCAGGCCTGATCACTCCTTCCTCAGCGCAGCTCCGAGGGATCCGGACACGAGGGAGACCCGGCTCCCGCATCGATACTCACCCTCTGCAAGGTCCGGTGGGTCCCAACAGCACATCGGCACCATCGGGACCAAATACAGAGTCGACCCGCCGGGCGAGCAGACCCGCCATTAATGCTCTGACCTTGTAGGCAGACATCACGCGGTCACCCGGTGTCTTCTCTCCCCTGCAATCCTGTGCTACTGGTGAGCTGCTTCGGCATCTTCATTTTTTGTTCAACCTCTCTGAGCAAAGCCTACTCAGGTCAACTAACCCCCCCCTGTCCAGGTCTCCTTGAAGGACAACATTTCTGGGTGCCACATGCCCCAATTTTTATAAGGACTGGTTCAGGACTGGTCTGCTACTCATCATATATATACAATTTTTAGCTGGGAGAGATCATTCTCCAATTTTTCTCAAGTGGACTGATTGAACTGGTCCGCACTCCCTTCATAGTTGCCCATAGCAACACGTCGGTGAAACACTGGTGACTCTAGCATACCTGATATAAGGTTTTTGCTTTGCTCTTCAGTGAAGACATATATATGTAGCCTTTAGGTGTGGGTGAAGGAGGACCCTCATAATCTACTCCAATGTGTGCTGGCACGACCACCGTTTCCAACAATATGGTTAAAATTGGGAAGCCAGAGGTCTTCTCCACTCCCAAACAAAAGAAGACACAAAGGGACATGGAAAAATTCCTACGCAAAATCGCCCCATGCTAAGCATGACCCTGTACCCCTTCCCTGGTATCCCGCTCGTACGAACCGTCTGAACAATCGGATGCTGAAAGTGAAACTCTAGACCGTACGCAATCAAAAGATGCTCAGCTGGTGACTTCCCAAAGGTCCTTCCAAAGGATTATTGAAAATGCTCTTCAACCTGTCCTGTCAGATCTCTCAGATATTAAGAGTGACCTTAGGGAGCTGGGGGGAAGGGTGGAAAAGTTAGAGGGAAATCAAGCCTCTTTAATTGCCTATGGGGAAGCATCCACAGAAACATTCCACACCATCCAAGCTAGAATGAACAATCTCCTAGCATATGTGGAGGATCAAGACAATCGGGGCAGAAGAAACAACCTCCGTATCAAAGGCGTCCCAGAATCTTCCTCAGAATCTTCGGTCGTTGACCTCACTTACTCCATCTTGAGACCGCTACTCAATCCTGACATCGCGCCTACCTTGACCTTGGAAAGAGCTCACAGGGCCTTAAGGAATAGGCCTAAAGAAGGCGAACCCCCCAGAGATATCATTTGCAAAATTTTGCTCTCTTCCCATAGGGACGCCATACTTAAAGCAGCCAGAGAAAAGGGGAGGTAATTTTTGAAGGAGCTAAACTATCCTTTTTCCAAGACCTATCACCAGTCACTTTGAATAAAAGACGCCAGATGAAACCGGTCACAGAAGCCCTGAAATCTAAAGGAATCAGATATCGCTGGTTGTTCCCCTTTGGACTTTCCTTCACCGTGCAAGGCTCCACAAAAATCATACGCCGACCGGATGACCTTGTGCCCCTGTGTGATGATATTGGCCTTCTCCCGTCTGTGATTCCTTCCTGGCTCCAGATCACAGACATGACAGATCTTCCTGCTATCCCTGAGGTTGCTCCGTGGAAACCTGTAAGAAGTCGCCAATCCAGACGCAGATTACATGATGCGGCGGATTAATCTTTTTCTCTTTTCTTTGAGTAGCATTTCTACAAATGTTTAGTATGCTGGCTCAAATATAACAATGTTTCTTTCATGTTCGGTTTATATGCTTACACTATTCCTTTTGTGCCCGGTCTTACTTGGTCCTGAGTCATCATGAGGCGTTACAGAGGATAATCAGCCAACTAGGCTCTCTGACGCAATTCCCTCCTCCTGACTCTGGGGCCTGAGACACAGTACAAAAGGTGTATGTTGTGGCAGCACTTTGTCACTTTTGTTACCAACTCTAGGGTTCTCCTTATACTCTCTACCGCTCCTGTGCTTAATTTTGTACTAGAATAATATTCTTCTCTCCCTAGTCTGCCATTCTTGTTATAGTATTTGTATTGACAGTTTGTTATTTCTCTTTGTAATGGCTGAGATTGTTGTTACCTCCTGGAACGTCCGGGGACTGAACTCACCACAGAAGAGGTCGCGCGTGTTTCAACACCTCAGATCGCTGCACTCAGACATTTCAATTTTTCAAGAGACACATTTCAAAAGGGGTAAGACTCCCAATCTCCCTCTTACATACTTTTCACACTGGTACCATTCCCCTCACGCATCCTCTAAATCCAAAGGGGTCAGTGTTGCCATTCGGAAGTCCATACCTTTCACGCTGCAGAATAGCATGACTGACCCCGAAGGTAGATACCTTTTCCTGAAGGGGCTGCTAGCAAACACTATGGTAACTATCGCGGGTGTTTACGCCCCCAATTCGGGGCAGATACCTTGGCTTGTGGATACCCTAACTAAGCTGCACTCTTTCAGGGAAGGTCTCCTTATTGTGGGCGGTGATTTGAACGTGGCACTGGAACCCCTCCTAGACTCTACGGCCAAATCATCTTCCATATCGCATAGGCAACTTAAGGCTTTTAGGAAGAAACTGAAAGATATGCACTTGATCGATGTCTGGAGAATTTCCCATCCACACGATAGGGACTATACACATTTCTCGGAAATACATAGGTCCTATCACAGGATAGACTACCTCTTTATGCAGTCCTCTGCTCTACCCCTGCTCCGAAATACGTATATTGGCAATATCGGTATCTCTGATCACTCTCCTGTCTCTCTCTCTGTCATTATTGAATCAATGCCTAAAAGAATGTATACGTGGCGATTCAATGAATCGCTGCTACACTCCCCTCAGCACAAACAGAAGATCTCTGAGATTTTGACACACTATTTCAGAGACAATGTCTCAACAGAAGTCTCCCCTCCAATTATATGGGAAGCCCATAAGTCAGTAGTCAGAGGAGAGCTAATAGCCTTGGGCACGCACATTAAGAAACAGAGACAGAGACAGGTAGACGACCTACTACAACGGATTTCTGATTTAGAGCTTAGACATAAAACTTCCTCTCTATTGAAGTCCTCGCTGAGTTATCCTCTACCAGGGACAAACTAAACCAATTACTAAATTTCAAAGCTTCTAAGGCATATTTACATGCCAAACATAAAATATACCTACATGGGAACAGAGGCTCTAGGCTCATGGCAGCCATGGCCAAACGGAGGCGTGAACAATTGTTTATTAAAGAAGTAGCCTTACCAGAGGGGGTGTCTCCACGGACACGAAGGTAATCGCGCCCAATTTGAGAAATTCTACTCTTCTCTTTACAATCTGAGGGCACATGAAGGATCTCAGGATCGTTTACACAGGATCGGTTTAATAAAGGGCTTCCTAGACTCGGTTCAGCTACCTTCCATGTCAGACGCCCAACAATTACACTTAGCTTCTCCATTTACTATCCAGGAACTCAACCTAGCCTTAAAAAGTTCGCCCCAAACAAGAGTCCAGGCCCAGACGGGTTACCAATATCTTACTATAGATCCTTTCCGGAAATTCTTCTCCCCATCTCCTTCAATCCTTTAACTCTGCTGCGGTCCACAGGAATTTTCCCTCACAGTCTTTGGAAGCACACATAACTGTCTTGCCTAAAGAAGGGAAGGATCCTAAATTATGCAGTAGTTACAGACCCATCTCTCTGCTGAACGCAGACATTAAACTCTATGCTAAACTGATAGCGAACCGCCTTCAGCCACTTCTCCCATCTGTGATTAATAATGAACAAGTGGGTTTCATTAAAGGCAGAGAGGGCAAAGAAAATACGTTGCGTATTCTGCATTTGATTCAGTATGCGAGGGGAGACGGGTCCCCATGGCTCTTCTTTCTACGGATGCGGAAAAAGCATTCGATAGAATTGACTGGTTATTCATGGAGCAGGTGCTGATTAAGTTTGGCTTCCCAGGCCCTCTTATTTCGGCGATTCTCGCTCTTTACACTAACCCCTCAGCATCCATACGCCTGAATGGCACTCTATCCGCAACGTTTCGCATTGCTAACGGAACGAGGCAGGGTGCCCGCTCTCTCCCTTGCTGTTTGTTTTAACTATGGAAACGCTTGTTCAACGTATTAGACAAGACCCACGGGTTAATGGGATTACCGTTGGCGATACCTGTAACTCAACTGCAGCATATGCTGATGACCTGTTGATCATCACTTCCAATCCAGATGTCTCTTTCCCAGTCCTCTCCACCTTATTTGATGAGTATATGGCGGTGTCCAATTTTAAGATAAATGCTTCAAAGTCAGAGGCCATTAATATATCTTGCCCCAAGAATATGCTTTCTCGTGCGAAAGAGGGCTCCCCTTTACATGGTCTAGCTCCTCCATTAAGTACCTAGGGATCCTGCTCTCCCCACTCCATCTAACTGGTATTCGTTAAACTATGCCCCACTTATATCTCAACTGCGTGCTATAATTGACTCTTGGAAAATCCCTTACATCTCCTGGATAGGTAGGGTAAACCTCTTAAAGATGATAGTGGTCCCTAAAATACTTTATCTACTTCAAACTCTCCCTATACATTTGCCTAAGTCCTTTTTCAAGCAGTTGAGATCGATGTTTCTGAAATACATATGGAGTGGGAGGATGTGCAGGATTGCATACAGAGTAATGGCAAGACCTAAGGATAAAGGCGGAATTGGCCTGCCGGACATTGAGCATTTATATAAAGCCATTCAACTATCTCGAATTATTGATTGGTATCGTCTCCTCTCCCCAAACGATATGTTACAATAGAAGAAACAACTGCGGGCTTTTCCTTGACACAAGCAGTGGTAGGAATAGGGACGGGCTCCAACCTTCCCTCATCTACCCCATTACTAACCAAAGCACCCCTCATTGTCTGGGCTGAGGTTCACAAGGCAGCAGACGTTTGGCAACACCCTTCCCCTTACTGACTCTAGGTGACCTACTAGGCCTATCTGAGCCCTTTGGCTCCCACTGGTTAGACAAACAACGTGCCTTCAAAAATATAAAGTGATCGACATTGTCTTAGATGGGAACTTCCCAGATTTTGACACCTTAAAGACACGTCTCTCTGACTCCCCCTAGATAGGCTGACTTATCAGACCCTCGCTCAGGGATTCCGAGTATCGAGTCCCCCAAATTATTGGAAAGGGACCTTCTCAGCTTTGAGAAACTGGCTGCCGTTTCCTCCAACCCACCTAAAATTATTTCTGCTCTTCGTAAACTACTGGTTAAGCCATATACCGAAGTTGCCCCGCCCTACATAACTGCCTGGGAGAGGGAACTCCAAGTAACCTTTACATCAGATGATGTCTCTGATATACTTGCACATGCCTCTGGTCCCTCCCGGTGCGTCACGCTCCAAGAAACGTCATACAAACTAGTTAGCCGCTGGTATAAAACCCCGGCTTCCCTTCACCAAATGTTTCCAATTGTTCCTAACTCTTGTTGGAGGTGTGGAGCCGCGGAGGGGACGTACAGGCATATTTGGATGGGTTGTCCGCTGATCACGGACTTCTGGTCGAAGGTATCTGAGGTGTTGTCGCGGGTGTGCCCGAATTCTCCGGTGCTTACCCCCTCCATGATTTTTCTCAATGTTCTTCCAGAAGCAACGCATGTTTATAATGTAGCGCTTTGGAGATATCTGATTCTTACTGCTAAGAGCATGATTCCTCTATATTGGAAACAGTCAGCTCCTCCTTCACTCTCTCATTGGTTGGCAAAGACACAGCAGGTAGCGGTTCTGGAAGGTATGTGCTCACACACTGTCAAAGCTGAGAGCAAATACGAGAAAATTTGGCAGCCGTGGCTCACATACTACAATAGCATTGACATGCATCAACTCGCTCATTGCGATTCAGGTTCCTCTGAAGTTGTCGCCCGGACGTTGCAGGAGTGATCATATCCTCTGTACTTTGTTGCTGTGTCTCACTTAGGGATGCTGTACACCTGATAGCACTTTCTCTCAGCTCTGCTTAATATTGGACCAGGCAATCCTTATTGTTCCTAGACTTGCACCTATACTGTAGTTCATTGGCCGTTACCTCCCGATGTTAATACATTTGTGTATGTATTGCCAATTTGTGCATTGGTTGATGATATCTTTGATTTGTATGTCAATCTCTTACAAATAAAGAATGATTAAAAAAAAAAATAGTAGCAGCCTAACCACAGGACACTCGTTCTGATAAGGGCGACCCCGTCCGGAACCTGTCCCTCAAAATAGATGCTATATGTCCCTATAAACTATAGCTCCCTACACGCATATTTCACTGCCAAAACAAAGAAGAAGCTCATAAGGGGAGAAAAAGAGCACCAGGAACAAATAGCTAAAGGTAAGCCAAAAGTCCTAGATTGTAAATAGGAAATAAACTGCCAGACGAATAAGGTAGCAGTCTACTGGTATATTGGGGTACCAAGATGGTGGGACCCCATGGGCAAAACCACGCCAATACGAGGTAGAGGATAGTGCAGAGCAAAGATAAGTCTCTGCACATGGGACGCCAAAGAAACAAGTGCGCCCGCCTCTTTTTAAAATACTGGCCCTGCACGGCTGTTTCTATGAGTGATGATCACAGCCAATAAGCGCCGGCGCCAGCCCGCACGTCAGCACGGCGCACGCGCCCATCCCAGATTCAAAGTGAGGCCAGGAACGCAAGAGGATCTCAGAGGATGCGTACCGCCCTCCGCGCATGCGCGATCGTGCACAAAATATCGCGCGATCACGCAAAACAGCTGACATGGGCGGATTCAGCTAGAGAGGTAAACACAGATACACGTACCTCCCTATTGTGTTCAACAGTTTCTAGGCGACAGGACGTGTCGTGGCAAACTGAGACACAATGGCCAACAATCCGGCCACAAACAAGGGATACTATGCATAAGGATAACTTAATCAGTGATAACAAACACGGAGCTGTGGCTATTGATACATAATAAAGAGGATAACCATTATTGGGAGGCACTGTATTAGTACCCTCCGGTCACACATAATTAGGCCGGTCATTGTGTTAAAAGTCCCACACAAGTACAGCCATAATCGTATGTACATGAGTGTGAAACAAGACCAGACCACCAAGACTTAAAATAGTACCTGCTGTGGGCCATTAGGTGGGAAGCAAAATGGCCCAACTATTGCAAATAGTTGTTCCAATAGCGCATGTCTCTGTTAAAATGTCAGGTTTTTGTGCTGTAAAAAAATTGAGACAAAGAGATAAATCATTTCAGAACTTTTTCCACCTTTAATGTGACCTATAAACTGTACCACTCAATTTAAAAACAAACTGATATCTTTTAGATAGAGGGAAGAAAAAATATAAAAATAAAATAATATGGTTGCATAAGTGTGCACACCTTAAACTAATACTTTGTTGAGCCCCCTTTTGATTTTATTACCTTTTTGGGTATGAGTCTATCAGCATGGCACATTTTGACTTGGCAAGATTTGCCTACTCTTCTTTGCAAAAACACTCCAAATCTGTCAGATTGCGAGGGCATCTCCTGTGCACAGCCCTCTTCAAATCACCGCACAGATTATCAATCAGATTCAGGTCTGGGCTCTGGCTGGGCCATTCCAAAGCTTTAATCTTCTTCTGGTGAAGCCATTTCTTTGTTGATTTTGATGTATGCTTTTGGTTGTTGTCATGCTGAAAGATGAAGTTCCTCTTTATGTTCAGCTTTCTAGCAGAAGCCTGAAGGTTTTGTGCCAATATTGACTGGTAGAGTTGAGCGAACAGTTCGAGCATCGTTCGGGTTCGTACCGAATTTTGGTGTGTTCGGGACACGGACCCGAACCCGAACATTTTCAAAAAAGTTTTGGTTCGAGTCCGTTGTTCGGTGATTTCTTCCCTCTTTCTGAAGGGCTGCAAAGCAGCCAATCAGCAACTGTTTTACTTCTTGCCCTAAGAAACCATCACAGCCATGCCTACTAATGGCATGGCTGTGATTGGCTGAATGCAGCATGTGACCCAGCCTCTTCATAAGCTGGAGTCACATATTGCCGCACATCACTCTGCTGATTTGAGCTTAGGGAAAGGATGTTGGTGCTGCCATCAGGGACAGAATAGGACAGAAATCACAAGAACCTGTGCTACTTTAATCCACAAGATACAGCAAATAGAGAGGGAGGGAGCTTCAGCAATCCAACATCTCTGTACCCAGCCACTGCAAGGGAAATCTTTTTTTGTAACCCATCTGTTACTGAGGTGATGCTCTGCGGCCATATTAGCCACTGCAGTGTACTGCATGTGTGTCAGCCAGCCAGGGCAGTAAGTGAAGGAAATTTTTATTTTTTTTTCTGGTTGCTCAAGTCGACTATATTGCCTTTTGTATGTTTAAGGGGTGACATAGTCCATTTGTCTAGCCTGGGATCTGTGGTGCCACAGAGCACTTGTGTATACAATGCACTAAACCACATATTCTATTTTAGCTATCAAATTGTGCATCAGTGTATTTTAGTTAAAAAAAAGTGGTCATCCTGATCCACCGAGCCTATTTTACACCGCCAAAATATATATTTGATATTTTTGCGGTGAAATAGAGAATCCGTGTAATTTTGTGGGAAAAAACTTATTCCTTGTCCATAAAACAGTTCTGCATAGACCGTCCAACTACATATTTTATATTTCTGCAGGGAAATAGTGCTTCTTTGTTTTTTATAGAAAAAAAACATTATTTAAGGTCCAACCAAACAGTGAAATACCCATTCCAACCACGTATGTAACATTTCTGCTGTGAAATACAGCATAAGTGTATTTTTTTTGACAAAAAAATTGAACTCCTGATCCACAGAGCATTTTGAAATACACTGCCTAAACACCGATTTCACATTTCAGCTGAGAAATAGTGCATCTTTTTTTTTGAATGAACAAAGCGAAATTCCTGCCTCACAAAGCATTTGTACATACACGGTATAAATACCTCCATTTTATTTTACAGTAGTGAAAAACCACATTTGTGAATTTTGGTGACAAAAGCCGTGACATAGTCCATTTGTCTAGCCTGGGATCTGTGGTGTCACAGAGCACTTGTGTATACAATGCACTAATATTCCATTTCAGCTATCAAATAGTGCATCAGTGTATTTTGGTAAAAAAAAAAATGGTCATGCTGATCCACCAAGCCAATTTTTCACCGCCAAAAAATATATTTTACATCTCTGCGGAGAAATAAAGAATCCGTGTAATTTTAGAGGAAAAAATGTATTTCTTGTCCACAAAACAGTTCTGCATACACCGTCCAACGACATATTTTATATTTCTGCAGCGAAATAGTGCTTCTTTGTTTTGTATAGAAAAAAAACTTTATTCAAGGTCAACTAAACAGTCTGAAATACCCATTCCAACCACCAATTTTACATTGCAACTGTGAAATACAGCATGAGTGTATGTTTTTTGACAAAAAGGTGGTAATCCTGATCCATAGAGCATCTTGAAATACACTGCTTAAATACCGATTTCACATTACAGCTGAGAAATAGTATATTATTCTTTCTTGTGGGAAAAAAAAGCAATATTCTTGCTTCACAAAGCAGTTGTACATACACGGTATAAAGATCTAATTTAAATTTACAGCAGTAAAAAACTGCATTTTGGGTTTCATTGAAAAAAGCCGCGTTTTAGGCCGAAAAAACTGTTGTGCATCCGTTGTTTAAATAATTATTTCCAATTTATAGCAGTCAAATACAGCAATTGGGAATTTTGTTGATCAAATCCGTGTTCTGGGTCCCCAAATCTGGTGTCCATACATAGTATAAATATCTACAGTTTCAGCAGGGAAATGCTAATTTTCTGTATTTTATTACACAAATACTTGTTCTTGTTCCACAAACCACTTGTGCATACAGCATACTCAAAACATTTTTACATTTCCGCATAGAAATTGAGAATCAGTGTATTTTGGGCACAACAAACATTATTCTGGGTCCACAGAGAATTTTTATCACACGGGCACTGCCTTAGCGAACATAATTGTTGACTAGTGGCAGGTAAATTGACACCGCAGAGAGACCAATTTTTCAGTTTGGTGGGTGAACGCAAATAATGAGGAGAACATCAAATAAGTGACGTGGGCTTGGCCGTGGTGGTGTTGGTGGAGCTCCTGTTGTTGGGAGAGGACGTGACCATTCAGCGCCAACTACCGCTCCAAGTCAAACACCTTCCTCTGATGCGAGTAGGAAACAAAATCTGCAGCGTTATTTGATAGGCCCAAATGCCGCACTACAGATGGTGAAGCTATAACATGTACAGGCGATAGTAGATTGGGTGACTGACAGTGCCTCCAGTTCCTTCACAGTATCTAACACCCAGTCCTCTGCAGAAAGCTCAGAGTTGGCACCTGCAGCCCATGCCCATTAGTCTTCCACCTCACCCCCTTGCAAATCAGCCAAGCAGTCAGAGCCCCCAATCATGCAGGAAAGTCTCATGCTTTATGATGACTCTGTTGGCAGGGTTTCCCCGGCCCATCCACTTGCCCTGCCCCAGAAGAGGAAGACCTTGAATGCACTGATGCTCAACCACTTTTGATGCAGGATGAGGACATGGGAATACCGCAATAATATGTCCCTGATGATGATGAAACACAGATGCCAACAGCTGTGGCTTTCTGCAATGTGCAGACCGACGAGGAGGGCAGGGGTCATGAATGGGTAGAAGATGATGTGAAGGATGATGAAGTCCTAGACCCAGACTGGACTGAAGGTTGTGCTAGTGAGGAGTGCAGTTCTGAGGAAGAGACGGTGGTCGCACACAGGCGACAGCACTGCAAAAGAGGAAGCAGGGTGCAAAAGCGCAGCGGCCGTTCCAGAGACAGTACGCCTGCTACTGTCCACCGCACTCAGGCACCGAGCACACCAAGGCCTGCTCCAAGGAGTTTATTGGCATGGCAGTTCTTCACACAATGTCCTGACGACAAGACACAAGTGGTTTGCATGTTGTGCCATCAGAGCCTAAAGCGAGGCATAAACGTTTTTAACCTGAGCACAACCTGCATGACCAGGCATCTACATGCAAAGCATGAAATGCAGTGGAGTAAACACCTTAAAAACAAGGAACTCTCTTATGCTCCTCCTGCTCCCTCTTCTGCTGCTGGCTCGGCCTCTCCCTCAACCTCTGGCATCACTGTGGCACCTGGCGACCAGCAAACAGAGGATGTTCCACCCACACCACCACATACGACACCATCACCAAGCATCTCCACCATGTCACATGGCAGCATTCAGCTGTCCATCTCCCAAACATTGGAGAGAAGGAGGAAATACACACCTACCCACCCTCGAGCCCTGGCCCTGAATGCCAGCATTTCAAAATTTCTGGCCTTTGAAATGCTGTCATTCCGTCTGGTGGAGACAGACTGTTTCAAACAGCTGATGGCGGTGGCTACCCCCAGTACGTTGTTCCCAGCCGGCACTACTTTTCCAGGTGAGCCGTCCCTTCCCTGCACAACCAAGTGGAGGATAAAATCAAGTGTGCGCTGCGCAACGCCATCTGTGGCAAGGTCCACATAACCACAGATACATAGACCAGTAAGCACGGCCAGGGTCGCTATATCTCCTTTACTGCACACTGGATAAACGTAGTGGCAGCTGGGCCTGAGGCGGATAGTGGTTTGGTGCATGTCCTTCCACCACGAGGATCGCAGGGCATTATTCGTTGCCTCCTGTTGCTTCCTCCTCCTACTCTGCATCATCCTCCTCCTTCTCCTCTTCTACAACCTTCACATCCGGTCATCGAAAGAACCTTACTCCCAACTTCAGCACAGCCCAGGATAAACGTCAGCAGGCGATTTTAAAACTCATGTGTTTGGGTGACAAACCACACACCGCACCGGAGCTTTGGAAGGGCATAGAACAGCAGACTGATGAGTGGTTGCTGCCAATGAGCCTCAAGCTCAGCCTGGTTTTGTGCGATAATGGGCAAAATCTCGTTGCAGCTCTGGGACTAGCCAGTTTGACGCACATCCCTTGCCTGGTGCATGTGCTGAATCTGGTGGTGCAGAAGTTTCTTAAAAACTACCCAGACATGTCAAAGCTGCTGCTGAAAGTCCTTATGTGCTTTCGACGTACTGACCCTGCTGCTGCTTGCCTGTCTGCGCTGCACCATAACTTTTGCCTTCTTGCCTCATATGCGACATGCAGCAGGTCATACAGAAGTGGCTCAGAGGGTGGTTTCCTGCACCAGCAGAGGCTAGGTACATATGTGGACAGCCAGGGCACACTTCTGGAGGACCAGGAGGAGGAGGAGGAGGTAGAAGAGGAGGAACCGGTTTCACTGCAGGGTGGCACCCTACGCAGCTCAGGGCCATCACTGGAGTGTGGCTGGGGGGGATACGGAGGACACAGACGATACACCACCTACAGAGGACAGCTTATCGGTACCTCTGGTAACGACCGCAGAGTTGCCCACATTTTAAGTTGTGTTGACTACTGGGTTGCCACCCTGCTGGATCCCTGGTACAAGGACAACATGCCCACCTTAATTCCTGCACTGGAGCGTTATAGGAAGATGCGCGACTACAAGCGCACACTGGTACATGCGCTCCTGAGGGCATTCCCAACTGACACGGGGGAACAAGTGGAAGCACAAGGTGAAGGCGGAGGAGGAAGAGGTCACCAACGCAGCTGCATCACGGCCATCTCTTCAGACAGCAGGGTTAGCATGGCCAAGATGTGAAAAAATTTTGTCACCGCGCCACAGAAAACTGCACCACCAGCTGATAGTGAACGTGTTAGCAGTTGGCAACATTTCAACAACATGGTGGAACAGTACGTGTGCATACGCCTCCACATACTGACGGATGGTTCTGCCCCATTCAACTTCTGGCTCTCCAAATTGTCCACATGGCCAGAGCTTGCCCTTTATGCCTTGGAGGTTCTGGCCTGTCCTGTAGCCAGTGTATTGTCTGAAAGTGTATTTAGCACGGCAGGGGGCATCATTACAGACAAACGCAGCCGCCTGGCCACATCCAACGTGGACAAGCTCACGTTTATTAAAATGAACCAGGCATGGATCTCAAAGGACTTGTCCGTGCCTTGTGCAGAACAGACATTTATAACTGCCTCGCCCTCAACCATACATTCTTGTACTCCAGGGCACTTCTTTTTTTAATTCTCTTTTTCTAATCGTACCATTATTTTGGGGGCAACCCCAAGATGAATGAACCTCTCCTCTGTCTGGGTACAAAGGGCCTACATTTCAGCGGGTGGGTGGGTGACAATATCCTCTTTATACTGTCAAATGTCCTCTACATTGTCTGGTTGTCAGGAGCCTATATTTTGTTTCATCGCCTGCTGTATTGGTGGGAGACATTAACCTCTTTTTACTGTCAAATGACTGCCCCATTGTCTGGTTGTCAGGGGCCTATATTTTGCTTAATTGCTTGCTGCATTGGTGAGAGACATTAAACTCTTTATACTGTCAAATGACCTCTACATTGTCTGGTTGTCAGGGGCCTATATTTCGTTTAATCGCTTGCTGCATTGGTGGGAGACATTAAACTCTTTTTACTGTTAAATGAACGCCCCATTGTCTGGTGTTTCCATCAATTTCTGAACTTTTCCTATGAACCATGCACCCTCCCCTCTTCAGAGCAGTCACAATTCAAATTTTTATTGCTGAACTTTGTTACCCAGAAATACAACCTAACTTTGGTAAAGTCGTAAAAAGCCTCTGTACCAACTGCAATATCATGTTCAGAATTCTGAAGACAATATGCATTAACCCTTAATTTATAAATAATGTCTATAATAATTATTATAAAAAATAATTATATTAATGATAATAATAATAATAATAATAATAATAATTATAATAATAATAATAATAATATATAAAAATATTTGTCCCACACGGAACAAAATATATCTCATAATTGAAAAAATAAAATGGATGATTCAGCAATTTTTCATCGCTTCACTTAACATAAAAATCTAAAATGGTATCATTAAAAACTACAGATCGTCCTGCAAAAAATGAGCCCTAACACAGCTGGGTAGACATAACTAGGTGTGAGCGAATCAAGCTTAAGATCCAAGATCTGAAGTTGATTTGGTCCCCAACTTCGTTTTAATGCAGTATGGAGATCTGTATCTGTACAGCATTAAAATGTATGTGCTTCGTGGAGACAAAATTTGCTAAGCTGCACAAAACTTCAGAGAATAACTTCAGCCTTCGATTCTACAACTTTAAAAATATTTTAAAACAGGAATCCAAAGTCAGCTTCGAGGTACCATCCAGTACTGAAGCCGACTTCGGATTCATGTTATATAATGTTTTTAAAGTCTGAGAAATGAAGGCTGAAGTTATTCACCGAGGTCTCGCGCGACTAAAAAAAATTTGCCTTGCTGTAGCACATACATTTTAATGCTGTACGGAGACGTCTTTGGATTTTGGATACGAAGATTAAAAAATTCTATTTGGTTGCTTCGCCGAATTTTACAAAAAAATCTACTTTGTGGCTAATTACTCCACCACAAAGCGCATTTATTTGTAAATAATGGGTGCAATGACAGGGGGCGTCAATTGCAATTATGTGAACCGAGAAATAAAAATGTTATGGCTCTGTGAAGGCAGGGAAGAAAAATGGAAACACAAAAAAAAACAAAAAAACTCCAGTATTCAAAGGGGTTAATAGAATAGAAAATACCTTATATTTAGAAAAGTTTTAAACTGTGAAGGAAAGATCAATGGAACAGCTTTCTTTATATTTTGCTTTTTGTGCTTTTCATCTTACCAGCTAATTTGAAGTTATGTTTTTCATGTCCATTTACCAAATCATATTCCAATAGTTCCTTACTTTCCTAGCTGAACAAATGCATCATTTTAGCTCATTTTATTCTGTTAATTAAAAAATGAAAATAATAATACACTTCTACACCGTCATAATAATGTAATATAATGATTTTTGCATGAAAAAAAAACACATAGCTGCTTTTTTTTATGCATTTGATAACACAATTACTGACAGCTGGGAAAGCAAGACTAAATGGCTAGATGGCAGTCTATCAAATGCCACCTGCATATTTTTATCTACTTATGAAGCGTACCAGATGCAGGTACAAACGCTTTTTCTAATGCCCTGTCTTCATCCAGGTGCTTTACCTTTATAACCATTACTTGAAAAATGTTTCACTGAGAATGATGCAAAGAGATACATTTAGCTGTATATTATTTTATGTTGTTCTTCTTTTTCCAGTACGTTTGTTATGCTTTTCAATTGAAGTATTTTTGAGTTTGATTTACAACATTTTCAGCTCTGGAATGTGTTTGTACAGAGTTAGTCAATGGAAAAACATTTTCCTTATGACAAATAGTAAAAAGTGATTTAAAAATAATGATCATTATTATTACTATCCCAACAAATATTTATTGAATGCAGTCACTAGAATCAGAAGTTTGATTGCACATTCTTACAGGAGGATATCATTGTGTTGCTAAATTCTATGTATTGTGCAGACATAGAGGCACTGTCAGATACTGCGATAAAGAAAAGTATTACACTGCATCAATGTAGAGATAATTATGTTCTTTGAAAGCTTGTCCTCTGTTGCATTACAGAGAAAACACAAAGACTGCTGTGGTTGTACACTAGATGGAATCAACAAAGGCTGAGATTACTGTTTCTTGCCCCAAGGAAAGCAGTTATGGATCTTCCACTGTAGTAACCTCTAGTTTGTTCCTTTGTGCTTTCATTCTTAAACTTTATAAGGTACAGTCTTTTGAGCCAAACCAACCTTACTTCCTAGGTGTATTAACTTTAAACTTTTTTTTTAATTCCTTCGCTGAGGTGCATTTTACCTGTAAGATGTAATCCCTCTTTCAGGTATCAATGGCCGTCAATATATGTTTTTTTTTTCGAATTTTCTTAAGAGGATAGGCTTTGATAAAATAGCAACGCACATCGGGTGTGATTTAATAGCGGTGACCCCTTTGAAATGCATAGGATCGCCGCCGTGTTGGATTTCTCGTTACTGCTGCAGTGATCCTATTTAGGTGTCACGCGACCAGTGTGGCCGTGTAGCCCTAGATTAAAAGGGTGACTCGGTGTCCATGATTAGCAGTATCGATTTCTAACAAGTGCGTTCCAGATTCAGCTTTGAGCGAGGTAAACATAAGTGTTGAGCGAATCAAAGTTAACGAAGCAGAACACGATCTGAATTTCGGGAAAAATGTATTCTTCACAAATCCAAATTTCCTGGTGCTTCATGGTAACTAATCAATTTTTCCTGAAATGGCCATAAAAAAACAAAAAACAAAAAAAAGTCACCTCATCCATTTGAGCACAAAGAAGTTGTCGCATCCATATTGAAGAAAATGAACAAATTTTCACGTGCGCTGACGTGTGATGTCACCGCACACCCCAATTGACGTGTTATCTTGTTTCTTGTTTTAACCCCTGATTACTCCTGATAGGCTGAATGTGATGCCACGACAGTGTCGTTCCCTGTCCTTGCACCTACTCTATACAACCGAATGTGGTGAAGCAGCCGAATCCAATTTTTTTAAACTTTGTTCTTCTCACGTAAACAATTCGCAGATGTTTGTATGTTCTCGATAGTTTCAGTCCTAAGACAAAAGCTGGTGTTACACAGACAACAGAATAATAATAAATAGGTAAATGGATTGTCTCAAGACAGAAATGAATGGTATTTCATAAAGATATGTCAAATATAGAGTATTACCCTGGGTTCACACCTGAGCGTTTCTGAGATGTGCGTTTTAACCCCTTAAGGACCGGGGGTTTTGGGATTTTTGCGTTTTTGTTTTGCGCTCCCTGCCTTCCAAAAGCCATAACATTTTTATATTTCCGCTCACATAGCCATATGACGGCTTATTTTTTGCGGGACAAGTTGTACTTTTTAACGCTACCATTTATTTTTGCATGTGATGTAGTGGGAAACGGGAAAAAAATTCCAAATGGGGTGAAATTGCAAAAAAAAAGCAATTTCACCACAGTTTTACGGGTTTTTAAATTACAACGTTCGATTTGCGATAAAACTGACTGGTTAATTTTATTCTTCAGGTCAGTACGAATCCGGCAATACCTAATATGTATAGTTTTTCTTGCGTTTTGATAGTGAAAAAAAAATTTAAAAGTGGGAATTTTTTTATTTTATTTTTTGTCGCCATGTTTTGACCCCCTATAACTTTTTTGTAATTATGCGTATGGAGCAGTGTAGGGGCTCATTTTTTGCGGGGCAATCTGAACTTTTAATTGATACCATTATGGGGTGCGTATGATGTTTTGATCACTTTTTATTCATTTTTTTAGGAAATGAAGCGCCCAAAAATGGCGAATTAGCCATTTGGACGCTTTCTTTCCGTTTTTATGTTTACCGTATGGTGAATATTTTTTAATATTATTATAGTATGGGCGTTTTCGCACATTGCGACACCCATTATGTGTAATTTTTTATTTTTTTATTTATTTTATTTTCATTTTGGGGAAAGGGGGTGATTTGAATTTTTATATTTTTTTATTTAATTTTTATTTTTTAAACTTTTTTTTTTTTTTTTACCACTTTCTTATAGTTCCCATAGGGAACTATAAGATGCAATCATCAGATTGTTATTCTCATATATTCCAATGCAATAGCATTGGAATATATGAGAAAATCGCATATTCCTATGGAGCCTATTACAGTCATAGGCTCCATAGGAATATTGTGTAGTACCCTAGGTTTCATTCACAGAAACCTAGGGTACTACATGCATGCTCCGGCTCCCTTGTGGCCATCAGGGAGCCGGAGCAAAACCGAAAATGAAACTTTCGGTTTTATGCTGATCAGATGCCGTGGTCAGGATTGACCACGGCATCTGAGGGGTTAAATGTCCGCGATCGGCATCGCTGCCGGTCGCGGACATGAGCTGCGGGTGTCAGCTTGATGAATCAAGCTTTTACCCGCAGCTCGGGCGCCCGCTCCGTGCGGGAGCGGGCGCCATCTTTAAAGTGCGGACGAAGGGCGTACATGTACACCCTTCGTCCTTAAGAGGTTAAGCGCGTTTTTGTCGCGCGTATTACAGCGCGTTTTTGCAAATAGGAAACGCGCATCATGATTTTACTACTTCCCTATGGAGCCCTATTAATGAACGCGCTGTAAAACGCGCAAGTGTGAACTGAGGGTTAATGGAATTAAAAAGCAGCTGTGCTAGGAAAATGCCATGCCAATTTGTATCCGGTCAGCTTTCTCAGGTGACTTTATGTGTAGCCTGTTAAAATCAGTATATTCTATGTTCACCTACCAAGGAGTTAAATAATAAACATACATATAGTTATTAGCATTATCAGATCCTCTTGGTGAACTACTGACCAGAACTAATTGTACACATTTAAATTTCTATTATAGAATAAACACTACTAGAAATTTTGGTAAATATTAACCCTTTCAGGCCTGGAGTTTTTGTTTTTTTTGCGTTTTCGTTTTGCGCTCCCTGCCTTCCCAGAGCCATAACTTTTTTATTTGTCTGTTCACATAGCTATATGAGGGCATTATTTCTGCGGGACAAGTTGTACTTTCCAACGCTACCATTTAATATTGCATATGATGTAGTGGGAAGCGGGAAAAAGATTCCAAATGGGGTGAAATTGCAAATAAAAGCAATTCCACCACAGTTTTACATTTTTTATTTTTATTTACGATTACGACGTTTGATGTGTGATAAAACTGACTGGTTACTTTATTCTACAGGTCGGTACAAATACGGCGATGCATTTTATGTATAGTTTTTCTTACGTTTTGATAGTGATACAAAAAATAAAAAGTGGGGAAAAAAAAACATTTTTTTTTTGTATCCATATTTTGACCCCTATAACTTTTTTGTAATTCAGTCTAAGGAGCTGCATTTGGGCTCTTTTTCGTGGGGCGATCTGACCTTTTCATTGATACCATTCTGGGGTGTGTATGACTTTTTGATTACTTTTTATTACATTTTTTTGTAGAAAATGAAGCGTCCAAAAACGGTGGATTGGCCATTTAATCCCTTAAGGACACAGGGTTTTTACATTTTTGCGTTTTCGTTTTGCGTTCTATGCCTTCCAAGAGCCATAACTTTTTTATTTTTCCGTTCACATGGCCACATGAGGGCTTATTTTTTGCGGGACAAGTTGTACTTTCCAACGCCATCATTTAATAATGCATACGGTGTAGTGGGAAGCGGGGAAAAAATTCCAAATGGGGTGAAATTGCAAAAAAAAAGCAATTTCACCACAGTTTTACGGGTTTCTAAATTACGACGTTTGATTTGCGATAAAACTGACCATTTAGTTTTATTCTACAGGTCAGTACGAATCCGGTGATACCCAATATGTATAGCTTTTCTTGCGTTTTGATAGCCATGTTTTGACCGCTATAACGTATTTGTATATAAGTGTATGGCGTTGTATGGGGGCTTATTTTTTGCGGGGCGATCTTAACTTTTAGTTGATACCATTATGCGGTGTGTAGGACTTTTTTATCGCTTTTTATTTAATTTTTTTTGAGGAAATGAAGCGTCCAAAAACGGCAAATCGGCCATTTGGGCGCTTTTTTCCGTTTTTCTGTTTACCGTATGGGAAATATATTTTTATATTTTTATACTATGGGCGTTTTCACACATTGCGACACCCATGATGTGTATTTTTTTATTTTTTTTATTATTTTATTTTAATTTTGGGGAAAGGGGGTGATTTAAATTTTTAGGTTTTTTTTTTATTTTTAATTTTTTTTTTATTTATTTTTTTTACACTTTTATATAGATCCCATAGGGACCTATATAAATCAGTTACCTGATTGCTTCTATCATAAACTCCAATACACTTGTATTGGAGTTTATGAGCATTTTACTACTTTCCTATGAAGCCCTATTGCTAACAAGGGCTCCATAGGAAATAGTAAGTGATAGCCTCAAGCTGAATGAAAGGCTTGAGGCTATCCCTTACAGCGCTCCGATTCTCCCGATCACCACTAGGGGGAGCCGGAGCGCTGCCGAAAGTTTTACTTTCGGTTTTAGCGCGTGCAGATGCCGTGATCAGGATTGATCACGGCATCTCCGGGGTTAAATGATCGCGGTCGGCAGCGCTGCCGACCGCGATCATCAGCTGCGGGGGTCAGCTACAGGAATCAGCCGGACCCCCGCAGCGATGGTGCCCGCAGCGGCCAGGAGCGGGCGCCATCTTTAGGGACTGGACACATGACGTACCCATACGTCATGTGTCCTTAAGGAGTTAAATGCTTTTTTCCATTTTGCTGTTTGCCGTATGGGAAATATATTTTTATATTTTTGTACTATGGGTGTTTTCATAGTACATGAAGCGTCCAAAAACGGTGGATTGGCCATTTAAATGCTTTTTTCCATTTTGCTGTTTGCCATATGGGAAATATATTTTTATATTTTTGTACTATGGGCGTTTTCATAGTCGATGATGTGTATTTTTTAAATTTTTTTAGTTCTTTTATTTTAATTTTGCGAAATGGGGGGTAATTTGAATTTGAATTTTTTTCCTTCACTTTTTATAGTTTCCATAGGGAACTATAGCATGCAATCATTAGACCGCTATTATCATGGACTTCAATGCACTTGCATTGGAATCTATGATGATTTTACTACTTCCCTGTGGAGCTCTATTACAGGCAAGGGATCCATAGGAAATACTATGCAGCAGCCTCCTGTCATTCACAAAGACAGGGGCTGCTGCACACACGCTCCGGCACCTCCGATCACTGATCGGGGGAGCCGGAGCATTACTGGAAGCGTGTGCTTCCGGTGTTTCATGCGCTCAGATGCCGTGGTCATGATTGACCATGGCATCTGAGGGATTAAATGTCCGCGATCAGCATTACTGCCGGTTGCGGACATGAGCCATGGGCGGACATGAGCCGCGGCTCATGTCCGCTAAAAGAAGCAGATGGCCACCTGCGGCTATCTTTAAGGACCCTGCCATGAAAAGGTTAACTGTGATTATATTCTGAGAATGGAGGGTACATGGATTTTAAAACCTGCAACAGCCAGGGCAGTACACTTACATTACTCTGTTATATAAATTTTGTGTTTTGGGTAATGAAAGTACATTATACGAGTTAATTACTGTAAAAGCAATTTCACAACATAGCAAGAATTGCTGATAATTAGCGAAAACCGTGTTGTGATAACAAAAGCTTTGAAGCAGAGTAATAAAATGTGGTATTTGAGACCGGAGATTATTACACATGTCAAAAGTGCACAATTGTTTTGAATGGCTGATTAAGAAAAAGTCAATGGGTCAAATGTGTAAAATGTTCATGAATGTCCAATTTGTTAGCTAATGAATCATTTTTAAGAGCTACATTAAAATAACAGAATTTATTTTAATGCCCCTTGCAACCGTGTTCTGTGTGACCACTGGATGTGCAAAGAGATGGGCAAAAACAAGTAATTCATCTCCTGAACTATTCTCTAGCACACTGGTTATCTGAGATGCATCAACATTGCAACAATTTTAATTTGACCTCTTAAGAATCGGGCAATAAAATTTTCTATTCACATACCCATATGAGAGATTATTTTTATTTTGTCAGATGAAACTGGAAAAAAAAAACACAATTCCACCAAGTTTTATTGTGTTTTGATATTACTGTGACACAGGTCAGTGATTCACAGACGTGTACCATATGTGTTCTTCACAAACAGCACACCTACCCATTAATTTTAATGTATGTTTTACCTTACCATGGGCCATGGCTTTAACACGGAAATACGCTCTATTTTGTCCGTGTTCACGGATCCATCACGCCCATTATAGTCTATGGGTCGGTGAAAGACACGTATGACACACAGAGAGCAAAAAATGGGTACATGGACCAAACACGGATTCTTCACTTATATTTTTATGAATGCATCACTGACCATCCTTTCACGGATTTTATCACGGACACGTGAATGAGGCATTATTCTTTGGGTCAGTATGATCACAGCTATTCCAAAGGATACCAGAGTTTTTTTTTGTTTTCTGTGTTTTCATTTTTCTTCCCTGTCTTCCTGGAGCCATAATTTTTTTATTTTTCCGTTCAAATAACAATATTATGTTTTGTAGTGTAAAGCGGGGAAAAAAATCAAAATGGGGCGGAATAAAAACAAAAAACAAATTCTCCACAGTTTTATGGTTTTTGTCCCTACAGCATTCTCTGTGTGGCAAAACCGACCTGTGCCCTTCATTCTCTGGGTCCGTATGATCACAACAATACCACATATGTATATATGTATATTATATGTTTAAACAATGAAAAACGATTTAAACTTTACATAATCATATTCTAACCCCCATAACTTTTTTATAGATATGTTTATTGAGAAATTAACAAAAAATTGTGTACTACAACAGTAAGGCCCCTTTCACACGGGCGAGTTTTCCGCGCGGGTGCAATGCGTGAGGAGAACGCATTGCACTCGCACTGAATCCGGACCCATTCATTTCTATGGGTCTGTGTACATGAGCGGTGATTTTCACGCATCACTTCTGCGTTGCATGAAAATTGCAGCCTGTTCTATATTCTGCGTTTTTCACGCAACGCAGGCCCCATAGAAGTGAATGGGGAGGCGGGAAAATCGCAAGCATCCGCAACCAAGTGCGGATGCGTTGCGATTTTCCCGCATTGTTGCTTAGCAACGGGACCCAATCTCTATTATTTCCCCTTATAACATGGTTATAAGGGGAAATAATAGCATTCTTAATGAAGAATGCATTGTTAAATGATGAGGAAGGGGTTAAAAATAATAAAAGTTAACTTACCTTAGCCACTTGATCGCGTAGTCGCGATCTGTCCTCTCTTTCCCTGCAGCATCTATGATCTAAAGGACCTGTGATGACGTCACATCACATGGCCCAATCACGTGCTCCATCACTATGGTGATGGAGCATGTGATTGGTCCATGTGACCATGTGACATCATCCAAGGTCCTAAACACTATCCTCAGGCTGTGGATAGTGGTTAGGGACCTTGGATGATGTCACATGGTCACATGGACCAATCACATGCTCCATCACCATAGTGATGGAGCATGTGATTGGGCCATGTGATGCTGTGACATCATCACAGGTCCTTTACATCTTTCAAGCTAACGGAGAGGAGGCCGGGCTTCGCGATCAAATGGAACAGGTAAGTAATTATTAGTTTATTATTTTAACTCATTCTGCACCAGTTTAAACATTAGGGAGATGGCCAAGGGTATTATTTTACATTATAACTATGTTATAATGTGAAATAATACCAGCGGGACAATTTCTGACCCAAACATGCACTTCTGTGAAGAAGTGCAGGTTCGGGTCTGGGTACCAAAAGTGCCGATTTTTCTCCCGCGCGTGCAAAACGCATGACAGCGCTTTGCACTCGGAGGGAAAAATTGCGGCGATTCCCGCAACGCACCCGCACTGTTTGACGGAGTGCACCCGCAACGCCCGTCTGAAAGAGGCCTAAATGCAATTAACAATATATGGCTAAACCCTGGCTTGTTGGTGTGCGTGTGTGATATTGGGCGAAATCTCGTAGCAGCTCTGGGCCTAGCTGATTTGACGCACATCCCTTGCCTGGTGTATGTGCTGATTTTTGTGGTGCAGAGGTTCCTGAAAAATTATCCCAATATGTCAGAACTGCTGCAGAAAGTGCAGGCCGTCTGTGCGCGCTTTCGGCATTCTCACCTTGCTGCTTGCCTGTCTGTGCTGCAGTGTAACTTCGGTCTTCTCGCTCACCACCTCATACACGACGTGCCCACAAGGTGGAACTCCACCTTGCACATGCTGGAGAGACTGTGCGAGCAGCAGCAGGCAATAGTGGAGTTTCAGCTCTGCAGAACAGCACCACTTTACCACCAACGAGTGGGCCTCCATGCGGGATGTGTGTGCCATGTTGCACTGTTTCGAGTACTCCACCAACCTGGGCAGTGCCGATGATGCCGTCCTCAGAGTTACTATCCCACTTCTAAATCTACTTGAAAAAACACTTTGGGCGATAATGGAAGAGGATGTGGTGCAGGAGGAGGAGGAGGAGGAAGAGACCTCCTTTCCATGGTTATCAGGCCAGTCATTTACAAGTGGCTCAGAGGGTGGGTACCTGCACCAACACAGTCCAGGTACACAATTGTCCAGCCATGGCACAGTTCTGGAGGATGAGAAGGATGACGATGAAGAGGAACCATGTTCACAGCAGAGTTGCACCCAAAGCAACTCATGGGCATCACTGGAGCGTGGCTGGGGGGATACAGAGGACACAGACGATACACCTCCCACAGAGGACAGCTTGTCGTTGTCTCTGGGCAGCCTGGCACACATGAGCGACTACATGCTGCAGTGCCTGCGCAACGACCGCCAAGTTGCCCACATTCTAACCAATGCTGATTATTGGGTGGCCACCCTGCTGGATCCCCGCTACATGGACAATGTGCCATCCTTAATTTCGTCAGTAGAGCATGCTCAGAAGATGTGCACGCTGGTAGACACTCTGCTGATGGCATTCCCACCTGACACCAGGGGCTCAGTGGAGCACAAGACAAAGGCAGAGGAGGAGGAAGAAGTCGCCAATGCAGCTGGGGCACCGCCAGCCCCTCAGAAGTTAGGGTTAGCATGGCTGAAATGTGGAAAAGCTGTGTCAGCATGCCACAACAACCAGCACCACCAACTCATATGGAACGTCTTAGCAGGAGGCAGCATTTCAGCAACATGGTGGAACAGTATGTGTGCACATACCTAAACATACTGACTGATAGGTCTGCCACATTTAACTTCTGGGTCTCCAAATGGGCACATGGCCTGAGCTTGTCCTTTGCATTACAAAATACCAAATTTACCCAAAATTTGAAAAAATCAGCAAATTTCAGAGTTTCAGTTTCTCTACTTCTGTAATACATAGTAATACCCCCAAAAATTGTGATGACTTTACATTCCCCATATGTCTACTTCATGTTTGTATTATTTTGGGAATGACATTTTATTTTTTGGGGATGTCACATAGCTTAGAAGCTTAGAAGCAAATTTAGAAATTTTTCAGAAATTTTACAAATCCCACTTTTTATAGACCAGCCCAGGTCTGAAGTCACTTTGTGAGGCTTACGTAATAAAAACTACTCAAAAATGACCCCATTTTAGACACTACACCCCTCAAGGTATTCAAAACTGATTTTACAAACATTGTTAACCCTTTAGGTCTTCCACAAGAGTTCATGACATATGGACATAAAATTGCAGCTGTAATCGCAGCAAAAGGTGGCGCTACAAATTATTCACTAGGGGACTGAATAATTTTGCACGCCCAATTTTTCAGTTTTTTATTTGTTAACAAAGTTTAATATTATCCAATAATTTTTGTTCCACTTCATAATTGTGTCCCACTTGTTGATGATTCTTCACAAAAAATTAAAGTTTTATATCTTTATGTTTTAAGCCAGAAATGTGGAAAAAGATCGAAAAGTTCAAGGGGCCAAATAATTTCACAAGGCACTCTATATTCTTTGTCGGACACTATTAAACTTGGCCAGCCACTGCTGGGACACCAGATTTAGGGGATTGCTATTTTAGCAATTGAATTTCACCCCAGAACAAAATATATCCTTTGCCGTACACTATTAAACTAGTCCAGCCACAGCTGAAACCACTGATTTACGGTATTTCTATTTTTACAATTGAATTTCACCTCAGAAAATAATATGTCCTTTGCCGGACACTAATAAACTTGGCCAGCCACAGCTGAAACCACTGAATTATGGTACTGCTATTTGGGCAATTGAATTTCATGCCAGAAAAAAATATATCCTTTGCCGGGCACTATTAAACTTGGCCAGCCACTGCTATGACACCAGATTTAGGGGATTGCTATTTTAGCTATTGAATTTCACCCCAGAACAAAATATATCCTTTGCCAGACACCATTAAACTTGGCTAGCCACTGCTGGAACACCAGATTTACGGTATTTCTATTTTTGCAACTAAATTTCACTCCAGAAAATAATTTATCCTTTGACGGACACTATAAAACTTATCCAGTCACAGCTGGAATACTAGATTTACGATATTTCTATTTTTGCAACTAAATTTCACCCCAGAAAATAATATATCCTTTGACTGACACTATTAAACTTGGCCAGCCACTGCTGGGACACCAGATTTAGGGGATTGCTATTTTGGCAATTGAATTTCACCCCTCAACAAAATATAGAAATTTCTATCCTGATTTTCTAGGGGTGACAATAAGCACAGCCAAGCCCCTGATGTAGAATATAGCAAAAAAAAAAAACTAGTATTGATGAATTGATGGACTTGGTGGCAGCTTGTGCTAGTGCACCACAAGACACAAAATGGCTGCCGATCACCCCAGAAAAAAGTGACCGAAAAACGCTCTGTGCAGCCTAAAAACCAGTGAGCAATTAACTAGCAGAAGTTGAATGATTCACAGCTGTAGATCGATCACTTCATTAGGTGTTTTTGCTGAGTTTCCCTTGCCTAATCTTGTCCTCACACCAGCTGCATCCTATCCCTATACTAATCAGAGCAGAGTGACGGACGGCTCTACGTGATTCCAGCTTAAATGGAGGATGGGTAACATGCTGCACTTGGCCAATCACAGCTATGCCATTAGTAGGCATGGCTGTAATGGCTTCTTAGGGTAAGAAGTAAAACGCTAGAAGATTGGCTGCTGTGCAGCCCTTCAGAAAGCGGGAAGAAAATGTTCGGGTCCGGGTCCATGTCCCGAACACCCCAAAATTCGGTACGAACCCGAACTATTCAGTTCGGATTCGCTCATCCCTAGTTAAATGCTATTTTAATAGGGAAGATTCTTACAGACGCGGCGATACATAATATGTCTACTTTATATAATTTGTTTAGATTATACACTACATTATCATTTGAGGAACAAAAATTAAATAATTTTAGTATCTCCATAGCCTGGGAGCTTTTTGGTTAGGTGACTGTCTAATGTCAGGGCTCATTTTTTGTGGGATGAGATGGCGGTTTTACTGGCACTATTTGGGGGTCCATATGACTTTTTGATCGCTCGCTATTACACATTTTTTGATGTTAGGTGACAAAAAAGGGATTTTTTTTGCACGTTTTTTTTTTTTTTTTAACGCTGTTATTCCAGGGGGGTTGGGTTAAATGTTATTTTCGTAGGGAAGATTCTTACGGACGCGATGATACCTAATATGTCTACTTTATATAATTTGATTAGATTATACACTATATTATCGTTTGAGGAATGATAGCCTGGGAGCTACAGTTTTTTTTTTTTGGTTGGGTGACTGTCTAATGTAGGGGTTCATTTTTTGCGGGATGAGATGGCGGTTTTATTGGCACTATTTGGGGGTTTATATGCCTTTTTAATGGATTTTTATTACACTTTATAGGATCCAAGGTGACAATAAAAATGGCTTTGATTTTTTTGACAGTGCCCAATATGTATGGCTTTTAGACTTTGAAGACACTAAGCAGGCATTCTCAAACTTCGGCCCTCCAGATGTTGTAAAACTACAATTCCCACCATGCCCTGCTGATAGCTGTAGGTTGTCTGGGCATGCTGGGAGTTGTAGTTTCACTACATCTGGAGGGCTGCTGTTTGAGGATGCCTGCACTAAAACTAATATTTTTTGGGAAAAAAAATAGTTTCCGTGTCTCCAAAGTCTGAGAGCTTTTTTTTTTTATGTTCTCTAGGGCAGTGTTTCCCAACCAGTGTGCCTCCAGATGTTGCAAAACTACAACTCCCAGCAGACCCGGATAGCCTTTGGCTGTTCAGCATGCTGTGAGTCGTAGTTTTGCAACAGCTGGAGGCACACTGGTTGGGAAACACTGCTCTAGGCGACTTTTGGGGATTATAAAAATGTAGTACTCCATGGAAGTTTGATACTCCCTAAAGCATCCGATAACACAGAGGCCTGGATGATCGGGGCAAGTGTCACATTAAGTGGTGGTGTCCTTCCGTATACCCCTCTTGTGACACACAAATCTTTTTGGGGTTCTTCCCTTCTAGTTTCCAGTATAGAGGACCACACCTGGAAAGTGTTGGCAAGGGACGATCCGGGCGCCTCCAATTCCCGAGGTACTCCGACCTGCTCTTTCCCGATCTGAAAAGATCAGGTCCTTGAGGACTGCCTCATAGAATTGGAGGAATGTCCCTGTGCTGCCAGCACTTCGGGATAGTACAAAAGCGTTGTACAAGGAAACCTGTACCAAGTAGACCGCAACTTTTTTGTACCATACCCGGGTTTTCTGCATGGCACTATATGGTTTGAGGACTTGATCAGATAGATCAACTCCTCCCATATACCGATTGCAGTCAACGATACAATTGGGCTTGAGGACCGTTGCCGTGGTACCTCGCACAGAGACGGGGGTGGCGCTGTTACCATGAATTATGGTCAGCATAAGGACATGCCTCATGTCCTTATATCCGACCAGCAACAGGTTGTCACTGGTAAGGGCATGGGTCTCACCCCTGGGGATAGGTACCTTAGGGGGAGGTAGGGAGGCCGCGCTGATTTTTCCGCACGGTCCCACTAGCGGACGTGAATCTGGCGGCAAGTGACCTGAACAAGGGAATGCTAGTATAAAAATTATCCACGTACAAGTGGTAACCCTTATCTAGCAGTGGGTGCATAAGGTCCCACACGAGTTTCCCGCTAACACCGAGAGTGGGGGGGAATTCTGTGGGTTCAATACGGGAATCTCGCCCCTCGTACACACGAAATTTGTAAGTGTACCCTGAGTTACTCTCTCTTAGTGGGAATTTATTGGCGGAAACTGAGTTTCCCCTTGAAAGCAACAAGAGACTCATCAACCGCGACCTCCCTTCCAGGTATGTAGGACTGAACAAATTTGGCCCCAAAGTGATCGATGACCGGCCGTATTTTATACAGACGGTCATAGGCAGGATCACCTTCGGGGGAACATGCTGCATTATCTGCATAATGCAGGCATTTCCGGATGGCCTCAAATCTGGGACGTGTCATGGCCATACTGTACAGTGGGGTCTGGTAGAGGACGTCCCCACTCCAGTATTGCCTAACACTGTTTTTGCACTAGACCCATATGCAGCACGAGCCCCCAAAACGTCCTCATCTCGACTGCACTGACCGGCGTCCAGCCACCGGGTCTAGTCAAGAAGTAGTCCGGGTGCTGAGCAACGAACTGTTGGGCATACAGATTTGTCTGCTCCACCATCAGATTCACAAGTGGGTCACTGAAAAACAAAAAAAATAAGTCCTTTTCAGTGAAAGTAGCAGCACCCCTGGGTGGGTCTAGGGTCTCACAGCTAAGTGCTCTGGACCCCAACCACCACAGACAGTGCTGAATCTGTTAGTGTGTGTTTTTTTTTCTTTTTCCTAAACCTAACTAACTCTACCTCTAACTCTATCCCTTCCTAATGGTACCTCTCCCTCACTGACCCTAACCTACCTGATGGGTGCAGGAGGGTGATGGGGGTCGCTGGAGCTGGTGCTGGAGCTGGTGCTGCACGATGTTCACAGCACAGCAGCAGCAGGAAGAGGAGGAGAGAGAGGAGCACCGGGAGTTTGAATCTCCCGCCTCTCTCCTGCACCAATCACACGCTAATGCTGCCACCACCATCCCTAATGCAAGGAAAGTGATTGGTGGTGTGTTATCACACCACCGATCACCGTCCTTTTCTGGTTCATCGGGTCACCGGAGACCCGAATGGATCGGAAACACAGCAAACCGCAGGTCTGAATTGACCTGCGATTTGCTGCGATCGCCGATACGAGGGGGTTACATGACCCCCCCGGCGTTGTGATGCCCGCTGAACGATTTCAGCGGACATCCTGTACCTATTAACCCCCGCCGCGCAGCACTGTTGTTTTAAAGATATGATGTACTGGTACTCATGGGTCCTTAAGGACTCGGGAACCATGACGTACAAGTACGTCATAAGTCCTTAAAGGGGTATTCCCATCTTGATGATCCTATTTAAAAAGGTTAAACTGGTGCCATGCTTCCTTTTTCTAAATATATTCTATTATTTATAATAGACGCATTTAGATAAATTTTGTTCCCTCCTACCCCATTGTTTACCTTTGGTATCCCATAGATACGGCCACCGCTCCGGCTGAATCGATGGGCAGCACCTGCGCAGACCTTTCTCCCTCTTCACCCAGACGGCCAGGCATTTACATAGGAGCGCGCAAGCTAGCCGAGCTTGCGCGCATCCTGTTTCCTCTCTGCCGCATCTGCTACAGAGCCGCGCATGCTCTGTATGCAGCACGGACTCTGTATAAGGCGGCGCAGAGAGGACTTGTACTTTGGATAATTCATCCACTAAACCACCAACAATTTTATTTGTACTAGCCATCAATGGGGGACAATATTATTTATTGAAGAGGCGCTGGGGGCCAATTTGATTTTGTAGGCAGATGCTGGGGGCCAATTTGATTTTGTGGACGGATGCTGGGGGCCAATTTGATTTTGTGGACGGATGCTGGGGGCCAATTTGATTTTGTGGAGCGACACTGGGGGACAATGTTAGTGGAGGGACAATGGGGGATAATACTATTTACTGGAGGGACTCTGGGGGCCAATTTGATTTAGTGGAGGGATGCTGGGGGCCAATTTGAATTGGTGCAGGGACAATGGGGGCCAATTTGATTTGTGGACCAATGCTGGAGGCCAATTTGATTTTGTGCATGGACCATGGGGGCCAATTTGATTTTGTGGAGGAACGCTGGGGACAATGTTAGTGGAGCGACAGTGATGGACAATACTATTTACTGGAGGGACTCTGGGGGCCAATTTGATTTTGTTGAGGGACGCTGGGGGACAATTTTAGTGAAGGGACAATTGGGCACAATTTTATTTAGTGGAGGGACAATGGGTGACAAGTTTATTTGTTTAGTGGAGGGACAATGGGGACATTAGGTAAAATTCTATGGAATGGAGGGGCGGTGGTGGAGGACACTAAATAATGGAGGGACGCTGGGGACATTTCTATGGAAATAGATGTAGCAGAGCTGTATATGAAGTGATTCTAATACAGTGCTGACAGTGTTGAGGAAGACAGATGTAGCAGAGCTGTATATGCATCTATAAATATACATGGTCTAAGGTGTAGAGCTGTAATGGAAACAAATCTGCATCAGTGCTGGTGAGGGAGGACTGGTAATATTTTATGGGAGGCAAAAGCACAGAGGATATGACTACTGGCTAACATGCTGTAGGTAGATGTATACTAGTGAATTATTGTTTTGTTGCTCATAATGGGTTTTGTGTGTAAAACTGTATTAGAATGCAGGACAGCCATGTGTTACTGTCTTCCCTCACTTCCCATGGCTTTATGAGTGATGATTCCCTAGCAGGAGGGATGGGCTTCAATCACTGCAGGCTGATGACTCATACTATCCACATGAACGAGCATGCGAGGACTGAGTTTTCAGTGTGATGTCATAAGGAGGCGTGGCCGGCCTTCACTCAACTGCCTAAGTCCGCCCAGCTCAGAAGCAGGAAACCAGGAACTGAACAGCAGAGCTGGCTGAGTTGAGGATGAAATAGCAAGATGGAAATACCCCTTTAAGGGGTTAAGTCATTTCCCTATCCACATTTGTTTACTGGGCAATTGCCCTGCTCTTACCCCATTTTGCTTCCTCTTGCAGCCCTCTAGCCCTTTCTATGACTTTTTAGAGCCATTTTAGTGCCCCAAAGTTCGGGTCCCCATTGACTTTAATGGGTTCAGGGTCAAGTTAGGGTCCCAAAATCGAACTTTGCAGCGAAGTTCGGCCGAACCCAGTGAACCCGAACTTTCTGGTGTTCACTCAACCCTACACAATACCAAGCACCACTGCCTTCTCAAAAAAGCTGATCAGCAGGGGTCCTGGTTGTTGGACCCCCACCGATCACATACTGATGACCTTGGAAAACTCTTTTATAACTGGATGCATATCTTGTCAATTTCATTGGGATACATGAACAATCTAATGTGTATGGTGTTCTCCATACTGTCCTGCAACATAGCAAGGTCGAGGAAGATAGCTGTTGACTGACAGCTATCTTACTGTATGTATACCCACTGCAAGAGGAACTGATAAATGTAGATGCAAAGCAATAGATTCAGCATACAAAGAAAGACTAAAGGGCATATTACACCAATAGATAATCACTAAGATGATCACTGATGAATAACATAGTAACATAGTTTATAAGGCTGAAAAAAGACATCTGTCCATCTAGTTTAGCCTGTTTCCTGCAAGTTGATCCAGAGGATCCAGATTGTTCATAGTAATGCTCGCTATCGCTAGTGATCATCTGGCAGTGTAATACTGTCGCTGATTACCTGATGAACGAGTGTAATCGGGATATTTTAACATGTTTAATAATCCTTGTTTGTCGGCGGCAGATCGCGTTATGTAATAGGCTCTCTTGTGCCAGCAAACAATGATAAGAATAGGGACGAGCGATGGCAATAACAATCGCTCATCCCTATATTGAAGAGGAGATCGCTGCATGTAATAGTGACAATCGGCTGGCTGATCTACAGTATTATTGTAATAGTACCTTCAACATTGGCCACGTTTTTCCTTAATATTTTCTTGCTTCTGGTATAGTCTATGTTGTGATTATGGAATGAGGAAAGAATAAGCAGCAGTTAGTTTTCATAGATTTTATGCCCTGTGTCATCAAAAAAGTAAATCATGCGAAATTTGTTTATGTGCCAAAGTATTTGCTTATTCACCATGAAAATAACTGGATTAATTTCCCTTTCAAATGTATCCCTATTCTACCTATTGAATAACATTTCTAATGCTTTATTCTAGTGAATAATTTCAATTAGCTTTTGTACTTGAATGTTCTTCTTTCCTTTTCATTGTGTTCCAAATGTACCACAGGAGCTTTATTGTAAGACGAGAGATTCCAAATGACTTGTAAATCAAGGACACTTTCATTTAGAGCTACCTCAATTATCTCATTTTCTTCTTTCAATTGTTTCTTCTTCATCGAAAGAAAGTAACCACTTTAATGAGTCAATTTTCCCAACAGCATTCACAACAAAATGTAATGCTGCAGCACTGTACTGCCATTATAGCTTACTTGTTCCTATTGCAGCAAGATGAACAAAAAGTCTTTATTCTGCCTAGAGATGAATGGATAGAAAAGATATCAAAGTTCAACATTAACTAGAAATGTCTCAGACATCAGCTCACCCTCAGTTACCACTGTCCATTGTAATGACCACATTTATAGTCTTATAGGTCTTCTGGTCATCATAGTTGGCTCTATAAGTATCCACAGAAAGGAATTGAAAAATCAGGACTACATTAACATGAGGCCTTGTTTTTTGCAAGACAAGTGGTAGCATTTTAATAACTTACATCTGGACATCTATAAGTTGTGGGCTGGCTCAACAATGAATATTGGCTGTGTGTGTCCCATAATTTCCTATTCCACATAGCCCTATGTTAAAAATGATTATCTACTATCTTTTATCTCAAGCAAATCTGTTATGTACTGTGGTAAAGTGCATATTAGAGGTGTAGAGGGGGTGTATATTTCAGACCACACCCCTATTCCACCACAGGTGAGACCAGCTGGGTTTAATCACTGGGGAATAAACCAGCCCTTAGTGTATGAGTCTAGAGAGGATTTGGAAAAGGAAGCCTGCATAGGCTCTGTGTGGTCCCAGCCAGGAGGCTGTTGGGCTACAAGGCTGAGGAAGCCTGCATTTAGGGGGCCCAGCGACGCCTGAGGGAAGTGGTGTGGCACGTTCAGAGTCGGGAAGACTTTTGGACCATATCCACCTGAGGTACTGGTGTGGTCACAGCCAGGAGGCTGCTGGACCATATGGCTGAGTGAAGCCAGATCTAACCCTTATGTGAACTTAGAGGTGAGTTAGCGAGGCATATGTATTAGGTAGAGCCCAGACGGGCTGGTGTTTATTTTGCTGTATTTGTGTTTTGGGTGCTGGAACCTTACCTCACCCAGTGTTGACAAAACTGGGTGATCATCTGTATTAGTGAAGTGCCAAGATAAAGCACTGTTTTTACTTTAACCCTGTTGTCTGAGAAGGAATCTGTCATCGCAGCCCTGCTTGAGAGAGCGATCCCTTACAGTACATATTTATGTATGTAGAGATAGAAGAGTTGTTCACATTTTTCTAACAGATTGTCATGTTCTTCTGTGACTTTAATCCAACAACCTATGGGCTTTAGATGCTGACACTTTCCTTGTATGCTCACATCAGGGACATACATAGGATTTTCTCAAGAAGGGGTGAAAAAAATTAATTATAAAGCTTTGGATTTTGAGCAGGGGAGTATATAAAAATCATTAGGCTCTATAGCATGCCCCTCACACTACCCACTCCCAGCCGCTTGCACTATCTGCAAAGGTTATGGCATCCAACCGTATTTCATCTGGCAAACTATGTGTACTCACCTTAACGGGCTCCATTATTGTAAATAGGATTCAGCAGGTGCTCAGCATATGCAGGGTCTGATTACAAGTGCGCAAGTAGCCTTACCTGATGAACTGTGCGCACTGCTGCTACTTATTATATAATGTGCCATACCCCACCCCTTCCCCAATGAGCTGCTGCCTACTTCTGTTTCACCCATTCCCCTCCCCTTTCCCTTTCCATTGCTGACTTACTGCATGTGCTGCTGTAGCCTGCTGTAACTGGGGCAGATCTTCACAGTGCTGGACTTGAATCTGGACAGGTGACAATGGTACATAAGGTCAGGGCCAAAGTAGTCAGTCAAGACATAGTGCGACATGTGCTGGCAGAGGAACAGGGAAGGTACTTTGGTGCCTCAGGCTGATTAGTCACATGGCGCCACCTTTGTAGAATCAATTAAAGAAACTACTTAGGGCGGATTCACATCAGCGTTATGGATTCCATTATGTTTTTCCGTTATAACATGGTTATAACGGAAAATAACAGAATCCATAAGACGGAAAACAAAACGGAAGCCTTTAACCAGCTCAGCCCCCCTAGCTTAAACACCCTTAATGACCAGGCCACTTTTTACAATTCTGCACTACACTACTTTCACCGTTTATTGCTCGGTCATGCAACTTACCACCCAAATGAATTTTACCTCCTTTTTTTCTCACTAATAGAGTTTCATTTGGAGGTATTGCATTGCTGCTGACATTTTAACTTTTTTTGCTATTAATCAAAAATGACCGAAAATTTTGCAAAAAAATGACATTTTTCACTTTCTTTTTAAAAAAAAAACTACATTTCTATATGAATTTTTCTATAAATTTATTGTTCTAAATGTCTTTGATAAAAAAAAATCCAATAAGTGTATATTTATTGGTTTGGGTAAAAGTTATAGCGTTTACAAACTATGGTGCAAAAAAGTGAATTTCCGCATTTTGAAGCAGCTCTGACTTTCTGAGCACCTGTCATGTTTCTTCAGGTGCTAGAATGCCAGGATAGTATAAATACCCCCCAAATGACACCATTTTAGAAAGCAGACACCCCAAAGTATTTGCGGAGGGGCATGGTGAGTTCATGTATCATTTCATTTTTTTTCACAAGATAGCGGAAAATGACACTTTCTGAGGAAAAAAAATAATAAAGTTTCCATTTCTGCTAACTTCTGGCAACAAAAAAAAATAAAACCTCCCACGGACTCACTATGCCCCTCAATGAATTCCTTGGGGTGTCTACTTTCCGAAATGGGGTCATTTGTGGGGTGTGTTTAGTGTTCTGGCATTTTGGGGGGGCTAAATTTTGAGCAGCCATGTAAAACCTAAAGGTACTCGTTGGAATTTGGGCCCCTAGGCACACCAAGGCTGCAAAAAAGTGTCAGTTATGTGGTATCGCCGTACTCAGGAGAAGTTTTACATATACCGATGCTGGGTGAGAGAAATATCTCTGTAAATTGTCAACTTTGTATAAAAAAAATAAAAAAGTTGTAAGGACAGTTTTTTTTGGTGTGTATTTTTGCATATACCCATGCTGGGTGAGAGAAATATTTCTGTAAGTTACAACTTTTTAATTTTTTTTATACAAAGTTGACAATTTACAGAGATATTTCTCTCACCCAGCATGGGTATATGTAAAACTTCTCCTGAGTACGGCAATACCACATGTGTGCCACTTTTTTGCAGCCAAGATGCGCAAAGGGGCCCAAATTCTCATGAGTACATTTAGGATTTCACAGGGCATTTTTGCGCATTTGAATTCTCACGCTTTAGGGACCCTAAAATGCCAGGGCAGTATAAATACCCCACAAGTGACCCCATTTTGGAAAGAAGACACCCCAAGGTATTCCGGGGCATGGCGAGTTCACATGTGGTTCGCAGCAAACGGCTATCCCCAGCAAAAATTGCATACAATGGAGGATACCAGCGCGAACCACAAGCACCACACAAACATCCTACACAAAATAAAACATGTGCGGATGAAAATATATAAACACATAACTCACAGAAAAAAGATGCACCACATGGATAAGCAACTGACAACACTGGCTAATCCCTCACTCGGATGTTAAAAGCTGAGAGATTCGCCAATATTTCCAATCAGGAACATATCGGAGCCACTTCAAGCACCACGTCACGGTATCTCAGCATGGCATGGGGTCCTACCACTAGATTACCTATGGTGTGTGAACAAGGTCTGAAAAGGTATTAAGCAGCCTACAGCCCCCTCCCACTCACCTGCATTGCAGGACCAACAATGCAATGGGGAACAAATGAGGCCGCAAGCTACACCTACAACAGACCATGTGACACCGGCTTCCAGGTGCAACAGAATGTTTACCAGCCGTATGCAATGGCACATTCAATACATATAAAACAAGAATCACTGAAATAAACGTGGCCTAAATGGGTGGGACTACTCCAAACCCCAAACACTGTGGCGTGTTTCTAACTGGGGGGGCAGTTCCTCCGCATGTGGTTCGCAGCGAACGGCTATCCCCAGCAAAAATTGCATACAATGGAGGATACCAGCGCGAACCACAAGCACTCACACAAACATCCTACACAAAATAAAACATGTGCGGATGAAAATATATAAACACATAACTCACAGAAAAAGATGCACCACATGGATAAGCAACTGACAACACTGGCTAATCCCTCACTCGGATGTTAAAAGCTGAGAGATTCGCCAATATTTCCAATCAGGAACATATCGGAGCCACTTCAAGCACCACGTCACGGTATCTCAGCATGGCATGGGGTCCTACCACTAGACTACCTATGGTGTGTGAACAAGGTCTGAAAAGGTATTAAGCAGCCTACAGCCCCCTCCCACTCACCTGCATTGCAGGACCAACAATGCAATGGGGAACAAATGAGGCCGCAAGCTACACCTACAACAGACCATGTGACACCGGCTTCCAGGTGCAACAGAATGTTTACCAGCCATATGCAATGGCACATTCAATACATATAAAACAAGAATCACAGAAATAAACGTGGCCTAAATGGGTGGGACTACTCCAAACCCCAAACACTGTGGCGTGTTTCTAACTGGGGGCAGTTCCTCCGCATGTGGTTCGCAGCGAACGGCTATCCCCAGCAAAAATTGCATACAATGGAGGATACCGGCGCGAACCACAAGCACCACACAAACATCCTACACAAAATAAAACATGTGCGGATGAAAATATATAAACACATAACTCACAGAAAAAAGATGCACCACATGGATAAGCAACTGACAACACTGGCTAATCCCTCACTCGGATGTTAAAAGATGAGAGATTTGCCAATATTTCCAATCAGGAACATATCGGAGCCCCTTCAAGCACCACGTCACGGTATCTCAGCATGGCATGGGTTCCTACCACTAGACTACCTATGGTGTGTGAACAAGGTCTGAAAAGGTATTAAGCAGCCTACAGCCCCCTCCCACTCACCTGCATTGCAGGACCAACAATGCAATGGGGAACAAATGAGGCCGCAAGCTACACCTACAACAGACCATGTGACACCAGCTTCCAGGTGCAACAGAATGTTTACCAGCCATATGCAATAGCACATTCAATACATATAAAAAAAGAATCACAGAAATAAACGTGGCCTAAATGGGTGGGACTACTCCAAACCCCAAACACTGTGGCGTGTTTCTAACTGGGGGGGCAGTTCCTCCGCATGTGGTTCGCAGCGAGATGCCATGCTGAGATACCGTGACGTGGTGCTTGAAGGGGCTCCGATATGTTCCTGATTGGAAATATTGGCGAATCTCTCAGCTTTTAACATCCGAGTGAGGGATTAGCCAGTGTTGTCAGTTGCTTATCCATGTGGTGCATCTTTTTTCTGTGAGTTATGTGTTTATATATTTTCATCCGCACATGTTTTATTTTGTGTAGGATGTTTGTGTGGTGCTTGTGGTTCGCGCCGGTATCCTCCATTGTATGCAATTTTTGCTGGGGATAGCCGTTCGCTGCGAACCACATGCGGAGGAACTGCCCCCAGTTAGAAACACGCCACAGTGTTTGGGGTTTGGAGTAGTCCCACCCATTTAGGCCACGTTTATTTCAGTGATTCTTGTTTTATATGTATTGAATGTGCCATTGCATACGGCTGGTAAACATTCTGTTGCACCTGGAAGCCGGTGTCACATGGTCTGTTGTAGGTGTAGCTTGCGGCCTCATTTGTTCCCCATTGCATTGTTGGTCCTGCAATGCAGGTGAGTGGGAGGGGGCTGTAGGCTGCTTAATACCTTTTCAGACCTTGTTCACACACCATAGGTAGTCTAGTGGTAGGACCCCATGCCATGCTGAGATACCGTGACGTGGTGCTTGAAGGGGCTCCGATATGTTCCTGATTGGAAATATTGGCGAATCTCTCAGCTTTTAACATCAGAGTGAGGGATTAGTCAGTGTTGTCAGTTGCTTATCCATGTGGTGCATCTTTTTTCTGTGAGTAAAGTCTCATATTCCACTAACTTGTGACAAAAAATAAAATTGTACATGAACTCACCATACCCCTCACGGAATACCTTGGGGTGTCTTCTTTCCAAAATGGGGTCACATGTGAGGTGTTTGTACTGCCCTGGCATTCGAGGGTCTCCGCATTACATGTATGGCCAGCATTAGGAGTTTCTGCTTATATTGAGCATACGGGTAATGAGATATTTTTTTTTCGTTCAGCCTCTGGGCTGAAAAAAAATAAAAAAAATTAACGGCACAGATTTCTTCATTCGCATCAATCATCATGGATGAAAAAATCTCTGCCAAAATCAGTGACTGCGGTGCGGTGGGCTGGTCGCTAACTTCCCAACAAGTAGCTAACTAACTGGCGGTGATAAGGGACCCTTATGCCCCATTCACACGTCGGCAATTCTGTTTGCGGAACGGAATTGCGGACCCATTCATTTCTATGGGGACAGACTTTGTCCCGCTCGGGTCCAGAATTGTGGATCCGCACTTCTGGGACTGCACTTCCGTTCCGCAAAAATATAGAACATGTCCTATTCTTGTCCGCAATTGCGGACAAGAAAAGGCATTTTCTATATATTTCTGGCAATGTGCGGATCTGCAAAATGCGGAAAGCACATTGCCGGTGTCCGTGTTTTACGGATCCGTGGATCTGCAAAACACATATGGACGTCTGAATGGAGCCATACAGGGTGGTGATCAATGACAGGGGGGTGATCAGGGAGTCTATATGGGGTGATCAGGGGTTAATAAGGGGTTAATAAGTGACAGGAGGGGTGTAGTGTAGTGTGGTGCTTGATGCTACTTTACATAGCTACCTGGTCCTCTGGTGGTTGATCCCTGCAAATGGGACCACCAGAGGACCAGGTAGCAGGTATATCAGACACTGTTAACAAAACAGCGTCTGATATACCTGTTTGATTTCATTTATTTAACTTCTACAGCCTGCCAGCGATTGATCATTGCTGGCAGGCTGCAGTATAACTTCCGATCTGTGAGCCCGCGCGTCAAGGAGGAACAGAAGGATCGCCGCAATCATGCGTATCTGCGTGCGGCGGTCCTAAAGTGGTTAAGAGGCATTCCATTATGATCCTTCATAATACAAGTCTATGGGCAGAAGAGCGGATCCGTCCTGGTTTCCATTATGCCGGTGTCCAGTCCTGCATAATGGAAACGGGACGGATCGTCATGCTGCCCATAGACTTCTATTATGACGGAATGCAAAACGGAAGCCTTTAAATGGCATTCCGTTTTGCATTCCGTCATAATAGAAGTCTATGGGGATCATGACGGATCCGTCCCATTTCCGTTTTACAGAACAGAACAAAAAGTCCTGTTGACAGGACTTTGTTTTCCGTCTTGCATAACTGGAACCAGACAGATCGCTTATGATTCCCATAGACATCTATTATGACGGATAAAAATGAAATGCCTCTAAAAGGCTTCCGTTTTGACTTCCGTCTTATGGATTCTGTTATAACCCATGTTATAATTGAAAACCATAACTAAATACATAACGCTGATGTGAATCCACCCTTACTTGCTAATAAAATAAATTTTAAAACATTTTATTATGAGGCACAGACACAGAATACTAAAGGATTTAATACAGTCACAACTGATGTTCTCCCATTGGAGTCGTTCACTTTTATTTCCTCTCTACTTGCCCCAGACCACCATGAAAAGTCCTCCCAAAGACTGCAGAGTCTTTATGGACAGTGATGTAGCTATAATGCATTAAGAGGGAGCAATCACATCTAGACATGTGAGTACCCCTCCACCATATAACAAGACATCAATATTATAAGGGGCCTTTGGAGTCTGTTACAGATTTAACATTAGGGCAAAATCAACTGAAGACCATCGTAACACACACCTAAGCTGCTGCAGATCGTTATATTACACACCTTAACTGCTGAAGAGCATCATGATACACACCTCAGCTGCAGCAGATCGGTGTATTACACATCTCAGCTGCTAGATACCTATGAGCAATAAAACACAAAATCGGAATGCGGCTGTACAACACAAATAGAATGCAAGTGTCAAAAATGAATAGCTCTTAGATGGGACAAACCCAGACACTCAACATATACACAGATATAATACAAAAATGTATATTCAAAAACGTATCTTTATTGAAATCGATAAAATAAATACATAGATGCATAAATTGGCAAAAACAGACACAACCACATGGAGAGTGCACACAAGTTATAGCATTGCAAGTGATGGAAAAGGTGTGATGGAAAAATAAGTATAAATAAATGCAAAATAAAACAATATGGCTCCCCCACCAAGATAAAACACCAAGATAAAACACAATACAGATAGAGATTTTCGAATCAAAGATGACGAAGTGGAATTTGTTTAGAATTTCAGGAAAAATTTGATTCGCAACAAATACAAATTTCCACACACTTCGTGGTAATGAATCACAATTTTTCCTAAAATAGCAGCCACACGTGAGGACTGAGGACATGGGTCACTGAACTCTGGGAAGGCGGGATCACCAAGATTGACATGCATGCATGCAGCCAATCAGCAGCCAGCCATCCCTGTGATGTCACAGCCCTAAGTCAGACATTTTCCAGCATTCAGAGTGCAGGGACAGACGTGTGAAGGCGCTAGGGACAGCAAGTGGAAAAACGATTGTGGGAAAAAAAAAAAAAAAAACTGAATAAAAGATTTATAAGTGTAGGGAAAGGATAGGGAGGAATCATTTCACACCATCTTAGTGCAGGGAGAGACGTCAGAAGGTGCTAGCGACATTGATAGGAAAGTGATTTACAAGTGCAGGGAAAGATTATTTGGGGATCCAAATATTCATTAGACAGCTCTGTCATTACACCTTTTTGTTATTGGGCTGTAAATATTATGCTGAAAAGCTTATATCTTAGTATCTTATTCAGTACTACAAGAAAAATATATACACATTTCACTTCTGCAGTTATTTCTGTTGAAAGTGTATAGGGCAATATTTCAGTAAAAAAAAAAATATATATATATAATCACTGCACTGTTGCAGTTATTTCTGGTGAAAGCGTATAGGGGCGTATTTCAGTAAAAAACGAAAAATATATACCCTCTGCACTGTTGCAGTTATTTCTGGTGAAAGCGTACAGGGGTGTATTTTAGTAAAAATAGAAAAATATATATATGCGCTGCACTGTTGCAGTTATTTCTGTTGAAACGTATAGGGGCGTATTTCTGTACTAAAAGAAAAATATATACGCACTGCACTGTAGCAATTATTTCTGGTGAAAGCGTATAGGGGTGTATTTCAGTAAAAAAGAAAAATATATACGCACTGCACTGTTGCAGTTATTTCTGGTGAAAGCATATAGGGGCATATTTCAGTACTTCCAGAAATATATATAAGCACTTCAATCTTTAATTTTTTTTTCTGGTCAATGCGTATAGCGGCCAATTTCAGTGCAACAAGAAATATATATTCTTAGTGCACTGCTGCAGTGATTTCTGTTGAAAGCGTATTGGGTCGTATTTTAGTTCAACAACAAAAATATATTCTCAGTGCATTTCCGCAGTTAATTGTGGTAAAAGCGTTTAGTGGCTTATTTCAGTACAAAAAAATATATATATTTGTCGCTTTAAGGGATGTTTTAAATTCCGTTTAATTAGTTTAATACAGCTACAAGTATGTCAGGTAGAAAAGTGCCAGGCCATGCATAGAGGAGTGGCACTGAATGTTTTTGGCTCAAGCAGAGGTTGCAGCAGAGCAAGGGGTCATGGCAGCAGTAGTCGCTTTGAGAGGCCTGAACTCTCAGTGACATCTAGCGTTCGTGACTTGACCAGCAACCCAGCAGTTCTTGATTGGTTAACTCGGTCATCCATGTCATCCCAAGTCACATCAGACGCCCCCTGCAACAGTCGGTAGGTTTGTCAGCAGCCTACCTTCCCATAAAGGAGTGGTGCACGGGTTAATGGAAGCAGCGGTGGTAGCAGTCAGCCAGTGAGTAGTGTTGGAGAGAAAATCAGGTAATCAGGTACTCGACGGTGTGGATGTTTTTTGTGAAGCCGCTGGAGGAGGTCAACATGGCCAGATGTAGAAAATGTGGGCAAAAGGTGAAGCATGGCAAGGTTGCCAATGTTGGCACCACGGCCCTGCACCAACATATCCGACTTCCAGCGAAAAAAAAAACCTTTAAAACATAGCTTTTAATATAATCTCTATAAAAACAGGGGAAATACGCCATTACCATATAGTAAAAGTCTCTATTGATAATCCTATTTATAATCTGATCCCAATCAATCTAGTGTCTCTCTGCATATACCGCACTAGTGGCAACAAATATATTCGATGTGGCCTTAATCCCTTTCGGTGGAGCAAGGTACCTCTAGACTGTGCGTGTGATACCGAGGGATCAACAAGTACAGAGGAAAAACATTGGTGCTGGGATACTGTCCCTAATATTGCCCTAGACTATACCTTAGCCCAGGGACATCTCCTGATGGTGAGGACTCCCTGCCCTCGAACCTTATCTAATATGCACTAGTGTTCCCCTCATCTACAGCCAAGCCACCATCCAATGGTATCAGCAGAGACTAAATACCTATCTATACATAATCCACATATCATTAATAAATCTGATATACATGATAGTACTGATAGTCTTTCAATCCTTTTCATAAGAGATACTGTCAGTTCCACCAGTCAATCTCAGAAATGACAGCGTCAATTCCAACTATCCTCAATTCCAACTATCCTTTTTTCCCCCTGTAGCATTCAGGGTTCATCACGAGGTCAATGATGTTGCATGTCAACAACAAGCTGTCCAGTCAGATAGTGACAGCGGCAACCACACAGCATGTAATAGCGGTATGTGCTAGGATAACCTAGGCCATGATTGATGATGTCAAATGATGTAATAATGATATGAAATGATGTGGTAATGATATAACAATGATAAACTGATGTATGGTGATTTTTCCAAATAGACTGATACAGAAGTCAGGAGGAGATTAATCAGATGTCCAATGGAGTTCTGGTATCAGGCGATGATGATCAAATAGTACCTAGAAAAAGACACATACACGGCACATACACGGACATCAGGGAAATCCTCCCATACGGCAGGCTGAACCAATCGATCGGCTAATATTATTCTCACTTACATCCACTGCCAGGTAAGGCCATTAGGTGGAACTAATAGTTGTCCCCTTGGTTAAAGGGATTATCCAAACCAAGACGGTCAGCACTGACACATATAGATAAACAAAAATAGTGTCAACAGCAAAGTATGGAGAACAAAATCCAGATCTACATCATGTAGAAGTGAGTACTCACACTACCGGACGTTCCCCGTCTGCCCTACTCCTCCCGTACATATCCCAGTATACACCCCTCTATGTGTCAGTGCTGACCGTCTTGGTTTGGATAATCCCTTTAACCAAGGGGACAACTATTAGTTCCACCTAATGGCCTTACCTGTCAGTGGATGTAAGTGAGAATAATATTAGCCGATCGATTGGTTCAGCCTGCCGTATGGGAGGATTTCCCTGATGTCCGTGTATGTGTCTTTTTCTAGATACTATTTGATCATCATCGCCTGTTACCAGAACTCCATTGGACATCTGATTAATCTCGTCCTGACTTCTGTATCAGTCTATTTGGAAAAATCACCATACATCAGTTTATCATTGTTATATCATTACCACATCATTTCATATCATTGATACATCATTTGACATCATCAATCATGGCCTAGGTTATCCTAGCACATACCGCTATTACATGCTGTGTGGTTGCCGCTGTCACTATCTGACTGGACAGCTTGTTGTTGACATACAACATCATTGACCTCGTGATGAACCCGAATGCTACAGGGGGAAACACGTCGAGGATAGTTGGAATTGAGGATAGTTGGAATTGACGCTGTCATTTCTGAGATTGACTGGTGGAACTGACAGTATCTCTTATGAAAAGGATTGAAAGACTATCAGTACTATCATGTATATCAAATTTATTAATTTATTAATATTAATGACATGTGGATTATGTATAGATAGGTATTTAGTCTCTGCTGATACCATTGGATGGTGGCTTGGCTGTAGGTGAGGGGAACACTAGGGCATATTAGATAAGGTTCGAGGGCAGTGAGTACCCACCATCAGGAGATGTCCCTGGGCTAAGGTGTAGTCTAGGGCAATATTAGTGACAGTATTCCAGCACCAATGTTTTTCCTCTGTACTTGTTGATCACTGGGTATCACACACAAAGTCTAGAGGTAACATAGTAACATAGTATATAAGACCGAAAAAAGACATTTGTCCATCCAGTTCGGCCTGTTTCCTACAAGTTGATCCAGAGGAAAGCAAAAAACCCCTGTGAGGCAGAAGCCAATTTTCCAGACTTAAGGGGAAAAAAATTCCTTCACGACTCCAATCAGGCAATCAGAATAACTCCCTGGATCAACGACCCCTCTCTAGTAGCTGTAGCTTGTAATAGTATTACACTCCAGAAATAAATCCAGTCCCCTCTTGAATTCCTTTATTGCACTCACCATCACCACCTCCTCAGGCAGAGAGTTCCATAGTCTCACTGCTCTTACAGTGAAGAATCCTTTTCTATGTTTGTGTACAAACCTTCTTTCCTCCAGATGCAGAGGATGTCCCCTCGTCACAGTCACAGTCCTGGGGAGAAATCGATGATGGGACAGATCTCTGTACTGACCCCTGATATATTTATACATAGTTATTAGATCTCCCCTCAGTCGTCTTTTTTCTAAAGTGAATAACCCTAATTTTGATAACCTTTCAGGGTACTGTAGATCCCTCATTCCATTTATTACTTTAGTTGCCCTCCTCTGAACCCTCTCCAGCTCTGCTATGTCTGTCTTGTTCACAGGAGCCCAGAACTGTACACTGTACTCCATGTGTGGTCTGAATAGTGATTTGTAAAGTGGTAGGACTATGGTCTCATCACGGGCATCTATGCCCCTTTTGATGCAACCCATTATCTTATTGGCCTTGGCAGTAGTTGCCTGACACTGGTTTTTGCAGCTTAATTTGCTGTTTATTAAAATTCCTACATCCTTTTCCATGTCAGTGTTACCGAGTTTTTTACCATTTAATATGGGTGACTTGCATTATTCCTTCCCATGTGCATAACTTTACATTTGTCAGTGTTAAACCTCATCTGCCATTTTTCTGCCCAAGCCTCCAATCTATCCAGATCCCTCTGTAGCAGAAAACTGTCCTCTTCAGTGTTAATTACTTTACACAGTTTATTGTCATCTGCAAAAATAGATATTTTACTGTGCAAGCCTTCTACATGATCATTAATAAATATATTGAAGAGAATAGGGCCCAATACTGACCCCTGAGGTACCCCACTAGTTACAGTGACCCAATCCGAGTATCTACCGTTAATAACCACCCTCTGTTTTCTGTCACTTAGCCAGTTACTTACCCATATACAGACATTTTCTCCCAGTCCGAGCATCCTCATTTTATATACTAACCTTTTATGAAGTACGGTGTCAAATGCTTTGGAGAAGTCCAGATATATGACATCCATTGATTTGCCGCTGTCAAGTCTAGAACTTACCTCCTCATAGAAGCTGATTAAATTAGTTTGGCAGGACTGATCCCTCATGAAGCCATGCTGATATGGCGTTATTTACTTATTTTCATTGAGATACTCCAAAATAGCATCTCTTAGAAACCCTTCAAACAGTTTACCAACAATAGATGTTAAACTTACCGGCCTATAATTTCCAGGCTCTGTTTTTGGACCCTTTTTGAATATTGGCACCACCTTTGCTATGCGCCAATCCTGAGGAACATTCCCTGTTAGTATAGAGTCCGTAAATATCAGAAATAAAGGTCTGGCTATGACATCACTTAATTCCCTTAGGATACGGGGTTGTATGCCATCCGGTCCTGGTGATTTGTCTATTTTAATCTTTTTAAGTCGCTGTTGTACTTCTTCCTGGGTCAGACAGGGCACTTTTAATGGGGAATTTACTTTTACATTCTGCATTTCATCTGACAGTTTATTTTCCTCAGTGAATATAGCAGAGAAAAAAATATTTAATACTTTTGCTTTATCCTCGTCGCTCTCTGCAACACCCCCCTCATTGCTATGTAGACGGCCGACTCCTTCAGATTTATATTTTTTACTATTTATATGATTGAAGAACATTTTAATCTCTCGGTCTCTAGTTTGGCAAATTTTATTAGTTTTTTACATATTCTACTTTTTTCCTTATAGTTTATCAGTGCTTCCTGACTCCCCTCCTGTTTTAGTGATTTATATGCTTTCTTCTTGTCATTTATTGCTTTCTTTACGGTTCCATTTATCCACATTGGTTTCTTTTTGTTCCTTAGCCTTTTATTCCTATAAGGTATGTTCCTCTCACAATTAGATGTTACAATGCTTTTAAAAATCTCCCACTTTTTGGTTGTATTTTTTTATTTTTGAGGACTTTGTCCAAGTTAGTTAGGCCTATGGCCTCGCTTAGTTGGTTAAATGTCGCTTTTTTGAAGTTTGGTATTTTTGTTCCTCCCTTTAGAAAGGTTGCTCCACCGAAAGGGATTAAAGCTACATCGAATATATTTGTCGCCATTAGTGCGGTATATGCAGAGAGACACTAGATTGATTGGGATCAGATTATCAATAGGATTATCAATAGAGAGTTTTACTATATGGTAATGGTGTATTTCCCCTGTTTTTATAGGGATTAAATTAAAAGCTATGTTTTAAAGTGTTTTTTTTTTTGCTGGAAGTCGGTTATGATAGTTACACCCCTATACTTGCATATTGGTTTAAGCTGGAATTTTGTTCCCTGCACCAACATACTGTATGCAGCGTCACCATAAAGTGGCCTGGGAGAAATGTGGCTCGTATGTGGTGGTGCAGCCTGCCGCAGCTACCGCTACATCACCCACTGGCACGCACCCGGTTTCAGCAAGTCAAGGCTCCACCACCTCAGCCGAAAGGAGCTGTCTGTCAATCCCATCTTCTGCTGGTCCAGATGCTCCTGATCCTACTCCTCGTCAGTCATTCCATCAGCAATCGATCATTGAAGCGATTGCCAAGAGACAACAGTCCAAGCTGCTGGTGGTTCAGTCCCTTCCTTTCCAAGTGGTGGACTCTGCACCTTTCAGAGAACTGATGGCTTGTGCCGAGCCGAGGTGGAGAGTCCCAAGCCATCATTTCTTTGCGAAAAAGGCAGTACCAACACTGCACACGCATATATAACAGAAGGTGGGCCAGTCCTTGAGCTTGTCGGTGTCTTCCAAAGTGCACGGCAGCGCTGACATGTGGTCATGGGACAATACATGTCCTTTACGGCCCACTAGGTGAATGTGGTTCCTGCACAGCCACACCAGCAACATGGACAGATTACGTCACTTCCGCCTCCACGTTGTCACGCCGTTGGTCCTGCGACAATATCCGCCTCTTCCTCCTCTTCCTCCCTCATGTCTTCAGCCTCCACTGCAGGGACAAGTCACAGTGCCCCTCCAGCATACCACATGTGCAGGGTTCGGCGGTGTCACGCTGTTCTGCATCTGGTTAGCCTTGGTGAACGGAGTCACACAAGGGAGGAACCGCTCTGAATGATTACTTTAAGAAATCGAATACTGGTTTTCTTCACAATAAATCAAAATCGGAACTATGGAGACCGACAATGGGAAGAACATTATGTCGGCGCTGCTTGAAAGAAGGCTGAGCCATGCGCCCTGCATGGCACACGTGTTCAATCTGGTTGTCAAGCGGTTCCTGAAGTCTTTCACCCATCTGCAAGACATCCTAAAAATGGCCAGGAAACTTTGCATGCACTTCAGTCACTCGTATACCGCAAAGCACACCCTCCTTGATTTGAAGCGGCAGAACGGCATCCCCCAACATAGGCTGATATGCGATGTTTCCACCTGTTTGAATTTCACCCTCCAGTTGGACCGACTACACGAACAGAGAAAGGCCATCAATGATTTCTTGATGATGCAAGCGGATAGGAGTACTCCACTGTGTAACTTTGATGTCAGCCACTGGCAGCTCATGCGTGACACCTGCCATTTGCTCAGGCCCTTTGAGGACGCCACGTTATTTGTCAGTTGCCAGGACTACCGGATGAACGTCGTTTCCACTGGTTCATGTCCTGGAACAGATGGTGCTAACAATGGCTGGTCAGTTGACAGGAGACATGGCGCCTCGATCTCATGGACACATAAGCCCTGTGTGGGCTGACCTGAAAGAGGAGGAGGTCATTGGAGCACAGGCAATGTGTAGCCAAATGGGTGTTTTTTCTACTCCGGTGACAGGACAGGAGGAGAATGAGCAGCTAGAAGAGCTACAGGGCGATGAGAAAGATGAGATAGATGACCCGAACACATGCTGGCAGTATGCAGTGGAGATTGAGGCAGGGAGTGCATCCGAGTTACTTGCACAAATGACATGATGCATGCTCACTTGTTTGCGTAGTGACAGCCGAATTGCAGGTCTGACTGTGGGGGGCCCTCTGCGGTCACGTTTCACTGCCATGGCTGCTGGGGTGGGGTTGCAGGAGCAGTAACAGCTCCATCAGCAGAAGCATGAGTCTACAGTCGCTGATAAGAAGCTTTCTTTACCCGCATAGTGAAGAAACTACTCACCAGCAGCAGGTAGACCTGGAGCAGGACCTGAACCAGCAGGTGGTTGCATACTTGGACTGCACCCTGCCAACCCACATTGAAGATCCACTGGACTACTGGGTAGCCAAACTGGATTTGTGGCCGTAACTAGCAGAGTTTGCCCTGGAAAATCTGTCCTGCCTGGCCAGTAGTGTGGCATCAGAGCAGGTGTTTAGTGCGGTGGGGGCCATAGTTACCCCAAGAAGAACTCACCTGTCCACCCAAAATGTGACTGACCTTTGTCAAGAAGAATCAGGCGTGGATCAGCCAGAATTTCCAACCAACAATTCCTGATGCATCAGACTAGATCATCCATGGAACCACACCAACACTTTGATACAAGAGACCGGTTCTGACTACCTGCCTCGTCAGCAGGTACTGGTATTGCTACCCACCGTCCCACTGCTGCCATCTCCAAACTATGTCACCTTTCCACTCTGCAGTATCCTCCTGATGCTGCTGCGGATGCTACTGACTCCTCCAAACTATGTCACCTTGCCACTCTGTGGTCTCCATATGCTGCTGCCCTATCCACAATATGTCACCTTGCCACTCTGTGGTCTCCTCATGCTGCTGCCATATCCACACAATGTCACCTTGCCACTCTGTGGCCTCCTGATGCTACCACCACCTCCAAACTATGTCACCTTGCCACTCTGTGGTATCCTCCTGAAGCTGCCGCCTCCAGACTCTGTCATTGTGCCGCTATGTGGTCTAGTCATGCTGCCGCCACCTTCAGATGCGGTCATTCTGCCACTCGGTGGCTCCCTCATACTGCTGTCACCTCCAGACTCTGACATTGTGCCACTCTGTGGTCTCCTCATGCTGCTTACACCTCCACACTCTTTAAGTGTGCCACTCGGTGGCCTCCTCATACTGCCGCCACCTCACGACTCTGTCATTGTACCACTTGGTGGCCGTCTCCCAATGATGCTGTTGTTGCTGCCGCCAAGTACAGTCTCTGTCATCGTGCCACTCGGTGACCTCCTCATACTGCTTCTACCTCCAGATCCTGTCATTAGGCCACTCTGTGGTCTCCTTATGCTGCTTTCACCTCACCACTATGTCATAGGTCCACTCTGTGGACTTCTCATGCTGTTCCCACCCTCCCCAATTCATGACTGGTCCACTATTTTGGCTTTTGGCCTGGCTTACATCATCCTTTATTTGATCACTGGTAACAGGAGTCGATCCAGAAGATTGGAAGTTAGCAAACATTGTGCCAATTCACGAGAAAGGTAGTAGAAAGTAATTGGGCAACTATAGGCCAGTAAGCCTGACATCAATAGTGGGGAAATTAATGGAAACCATACTCAAGGAGAGAATTGTGGAACATCTAAAAACCCATGGGTTGATTGATAAAAAACAGCATGGGTTTACTTCAGGGAGATCACGTCAAACTAATCTTATTGACTTTTTTGATTGAGTGACTAAAATAATAGATGGCAGAGGTGCAGTAGACATCGCTTATCTGGACTTTAGTAAGGCATTTGATACTGTCCAACATAGAAGGCTTATCAATAAACTGCAGTCTTTGAGCTTGGGCTCACATATTGTTGAATGGTTTAGGCAGTGGCTGAAGGACAGAAAACAGAGGGTTGTAGTCAATGGAGTATATTGAGACCATGGTATTGTTACTAGTGGGGTACCTCAGGGATCTGTTCTAGGACGCATATTGTTTAATATCTTTATCAGCGAAATTGCAGAAGCCCTCAATGGTAAGGTGTGTCTTTTTGCTGATGACACAAAGATTTGTAACAGGGTTGATGTTCCTGGAGGGATACACCAAATGGAAAAGGATTTAGGAAAACTAGAGGAATGGTCAAAAATCTGGCAACTAAAATTTAATGTTGATAAGTGCAAGATAATGCACCTGGGTAGTGTTGAGCGAACAGTTCGAGCATAGTTCGGGTTCGTACCGAATTTTGGGGTGTCCGGGACACGGACCCGAACCCGGACATTTTCAAAAAAGTTTGGGTTCGTTGTTCGGCGATTACTTCCCGCTTTCTGAAGGGCTGCACAGCAGCCAATCAGCTAGCGTTTTACTTCTTGCCCTAAGAGCCCATCACAGCCATGCCTACTAATGGCATGACTGTGATTGGCCAAGTGCAGCATGTGACCCAGCCTCTATTTAAGCTGGAGTCACGTAGCGCCGCACGTCACACTGCTCTGATTAGTGTAGGGAGAGGACGCAGCTTCTGTGAGGGTGAGATTAGGCAGGGAAAAGTCAGCAAAAGCACCTAATGAACGGATCGATCTACAGCTGTGAATGATTGAACTTCTGCTAGTTACTTGCTCACTGGTTTTTAGGCTGCACAGAGCGTTTTTCTGTCACTTATTTTCTGGGGTGATCGGCGGCCATTTTGTGACTTGTGGTGCACCAGAACAAGCTGCCACCAAGTCCATCAATCCATCAATACTAGTTTTTTTTTTTGCTATATCCTACATCAGGGGCTTGGCTGTGCTAATTGTCACCCCTAGAAACTCAGGAAAGCAATTTCTATATTTTATTAAGGAGTTAAATACAATTGCCCAAATAACAATCCCCTAAATCTGGTGTTCCAATTTTGGCTAGCCAAGTATAATACTGTCTGCTGTCTGGAAAAGGATAGATTATTTTATGTGGAGAGATTCAATTGCCAAAATAGCAATACCATAAATCAGTGGTTTCAGCTGTGGCTGACAAAGTATAATAGTGTTCGCCAAAACATATATTTTGTTCTGGGGTGAAATTCAATTGCCAAAATAGCAATACCCTGAATCTGGTGTCCCAGCTGTTGCAGGCCAAGATTCATAGTGTCCGCCAAAACATATATTTTGTTCTGGGGTGAAATTCAATTGCCAAAATAGCAATACCAAAAATCAGTGGTTTCAGCTGTGGCTGGCCAAGTTTCATAGTGTCCTGCAAATTATATATTTTGTTCTGGGTTGAAATTCAATTGCCAAAATAGCAATACCATAAATCAGTGGTTTCAGCTGTGGCTGGCAAAGTATAATAGTGTCCGCCAAAACATATATTTTGTTCTGGGGTGAAATTCAATTGCCAAAATAGCAATACCCTGAATCTGGTGTCCCAGCTGTTGCTGGACAAGATTCATAGTGTCCGCAAAAACATATATTTTGTTCTGGGGTGAAATTCAATTGCCAAAATAGCAATACTCTGAATCTGGTGTTCGAACTGTTGCAGGCCAATTGTAAATCTGTCCATAAAAGGATACCTTTCATCCAGGGCCTAAATACCAGCCCTAAAATAGATATTCCCCTAAATCAGTGGTTACTGCTGTGCCTGGATTAAGGTAATTCGCTACATAAATAAATAGGCAGATAGTATTAGGTGCCTGTAAAAAAAGGACTGAATTTGAAATCAATACATTGGGCCAAATATTTTTTTTCTTATTGTGGTGCTTGGTGAACGGTAACAATGAGGAAAACATCTAGTAAGGGGCGCGGACGCGGTCGTGGTGGTGTTAGAGTACCCTCTTGTGCTGAGAGAGGACGTGGCCATTCTGCCACAGCCACACGTCCTAGTGAACCAACTACCTCAGGTTCCAGTACCCACCATAATTTACAGCGATATTTGGTAGGGCCCAATGCCGTTCTAAGGATGGTAAGGCCTGAGCAGGTACAGGCGCTAGTCAATTGGGTGGCCGACAGTGGATCCAGCATGTTCACAACATTATCTCCTACCCAGTCTTCTGCAGAAAGCGCACAAGTGGCACCTGAAAACCAAGCCCATCAGTCTGTCACATCACCCCCATGCATACCAGGGAAACTGTCTGAGCCTCAAGTTATGCAGCAGTCTCTTATGCTGTTTGAAGACTCTGCTGGCAGGGTTTCCCAAGGGAATCCACCTAGCCCTTCCCCAGTGATGGAAGACTTTGAATGCACTGATGCACAACCACTGATTTTTCCTGATGATGAGGACATGGGAATACCACCTCATCGGAGTCCGCACGTCTCTGATGATGATGAAACACAGGTGCCAACTGCTGCGTCTTTCTGCAATGTGCAGACCGAACAGAAGGTCAGGGAGGAAGACTGTGTGGAAGACGATGCAGGGGATGATGAGGTCCTAGACCCTACATGGAATGAAGGTCGTGCCACTGACTTTCATTTTTCAGAGGAAGAGGCAGTGGTGAGACCGAGCCAACAGCGTAGCAAAAGAGAGAGCAGGGGGCAAAAGCAGAACAGCCGCCTCCAAGAGAGTTCGCCTGCTACTGGCCACCGCCACCAGGGACCGAGCACCCCAAAGGCAGCTTCAAGGAGTTCCCTGGCATGGCACTTCTTTAAACAAGAGACCGGTTCTGACTACCTGCCTCGTCAGCAGGTACTGGTATTGCTACCCACCGTCCCACTGCTGCCATCTCCAAACTATGTCACCTTTCCACTCTGCAGTATCCTCCTGATGCTGCTGCGGATGCTACTGACTCCTCCAAACTATGTCACCTTGCCACTCTGTGGTCTCCATATGCTGCTGCCCTATCCACAATATGTCACCTTGCCACTCTGTGGTCTCCTCATGCTGCTGCCATATCCACACAATGTCACCTTGCCACTCTGTGGCCTCCTGATGCTACCACCACCTCCAAACTATGTCACCTTGCCACTCTGTGGTATCCTCCTGAAGCTGCCGCCTCCAGACTCTGTCATTGTGCCGCTATGTGGTCTAGTCATGCTGCCGCCACCTTCAGATGCGGTCATTCTGCCACTCGGTGGCTCCCTCATACTGCTGCCACCTCCAGACTCTGACATTGTGCCACTCTGTGGTCTCCTCATGCTGCTTACACCTCCACACTCTTTAAGTGTGCCACTCGGTGGCCTCCTCATACTGCCGCCACCTCACGACTCTGTCATTGTACCACTTGGTGGCCGTCTCCCAATGATGCTGTTGTTGCTGCCGCCAAGTACAGTCTCTGTCATCGTGCCACTCGGTGACCTCCTCATACTGCTTCTACCTCCAGATCCTGTCATTAGGCCACTCTGTGGTCTCCTTATGCTGCTTTCACCTCACCACTATGTCATAGGTCCACTCTGTGGACTTCTCATGCTGTTCCCACCCTCCCCAATTCATGACTGGTCCAGACCGAGTGGTGAGACCAAGCCAACAGCGTAGCAAAAGAGAGAGCAGGGGGCAAAAGCAGAACAGCCGCCTCCAAGAGAGTTCGCCTGCTACTGGCCACCGCCACCAGGGACCGAGCACCCCAAAGGCAGCTTCAAGGAGTTCCCTGGCATGGCACTTCTTTGATACAATGACAAGACCCGAGTGTTTTGCACGCTGTGCCATCAGAGCCTGAAGCGAGGCATTAACGTTCTGAACCTTCGCACAACCTGCATGACCAGGCATCTACATGCAAAGCATGAACTGCAGTGGAGTAAACACCTTAAAAGCAAGGAGCTCACTCTGGCTCCCCCTGCACCCTCTTCTGCTGCTGCCTCGGCCTCTCCCTCTGCCTCGGGAGGAATGTTGGCACCTGCCGCCCACCAAACAGAGGATGTGCCACCGACACCACCACCTGCGTCACCAAGCATCTCCACCATGTCACACGGAAGCGTTCAGCTCTCCATCTCAAAAACCTTGTAGAGAAAGCGTAAATTCACACCTAGCCACCCTCGAGCCCTGGGCATGAATGCAAGCATTTCTAAACTACTGGCCTTTGAAATGCTGTCATTCAGGCTGGTGGACACAGACAGCTTCAAACAGCTGATGTTCATGGGTGTCCCACAGTTTGTTGTTCCCAGCTGCCACTACTTCTCCAAGACAGCCGTGCCTTCCCTGCACAACCAAGTATCCGATAAAATCAAGTGTGTGCTGCGCAACGCCATCTGTGGCAAGGTCCACCTAACCACAGATACGTGGACCAGTAAGCACGGCCAGGGACGCTATATCTCCCTAACTGCACACTGGGTAAATGTAGTGGCGGCTGGGCCCCAGGTGGAGAGTTCCTTGGCGCACGTCCTTCCGCCGCCAAGGATCGCAGGGCATCATTCTTTGCCTCCTGTAGCCTCCTCCTCCTACTCGTCTTCCTCCTCCTCTGCTTCCAGCAGCTTATCCAGTCAGCCACACACCTTCACCACCAACTTCAGCACAGACCGGGGTAAACGTCAGTAGGCCATTCTGAAACTCATATTTTTGGGGGCAGGCCCCACACCGCGCAGGAGTTGTGGCGGGGTATTGAACAACAGACTGACGAGTGGTTTCTGCCGGTGGGCCTCATGCCCTGCCTGGTGGTGAGCGATAATGGGCGAAATCTGGTCGCAGCTCTGGGACTAGCCGGTTTGACGCACATCCCTTGCCTGGCGCATGTGCTGAATTTGGTGCTGCAGAAATTCATTCACAACTTCCACGACATGTCAGAGCTGCTGCATAAAGTGCGAGCTGTCTGTGCACGCTTCCGCCGTTCACATCCTGCCGCTGCTCGCCTGTCTGCGCTACAGCGGAACTTTGGCCTTCCCGCTCACCGCCTCATATGCGACGTGCTCACCAGGTGGAATTCCACCTTGCACATGCTGAAGAGACTGTGCGAGCAGCAGCAGGACATAGTGGAGTTTCAGCTGCGGCACGCACGTGTCAGTCTCACTGCCGAACAGCACCACTTCACCACCAATGATTGGGCCTCCATGCGATACCTGTGTGCCCTGTTGCGCTGTTTTGAGTACTCCACCAACATGGCCAGTGGCGATTACACCGTTATCAGCGTTACAATACCACTTCTATGTCTCCTTAGAGAAAACGCTTAGGGCGATGATGGAAGAGGAGGTGGCCCAGGAGGAGGAGGAGGATGAGGGGCATTTTTAGCACTTTCAGGCCAGTCTGTTAGAAGTGGCTCAGAGGGAGGTTTTTTGCAACAGCAGAGGCCAGGTACAAATGTGGCCAGCCAGGGCCCACTACTGGAGGACGAGGAGGAGGAGGTGGAGGAGGATGAGGATGAAGCAGGTTCACAGCGGGGTAGCACCCGACACAGCTCAGGCCCATCACTGGTGTGTGGCTGGGGGGATACGGAGGACGATGACGATACGCCTCCCACAGAGGACAGCTTGTCCTTACCTCTGGGGAGCCTGGCACACATGAGCGACTACATGCTGCAGTGCCTGCGCAACGACAGCAGAGTTGCCCACATTTTAACGTGTGTGGACTACTGGGTTGCCACCCTGCTGGATCCCCGGTACAAATAAATTGTGCTCACCTTACTTCCTGCACTGGAGCATGATAGGAAGATGCGCGAGTACAAGCGCACGCTGGTAGACGCGCTCCTGAGAGCATTCCCAAATGTCACAGGGGAACAGGTGGAAGCTCAAGGCGAAGGCAGAGGAGGAGCAAGAGATCGCCAACGCAGCTGTGTCACGGCCAGCTCCTCTTAGGGCAGGGTTAGCATGGCAGAAATGTGGAAAAGTTTTGTCTCCACGCCACAGCTAACTGCACCACTACCTGATACGGAACGTGTTAGCAGGAGGCAACATTTCACTAACATGGTTGAACAGTACGTCTGCACACCCCTCCATGTACTGACTGATGTTTCGGCCCCATTCAACTTCCGGGTCTCCAAATTGTCCACGGGCCCAGAATTAGCATTTTATGCCTTGGAGGTGCTGGCCTGCCCGTCGGCCAGCGTTTTGTCTGAACGTGTATTCAGCACGGCAGATGGCGTCATTACTGACAAACGCAGCCGCCTGTCCACAGCCAATGTGGACAAGCTGACGTTCATAAAAATGAACCAGGCATGGATCCCACAGGACCTGTGCCTCCCTTGTGCAGAATAGACATTTATAACAGCCTCCCCCTCAACCATGTATTCTTGTACTCCGGGGCACTTCTTTATTGAATCCTCATTTTTTTAACTTTACCATGATCTTGCGGTGCAACCCAAAGTTGAATGAACCTCTCCTCTGTCTGGGTGGTGGGGCCTAAATAACTGAAAGTGGCCTTCTCCGTTGTTGGGTGATATGACGCATGATTCCTTGCTGTGAGACCTCTCTCCTCTGTCTGGGTGCTGGGCCGAAATAACTGAAAGTGGCCTTCTCCAGTGGTGGGTGATATGACGCATGATTCCTTGCTGTGGGACCTCTCTCCTCTGTCTGGGTGCTGGGGCCGAAATAACTGAAAGTGGCCTTCTCCGGTGGTGGGTGATATGACGCATGATTCCTTGCTGTAGGACCTGTATCCTCGGTCTGGGTGCTGGTCCGAAATAACTGAATGTGGCCTTCTCCAGTGGTGGGTGAAATGACGCATGATTCCTTGCTTTGGGACCGCTCTCCTCTGTCTAGGTGCTGGGTCCGAAATAACTGAAAGTGGCCTTCTTCAGTGGTGGGTGATATGACGCATGATTCCTTGCAGTGGGACCTCTCTTCAATTGATATTGGTTAAATTGTATTTATTTTATTTTAATTAATTTCCCTATCCACATTTGTTTGCAGGGGATTTGCCTTCATTTTGCTGCCTTTGGCAGCCCTCTAGCCCGTTCCTGGACTATTTTACAGCCTTTTTAGTGCCTAAAAGTTCGGGTCCCCATGGACTTCAATGGAATTCAGGTTCGGGATAAAGTTCGGGTCGAGTTCGGATCCCGAACCCGAACCCGAACTTCCAGGTGTTCGCTCATCTCTACACCTGGGGCGTAAAAACCCAAGAGCAGAATATAAAATCAGTGAAACAGTACTAACCTCAGTATCTAAGGAAAGGGATTTAGGGGTCATTATATCATACGACCTAAAGGTAGGCAGACAATGTCATAGAGCAGCAGGAAATGTCAGCAGAATGCTTGGGTGTATAGGGAGAGGCATTAACAGATGAAAGAGGGAGGTGCTCGTGCCGCTCTACAGAGCACTAGTGAGACCTCATTTGGAGCATTGTGTGCATTACTGGAGACCATACCTGCAGAAGGATATTGAAACTTTGGAGAGAGTTCAGAGAAGAGCTACTAAACTAGTACATGGATTGCAGGACAAAACTTACTAGGAAAGGTTAAAGGACCTTAACATGTATAGCTTGGAAGTAAGAAGAGACAGAGGGGATATGATAGAAACTTTTAAATACATAAAGAGAATGGTAAAAGAGGAGAGAATATTTAAAAGAAGAAAAACTGCTACAAGAGGACATAGTTTTAAATTAGAGGGGCAAAGGTTTCAAAGTAATATTAGGAAGTATTACTTTACTGGGAGAGTAGAGGACCCATGGAATAGCCTTTCTGCAGAAGTGGTAGCTGCAAATAAAGTGAAGGAGTTTAAGCATGCATGGGATAGGCATAAGGCCATCCTTCATATAAGATAGGGCCAGGGGCTATTCATAGTATTCAGTATATTGGGCAGACTAGATGGGCCAAATGGTTCTCATCTGCCGACATATGTTTCCATGTTTCTATGACACTTCTACTGATCTGTCGGAAGAAAGGAAAAACGAGATACACAACGGATCCTGTCTGTGTAGCAGCTTTAAGGCCTGTATGGTCCCATCAGAATTGGCTTATGATTTGGTAGACAAAAGCAAGAGAAGGTAGAAAACACAGAAGACATGCAAATATTTCATTCATGTGTCATCTCTGTTTTAGATCCACTCCTGTGTTATTTTTTTGCCCTTAGCAATACTGATGGATTATTGAGCAAATTCTGACTGAGTGAAGGCGTAAGATCCACAGACAGGATCCGTTTTTTCTGGATAATTGTTCTGATGGATCAGAGGGAGGGCAAATTAATCAGTGACGTCAATACAAACTTACTGCTGACACCCTCTCCACTCGGGGGGGGGGGGGGGTGTCTACTTGTATAATCATTTAATAGAACAAGTTCTGTAGACATCTATGTGGAATCAGCTGACGAAGGTGTAAAAGGAGTGCATTTCTTCTTGACACTAACATCTACCTGTAAGGCTGAGTTGATACCTGAGTTTTTTGGTCAGTTTTGACCCCGTGAATTCCCTAATAAATGAAGTATGCAGTGGTTCTAAGAGAGACACCTGTCATCCGCATGTCATACGGACTCACAGTATTATTTCACTACCAAGGCAGACTCCCTATACGTGTTACTGCAAGGTACAATGTTCTACACCACTATAAATTCTCTCGGGCACCAGAAAATAGTTGTTTTTTAACGTAATTCACCGCAAATATATTCGGATGGAATCAAATTTTTCTCGAAAAATTCAGCGAAGCGGCTAATCGAATTTTTGAAAAATTTGCTCATCTCTAAATACAGACCCGGCTAGTGGCACCACCTAGAGACCCCGACACGTGTTTCGCTTCAGCTTACTTTTGTTTAGGGACCATTCACTTGGGTCTAGGTAGTGTCTGCTCAGAAAGTCTGATGATTGATTTTGTGATTCTTTTAAATGAACAAGATCAAACAAACACAAGATCTTTACCCCTTTCCAGAGTATCCCAGGAATCACAGCGTTTCCTTTAATTTGAGGATTTTCCCTTTATCTCCTGATCCCAAAATCCTTGGAGGCAATGATTTCCTATTTTGGCACCCTATCCTTGCTGACTGGCATCTGTCATTACTAGAATATAGGGGCTCAGGTTCCAGGGAATCCCTTTTAACAGGTTTTCCCCATTTTTCCACCATTTCAAAGATTCCCGAGTGTTGTCTTTGATGAGAATCTTTTGATTTAAAGATTGATGGTTTGCATCCCAGACTGAGAGGATCATCTTCTGAAGTGTCGGGCATTTTCATAGGTATATATATTGATACCTGGTCATATTATATTCAATATGCATGCTCATTGTCTTTAAGAGACAGGCTGAACCAAAGTTTTCATACACGGCTGGAACAGGCCAAGATTTAAAGTCACACAGAGTTCAGTCTGTGTAAAAAGTTTACTGAATACTGAATACAAAGAACATTGTATTTTAAAAAGTTATTGCCACAGATGTGGGCTTATCTGTTGGGAGTACACTGGATTCTCCAGACATGTCCGTCTGAAGAGAACAAGGCCCATTCATATCAATATGGTCCATAGATCAACAGTGTGAGAAACATTCAGAGAGACGCCTAAAGGTCTGTCTTTAGTTGTTTCAAAGTTTTCTAAACTAATCCTCATCTCTAATTTACGACGATGAGGGTCAAATGTATATGATGCAAAAGTACCAAAATTAAGTCTTTATAGTATGGGGCTAATAGCTTGCACAACAGTGCCATCCGGAGACAGATATCGATACCATTATACCATCCTCCATAGTTGCATTATGGGTAAACATGATCTCATAGGATCTTATTACATATGTTCACACCCCCTCAATTGATTGGAGAATACTAATCCAGGGGGTGGTAATGTTAGATTACAAGGGAGATAATTACCCTAGATAGATGGAGAAAAGAGGGAGGCAAGAAGCAGAACAAGCAACAACAAAGAACATTGCAGGATTCAGCAGAACGTCCAAGAGAGAGGGGTCTATCAACATGAGAGTCATGGTGAGACATGCGATGATGGACCACCCAGCTTTCCTAGGAGCAGAAGTGAGATTCCTGCTAGGACTTGGTAAGAAACACAAAGAATGATGTTTCATTTTATTAAGACTATTTAGATAATGTGGGTAAAATCATAGCATCTATGTTGGCGAACATATTAATTTATTTATCATCTCTTTATATGAGATGTAGTCTTAGATATATAATAATTGTTAGCCTTCATTCTACCTGCAGAAGAATCAAGTTTCATAATTTATCAAAGTATTAAATGATTGCATACATATATGCATAGATATAGATATATTGATAGTAGCATTCTTCGCCAAGCTAGATGATAAATTCCCACTGGAAGATTTGTTCCAAGTTCTTCCAATGTCTGTTGTCTTAATAGTCTTACCAGGTTATACAGATATGAAAGTAGTCCAGGATAGGGCGGAAGGATACAGTTATCTCTTCTAAGTTATATCCTTGGATGGATTTGCCCATTCCTGAAGTCATGTGAGGTGTAGTTGGTTAGAGGGGGCAGAATGTAGTTAGCATTCGATATTAATGTCTAGGATTAGACAGGCCCATCCTGATATCATGAGGTTTCCTCTGAACAGAAGTGATGTATATAATTTAACTTCTTGTTTTGATATCCTAACCAAATAGCTTTGTTATAATGTGACAAGCTGCTTTTACCCACATGTGTTTATTTACTTATTGTGAAGCTTCTAGTGCCTGATATCAATGCCATATATATTAATTGGCATATATCATTTTTTATTTACTTATGATAAGCTTGTAATGCTTCATATATCATTGCCATATATATTCCTTGGCATATATAATCGTGTTTATATACCTATTTGTTTATAATCTTGTAACTAATAAAATCTGCATATTTTTATAATATCTGCGTATTATTTAATGTCAAAACTACATCTTTAGCATTAATGTCATCTCTCATGAAAAGAACTTATTATCTGAGGAAATAGTCGGCCTCAGATGTGAATTGTATCGATTGGGTTATCTACAATTCACCAGGTCATAATTTCGACAAGTTATGCAAAATTCTTGAAATTTTTTTTTTTATGACCATAATTAATAATTCTTAATTGAATTATTATAATCCCGACAGAAGCAATCTTGAATAAGACTGACTCCATTAGACTGTCATGATACAAGCTGTCATCAAGCTTTAGATGCTCATTGCTTCTTTTATCGTACAGATTTCTTTTGAAAAGCTGCTGTTTTCCTGTCTGTTCACCGGAAGAAAGGATCTCAGCAACGTGGCCTCTAGTACAGTTCCCAAGAAGATCTTCCTGGTATCCAGAGTTAGATTTAATTTTACAATGTTCAGGATCCAACCTAAATCTCGTAGGAGAGAAATCAAATTCTGAGTCTGATCGACTAGTGTCTGCACGTAGTCTATAATCAGAAGAAAATCGTCCAGATATGGCACAATTTTTATTCCTTTCTACCTGAGAAAAGCCACTAATCTTCCACATATGGTACAATTTCTATTTCTTTCTACCTGAGAAAAGTCACTATTTCTATTATTATTTTGTGAATACTCGAGGGGCTGTTGATATTCCGAATGGAAGGCATTGGAATTGATAATTATTAACCCTGCCTTTCTCCCTTACTGCAAACCTTAAATATTTCTGGTAATTTGGGTGGATTGGTAAATGATAATATGCATCCTTCAGGTCCAGGGTGCACATTACCACTGCTGGAGGGATTAGAGGTATGGTAGATCTGATAGACTCCATCTTGAAGAGACAATGTTTTTATAGATTTGTTCAGGAGCTTCAAATTTATTATGGTCCTGAATGAACCGTCCGTTTTTTTAATGAGAAACAGCCTTGATTAATACCCCTCGCCTTCCTGATGTTTTGGGACCTATATCACTGCCCCTAGATGTTTTAATTTTGTGACGTCTTCTATTGAATTTTTTTAAGTGGATTTTCTCCGTACCAAGTCAGGAGATATTTTTCTTAAGGAAATGACAAAAATTCTATCTTGTAGCCTTCCGGTATTATTTGTAGCACCCACAGATTTTGAGTTATCTGGAGCCATGCTGGAAGAAAGAATTTTAGTCTTCCTCCAACAGTTCTGGCATCATTGTTTGTTTTGGGAGTTATTTGGGTTAAGTAAAAACCCTCTCCCTTTCTCTCCTTTGGGATAAGACCATCCTCCCGATTTTCCCTTGTCTTTAGACGTTTGGTTTTTTGGTTTGAAGCTCCTACGAAAAAACTGCGTTTTCCTGGGCCTCTCTTCCGGGAAGCCTTTCTTTTTGCCTGAGGCCTTTTCAAGGATATTATCTACCGGACCAAAGAAATAAGCCCCTAAGAAGGGAATCATGCACATTTTTTTTTTTTACGCCAGGTCGCCCAACCAATTTTTCAGCCATAAGGCTCTTTTTGCCATGTTCAGAATGGCTCAGTTTTTAGTGGCAATTCAGACTGATTCAACTGATGAATTTACCATTTTTAGAAGAGGATTAGATTTAAGAATATCGTCCCTAGGAGTTCCCATCTTTAAATGGTTGTCTAACTGGGACAACCACAAAAGCATAAACCTCGCCACTGAAGTAGCCTCTTGTACTGACCAGAGCTGCAGAAGTCTCCCAAGTTTTCCTCAAGAGCCCGTCAGCCTTTCGATGTAATTACACATTTATTTTGTGCCATACATTTTTCCAATTACTAAAAAACATAAAATATATAAATTATAATTAGTCTCTATTTCTGAAATGTATATGCCAGGATTTGAACTCACAACCTTTTGCATTAAAGGCAAGCCTTAACCACTGGGCTATACATCCCAATGCTAGACAGTGCTGGAAAAACCTCATAGTAGTTTCTAAAGTAGTAAGTAGAAACTACTATGAGGTTTTTCCAGCACAGTTTATGATTGGGTTGTATAACCCAGTGGTTAAGATGCTTGTCTCTAATGCAGAAAGTCATGAGATCAAATCCTGGCAGAAACTTCTCTGAAATACAGACTAAATTGGATTTAAATACACTGGGTGTCTCCAAGCACTGACCCCATATATGAACATAGCTATATATGGAGTCAGAGCATGGACTCCTAATCTGCAGACTTACACTGGGGGATTCCCCCACTGTACAGCAATCTTCTATAGAGGCTAACTTAGATTTAAATACTCTGGCTCGAGCACCCACAGTGTTCGGCCAAACACCGCGATGCTCAAGCCGAACTGATGTTTGGCCAAGCATGCTCCTCAACACTAGTACACATGACTTTTTGATCGCTTGCTATTAAACTTTTTGTGATGTAAGGTTAAAAGAATGGCTTTTTTGGCACTTTTATTTTTTCGACATTCACCTGAGGGGTTAGGTCATGTGATATTTTTATAGAGCAGGTTGTTACCGACGCGGCAATACCTAAATACCATTTAACACAATAAAAGCAATTTGGAAACAAAAAAAAAATCATGGTTTAGTCTGAGAGCCATAATTTTTTTTTTTTTTTTTGGGGTGATTGTCTTAGGTAGGGAGTCATTTTTTGCCAGGATGAGGTGATGGTTAGATTGGTTCTATTTGGGGGGGAATATGCCTTTTTGATCGCTTGGTGTTGCACTTTTAGTGATGTAAGGTGACAAAAAAAATGTATTTTCTTTTTTTGACGGTGTTCACCTGGGGGTTATGCGATATTTTTATAAAGCTGGTCGATACGAACCAGGCGATACCTAATATGTCTACTTTTATTTTTTCCCTATTTTTTACAATTTTTATTTGCTTTATTTCAGGAAAATGATGCTTTTTATTTATTTTTACTTGAAGCTTAATTTTTTTGTAAAACTTTATTTTTTAACTTCTTTTTTCACTTTATTTTTTGTCCCACTCTGGGACTTCAACTTTTCGGGTTCTGATCCCATTTACAATGCATTATAATACTTCGGTATTGTAATGCATTGGCTGTAAGTGTATTACACACTGTATTACACTTACAGCTTTCTGCCTTTGTTATCCAGGTGGCTGGATCTCACAGGCTGTCACTGAATGCCCGATGCCTAAAGAAGCTGTGATGGGGACCCGATGGCCACCCCACAACCAGCAGGATCCCACACGTGCCGCAGTGCAAGGGTTAATGCACCGGCATTGGTGTTTTCACCAATGCCAGCGCATACAGCAGGGGTCCAGCTATCAGTGACTGCTGGACCCCTGTCGCTGATCGGGTGGACACAACTCCTGCACCTGCCCAAACAGTCCGCAGTACATGTACAGAGCTGGAATTTCCGACTCACTTTCCAACGCTGTGCATGTATGGCGCTGGTATCCTACGGGTTAAGGGGGTTTTCCAATTTGCATCAACATCCTTTAAAATAATCCTTTATATCGGAAGCTGTAGTGTAATAACGCACATGACCGCTGCAGCTAATCACTGGCCTTTATGCTATAAACCACTAAGATCACTGATTAGTTACAGCAGTTAAGCTCAACCACCCGCCACTCTGCTTCTTTTACCTTCAGCAGTTCCTGCTCATCTGCCCACAGTCAGGTGTCTGTCAAGGAAATTTTCGAGCGTAAGAAGCCAATGTCACAGAGTCACCCCCTTGCCCGGCGTTTGACAGCTGGCTAGTCAGAACTCTTAGCCTGCCAGCATTTACCATACAAGCTGGTGGAGTCCGAGGCCTTCAAAAAATTTGTATCTATTGGGACACCACAGTGGAAGTGTCACGGGTGTATGTGAGCAACAAGAGCATACCCAGTGAATTAGCTACTGACCGGACCCAAACTAGGGAACATAAAGGGTGACCCCTGTCAGACCCTAAAAGCTCTCCCTATGCTGCTAAGCCCATGTCCAGATCCAGATGGTGGATCGAGACATGCCCGCGTACCTAAGGCTGATGACCACTGTAACCCCTACAATAGTGGAAGGGGCACGGCCACCGGTGCCCTGCTCAGTATATGGACAGAACCGGGGTCGCCTCGGATCCAGTCAGCAAACAAACAGAAACACACAATGTCTGCACACTTAACTGAAGGAGCTGCAGCAGCAGTGAAAACAGATCCAAAGTCAGCAGACAATATCCGAAGTACTTGCTTCAGCAGTACACAGGTCCAGTGAAAAGATATCACACAAGTGAAGATACTCAAGCGATAGATACAGGTCAAATGAAAAGTATAATCCGCACGATCAAACAGGAAGAGGGGTATTTTATAGGAAGAGGAATCAATCACAGGAGGGACAGCTGGGAGGAGGGAAACTGAAAGTAAAGACCTCATCACAGGGGCGGAGAAACAGAGCAGAGAGAACTCCTCCAAGCTTTAGTAGTGACATCATCACAGGGGTGGAGAAACAGAGCTGTGAGAACGTCTCAAAGCTCTGGTAGTGACAGGAAGGTACCCGGCCGAATTTTTTTTTTCACAAAAGGCAATCCCCAACCTGTACTCTATTGTGGAAAAGGAAGTCATGGCATATCTGGCACACAGTGTTGGGGCAAGGGTCCATCTGACCACTGATACCTGGTCTGCAAAGCACGGTCAAGGCAGGTATATCACATACACTGCGCATTGGGTAAACTTGCTGACAGCTGCCAAGCATGGAATGCGTGGCTCTGCAGCGGAGTTAGTGACACCGCCATGACTTGCAGGCAGGCCTGCTGCCACCTCCTCTACTCCTCCTACTCCTACTCCTCCTACTCCATCCTCTTCGCTAACCTCCTCGGCTGAGTCCTCTTCTGCTGCTGCATTTTGCTCCACATCAACTGCACCCCCCAGCTTCCAGGGGCTATTCCACATCCCGGATATGACAGTGTCACGCCGTCTTGGGGTTGACTTGCCTGAAAGCAGAGAGTCACACCGGACCAGCACTCCTTTCCGCACTAAACGCACAGGTGGATCAGTGGCTGACCCTGAACCAACTGGAGATCGGCAAAGTGGTGTGTGACAACTGAAGCAATCTGTTGGCGGCACTGAATTTGGGCAAGCTGACACATGTGCCTTGCATGGCACATGTGTTGAATATGATCATACAACGCTTACAGGACGTCCTCAAGCAGGCCAGGAAGGTGAATGGCCAGTTCAGTCGTTCCTACATGGCCATGGTGCGCTTTTCCTATACTCAGCGTCGAAACAACATGCCAGAGGCGCTTGATTTGCGACAGCCCGACACGTTGGAATTCAACACTCCTAATGTTCGACCGCCTGCTCCAACAAGAAAAAGCCGTCAACGAGTATTTGTATGACCGGGGTGCTAGGACAGCCTCTGCGGAGCTGGGTATTTTTTTGCCACTTTACTGGATGCTCATGCGCAATGCCTGTAGGCTCATGCGTTCTTTTGAGGAGGTGTCAAAGCTAGTCAGTCGCACTGAAGGCACCATCAGTGAACTCGTCACATTTGTTTTCTTCCTGGAGCGTGCCCTGCAAAGAGTGCTGGATCAGGCCGTAGATGAGCATGAAGAGGAAGAGTTGTGGTCACCATCACCACCAGAAACAGACATATGATCATCGCTTGCTGGACCTGCGGCAACACTGGAAGTGGAGTCTGAGGAAGAGGAGTCAGAGGAGGAATGTGGCTTTGAGAAGGAGGAAGACTAACCACAGCAGGCATCCCAGAGTGCTCATTGTCACCTATTTGGGACCCGTGTTGTACGTGGCTAGGGGGAAGAACAGACCTTCAATGAGATCAGTGAGGATGAGGAACGGGACATGAGTAGCTCGGCATCCAACCTTGTGCAAATGGGGTCTTTCATGCTGTCATGCCTGTTGAGGGACCCTCATATAAAAGGGCTGAAGAAGAACAACCTGTACTGGGTGGTCACGCTACCAAACCCCCGGTATAAGCAGAAAGTGGCTGAAATGTTATTGAATTAGCGGAAGTCGGAAAGGATGCAGCAGTTCCAAAACAAGTTAAAAAGTATGCTTTACACAGCGTATAAGGGTGATGTCACAGCACAACGGGAATCTAACAGGGGAAGAGGTGAAAGTAATCCTCCTCCTACCACGACCACACCGGCAAGGACAGGATGCTTTACAGACGTGTTGTTGATGGAGGACATGCAGAGCTTTACACTTCTTACACTTCGCCACCCTCAGAGAACGACTTCGGGGTCCACCCTCGGAGTCCACCCTCAGAGAACGACTCGACCGACAGGTAGCAGACTACCTCACCTTAACTGCAGATATCGACACTCTGAAGAGCGATGAACCCCTTGACTACTGGGTGTGCAGGCTTGACCTGTGGCCTGAGCTACCCCAATTTGCGATAGAAATTCTGGCCTGCCCCGCTTCAAGTGTCCTGTCAGAAAGGACCTTAAGTGCAGCAGGAGGTATTGTCACTGAGAAGAGAAGTCGCCTAGGTCAACAAAGTCTAGATTACCTCACCTTTATTAAGATGAATGAGGCATGGATCCCGAAGGGACCGACAGTGGGGGATGCATTTGACTAAAAAAGACCTGATGAGATGCCTTGGGCTAAAAATGGTCCCCACGCTGCTGTATTTAACCACTTAAGCCCCCCTAGCTTAAACACCCTTAATGACCAGGCCACTTTTTACAATTCTGCACTACACTACTTTCACCGTTTATTGCTCGGCCATACAACTTACCACCCAAATGAATTTTACCTCCTTTTTTTCTCACTAATAGAGCTTTCATTTGGTGCTATTTCATTCTTGCTGACATTTTTACTTTTTTTGTTATTAATCAAAAATTACCGAAATTTTTGCAAAAAAATGACATTTTTCACTTTCTGTTTGAAAATTTGTCAAATAAAACTACATTTCTATATAAATTTTTCTCAAAATTTATTGTTCTACATGTCTTTGATAAAAAAAATGCAATAAGTGTATATTTATTGGTTTGGGTAAAAGTTATAGCGTTTACAAACTATGGTGCAAAAAGTGAATTTCCGCACTTTGACTTTCTGAGCACCTGTCCTGTTTCCTGACGTACTACAATGCCCAGACAGTAGAAATACCCCATAAATGACCCCATTTCCGAAAGTAGACACCCTAAGGTATTCACTGAGGGGCATAGTGAGTTCATGGAAGTTTTTATTTTTGTCACAAGTTAGCGGAAATGTTTTTTTTTTTTTTTTTCAAAAATTTCATTTTCCGCAAACTTGTGACAAAAAATAAAAACTTCCATGAACTCACTATGCCCATCAGCGAATACCTTAGGGTGTCTACTTTCCGAAATGATGGGGTCACTTGTGGGGTATTTTTACTGCCCTGGCATTTTAGGGGCCCCTAAAGCGTGAGAATCCAAATGCGTAAAAATGCCCTGTGAAATCCTAAAGGTACTCTTTGGAATTAGGGCCCTTTTGCGCATCTTGGCTGCAAAAAAGTGGCACACATGTGGTATCGCTGTACTCAGGAGAAGTAGGGCAATGTGTTTTGGGGTGTATTTTTACATATACCCATGCTGGGTGAGAGAAATATCACTGTAAATTGACAACTTTGTATGAATTTTTTAAAAAAGTTGTCGTTTACAGCGGTATTTATCACACAAAGTATGGGTATATATAAAAATACACCCCAAAAGTCATTGCCCTACTTCTCCTGAGTACGGAGATACCACATGAGTGACACTTTTTGCAGCCAAGATGCGCAAAGGGCCCTAAAACCAATGAGTACCTTTAGGATTTCACTGGGCAATTTACGCATTTGGATTCCAAACCCCTTCTCACGCTTTAGGGGCCCCTAAAATGCCGGGACAATAAAATACCCCACAAGTGACCCCATTCTGGAAAGTAGACACCCTAAGGTATTCGCTGATGGGCATAGTGAATTCATGGAAGTTTTTATTTTTTGTCACAAGTTAGCGGAAATGTTTTTTTTTTTTTTTTTTCTTACAAAGTCTCATATTCCACTAACTTGTGACAAAAAATAAAATTTTACATGAACTCACTTTGCCCCTCACAGAACACCTTGGGGTGTCTACTTTCTAAAATGGGGTCACTTGTGGGGTATTTTTACTGCCCTGGCATTTTAGGGGCCCCTAAAGCATGAGAAGCGGTTTGGAATCCAAATGAGTAGAAATGTCCTGTGAAATCCTAAAGGTACTCATTGGATTTAGGGCCCCTTTGCGCATCTTGGCTGCAAAAAAGTGCCACTCATGTGGTATAGCCGTACTCGGCAGAAGTAGGGCAATGTGTTTTGGGGTGTATTTTTACATATACCCATACTGGGTGTGAAAAATATCTCTGTAAGGCCTCTTGCACACGAACGTTTTTTTTTTATCAGTGTTTTGCTGTCCGTTTTTAACGGATCCGTTTTTCCGTTTTTTGCTTCCGTTTTGTTTCCGTTTCGGTTCCGTTGTTCCGTTCCGTTTTTCCGTTTGGCATATACAATATACAGTAATAACATTGAAAAAATTGGGCTGGTCTTAACATTTTCAATAGGTGGTTCCGCAAAAAACGGAACGGATACGGAAGACATACGGATGCACTTCAGTATGCTTTCCGTTTTTTTTGCAGACCCATTGACTTGAATGGAGCCACTGAACGTGATTTGCGGACAAGAATAGGACATGGTCTATATTTAAACGGAACTGAAAAAACGGAAAAACGGAAACGGAAGGCATACGGAGACACTTCAGTATTTTTTGCAGACCCATTGAAATGAATGGTTCAGTATACTGACAGTATACTGAACTGAAAAAACTGCCAGTATACGGTCCGCAAAAAACGTTCGTGTGCAAGAGGCCTAAATGACAACTTTTTCCATTTTTTTATACAAAGTTGTCAATTTACAGAGATATTTCTCTCACCCAGCATGGGTATATGTAAAAATACACCCCAAAACACATTGCCCTACTTCTCCTGAGTATGGCGATACCACATGTGTGGCACTTTTTTGCAGCCAAGATGCACAAAGGGACCCCAATTCCAATGAGTACCTTTCAGGAGGGCATTTTTACGCATTTTTCTTCTCACGCTTTAGGGCCCCTAAAATGCCAGGGCAGTATAAATACCCCACATGTGACCCCATTTTAGAAAGAAGACACCCCAAGGTATTCTGTGAGGGGCATGGTGAGTTCATACAAGATTTTTTTGGCACAAGTTAGCGGAATTTGATTTTTTGTTTTTTCACACAAAGTCTCCCTTTCCGCTAACTTGTGACAAAAATTCAATCTTTCATGGACTCAATATGCCCCTCAGCGAATACCTTGGGGTGTCTTCTTTCCAAAATGGGGTCACATGTGAGGTTTTTGTACTGCCCTGGCATTTGAGGGTCTCCGCAATCATTACACGTATGGCCAGCATTAGGAGTTTCTGCTATTCTCCTTATATGGAGCATACGGTTAATGAGATTTTTTTTCCGTTCAGCCTCTGGGCTGAAAGAAAAAATGAACGGCACAGATTTCCTCATTTGCATCGATCGATGTGGATGAAAAAATCTCTGCCAAAAAATATGCAAAAAAAATAGAGGGGCCTGGCGATTGCCAGGACATAGGGGCTCCGCCCAAACATCCATACCCACTTCAGCTCCTATGTCCTGGCAAACGTGATTTCTCCATTCACATCGATCAATCGATCGTTGTGGAGGAAGACATCTTTGCCAGATTTTTGATACAATGTGTTTGCCAAAGCATATGAACTCCAACACCTCTCCTCAGCTCACATGCCAGGGCAAACGTACCTGTCCTGCAGAGGAGAAATCTCGTCTTGCAGCGCCGCATACACCGACTTCACGTGTCTTCTGACAGCAGCGCAATGCTTCTCTCAGAATTCACATCAGTGCTGCGGCGTTTTCATCGGTTGGTCCGTTGATCTCCCTGGAAAATAAAGGGTGGTTAGGAAAAAAAAAAATTTAAAAAAAGAAAAAACAGGCAACAGGCACATGACTTGAACGTTGCAAACTTTATAAAACATGAATAAAACCTGAACATGAAAAAAAAACTGAACTTTTAAAACCTGAACTAACTCAAGATTTTTTTTTTCTTGCTACCTGTTTCATTTTTTTTTCTTTTTTTAACCATTTCACGCTTTATTTTCCTAGCAGAAACCTCTCCTTTCCCATGGGACAATGTGTAAAGTGTAAATCGCACAGAGATGGTGAGAAGTACACTATACACGTTATCCCAAGTGAAAGGAGAGGTTTCTACCGTTTAACACTTCTGCAGTAGCACAGCAGCACAGCAGCACCGTCCCCTATGTGTTAGGGTCTCTCAAAACCTAGTATCCTGAGAGACCCTTGAGCCTGATTGTAAAACTACCTGTGTCCTGCAATCCCTAGGTCCCTAAGTGTACCTGAGTGTGGTACTTCCGGAAACACTCCCCTAGGCATAGGGCAGGGTGGTCAGGACAGTCAGGACAGAAATAACGGGTGTCACGCCTTATTCCACTCCTGCTACAGACACGACATCTTTTTCGGGGTGGCGGTTGGGTTGAGGTACCAGGCACAACGCTAGGAAGTGCCGCTCGTGTAGACGGCTAACTACACTGGTGGATGGGGCCACGGAACCTCCTGGGTACAGGAGTTCCGAAATGATCTCTTCCTGAAATTTGAGGAAGGATCCTGTTCTCCCAGCCTTACTGTAGAGAACGTAACTATTATAAGCAGCCAATTGAAATAAATATACAGACACCTTCTTATACCAGCGTCTGGTGCGTCGGGAAATTAAATACGGGGCCAACATCTGGTCGTTGAAGTCCACCCCTCCCATGTGGAGGTTATAGTCGTGGACCGAGAGGGGCTTTTCAACGACACTGGTTGCCCGTTCAATTTGGACTGTCGTGTCTGCGTGAATGGAGGAGAGCATGTAAACGTCATGCTTGTCTCTCCATTTCACCGCGAGCAGTTCGTCGTTACACAGTGCAGCCCTCTGCCCCCTTGCAAGTCGGGTGGTAAGAAGCCGTTGGGGGTAGCCCCGGCGACTAGGACGCGCGGTGCCGCAGCAGCCAATCTGTTCTAGGAACAAATGCTTGAAGAGGGCCACACTTGTGTAAAAGTTGTCCACGTAAAGATGGTACCCCTTGCCGAATAAGGGTGACACCAAGTCCCAGACTATCTTCCCACTGCTCCCCAGGTAGTCAGGGCAACCGACCGGCTCCAGGGTCTGATCTTTTCCCTCATAGATCCGAAATTTGTGCGTATAGCCTGTGGCCCTTTCACAGAGCTTATACAATTTGACCCCATACCGGGCGCGCTTGCTTGGGATGTACTGCTTGAAGCCAAGGCGCCCGGTAAAATGTATTAGGGACTCGTCTACGCAGATGTTTTGTGCAGGGGTATACAAATCTGCAAATTTCAGGTTGAAATGGTCTATGAGGGGCCGAATTTTGTGGAGCCGGTCAAAAGCTGGGTGGCCTCTGGGACGGGAGGTGGTGTTGTCACTAAAGTGCAGGAAACGCAGGATAGTCTCAAAACGTGTCCTGGACATGGCAGCAGAGTACATGGGCATGTGATGAATTGGGTTCGTGGACCAATATGACCGCAATTCATGTTTTTTTGTAATGCCCATGTTGAGGAGAAGGCCCAGAAAAGTTCTAAATTCGGAAACTTGGGCAAGGCTGGGCATAGAAGCTTTCCGGGTTGTCGGCGATAAATTGAGTGGCATACCGATTTGTTTCTGCCACGACTAAGTCATAGAGCTCCGCAGTGAAAAACAGCTCAAAAAACCCCAGCGCCGATCCTATCTGAGCTGTTTCCACCCGAACTCCTGACTGGGCGGTGAAAGGGGGAACTACTGGTGCGGCTGAAGTTGGGGGCTGCCAATCAGGATTTGCCAGCACCTCAGGGACTCTAGGGGCTCTACGGGCCTGTCTTTGCGGTGGCTGCGACGGGGAAACTACTGCACGTGCCACCGTACCAGCTTCAACTGCCCTTCTGGTGCTCGCCACTTCACCATGTTGTACGGCAGTGCTGGTACTAGGTCCAGGACGGGCTGCGCTGCTGGTGTATGCCTCACCACGTAATCCGGCAGCGCCAGCCCCACTCTGCTGCCCTTGAAGCGGATCCTGCGCAACCTGCGGTCTAGCAACACGGGGCCGGGTACGCCTGGTTCTATCAGGGACCTCCACCTCCTCGTCAGAACTTTGAGTCAGAGAGCCACTGCTCTCTACAGGTTCGTATTCTGACCCGCTAGATTCGTCAGATGAGGGTTCCCATTCCTCATCCGACTGGGTCAGAATCCTGTAGGCCTCTTCAGAGGAATACCCCTTGTTTGACATTTGGGCGTCTAAATTTGGGGGTATTCCTGAGACTACCCAAGAAAAAAGCAAGCCTGTCTTACAAATGGGAGTGTAGCGAAGTACAGAAGCCGCTGCGATTGATAAAAAGATCAAAACTGATTTTTTATCGCCGCAGCGCTGTGAAGTGATTGTGCAGTGATACAAAAAAAAATTTTTTGTCACTGCGGTGGGGCGGGCGTGGGTGAACGCAGGTGTGGGCGACCGATCAGGTCTGATCGGGCAAACACTGCGTTTGGGGTGGAGGGCGAACTAAAGTGACAGTAATACTATTATAGATCTGACCGTGATCAGTTCTGATCACTTACAGATACTATAAAAGTACAAACGCTGATTAGCGCTACGCTAATCAGCGAATCAGTGACTGCGGTGCGGTGGGCTGGGCGCTAACGCTAACTACCTACCAAAGGGACCTAAACTAACCTAAACCTAACAGTCAATACTGGTGAAAAAAAAAAGTGACAGTTCACAAAAGTGACACTGATCACTTTTTCCCTTTCACTATGTATTGACAGGTGATCAAGGGTTAATTATAGGTGATCAGGGGGTGATCAGGGCCTGATATGTAGTGATTGGTGCACTTACTTGGGATCTGTGCTCTGTGCTGGGTCCAACCGATGAAAAGGACCCAGCACATGGCACAGATCCCTTATAAAAGCCATATATTTGTAAATAAACCTTATATCGCCTATTTCCATAGGCGATTTTGAAAATCACCAGCCTGCCAGCGCTGATCATTGGCTGGCAGGCTGGTGACGAACTTGTCCTGAGCCCGGCGGTGCGTTCCATTTGCGTTCCACCGGGCTCAGGAGCGCGTCATCTCGCGTCTCGCGAGATGACGCGGGCGCGTCAAGGAGGAATGAACCGACCGCCCGCAGGACGCAATCCTGCGTGAGGCGGTTGGAAAGAGGTTAATCTCTGCATGCCGGATGACTTGCGTGACTTCTCAGCCACCAACTAAGGTTCAAGCAGCAATGTTTTAGTACACTTTCTGCCTGGAAAACATCAATTTTTCCGGCTGCAACAATACCTAATTTTTAAGGCATGTGTACATGCCTAATTTTTCTGGTCTCTGGTGCTGCACTGTGGCTGCAAAAACAGAAAAACATTGATTTTCTTTGTGATCATCTAAGGCAGGGATGTCAAACTCGTGGCCCTCCAGCTGTTGCAAAACTACAACTCCCATCATGCCTGGACATCCTACAGCTATCAAGGCATGCTGGAAGTTGTAGTTTTGCAACAGCTGGAGGGCCATGAGTTTGACATCTGTGATCTAAGGTGATTATTAAAGCCAATAATGGGTCCAATAATGGGCCCACACTGCAGAATCATTGTTTTCTGGGTCACTTAACTGTCACTGAACTACCTCAGCACGACCATAGGCTTTGAAAAACCGCCATCTCCTGCAGTCTCCCGAACGTGCGCATGAGCACAGTCATCATTACACCAAGATTGACGCATAGAGGAATAAAATTTATGTCATAAGTGTGTCAACTATTGACAACTCTTTGCGGTTGTTTGCGGTGCGTTAAACGGGGAGTTTGGTCTGTCAGAGTTTGGTCTGTCACTGTGAAGCGGGAGTAACCCTTACACTACCTGATCGATACAACATCATACCTGATCGTATACACACACTGGATGTATTAAAGCATGTTATTCCAAACAATTTAGGAATGTTAGGTGATTAATGCCCTTTATGAATTAAAACCCAACTCTGCGTCAACTACGTAATTTTCCATGGGAGTTTTGCCATGGATCCCCCTCCGGCATGCCACAGTCCAGGTGTTAGTCCCCTTGAAACAACTTTTCCATCACTATTGTGGCCAGAAAGAGTCCCTGTGGGTTTTAAAATTCCCCTGCCTATTGAAGTCTATGGCGGTTTGTCCGTTCACGAACATTCGCGTAAATTCACGTTCGCCGTTCACGAACGGAAAATTGTATGTTCGTGACATCTCTAATCCAGATTAGGATTGGGAGAATGTCATATGGTCAGATGAAACCAAAGTAGAACTTTTTGGTAAAAACTAAACTCTTCGTGTTTGGAGGAGAAAGAATGCTGAGTTGCATCCAAAGAACACCATACATACTGTGAAGCATGGGGATGGAAACATCATGCTTTGGAGCTGTTGTTCTGCAAAGGGACCAGGATGACTGATCCGTGTAAAGGAAATAATGAATTGAGCCATGTATTGTGAAATTTTGAGTGAAAAACCTCCTTCCATAAGTAAGTGCATTGAAGATGAAACGTGGCTGGGTCTTTCAGCATGACAATGATCCCAAACACACCGCCCGGACAGCGAAGGAGTGGCTTCATAAGAAGCATTTCAAGGTCCTGGAGTGGCCTAGCCAGTCTCCAGATCTCAACCCCATAGAAAACCTTTGGAAGGAGTTGAAAGTCCGTGTTGCCCAGCGACAGCCCCGAACATCGCTGCTCTAGAGGAGATCTGCATGAAGGAATGGAAAAAAATACCAGCAACAGTATGTTAAAACCTTGTTAAGACTTACAGAAAACGTTTGACCTCTGTCATTGCCAAAAAAGGGTATATAACAAAGTATTGAGATGAACTTTTGTTATTGACCAAATACTTATTTTCCACCATAATTTGCAAATAAATTCTTTCAAAATCAGACAATGTTATTTTCTGGATTTTTTTCCCTCATTTTGTCTCTCATAGTTGAGGTATACCTATAATGAAAATTACAGGCCTCTCTCATCTTGTTAAGTGGGAGAACTTACACAATTGGTGGCTGACTAAATACTTTTTTGCCCCACTGGTAGCTAAAGTAACAGAACCAAGCTGCATATTTACATACAGTAACAGAACCAAGCTGCATGAATACATACAGTAACAGAACCAAGCTGTGTGTATAGGTGCATGCACTTCTACACATGCCGACACTCTTTTACACGCACACTTTGACACATGCCAACGCTCTTTTACACCCATAATTATACACATGCCAGCACTCTTTTACACGCATAATTATATAAATGCCAGAACTCTTTTACACGCATACTTATACACATGCCAACACTCTTTTACACGCACAGTTCTACACTTGCAGGCACTCTTTTACAATCACACTTCTACACATGCCGGCATTCTTTTACACACATAATTATACATATGCCAGCACTCTTTTACATGAATACTTATACACATGCCAGCACTCTTTTACATGCACACTTCTTCACATGCCAACACTCTTTTACACGGCTACTTCTACATATGCTGGCATTCTGTTAGGCCTTCAGCATGCGGCTGTATCCGTATTGTTGTATGCACAATCTTTCACATGCTCTGTGGGTTGTAACTAGGCTAAGATCATATGTACAATGTATCACACATGATCCCGGAAAACCAAGGCGTGCTGGCCGATTAAACAATATTTAATAAGTGCCAATAAAAACGTTGTTACTCTAATCAAGTTTGGAACCTGACATTTAAAAAAAAAATCAGATAACCCCTTTAAGGCTGCACCATGATTTTGGCCCTCAATGTGCCTTGCAACTAGTACATTGCAGTGAGTTAAATTAAAAGATGTCATATAGGTGCGTCCTGTAAATTTCTTACAATCACAATCATAAAGTCAGAACAAATCCAGTAGGTTGACTCCATTTCTTTTTACTAGTTGGAATGTACAGTCGTGGCCAAAAGTTTTCAAAATTACATAAATATTGGAAATTGGAAAAGTTGCTGCTTAAGTTTTTATAATGGCAATTTGAATATACTCCATAATGTTATGAAGAGTGATCAGATGAATTGCATAGTCCTTCTTTGCCATAAATATTTACTTAATCCCAAAAAAAACTTTTCACTGCATTTCATTGCAGTCATTAAAGGACCTGCTGAGATCATTTCAGTAATCGTCTTGTTAACTCAGGTAAGAATGTTGACGAGCACAAGGCTGGAGATCATTATGTCAGGCTGATTGGGTTAAAATGGCAGACTTGACATGTTAAAAGGAGGGTGATGCTTGAAATCATTGTTCTTCCATTGTTAACCATGGTGACCTGCAAAGAAACGCGTGCAGCCATCATTGCGTTGCATAAAAATGGCTTCACAGGCAAGGATATTGTGGCTACTAAGATTGCACCTCAATCAACAATTTATAAGATCATCAAGAAATTCAAGGAAAGAGGTTCAATTTTTGTTAAGAAGGCTTTCAGGGCATCCAAGAAAGTCCAGCAAGTGCCAGGATCGTCTCCTAAAGAAGATTCAGCTGTGGGATCGGAGTGCCACCAGTGCAGAGCTTGCTCAGGAATGGCAGCAGGCAGGTGTGAGCGCATCTGCACGCACAGTGAGGCGAAGAGTTTTGGAAGATGGCCTGGTGTCAAGAAGGGCAGCAAAGAAGCCACTTCTCTCCAAAAAAAAACATCAGGGACAGATTGATCTTCTGCAGAAAGTATTGTGAATGAACTGCTGAGGACTGTGGCAAAGTCATATTCTCCGATGAAGCCTCTTTCCGATTGTTTGTGGCATCTGGAAAAAAGCTTGTCCGGAGAAGAAAAGGTGAGCGCTACCATCAGTCCTGTGTCATGCTCACAGTAAAGCATCCTGAAACCATTCATGTGTGGGGTTGCTTCTCATCCAAGGGAGTGACCTTACTCACAATTTTGCCCAAAAACACAGCCATGAATAAAGAATGGTACCAAAACACACTCCAACAGCAATTTCTTTCCAACAGTTTGGTGAAGAACAATGCATTTTCCAGCACGATGGCGCACCGTGCCATAAGGCAAAAGTTATAACTAAGTGGCTCGGGGACCAAAACGTTGACATTTTGGGTCCATGGCCTGGAAACTCCCCAGATCTTAATCCCATTGAGAACTTGGGGTCAATCCTCAAGAGGCGGGTGGACAAACAAAAACCCACTAATTCTGAAAAACTCCAAGAAGTGATTATGAAAGAATGGGTTGCTATCAGTCAAGAATTGGCCCAGAAGTTGGTTGAGAGCATGCCCAGTCGAATTGCAGAGGTCTTGAAAAAGAAGGGCCAGCACTGCAAATACTGACTCTTTGCATAAATGTCATGTAATTGTCGATAAAAGCCTTTGAAACGTATGAAGTGCGTGTAACTATATTTCACTACATCACAGAAACAACTGAAGCAAAGATCTAAAAGCAGTTTAGCAGCAAACTTTGTGAAAACTAATATTTGTGTCATTCTCAAAACTTTAGGCCACGACTGTATATATACACATACATGCATACATTTTTCAAAAAGTTGATTCGCCGGTTCGCCAAAATTTTGGGGAAAAATTAGATTTGATCCGAATATATTTACCGTGAATTACGTTAAAAAACTGCTAATTCCTGGCTGCTGAGAGCTTTTATAATGGTGTAGAACACTGTGCCTTGCAGTAACACGCATAGGGAGTCTGCTTTGGTAGTAAAATAATACTGTGATTCCTTATGACATGCTGATGGCAGGCGTCGCTCTTAGAATCACTGCATACTTTACTTATTTGGGAGGTCACAGGGCCAAAATTGACCAAATAACTCAAATATCAACTTACAGGAAGATGTTAGCGTCAAGAAAAAGCGCACTCCTTTTACACCCTCGTCAGCTGATTCCACATAGATGTCTACAGAACCTGTTCTATTAAATGCTTATACAAGTAGAGCTCCCCTGACAGTAAGTTTGTGCTGACGTCACCGATTATTTTGGCCTTTCTCTAAACTGTCAGAACACTAACCCACAAAAAACGGATCCTATTTGCATGTCTTCTGTGTTTTGTACCCACTCCTGCTTTTGGCTTCCAAATCATAAATAATTTCTGATGGGACCATACAGGCCATAAAGCTGCTACACAGACAGAATCCGTTGTGCGTCTCGTTTTTCCTTCCTTTTGACAGATCTGAAGAAGTGTCAAATAAATGATGATGTCAACCAGGCCGAAAGCCACAATAGTGGACCAGTCATGAAGTGGGGAGGGTGGGTACAGCATGAGAAGTCTACAGAGTGGACCTATGACATAGTGGTGAGCATTTGGTTAGTAATCCATCAGTGTTGCTAAAGCCCAAAAAACAGGGGTGGATCCAGAACGGAGATTTTGCGTGAATGGAATATTAGCATGTCTTCTGTGTTTAACCCACTCATACTTTTGGCTACCAAATCATAAGCCAATTCTGATGCAAAAAAGGGACCATATCATGCAGGCCTTACAACTGCTACATAGACAGGATCCGTTGTGCGTCTCATTTTTCCTTCCTTCTGACAGATCAGAAGAAGGGTCAAATAAATGATTATGTCAGCCAGGCCGAAAGGCAAAATAGTGGCCCAGTCAGGAAGTGTGGAGTGTGGGAACAGCATGAGAAATCCACAGAGTGGCCCTACGACATAGTGGTGAGGTGGAAGCAGTATGAGGAGACCACAGAGTGGCCCAATGACAAGGTCTGGAGGTGGAAACAGTATGAGGAGGCCACCGAGTGGCACAATGACTGAGCCGGCAGGTGGCGGCAGCATGAGTATACCACAGAGTGCCACAATGACTGGAGTCTGGAGGTGGCAACAGCATCAGGAGGCGACAGAGTGGCAAGGTGACATACTGTGGAGGTGGGTGGCAATACCAGTACTCGCTGAAGATGGTGGGTTGAAGAAGGAGCACTCAGATGTGTGGCATCAGGCGGGTAACAGCATCAGAATAGTAGCTGAGGCAGGGTGCCAGAAGAAACCAGTCTCTTCTGTTAAATTGTTGGTGTGGCACCATGGATGATCTAATCTGATGCATCAGGCATTGGTGTGTGGAAATCTTGGCTGATCCACGCATGATTCATCTTAATGCAGTGTCCCGCTATGTGCTATATGTGGTCACTTTTAACTCTTGCTAATTGTCCGATCAAATGTATTGTGGTATCATGCTGTAATTCTCTTTAACAGGTTTGCAGCTTGCAGTGTCATTTACCTATCTATATCTATCTTATCTATAATTAAACATTTTTTTTACCGCATATAAATGCAGCGCTTAACGCAGAATACAAGATTTTTGTCCAACAAAATATTTCAAAAAAGGTTTTACCGCATATATGTGCAGTGCTTAATGCTGAATACAAGTTTTTTCTCCACCGAAACAATTCAGAAAAGATTTTACCGCATATAAGTGCAGCGCTTAATGTTAAATACAAGTTTTTTTTCTCCACCAAAATAATTCAAAAAAGAATTTACCGCATATATAAGAGCAGTGCTTAATGCTGAATACAAGTTTTTTTTCTCCACCGAAATTATTAACCACTTCAGCCCCCCTAGCTTAAACACCCTTAAAGACCAGGCCACTTTTTACAATTCCGCACTACACTACTTTACCCGTTTATTGCTCCGTCATGCAACTTACCACCCAAATGAATTTTACCTCCCTTTCTTCTCACTAATAGAGCTTTCATTTGGTGGTATTTCATTGCTGCTGACATTTTTACTTTTTTTGCTATTAATCAAAAATTACCGAAATTTTTACAAAAAAATGACATCTTTCACTTTCTGTTGTAAAATTTTAAAAAAAAAACTACATTTCTATATAAATTTTTCTCTAAATTTATTGTTCTACATGTCTTTGATAAAAAAAAGTCCAATAAGTGTATATTTATTGGTTTGGGTAAAAGTTATAGCGTTTACAAACTATGGTGCAAAAAGTGAATTTCGGCATTTTGAAGCAGCTCTGACTTTCTGAGCGCCTGTCATGTTTCTTCAGGTGCTAGAATGTCAGGATGGTATAAATACCCCCCAAATCACACCATTTTAGAAAGAAGACACCCAAAAGTATTCGCGGGGGGGCATGGTGAGTTCATGTATCATTTCATTTTTTTCACAAGTTAGCGGAAAATGACACTTTCTGAGAAAAAAATAAATAAAAAGTTTCAATTTCTGCTAACTTCTGGCAAAAAAAAAGAAATCTCAGACGGACTCACTATGCCCCTCAGTGAATACCTCGGGGTGTCTACTTTCCGAAAAGGGGTCATTTGTGGGGTGTGTTTACTGTTCTGGCATTTTGGGCGGGGCTAAATTGTGAGCCGCCATGTAAAATCTAAAGGTACTCGTTGGAATTTGGGCCCCTTTGCGCACCCAGGCTGCAAAAAAGTGTCACACATGTGGTATCGCCGTACTCAGGAGAAGTAGGGCAATATGTTTTGGGGTGTATTTTTACATATACCCATGTTGGGTGAGAGAAATATCTCTGTAAACTGACAACTTTGTATAAAATTTTTAAAAGTTGTCGTTTACAGAGATATTTTTCACACACAGTATAGGTATATATAAAAATACACCCCAAAACACATTGCCCTACTTCTCCTGAGTACGGCGATACCACATGTGTGCCACTTTTTGCAGCCTGGGTGCACAAAGGGCCCTAAAACCAATGAGTACCTTTAGGATTTCACAGGGCATTTTTACGCATTTGGATTCCAGACTTCTTCTCACGCTTTAGGGGCCCCTAAAATGCCAGGACAGTATAAATACCCCACATGTGACCCCATTTTGAAAGAAGACACCCCAAGGTATTCTGTGAGGGGTATGGTGAGTTCATGTAAAATTTTATTTTTGTCACAAGTTAGTGGAATATGAGACTTTGTAAAAACAAAATAAAAAAAAATAAAAACTATTTCCGCTGACTTGTGGCAAAAATAAAAATTCTGTGGACTCACCATGCCCCTCACGGAATACCTTGGGGTGTCTTCTTTCCAAAATGGGGTCACATGTGGGGTATTTATACTCACCTGGCATTTTAGGGGCCCCTAAAGTATGAGAATCCAAATGCATAAAAATGCCCTGTGAAATCCTAAAGGTACTCATTGGTTTTAGGGCCCTTTGCGCATCTTGGCTGCAAAAGTGTCACTCATGTGGTATCGCCGTACTCAGGAGAAGTAGGGCAATGTGTTTTGGGGTGTATTTTTACATATACCCATGCTGCGTGTGAGAAATATCGCTGTAAACGACAACTTTTACATTTTTTATTCAAAGTTGTCAGTTTACAGAGATATTTCTCTCACCCAGCATGGGTATATGTAAAAATACACCCCAAAACACATTGCCCTACTTCTCCTGAGTACGGCGATACCACATGTGTGACACTGTTTTGCAGCCAAGATGCGCAAAGGGGCCCAAATTCCAATGAGTACCTTTTAGGAGGGCATTTTTACGCATTTTTCTTCTCACGCTTTAGGGCCCCTAAAATGCCAGGGCAGTATAAATACCCCACATGTGACCCCATTTTGGAAAGAAGACACCCCAAGGTATTCCATGAGGGGCATGGCGAGTTCATAGAATATTTTTTTTTTTGGCACAAGTTAGTGGAAATTGATTTTTTATTGTTTTTTCTCACAAAGTCTCCCTTTCCGCTAACTTTTGACAAAAAGTTTAATTTTTCATGAACTCATTATGCCCCTCAGCGAATACCTTGGGGTGTCTTCTTTCCAAAATGGGGTGACATGTGGGTATTTATACTGCCCTGGCATTTTAGGGGCCCTAAAGCGTGAGAAGAAAATGCGTAAAAATACTCTTCCTAAAAGGTACTCGTTGAATTTGAGCCCTTTGCGCATCTTGGCTGCAAAAGTGTCACTCATGTGGTATCGCAGTACTCAGGAGAAGTAGGGCGATGTGTTTAGGGTGTATTTTACATATACCCATGCTGGTGAGAGAAATATCTCTGTATATTGACAACTTTGAATAAAAAATGTAAAAAGTTGTCGTTTACAGCGATATTTCTCACACCCAGTATGGGTATATGTAAAAATACACCTCAAACACATTGCCCTACTTCTCCTGAGTACGGCGATACCACATGAGTGACACTTTTTGCAGCCAAGATGCGCAAAGGGCCCTAAAACCAATGAGTACCTTTAGGATTTTACAGGCCATTTTTACGCATTTGGATTCTCACGCTTTAGCACTCCTAAAATGCCAGGGCAGTATAAATACCCACATGTGACCCCATTGTGGAAAGAAGACACCCCAAGGTATTCCGTGAGGGGCATGGCGAGTTCACAGAAAAATAAAAATTTGGCACAAGTTAGCGGAAATTGTTTTTTTTTTTTTTTTTTTACAGTCTTATATTCCACTAACTTGTGACAAAAATAAAATTTTGCATGAACTCACCATACCCCTCACGGAATACCTTGGGGTGTATTCTTTCTAAAATGGGGTCACATGTGGGGTTTTTGTACTGCTCTGGCATTTGAGGGTCTCCGCAATCATTACACGTATGGCCAGCATTAGGAGTTTCTGCGATTCTCCGTATATTGAGCATACGGGTAATGAGATTTTTTTCCGTTCAGCCTCTGCGCTGAAAAAAAAAAATGAACGGCACAGATTTCTTCATTCGCATCGATCAATGTGGATGAATAAATCTCTGCCAAAATCAGTGACTGCGGTGCGGTGGGCTGGGCGCTAGCTACCTAACAAGTAGCTAACTAACTGGTGGTGATAGGGGACCCTTATGCCCCATTCACACGTCCGCAATTCTGTTTGCGGAACGGAATTGCGGACCCATTCATTTCTATGGGGACAGACTTTGTCCCGCTCGGATCCGGAATTACGGATCCGCGCTTCCGGGTCTGCACTTCCGTTCCGCAAAAATATAGAACATGTCCTATTCTTGTCCGCAATTGCGGACAAGAAAAAGCATTTTCTATATAGTTCTGGCAATGTGCGGATCTGCAAAATGCGGAAAGCACATTGCCGGTGTCCGTGTTTTGAGGATCTGCGGATCGGATCCGCGGATCCGTGAATCCACGGATCTGTGAATCCACGGATCCGCAAAACACATATGGACGTCTGAATGGAGCCTTACAAGGGTGTGATCAATGACAGGGGGTGATCAGGGGTCTAGATGGGGTGATCAAGGGGTTAATAGGTGAGGGGGTGGGGGGTTAGTGTAGTGTTTGGTGCAACTTTATTGTAGTTACCTGGTCCTCTGGTGGTCGATCCCAGAAAATGGGACCACCAGAGGACCAGGTAGCAGCTATATCAGACGCTGTTCATAAAACAGCGTCTGATATAGCTGTTTGATGCGATTTATATCGCATCTACAGCCTGCCAGCGATTGATCATCGCTGGCAGGCTGTAGTACAACTCTTCAGACGCCAGACACTGTGAACGCGTGCGCGCCCGCGCGCGCGTTCACAGGAAGTCTCGCGTCTCGCGAGATGACGCCCCGGCGCGTCCGATCAGAAGAACAGGACCGCCCGCAGGACGCAATCCTGCGTACGGCGGTCCTGAAGCGGTTAAAAAAAGATTTTACCACATATTGATTAATGATGAATACAAGATTTTTTTCCAACAAAATATTTCAAAAAAGATTTTACCGCATATAACTGCAGCATTGAATGCTGAATATCTTTTTCTTTTTCTACTGATAAACGCCACTAAAGGCTTTACCACATTTTCCACGTATATACACCACTAAAGGCTTTTTAACAGAGGGTAATATGCTGTCTGTCAGTTTAAAAAAAACAACGGCGTCTGAGGCGGAGTGATCTGAAGTAAACGGGACGTAGCGGAGGAAGTAGGTCCGCGCTGGAAGAGTGAGACGAGGTCTTCGTCCGGTTTCTGTGCCGCAGAAAAGTCCATGTAGTGTCCAGTAAGCAATACAGCAGATAGATGCGGGCTGGTGTGAATTAGTTCTCATTTTTGTGCAGGGTTAGTGCATAGTGTATTAACCTGTATTGGTGCGCCGCTCTTATGGACATCGTTACGTAATCACGCATTGTGTGAAGCGTAAATACACAATTTCAACAAAACGTAATTCAGTCCATACCACAAAAAGGACTTTCCCACATATAACCACAGTGCTAAACACTGAATATATTTTTATTTTTGTACAGGCTTTTCCGCAGTTAACTGCAACAGTGAAAGCTGAATATATTTTTATTATTCTACTGATATACGTCACTAAAGGTTTTTCAAGATGCAGGAGCGAATAGCGAGTGTTTATCTTTTTCTACTCCTAAACATGAATAAAGGTTTTTCAAGATATAAGTGCAGCTGCGATTAACAAATATATATTTATTTTTCTACTGCAATATGCCAGTAAAGGCTTTACCAGATATAACTGCAACAGTGAACTGAGAATATATTTTTCTTGTACTACTGAAATACACCCCTATATGCTTTAACCAGAAATAACTGCAGACGTGACCTGAGAATATATATTTCTTGTTGGACTGAAATAGGCCCCTTTCACCAGAAATAACTGCTACAGTGCAGTGCGTATATATTTTTCTTTTTTTTACTGAAATACGCTTCTATATGCTTTCACCAGAATTAAGTGCAGAAGTGACCACAGAATATATATTTCTTGTTGGACTGAAATAGGCCATTATACGCTTTCACCAGAAATAACTGCTACAGTGCAGTGCGTATATATTTTTCTTTTTTTTTACTGTAATAGGCCCCTATACCCTGTCACTAGAAATATTTGCAGAAGTGACCCGAGAATATATATTTCTTGTTGGATGGAAATGGCCAGTACACGCTTAAACCAGAAAACAATTAAAGAGTGAAGTGCATATATATTTTTCTTTTTTGAATAAAATGTGCCCCTATAAAGGCCACTATGCGCATTAACCAGAAAACAATTAAAGAGTGAAATGCGTATATATTTTTCTTGCAGTACTGAAATGCGACCCTATACGCTTTCACCAGAAATGACTGGAAACGTGCAGTGTAATTATATTTTTCGTGTATTACTGAAATACCGCCCCTAAACTCTTTCACCAGAAATGACTGCAAATTATTTTAGTATAAATAACAGCAAAACTGACCTGCATATATATTTATCTTATTCCACAGATAAAAGCAACTAAAAGTTTTTCATCATGGGAGACATGATGGGAGACTTTAACGCTGTTATGGATCCCAAAAAGGATAGGTTGACTTTAGATGTAGATCCTGATCTACATCTAAAGTCATTCCTTCCCTGGAAGGAATATTTGCAACTCTCCACTGCCTCAGTTCTGTTCAGAAGTTGGACTGGTAGATATATGGGACCATTTTGGCGGAGGAAAGAGAGTATACTCTTGTGTTAGTAGGGGTGGAAGAGCTATGTCTAGGATTGACCTAGCGCTTACTAATGAGAGCAATTTGAACAATATTAGAAGGATTCGATATGGTGTAAGAACAGTTTCGGACCACTCACCTGTATCTATTGAGGTTTGCACTGGGGAGAATAAAGATAACGGAGGGCTTGGTTTTAAGCTTAATCCATATTGGCTTACCATTATGGATAATTACCAGTCCACTAAACTACTCATATCCTCTTTTTGGGAGGTGAATCTCCCCTCTGCTAATATCAACGTTGTCTGGGACGCTCTGAAAGCATATCTGAGGGGGGTTCTTATAAGCGATATAACCGCTGTGAGGAGAACATTTAGGAAAAAAGAGGAAGAATTAGTTAAGACTGTAGCATCCACAACGGAGCAATTTATGAATCAACCTACCGAATATAATAAGGAAGAGATGCACAGGGCTAGCTGTTCTCTGAAGGATTATGTAATTGAGAAAGCAAACCATAGATTATTCTTTAAGGGACAAAAGTACTTTTCAGAGTCTGGACGTCCTGGTAAGCTTTTAGCTAGAATAATCTCACAACAGGACAAGAAAAGGAAAGCTATTACCTCGATTCGCAATTTAGATGGTGTAATTCAATTAGAATCAGAGGGAATTAGAGATACCTTTCTGCAATATTTTTCCCAGATATATACAGCTTCACCCGGTTTGCCACCTGACCTGGCGAGGCAGTTCTTGGAGAGAATTTCTCTGCCGATGTTAACGGAGGACCCAAAAATTTTTTGGGAAAGAGAATTGTCTCTTTTGGAGATCCAGGAGGCCTTGAGGTCTATCTCTGGGAACTCATCGCCAGGTTCAGATGGCCTGCCGTACGAATTTTATCGTAAGTATAGTGACGCCATCCTTCCTAATTTATTAGAGGTATTTTCTCAAGCACTACAGGGAGGGGTTCTACCACAGTCTATGATAGAAGCTTTTATAGTTCCCAAAAAAGATAAAGATTTAATGGATTTGAGATCTTATAGACCAATTTCCTTATTAAACACGGACGTTAAGTTACTATCAAAAGTCCTAGCTAATAGGCTTTTTCGGGTTATATCATCTGTCGTCCACCCAGATCAAAATGGCTTTATGCCAAAAAAGGGTACCCATTACAACTTGCATAGGTTTTTTACTAACATTCAGTCTCCTGGGAATGGCGCCTGCTCCATCCTGTCATTGGACACCACCAAGGCGTTCGACAGGGTCGAGTGGACGTTTCTCTGGGAGGTGATGAAAAAAATGGGTTTCGACCCTAAATTTATGGCGATGGTTCAACTGTTATATAAGTCTCCAGTTGCCAGGATCAAGATCAATGATATGCTGACAAAGAGTTTTGTATTGGGAAGAGGCACCCGTCAAGGCTGTCCCCTTTCCCCTCTTTTATTTAATATTTATATTGAACCTCTGGCAGCTTGTATAAGGCAGGATTCGAGAGTGGCTGGTTTTGGTGTAATGGGGGAGCAGGATCGTATCTCCCTCTATGCAGATGATATTCTGTTTTTTATACATCAAACAGAAAAAACTCTTCCTCGAATAATGGAGCTAGTTAACCTATTTTCTGACTCTTCAGGCTTGGAGGTTAACTGGGAGAAGACTGCCCTCCTCCCTATAGATGAATTGCGAGGATCTATGGAAAATTTGTCTAATCGGTTATTGATCTCCGATTCAATAAAGTACCTGGGGATAATAGTTTCCGCCAAAATTCAAGATTATTTACAACTAAATTTGATTCCTTTACTGTCAAAATTGAGATTGAAAATTAAGATATGGCAAAAAATTCTGCCTACAAGAGCAGACAGAATTTCTTTAATAAAAATGGTGGTGCTGCCCCAGGTTCTTTGCAACTCGTCTGTATGGATTGAAGATAAGTACTTTAAATTGATAGAGCGGATGATTAATGATTTACTATGGGGGAGGAAACGTGTGAAATTAAAGGCGCTTTACTTTTCTATGCCCTATAATCGGGGAGGTCTTAATCTCCCCTATTTTAGGGGTTATTTTATGGCCTCTCAATTTTGCTTTTTTAATGACTGGGAAAATAGCCATCTCTGCAGAAAATTGGTGAAAGATTCAGGTTTTTCGGATCTATTCACAGTATTAGAGTCTGATTATTTACTTAATACACAGACTGGCTATAATTTTTTCTGCAGAATGGCTACAAAAGCCTGGCTGGTTATAAAGAGCTGGTTTAAAGTTGAGGCATCACTTATTTGCACTCCACTATTGCATAATTTAAAGCTTTTGAACTGAGATGATCTGAATTGTCTGCAATATTGGAGGATGAGAAATATTCAATATTTGAACCAAGTGGTTAAGGGTGGACAAATCCTGTCTCTTATGGAGCTAAAGCAAAAGGAAAATGTAGGTGAGGTGGCTTGGTATGCGTATTTTCAGTTGAGGTCGGCACTTTCTAGTATTCATTCACTTAATGTAGACACCCCTGAATTTTTACACGATTTGATTTCTAAGAAAGGTAGTATGAAAGCTAAAGTATCACATTGTTATAGACACTTGATGAAAAAAATTTTTTTGAATGTCTTTCTCCAGGACAGCGATCCTGGTCTGTTTCACTGTCAGAGGTGGGCTCCCCAGATTGGGAGAACATAACGGATAATTTAAGTCAAGTTTCGCACAACTTCAATCATACTGTTGTACAGTTTAATATTATACATAAAATATATGTGACACCCTTATGGCTCCATAGGAGAGGATTTAGAGCTTCCTCCGATTGCCCCCGTTGTGGTGACCCCAGGGCAGATCATTTACATCTGTTTTGGGATTGCCCGACGGTGCGCAATTATTGGAGAATGGTTCAAACAATTCTGACCCAGAGACTTAAGATTGATATTCCTCATTCTCCCAAAGTTTGGGTCTTGGGGGATTTATCGGAGGTTAATTGTCAACTCATAAAGCGCCGACTTCTGACCAAAGTGATGTTCTTAGCTAGGCTTCTTGTATCTAGAAATTGGTGTTCTTCCTCTGCTCCAGATTGCAATAACTGGTTAAGTTTGGTCAGGAAGGTGAAAAGTTACGAGAGGATTTTGTACAGCCAAAGAGGGTCCTATGCAAAGTGGGATAGTACGTGGAAGGAATGGGACGGTTAAGTAATTATGCGTTTTTTTTTTTGTTTTTTCCCTGCAAGGTGGGGGGGGGGGTCGTGGGTTGGGCTGGGGATGATTGTGTAACTTTGTTCTTTTCATAAATTTGTATCTTTTGAGAGGATTAAAATAAAAACTTTATTAATTTAAAAAAAAAAAGTTTTTCATCATAGCACTTCTACCCCAATAACTAATTGCTGGAATGACAGAGCTGTATTATGAGACTATCTGGATCTCTAAGTAATGTTTCCCTGCACTTGTAAATCACTTTTTTCACAATGAGGATTTACCTATGACTCTCCCTAGCATCTGCACACGTCTCTTCCTGCCTGTGAAATGATTCCAATCAATATCCTTTGCCTTCACTTATATATCGTTTTTTTATCACAATGAGGATTTTACTATGACTCTCCCTATCATTTGCACACGTCTTTCCCTGCCTGTGAAATGATTCCTCTCACTATCCTTTCCCTGCACTAGTAAATCGCTTCTTTCCTTTTTTTTTTTTTAACAATCATTTTTTTCTTTTACTCTCCCTAGTGCCTGCATACACGTTTGTCCCTGAACAAAGTATGATTGTGCATGGCAGAATCTAAGATGGCTGCCGTATTTATAGGGCTGTGACATCACCCGCCTGGCTGACTGCTGATTGGCTTTCCAGAGTTCCTTGCCGCCATTTTAGCTGTCATTGTAGCTGCCATGTTAGGAAAAATTACGTTTCGTTACCATGAAGCGAGAGGAAATTTGCATTCGTTGAGAATCAAATTTTTCCTGAAATTCTAAACGAATTCCACTTTGTCAGCTTCGATTCGCTCATCTCTAATTGTTATCATTCCTTTCTGCTTCTCCCGCTCAGACCCTCCTCATTCCCTTCATCATCAGCCATTGATAACGGAATGTGTGGCCAGGAAACAACAGTAACATAGTAACATAGTAACATAGTATATAAGGCCGAAAAAAGACATTTGTCCATCCAGTTCGACCTGTTTCCTGCAAGTTGATCCAGAGGAAGGCAAAAAACCCCTGTGAGGTAGAGCCAATTTTCCCCACTTAGGGGGAAAAAATTCCTTCCCGACTCCAATCAGGCAGTCAGAATAACTCCCTGGATCAACGACCCCTCTCTAGTAGCTATAGCCTGAAATATTATTACGCTCCAGAAATACATCCAGGCCCCTCTTGAATTCCTTTATTGTACTCACCATCACCACCTCCTCAGGCAGAGAGTTCCATAGTCTTATTGCTCTTACCGTGAAGAACCCTTTTCTATGTTTGTGTACAAACCTTCTTTCCTCCAGACGCAGAGGATGTCCCCTCGTCACAGTCACAGTCCTGGGGATAAATAGATGATGGGAGAGATCTTTGTACTGACCCCTGATATATTTATACATTGTTATTAGATCTCCCCTCAGTCGTCTTTTTTCTAAAGTGAATAACCCTAATTTTGATACCCTTTTGGGGTACTGTAGTTGCCCCATTCCAGTTATTACTTTAGTTGCCCTCCTCTGAACCCTCTCTAGCTCTGCTATGTCTGCCTTGTTCACGGGAGCCCAGAACTGTACACAGTACTTCATGTGTGGTCTGACTAGTGATTTATAAAGTGGTAAGACTATATTTTCATCACGGGCATCTATGCCCCTTTTGATGCAACCCATTATCTTATTGGCCTTAGCAGCAGCTGCCTGACACTGGTTTTTACAGCTTAGTTTGTTATTTATTAAAATTCCTAGATCCTTTTCCATGTCAGTGTTACTGAGTGTTTTACCATTTAGCATGTACGGGTGACTTGCATTATTCCTTCCCATGTGCATAACTTTACATTTGTCAGTGTTAAACCTCATCTGCCATGTCTCTGCCCAAGCCCCCAATCTATCCAGATCCCTCTGTAGCAGAAAACTGTCCTCTTTAGTGTTAATTACTTTACACAGTTTAGTGTCATCTGCAAAAATTGATATATTACTGTGCAAGCCTTCTACAAGATCATTAATAAATATACTGAAGAGTATAGGGCCCAGTACTGAACCCTGAGGTACCCCACTAGTGACCGTGACCCAATCTGAGTGTGTACCGTTAATAACCACTCTCTGTTTTCTATTACTGAGACAGTTACTTACCCACATCCAGTATTTTCTCCTAATCCAAGTGTTCTCATTTTATATACTAACCTTTTATGTGGTACAGCGTCAAATGCTTTGGAGAAGTCCAGATATACGACATCCATTGATTCGCCGCTGTCAAGTCTAGAACTTACCTCCTCATAGAAAATGATTAAATTAGTTTGACATGACCGATCCCTCATGAAGCCATGCTGATATGGTGTAATTTGCTTATTTTCATTGAGATACTCCAAGATAGCATCTCTTACAAAACCTTCAAACAGTTTACCCACAACAGATGTTAAACTTACCGGCCTATAATTTCCAGGCTCTGTTTTTGGACCCTTTTTGAATATTGGCACCACATTTGCTATACGCCAGTCTGGTGGAACATTCCCTGTCAGTATGGAGTCCGTTAATATCAAAAATAAGGGTCTGGCTAGGACATCACTTAATTCCCTTAGGATACGGGGGTGTATGCCATCCGGTCCTGGCGATTTGTCCATTTTAATCTTTTTAAGTCGCTGCTGTACTTCTCCCTGGGTCAGACAGGGCACTTTTAAAGGGGAATTTACTTTTACATTTTGCATTTCATCTGACAGTTTATTTTCCTCAGTGAAAACAGTGGTGAAGAAAATATTTAATAGCTTGGCTTTATCCTCATCGCTTTCTGCAACTCCCCCCTCATTGCTATGTAGACGGCCGACTCCTTCAGGTTTATATTTTTTACCATTTATATAATTGAAAAACATTTTAGGGTTAGTTTTGCTCTCTTTGGCAATTAATCTCTCGGTCTCTAGTTTGGCAGTTTTTATTAGTTTTTACATATTCTATTTTTTTCCTTATAGTTTATCAGTGCTTCCTGGCTCCCTCCTGTTTTAGTGATTTATATGCTTTTTTTTGTCATTTATTGCTTTTTTTACGGTTCTATTTATCCACATTGGTTTCTTCTTATTTCTTAGCCTTTTATTTCTATAAGGTATGCATCGATCACAATTTGATGTTACAATGCTTTTAAAAATCTCCCATTTTGTGGTTGTATTTTTATTTTTGAGGACTATGTCCCAGTTAATTGGGCCTATGGCCTCTCTTAGTTGGCTAAATTTTGCTTTTTTGAAGTCCGGTATTCTTGTTCCTCCCTGTAGAAACTCTCGCTTGAAGGATAATTGGAAGGTTATTACTTTATGGTCACTATTTCCCAGGTGTCCCCCGACCTGCACGTCTGTTGTTCTATCAGGTCTATTGGTTAATACTAAGTCCAGTATGGCCGTCCCTCTAGTTGGGTCCTGAACCATTTGGGAAAGGTAATTGTCTTTGGCTATTGCCAAGAACCTGTTTCCTTTATGGGATGTACAGGTTTCAGTTTCCCAGTCTATATCTGGGTAGTTGAAGTCCCCCATAATAACCACCTGATTATGGTTTGCCGCCTTGTTTATCTCTGTTTAGTAATAGATTTTCTACGGACTCTGGTATATTAGGTGGTTTATAGTAAACTCCTATTAGTAATTTATTATTGTTTTTGGCTCCATTTATCTCCACCCACAATGACTCCACATTTTCGTGTCCCTCACAGATGTCTTCCCGGAGTGTGGGCTTTAGAGAGGACTTTATGTAAAGGCAGACCCTCCCCTCTCCGGTTTTGACGATCCTTTCTGAACAGATTGTAACCTTGTACATTAACTGCCCAGTCATAGCTATCATCCAGCCATGTCTCAGTTATTCCCACTACGTCATAATCCTCCTCACACATCACTAATTCCAGTTCCCCAGTTTTATTAGTCAGGCTTCTGGCATTAGTATACATACATTTGAGAGGTTTATGCATATTTTTTGCCCTACACCTTTCCTTCTGAACTTTTCTAGTCCCTCCTTCCATTTCTCCCCAGTCCCACTACCTTGCCCCCGGTCTCTATCTGCACTATCTTCCCCTCCTATAATGTAATTTCTCTCCCCCAGTCCCTAGTTTAAACACTCCTCCAACCTTCTAGCCATCTTTCTCCCCAACACGGCTGCCCCTTCCCCATTGAGGTGCAGCCCGTCCCTACGATAGAGCCTGTAGCCGATAGCAAAGTCGGCCCAGTTCTCCATGAACCCAAAGCCCTGCTTCCTACACCAGTTCTTGAGCCACTTGTTAACCTCTCTAATCTCCCGCTGCCTCTCTTGTGTGGCTCGTGGTACAGGCAGTATTTCGGAAAATACTACCTTTGAGGTCCTTGCCCTAAGCTTTTGACCTAAATCCCTGAAATCATTCTTAAGGACGCTCCACCTTCCTCTAACTTTGTCATTGGTTCCGATATGGACCATGACCGCTGGATCTTCTCCAGCCCCTCCCAGTAATCTGTCAACCCGATCTGCGATGTGTCGAACTCTAGCGCCAGGAAGACAGCACACTGTTCGGCGATCACGATCTTTGTGACAGATCGCCCTATCTGTTCCCCTAATAATTGAGTCTCCCACTACCAGCACCTGTCTGGCCTGCCCTGCTCTCCTGGTCCCCTGCTTACTGGAGCTGACATTCCCCTGACCGGCAGAGGAAGTGTCTGGCTGCAGCGGTGCTGTCCCTGAGCTGCCATCCCCTCATCTGCCAAACGTGCAAACTTGTTGGGGTGTGTCAGATCAGGGCTAGCCTCCCTGGCACTCTTCCCTCTACCCCGCTCTTACTGTCACCCAGCTAGCTACCTCACTCTCCTCGCTACCACCCTCCCCCACATCTACCCTCAAAGACTGCTTGCTCGGTGAGCAGCAAACTCTTTGCAAATTGTCAGTGGCTCTCAGTGTTGCAATATGCCCGCTTAGAGACTCGATGTGCGATTCCAAACGGGTAATTTGCTCACATTTTGAACAAAGATATGCACCCTCAAACGGCTGTTCCAGGACTGCATACATCATGCAAGATGTGCACTGGACGGCATTGTCAATTGTGCAAGACATACTAATGGGGATTACACCACAAAAACAAAAAAATACAATATAATCTAGTTACAAGAACTGGCGAATTTCAGTCCCCCACTGAAGTCCCTGAATCTGAAGTCACTTAATCTTAAGTCACACTTACACAACCACACACTTAATCAACCACGCGTCGCGCCCAACCTCGCGTTATATATATATCTACTTATATAAGTATGCTGTAAATGAAACTCAAATGCACCAGCCTGTTTTTTTTTTCCCTCCTGGATTCAAAGGCTGAGTTCTCCTTACTGCTGACTTCTTAAAGGCTCCTAATTAGGCAGCCACACCCTAATTACTCACCTGTGCAACCCCTGGTAAAGGAAAAAAAAAGTGTTAAAACAGCAATGAAGCTTGCAAAGCAGAAAGTCCCAGTGTACAATAGAGTCAAATGCAGCCACTCAATGTCCACAAATAATGTAGCTGGCAGTTACTCCCTCACTTAATCTTAAGTCACACTTACACAACCACACACTTGACCAACCTCGCGTTATAAATATATCTACTTATATAAGTATGCTGTAAATGAAACTCAAATACACCAGCCTGTTTTTTTCCCCTCTGGATTCAAAGGCTGAGTTCTCCATACTGCTGACTTCTTAAAGGCTCCTAATTAGGCAGCCACACCCTAATTACTCACCTGTGCAACCCCTGGTATGCACAAGAATCTGTCGGGGCTTAAGTTTAATTCCCACCTGGCTATGTTGCTGGCAGTGCAGTGGCTGCCATACCATTTAGTCAAGTCTGCTGCCTTTTAGGGAGCTGATGGCGTGCATTCAGCCTTGTTGGAATATACCTAGCCACCATTATTTCTTTCAAAATTCCATCCCTGCCTTGTACTGTACTCTCACATGAAGGAGAATGTAAGCCACCTCCTGCGAGTCTTGCTGTGCGGCAAGGTTCACTCTGTAGTGGACACCAGGAGCAGCTTTTACTGGCAGGAACATTACATATCTTTCATGGCCCACTAGGTTAATGTTTATTGAATCAGTGGTGAGGCAGCATCCTGGCACCGAGGTCAGTTTGTTGTTTCGAGGTCAGACAGTGGCAGCTCATATGAGATGCCTGTTGGGTGCAGAAGCCCTAAGAAGAGGCCACAAAGTTTGTCAGCAGGGACAACTGCAGCATGAACCATGTCATTCCCAGGCTCAGACTGGCCCACTGGGGAGGTGGAGGATTCTTCGGTGGGCCCCCAGTCTCCTGTGCCCAAGATAAGATGGAGGAGTAATTATTTCTCCTTTCTCAGGAGAGATAATTATTGTACCCACTAGGTGGCAGTATCGCACAGTGATGCAGCCTCCTACTGGTGTACATTGTACAGGAGGCCCCACAGTATCTTCTAGACTTCTGGGGCTGCTGGCAGTAAAGGAGGAGAGAAGGTGTCTGCCTCCTCCTGCCCTCCCTGCTGTCAGGAAACTGTGGCTGCTGTAGAGAAGGACTCCTCTACTGTGCTAGGCTGATTTCTCCGGTGTGTGACAGTAGTGAGCTGTAGGAGACTGTAAGGGGGAAATGGGGGATTTGTTTATAGCAGACACAGATCTATGAATGTGTGCTGCTATCTGCAGAGTTCAGAGTGGCATTGGGGGGACTCTGCCCTAGGTCCCCCAATGCCTCTGCTTTAAGTGCACCCCATAAGTGCCCCAGCTTCAGATGCTCCCCACTCTAAAAGCACCCCTAATATTGAATCCCTTCCAGTTGCCCCCCTAATACCACTGCTGCAGCTCCAGGATCCCCACTATTACCCTGCCTCAGGTGATTTAATGCCTCTGCTTTAGGTGCACCCCCATAAGTGCCCCAGCTCCAGATAGGTGCATCCCTAATACTGAATCCACTCCAGTTGCCCCCCTAATACCCCTGCAGCTGCTCCAGGATCCCCACTATTACCCTGCCCCAGGTGGCCTAATGCCTCTGCTTTAGGTGCACCCCCATAAGTGCCCCAGCTCCAGATGCCCCCACTCTAAATGCACTACTAATATTGCCTCTTCTCCAGTTACCCCTGCTCCAGTATCCCAACCATTTTTATTTATTTTTTTCTCCCTTCAGTAAGTCGGATTTATCATGTAGAGAAAGTTAATACAAGCCACTTACAATTATATTGTTATTAGGCTACATTCACACAAATGCATTTTGTTTTTGTTCCTTTTTTTGCGGATAGGATGCAGACCCATTCATTTTAATAGGTCCACAAAAAATGCTGACAGCACACCGTGTACTATCCTCATCCGTGTGTCTATTTTATAGCCCCACAAACAAAATAGAGCATGTCCTATTCTTGTCCGTTTTGCGGACAAGGATAGGCCTTATTATAATGGATCTGCAAAAAAACAGATGCCATACGGACTTCATCCTTTTTTTTTTGTGGATCGCATATAGTGGATGTGCATATAGCCTTATCCATATTACTTCCTTTGCTGGCTGGATTCATTTTTACATTACATTATACACTGCTCATTTCCATGGTTATGACTACCCTGCAATCCATCAGTGGTGGTCGTGCTTGCACACTATTGGATAAAGCACTAGTCTATGTTAGTGTTGGGCACAAATTTTATATCGCGAATAACGGCACTTTGAGAATTTGCGAAGATTTAAAATATAGTGCTATATATTCTTATTTGCGATTTTTTTTTTTCGTCTGAACCCATGATCCCTCACTGCTTCTTGCTTTTGGGCCAATGAGAAGGCTGCAATGTCTTTGTCTGAGCTTAGCACCTTCCCTAGCAACCAATAAAGTTGTCTACTAGTGTTGAGCGAGCATGCTCGACTGAACTGGTGTTCGTCTCGAGCATCGAGATGCTCAGCCGAATACCGATTGTGCTCGAGTGCAATGCTCGAGTCAGTGTATTTAAATCTAATTTAGCCTCTATTTCTGAAAAGTTTCTGCCAGGATTTGAGCTCACAACCTTCTACATTAGAGGCAAGGACCTTAACCAATCAGCTATAAAGCTGAATGACAAACTGTCAGAAAAACCTCATCGTAGTTTAAGTAGTGGTTAAGGTTCTTGGCTCTAATGTAGAAGGCTGTGAGTGCACTAAGTATTGTTGTGATCTTGCCTGTAGCATGTATGTATGGACAGCAGGACCTATCACACTACCTAACTTCCCTGGACTGCAACCTATCAGCTACACTATATTACAATCTAACCTACACTGACTATCTCCCACTAACTATCTGTATTATATATATATGCTAACTAACTATCTAATGTAATGTGCCACAGTAAAGCACAGAGCACAGCAATGACACTGCTCGCAAATACGAATATATAGCACTATATTTCAAATCTTCACAAATTCTCGAAGTGGCGATATTCAAAATTAAAATTCACAATATGAATATTAGTGCCCAACACTAGTGTTCAGGAGCCCTAAGGTGGGCCCCGAGAATCAGTTACACTGGTGAGTCCTAGGTACCCGAGTCCGACACTGGTCATCCCTTTCATATTGATCTTAGAACAGACACTGACGCTCATGCAGCAAGGGATGACAGTGGAAGAAGAACAGCTATCATATCTTGCTGCCAGCTCTGTAGATGTTGGGGACAAATATAGAGAAAGTGACCTTGAGGAGGGTGAGGAGCTGCCATAGCAAGAGTAGAAGACAGAGGTGGAGGAGCAAAAGGACGATGTCAACGGCCAGGACACCCAATAGTCTTAGTGGGGGGAGCCAGGAAGAACTGGGGGCACTCTGACTAAAAGTAGCTGTCTGCTGTTTTAGTGACAGCCATATCATTAAGATGAAGCAGTCTGAAGTCACTACCACCCTCATACCTAGTGATGTCCAGAACTATTCACCGGCGAACAGTTCTCGCGGCAGGCGAACATATGCGATGTTCAGTTTGCCCACTATACATCATCATTGAGCAAACGTTGACCCTGTACCTCACAGTCAGCAGACACATTCCAGTCAATCAGCATCCTCCCTCCCACACCTTCTCACCTCCTGTAAAAACGGCAGCCATTTTAGATTCAGTCTGAAGCTGCAGTGTGTTAGTAAGAGCATGGAGAGTGAAGCTGCTGCTATGCTGCTGATGAATTCATAGGGAAACCGTTAGCTAGGCCAGTTTTCTGTGTCCACAGACTCATCTGCTATAAGGACAGCGTCACAGCACCCCAAAAAGCCCTTTTTAGGGCTGCTACATTAGTCTGCTTTAATTTATTTTTTCTCCATATATATATATTGCAGTTGCCAATGCCTGGCCTGCACGTGTGTGAGAGGCTGCAGGCCCACAGACTGTAGTGTGCCCACTGCCAGTGCCCACCGTGTGGCACAGGACTTTGCATTAAAAAAAAGCATAACATTTTTACACTTTAATCTAATTTCAGTTGCCTGCCTGCTGTCACTGCCAGTGCCCACCACTCATACTGTGTGACACAGGCATAACATTTTTACACTTTAATCTAATTTCAGTTGCCTGCCTGCTGCCACTTCCAGTGCCCACCACTCATACCGTGTGGCACAGGACTTTGCATAAAAAAAAGGCATTTCATTTTTACAATTTAATCTAATTTCAGTTGCCTGCCTGCTACCAGTGTGTGTCAGGCCCACTTTCACTGACTGTAGTGTGCCCACTGCCAGTGCCCACCACTCATACCGTGTGGCACAGGATTTTGCATAAAAAAAAGGCATTTAATTTTTACACTTTAATCTAATTTCAGTTGCCTGCCTGCTGCCAATGTGTGTCAGGCCCACTTCCACTGACTGTAGTGTGCCCACTGCCAGTGCCCACCACTCATACTGGGTGGCACAGTAGCTTGCCGATAAATAAGGCATTTCATTTTTACCCTTTAATCTAAGGTTAGTTGCCTGCCATTGTATGTCAGGCACACTTCCACTGACTGTAGTGTGCCCACTGCCAGTGCCCACCACTCATACCGGGTGGCACCGTAGCTTGCTAATAAATAAGGCATTTAATTTTTACCCTTTAATCTAAGGATAGTTGCCCGCCATTTTGTGTCAGGCCCACTTCCACTGACTGTAGTGTGCCCACTGCCAGTGCCCACCACTCATACCGGGTGGCACAGTAGCTTGCTGATAAATAAGGCATTTAATTTTTACCCTTTAATCTAAGGTTAGTTGCCTGCCATTGTGTGTCAGGCCCACTTCCACTGACTGTAGTGTGCCCACTGCCAGTGCCCACCACTCATACCGGGTGGCACAGTAGCTTGCTAATAAATATGGCATTTAATTTTTACCCTTTAATCTAAGGATAGTTGCCCGCCATTTTGTGTCAGGCCCACTTCCACTGACTGTAGTGTGCCCACTGCCAGTGCCCACCACTCATACCGGGTGGCACAGTAGCTTGCTGATAAATAAGGAATTAAATTTTTACCCTTTAATCTAAAGTTAGTTGCCTGCCAGTGAGTGTCAGGCCCACTTCCACTGACTGTAGTGTGCCCTCTGCCAGTGCCCACCACTCATACCGGGTGGCACAGTAGCTTGCCAATAGATAAGGCATTTAATTTTTACCCTTTAATCTAAGGTTAGTTGCCTGCCAGTGTGTGTCAGGCCCACTTCCACTGACTGTAGTGTGCCCACTGCGAGTGCCAACCACTCAAACTGTGTGCAAAATCAGGAGATGTGGTGTGCTCACCGTGGAAAAGGTGCAGCACGGACAGCGTCCGGATCCGGGACGCACCAAAGGTACTTGTAGGAAAACGAAGAGAATGTCCAGCTTCATACACCAACTCGTTCTTTATTTCAAAGCGATAAAAACAGCGGGATACATGTCGCGTCTACGCGTTTCGGATCTCTGTTACAAATACCGATCCTTAATCATGACAAAGCAACATTGGCAAGGCCTCACATATATAAGCAAATACACCAGCTGGAACAATTCAGCCTTAATTGGGTGCCGCCCACATATATGTCCAAAGGCTATACACATACAGAGTGCTTAAAATGTCAATGCATATAAACATACAACCAATGAAATTAAACACAAGAAAAGATAGAAAATAAAAACAAAAATAATTAATAATGCAGGATCAGATCGTGTTTTTGATTGAGGCCCAGAGGTGCATATGAACCCATTTTAAATATCCATAAAGATTCTCGATTCAAAAGCTTCTTGCGATGGTCTCCACCCCTAATTGGGGGGGGCACTCGTTCTATACCCTGCACTGCCATGCTCTCCACACTGCCGGCATGGATAGCCGCAAAGTGTAAACTGGCTGCAGACACACCTCTGTCCCGAGAATGAGGAACATCAGAGATGTGTCTACAGATCCTAATCTTCAAACTGTTTGTTGTGCAGCCAATATATTGTAGGGAGCATGATGTACAAGATATACAGTAAACCACATATGGGGTATTACAATTGATATATTGCCGTACTCAAACTGTGTGGCACGGGATTTTGCATAAATAAATGCATTTAATTTTTATACTTTAATCTAATTTCAGTTGCCTGCCTGCTGCCAATGTGTGTCAGGCCCATTTTCACTGACTGTTGTGTGCCCACTGCCAGTGCCCACCACTCATACCAGGTGGCACAGGACTTTGCATAAAAAAGGCATTTAATTTTTACCCTTTAATCTAAGCTTAGTTGCCTGCCAGTGTGTGTCAGGCCGACTTCCACTGACTGTAGTGTGCCCACTGCCAGTGCCCACCACTCATACCGGGTAGCACAGTAGCTTGCCAATAAATAAGGCATTTAATTTTTACCCTTTAATCTAAGGTTAGTTGCCTCTCAGTGTGTGTCAGGCCCACTTCCACTTATTGTAGTGTGCCGACTGCCAGTGCCAACCACTCATACTTTGTGGCACAGGACTTTGCATAAATAAAGTCATTTCATTTTTATATTTTAATCTAATTTCAGTTGCCTGCCTGCTGCCAGTGTGTGTCAGGCCCACTTCCACTGACTGTAGTGTGCCCACTGCCAGTACCCACCACTCATACCGGGTGGCACAGGACTTTGCATAAAAAAAGGGATTTCATTTTTACACTTTAATCTAATTTCAGTTGCCTGCCTGCTGCCAGTGTGTGTCAGGCCCATTTCCACTGACTGTAGTGTGCCCACTGCCAGTGCCCACCACTCATACCGGGTGGCACAGTACCTTTGCACACATAGTACCTGTCACGACCCGCGGTGGGGTTGTGACCCTTGTGTTAACATGCGGTTGCCGTTGGCAACACGTATGTCTTGACCTCTGTGAGGTTGTGTTTCTCTGTCTCGCATGCTCTTTCCAGCGGCATGGTTTTCGGTTGCCGCGCGTGGGGCTATACGTTGTAGTCTCATGTGCGGTTGCCACTGGCAACCTTGTGTCTAGAGCATGCGAGACATTCACATCTGTTTGGTGTGCTTTTCCCTGTGTGGTGCACATGGGGTTAATGTCTTTGTGCTAGGTGTGGTGTGCACAGAGTTTATGGGTGTGTAGTGGGTGTGACCTCAGGCCTCCTTATATGTTGGTGTGGTGGAGCCTGTGGTCAGTTTTGTTTGTCCAGCCACAGTGAGAGTGTGTGCTGGAGCTTGTTATGTGTTCCCACTGTTATGTCTGCGTAAGCTAATCCTTATTCAGTATATTGGTTTCATTGTCCATTGTTTATCTTGTCTGTTTGGTGTATCCCCTCCAGTGTGCAAGTGTGTACCCCTTCCCGACCTGGTGTTGTTGTATGGTGTGGGTATGCGAGGAGCTTGTAGTCACTGTGTGTGTGCTCTGGAAAGGGCTTGCTTTCCCGGAGGGGTTTAAGCAAAGACCAGATTGTGTGCTTCTCTGCCAGGATCTTCCCCATGCATCTGGTGTCCGCATGGGGGTCCCGGAGGTCCTGGCACTGGTTCGTCATCTCCAGGGCGGCAGGTAAGTGTGGGTTCTCTGTACGTCATTTCACATGTTACTTGCCTGCCGTGCGGGCGCACACTGTCTGTTTCCTGGCTGCTGTGGGGGCCTCTGGAGACTCCTGCTCATCCGTCGTCTAGGGTGAGCAGGTGGACTCTGCCCTGTTCTTATCTGAGGGTGATGCAGGGTTGGCAGGGCCATAGGTACGTGGGTATGAGCCGTTCCACCTTCAGGGTCCGCTCATACAGCCAGGAGACCAGGGCCAGTTTTAGGGACGTGCCAGGAGGTCACCTGCTCCCTTTATCCCTGTTTTTAGGCCCGGCGGCCGAGGATAGTGCTCGGCGGGGGGTTTTCCCCACTCCCGCCATGACAGTACCATTAATCAAAAAAAAATATGACAGGCAGAGGCAGGCTACCCCGCAGGGGCTGTCTTGGTGCTGTGATTTCCTTTGGCCCCAGAATAATGCCCAGTGTTCAGAGGCCACATAACCTGAACTCGAAAAATTCTGAGGCCATAGTTGACTGGCTTACACAGGACACCCAATCTTCTACAGCTTCTGCTCAGAACCTTGACGCACTATTCACCTCCAGCTCAGCTTCGGGCACCTCTCAAGTTTCAACTCGCCCGTCCGTCGTCACCACCAACACTAGCACCACAGCCGCTTCACTTGATCAGTCAGAGGAGTTATTTAAACATCAGTTGGAAGAAATGAGTGATGCGCAACCATTATTGCCAGAGGATGAAGATAACAGGGATATGTCTCAGTCAGGCAGCATTACACACATGGACGTATGGTGTGATGATGATGTTGTACCCGATGCTGCTTCCTTTGCTGAGTTGTCAGATACAAGTGAAGCGGTTGATGATGACGATGTGTCCGTGGATGTCACGTGGGTGCCCGCTCGAAGAGAATAAGAACAGGGGGAAAGTTCAGATGGGGAGACAGAGAGGAGGAGGAGACGAGCTGGAAGCAGGGGGAGGTCATCGCAAGGAGCTAGTGGCACAGTCAGACAGCATGTATCAGCACCCAGGGTCAGCCAGACAGCATGCCAATCAACGCATGCTGTTGCCACCACCAGAATGCCGTCATTGCAAAACTCAGCAGTGTGGCATTTTTTTTGTGTGTCTGCCTCTGATAACAGCGAAGCCATTTGCAACCTATGCCAAAAGAAACTGAGTCGTGGGAAGTCACATCCCATCTAGGTACTACTGCTTTGCGAAGGCACATGATCTCACATCACAAACTCCGATGGGATCAACACATGAGTACAAGCAGCACACAAACTCAAAGCTACCATGCTCCTCCTGGTCCAGCATCTTCAGCTACATCAACCACTGCTGTCCTCACTGCCTCCTCTCAACCAGCCGGCACTCCGCCTCTCACCTTCAGCAGTTCCTGCTCATCTGCCCACAGTCAGGTGTCTGTCAAGGAAATGTTTGAGCGTAAGAAGCCAATGTCACAGAGTCGCCCCCTTGCCCGGCGTCTGACAGCTGGCTTGTCGGAACTCTTAGCCCGCCAGCTTTTACCATACAAGCTGGTGGAGTCTGAGACCTTCAAAAAATTTCTAGCTATTGGGACACCACAGTGGAAGGTACCCAGCCAAATTTTTTTTCAACAAAAGGCAATCCCCAACCTGTACTCTATTGTGGAAAATGAAGTCATGGCATGTCTGGCACACAGTGTTGGGGGTAATGGTCCATCTGACCACTGATACCTGGTCTACAGGTATATCTCGTACACTGCGCATTGGGTAAACATGCAGCGTACTCAAGTTAGGGTTAATAGTGTTCCTGAATGTTGTAGTGCAATGGGGACCACTAACCTGAGACGGCTGACTCTCTGCAAGAGCAGGTAGTGTTAGGTAATGTTCGTGACGCCAGTGCCAAGTAACGGTGGCACGCCGTTTGCTGATAGCAGGAATAACTGGGGAACCATGTGATGATAAAACAAACTCGAACTTTACTTGATCTTTAGTAGTCATCACACATAGACATAGATGGAAGCGCAGTTCCCTTGAAGACAGTTGGTTTCGGTACATTTAATGCAGGCAATATGTAGCAAGGTGATCACAGAGGGTTAAACGCAGGACTTGCAGTACAGGCGGCTTGCACTCTATTCCTGACTGATCCTGGAACATAGAAATTATCCTCCAAGGCCCAATGCCCTATATCTGGCGTATATCCTTGGGTCTGTATTTATCAAGTACCTCCTCTGTTGTCTTTAGTACCTCTTGCTTTCCTAGACTTGCCTCTGCCTCTCTCAGCTTCCTTAGGCTGGTTAACCGTGGTGTTCCTGCTTCTGCAAATATGGACTCAGGAGGGGAACCTTCTCCTTGGATCTGGAACCCGGTTACAGGGGCTGCAATGCCCTCTCCTAGTCTGCAGGCTCCAGGCCTGCTCTGCTTTCACAGGCTCATGGCCTGGACTTAACTCAGACACGGTCTAATCTCTCTTTCCCTTCCCTGACTGGGCCTTATATAACCTAGGGCTCCCTAGCTCCCTCTAGTGACTCAGAGCTGGAATGACACCCCTAGCAGGCCTGCACATGGCACATTTCACAGTAACAGGGAAGTACATAGCATTACATTACATGAAGATGTTTTATACCAACCTCCCCATAAATAAGGGGAAACGACAGCACACAAGTGACCCTTCTGTAGTGACGGGCATTACAGCTCCCGTACACTACATACCCCGCTGCTTTAAGCTGAGTACGACCTCGTACTCCATCAGGGCCCGCCCAACTGGAATTTTTCACCTGAAATAGAAAAAGACACATGCAGGCATACATATACGTAATTCATCTGCATATACATTCATATCAGGTCCAATTGGCAAAGGTGAAGTGCAGTGACAAGGGGGCGTCGTTCTCTTCTCCCAGGATAATGAGTGGAACTGGGGCGCTGACCTGGCACAGCGGATGTTAAGGAACCAGGATAGTCCATGACAATGAATAAGTCCATAATAAAAGCAATATCTCAGAGGCTTGCACATAGGAAGTCCATCTCTGGGCACATAGACTTGAATAAAACCTGTTAATAAATACGGTCAGCAGCACACATATACAATGACAATACAGGACTCTGACAATACCAGGGCCATGTTATCCTGGCAAGTCCTGCTTACTAGTGTTGAGCGAACAGTTCGAGCATAGTTCGGGTCCGTACCGAATTTTGGGGTGTTCGTGACACGGACCCGAACCCGAACTTTTTCGTAAAAGTTCGGGTTCGGGTTCGTCGTTCGGCATGTATTTTGGCGCATTTTGAAAGGCTGCAAAGCAGCCAATCAACATGCATCATACTACTTGCCCTAAGATGCCATCGCAGCCATGCCTACTATTGGCAAGGCTGTGATTGGCCAAGTGCAGCATGTGACTCAGCCTCTTTATAAGCTTGTGCGCACATCGGGACGTGCTCACTCCCGATGTGAATAGAACAGGGATAGACGCAGCTGATGCTAGGGCGAGAATAGGCAGGGATAATTGAATAACTGGAAGCAAATTTCTCTCCTCCACCTGTGATTCATCTGAACAACTGCAGCTGAGCTGCTTTTTTGATAGGGATTGGCTATTTTTAGAGTGGCCAGAGTGATTTTTCCATCCACATGTACCTGGGCTGACCGCCGGCCGCCATTTTGCGACTTGTAGTGCTGCAGCAGAAGCTGCCACAGTGTGCATTCCAAAGCTCCAAACAAGTCAGACATCTACACCTGGGATTCAGACCAATAGCGATTTAGCAGCACAGTCCAAGGCTATTTTTTTAAAGGTTGTGCAGACCATTTTGTGGCACATGTTACTGGGCTGATAGGCGGCGGCCATCTTGGGACTAGTGCTGCAGCACAATCTCTCCCAACGTCCATTAATCACTTGTAATAGTGGTCTGTGCCATAGAAATCCTACATCAGGGACTTGGGTGTGCTTGTGTCACCCCTACTAATACCAGTCCACCTGTAATCCATACAGTGAAAAGCCATAAAGTATTCCAGTGAGGGAATTTTTTTATTTAAAAAGGCCAAGTTAGTTTATCTGGCGTTCAATATACTAGATACAGTTAGGCCTGCGTTTCATACATCTGGAATTAGCAAACTAATGTGCTGGGGTTGGGAAAACATATATGTACCCATACTAGAATCTGTCAAAGAAAGCGGTACTCACATATAACAGTCATTCCATCTGTAATCCATACAGTCAAAAGACTGAAAGTATTCCAGTGAGGGAATTTTTTTATTTAAAAAAGGCCAAGTTAGTTTATCTGGCGTTCAATATACTAGATACAGTTAGGCCTGCGTTTCATACATCTGGAATTAGCAAACTAATGTGCTGGGGTTGGGAAAACATATATGTACCCATACTAGAATCTGTCAAAGAAAGCGGTACTCACATATAACAGTCATTCCATCTGTAATCCATACAGTCAAAAGACTGAAAGTATTCCAGTGAGGGAATTTTTTATTTAAAAAGGCCAAGTTAGTTTATCTGGCGTTCAATATACTAGATACAGTTAGGCCTGCGTTTCATACATCTGGAATTAGCAAACTAATGTGCTGGGGTTGGGAAAACATATATGTACCCATACTAGAATCTGTCAAAGAAAGCGGTACTCACATATAACAGTCATTCCATCTGTAATCCATACAGTCAAAAGACTGAAAGTATTCCAGTGAGGGAATTTTTTTATTTAAAAAGGCCAAGTTAGTTTATCTGGCGTTCAATATACTAGATACAGTTAGGCCTGCGTTTCATACATCTGGAATTAGCAAACTAATGTGCTGGGGTTGGGAAAACATATATGTACCCATACTAGAATCTGTCAAAGAAAGCGGTACTCACATATAACAGTCATTCCATCTGTAATCCATACAGTCGAAAAGACATGAAAGTATTCCAGTGAGGGAATTTTTTTATTTAAAAAGGCCAAGTTAGTTTATCTGGCGTTCAATATACTAGATACAGTTAGGCCTGCGTTTCATACATCTGGAATTAGCAAACTAATGTGCTGGGGTTGGGAAAACATATATGTACCCATACTAGAATCTGTCAAAGAAAGCGGTACTCACATATAACAGTCATTCCATCTGTAATCCATACAGTCAAAAGACTGAAAGTATTCCAGTGAGGGAATTTTTTATTTAAAAAGGCCAAGTTAGTTTATCTGGCGTTCAATATACTAGATACAGTTAGGCCTGCGTTTCATACATCTGGAATTAGCAAACTAATGTGCTGGGGTTGGGAAAACATATATGTACCCATACTAGAATCTGTCAAAGAAAGCGGTACTCACATATAACAGTCATTCCATCTGTAATCCATACAGTCAAAAGACTGAAAGTATTCCAGTGAGGGAATTTTTTTATTTAAAAAGGCCAAGTTAGTTTATCTGGCGTTCAATATACTAGATACAGTTAGGCCTGCGTTTCATACATCTGGAATTAGCAAACTAATGTGCTGGGGTTGGGAAAACATATATGTACCCATACTAGAATCTGTCAAAGAAAGCGGTACTCACATATAACAGTCATTCCATCTGTAATCCATACAGTCAAAAGACTGAAAGTATTCCAGTGAGGGAATTTTTTTATTTAAAAAGGCCAAGTTAGTTTATCTGGCGTTCAATATACTAGATACAGTTAGGCCTGCGTTTCATACATCTGGAATTAGCAAACTAATGTGCTGGGGTTGGGAAAACATATATGTACCCATACTAGAATCTGTCAAAGAAAGCGGTACTCACATATAACAGTCATTCCATCTGTAATCCATACAGTCAAAAGACTGAAAGTATTCCAGTGAGGGAATTTTTTTATTTAAAAAGGCCAAGTTAGTTTATCTGGCGTTCAATATACTAGATACAGTTAGGCCTGCGTTTCATACATCTGGAATTAGCAAACTAATGTGCTGGGGTTGGGAAAACATATATGTACCCATACTAGAATCTGTCAAAGAAAGCGGTACTCACATATAACAGTCATTCCATCTGTAATCCATACAGTCAAAAGACTGAAAGTATTCCAGTGAGGGAATTTTTTATTTAAAAAGGCCAAGTTAGTTTATCTGGCGTTCAATATACTAGATACAGTTAGGCCTGCGTTTCATACATCTGGAATTAGCAAACTAATGTGCTGGGGTTGGGAAAACATATATGTACCCATACTAGAATCTGTCAAAGAAAGCGGTACTCACATATAACAGTCATTCCATCTGTAATCCATACAGTCAAAAGACTGAAAGTATTCCAGTGAGGGAATTTTTTTATTTAAAAAGGCCAAGTTAGTTTATCTGGCGTTCAATATACTAGATACAGTTAGGCCTGCGTTTCATACATCTGGAATTAGCAAACTAATGTGCTGGGGTTGGGAAAACATATATGTACCCATACTAGAATCTGTCAAAGAAAGCGGTACTCACATATAACAGTCATTCCATCTGTAATCCATACAGTCAAAAGACTGAAAGTATTCCAGTGAGGGAATTTTTTTATTTAAAAAAGGCCAAGTTAGTTTATCTGGCGTTCAATATACTAGATACAGTTAGGCCTGCGTTTCATACATCTGGAATTAGCAAACTAATGTGCTGGGGTTGGGAAAACATATATGTACCCATACTAGAATCTGTCAAAGAAAGCGGTACTCACATATAACAGTCATTCCATCTGTAATCCATACAGTCAAAAGACTGAAAGTATTCCAGTGAGGGAATTTTTTATTTAAAAAAGGCCAAGTTAGTTTATCTGGCGTTCAATATACTAGATACAGTTAGGCCTGCGTTTCATACATCTGGAATTAGCAAACTAATGTGCTGGGGTTGGGAAAACATATATGTACCCATACTAGAATCTGTCAAAGAAAGCGGTACTCACATATAACAGTCATTCCATCTGTAATCCATACAGTCAAAAGACTGAAAGTATTCCAGTGAGGGGATTTTGCTTATAAAAAATAATATATTTCATTGTGGTGCGAGTTGAATCGCAACAATGAAGAAAAATACTATTAAGGGACGAGGACGCGGTCGTGGTGGTGTCCGTGGAGCCTCTGTTGCTGGTAGAGGACGTGGCCGTTCGGCCTCAGGCGCACACAGTAGGGAACGAACTCCCTCAACTAGCCGGCAGAATGTACCGCAATATCTCGTGGGGCCCAATGCCGCTCTTAGGATGGTAAGGCCTGAGCAGGTACAGGCATTAATCGATTGGGTGGCCGACAGTGCTTCCAGCACGTTCACCACATGGTCTTCCACCCAGTCTTCTGCGGAAAGCGCACAGGTGGCACCTGAAAACCAAGCCCATCAGTCTGTCACATCACCCCCAAGCATATCAGGGAAACGGTCTGAGCCACAAGTTATGCAGCAGTCTCTTCTTCTGTTTGAAGACTCTGCTTCCAGGGTTTCCCAGGGGCGTCCACCTAGCCCTTCCCCAGTGGAGGAAGACATACCATGCACTGACGCACAACCACTTATGTCTCCAGATGAAGAGGACATGGGAATACCACCACAGCAGAGTCACCGACTCTCTGATGATGACGAAACACAGGTGCCCACTGCCGCGTCTTTTGCAGTGTGCAGACTGAACAGGAGGAGGTCAGGGAGGGAGACTGGGTGGAAGACGATGCAGAGGACGATGAGGTCTTAGACCCCACATGGACTGAAGGTCGTGGCGATGACTTTCACAGTTCAGAGGAAGAGGTAGTGGTGAGACCGAGACAACAGCGAAGCCAAAGAGGGAGCAGGGGGCCAAAGCAGACGAGCCGCCGCCCCAGAGTTCGCCTGCTACTGGACATCGCCAACAGGGACCCAGCCCCACAAAGGCAGCTTCAAAGAGTTCCCTGGCATGGCACTTCTTTAAACAATGTCCTACCGACAAGACCCGAGTGACTTGCACGCTCTGCCATCAGAGCCTGAGGCGAGGCATTAACGTTCTGAACCTCAGCACAACCTGCATGACCAGGCATCTACATGCAAAGCATGAACTGCAGTGGGGTACACACCTTAAAAACCAGGCACTCGCTGAGGCTCCCCCTGCTCCCTCTACCGCTGCTGCCTCGGCTTCCGCCTCGAGAGGAATGTTGCCACCTGCCGAGCAGCAAACAGAGGATGTGCCACCGACACCACCACCACCGCCACCGTCAACTAGCGTCTCCACTATATCACCAGCAGCGTTCAGCTCTCAATATCTCAAACCTTAGAGAGGAAGCGCAAATTCCCCGAGTCACCCTCGAGGCCCTTGGCCTGAACGCCAGCATTTCTAAACTGCTGGCCTTTGAAATGCTGTCATTCCGGCTGGTGGACACAGACAGCTTCAAACAGCTGATGGCCATGGCTGTCCCGCAGTATGTGGTTCCCAGCCGCCACTACTTCTCCAAGACAGCCGTGCCTTCCCTGCACATGCAAGTGTCCGATAAAATCAAGTGTGCACTGCGCAACGCCATTTGTGGCAAGGTCCACCTAACCACAGATACGTGGACCAGTAAGCACGGCCAGGGACGCTATATCTCACTAACTGCACACTGGATGAATGTAGTGGCGGCTGGGCCCCGGCGGACAGTTCCTTGGCGCACGTCCTTCCGCCCCCTAGGATCGCAGGGCATCATTCTCTGCCTCCTGTAGCCTCCTCCTCCTACTCGGCTTCCTCCTCCACTGCTTCCACCAGCTCATCCGGTCAGCCACACACCTTCACCACCAACTTCAGCACAGCCCGGGGTAAGCGTCAGCAGGCCATTCTGAAACTCATATGTTTGGGGACAGGCCCCACAGCGCAAAGGAGTTGTGGCGGGGTATTGAACAACAGACCGACGAGTGGTTTCTGCCGGTGGGCCTCAAGCCAGGCCTGGTGGTATGCGATAATGGGCGAAATCTCGTGGCAGCTCTGGGACTAGCCGGTTTGGCGCACATCCCTTGCCTGGCGCATGTGCTGAACTTGGTGGTGCAGAGGTTCATTCACCACTACCCCAACATGTCAGAGCTGCTGCATAAAGTGCGGGCCGTCTGTGCGCGCTTCCGCCGTTCACATCCTGCCGCTGCTCGCCTGTCTGCGCTACAGCGGAACTTCGGCCTTCCCGCTCACCGCCTCATATGCGACGTGCCCACCCGGTGGAACTCCACCTTGCACATGCTGGAGAGACTGTGCGAGCAGCAGCAGGCCATAGTGGAGTTTCAGCTGCAGCACGCTCGCGTCAGTCGTACTGCCGAACAGCACCACTTCACCACCAATGATTGGGCCTCCATGCGAGACCTGTGTGCCCTGCTGCGCTGTTTCGAGTACTCCACCAACATGGCCAGTGGCGATGACACTGTTATCAGCGTTACAATACCACTTCTATGTCTCCTTGAGAAAACACTTAGGGCAATGATGTTAGAGGAGGTGGCCCAGGTGGAGGAGGAGGAGGAGGATGAGGGCTCGTTTCTAACACTTTCGGGCCAGTCTGTTCGAAGTGGCTCAGAGGGAGGTTTGTTTAAGCAGCAGAGGACAGGTTCACAAGTCGCCAGCCAAGGCACTGTACTGGAGGACGAGGAGGATGAGGAGGAGGAGGTGGAGGGGGACGAGGATGACGCAAGTTCACAGCGGGGTGGCAGCCCAGGCCCATCACTGGTGCGTGGCTGGGGGATACGGTGGGCGATGACGATCGCCTCCCACAGAGGACAGCTTGTCCTTACCCATGGGTAGCCTGGCCCACATGAGCGAATATATGCTCCAATGCCTGCTTAGCGACAGCTGAGTTGCCCACGTTTTAACGTGTGCAGACTACTGGGTGGCCACCCTGCTGGATCCCCGGTATAAAGACAATGTGCCCACTTTAATTCCTGAACTGGAGCGCGACCGTAAGATGCGCGAGTACAAGCGCTACGCTGATAGGCGCTCTTGAGAGCATTCCCACATGTCACAGGGAACAGGTGGAAGGTGAAGGCAGAGGAGTGGCAAGAGGTCGCCAACGCAGCTGTGTCACGGCCAGCTCATCTGAGGGCAGGGTTAGCATGGCAGAAATGTGGAAAAGTTTTGTCTCACGCCACAGCTATCTGCACCGACACCTGATACGGAACGTGTTAGCAGGAGGCAGCATTTCACTAACATGGTTGAACAGTATGTCTGCACACTCCTCCACATCCTGACGGATTGTTCGGCCCCATTCAACTACTGGGTTTGGAAATTGTCCACGTGGCCAGAGTTAGCATGTTATGCCTTGGAGGTGCTTTCCTGCCCGGCGGCCAGCGTTTTATCTGAGCGCGTATTCAGCACGGCAGGGCGTCATTACTGACAAGCGCAGCCGCCTGTCCACAGCCAACGTGGACAAGCTGACCTTCATAAAGATGAACCAGGCATGGATCCCACAGGACCTGTCCCTCCCTTGTGCAGAGTAGTCCTTATTAACTGCCTAAAACATGTCTTGTTGTGCTACGGGCCACTTCTTTATTTGATACAAATTTTATGAAACCCACAGTTGAATGAAACTCTTCTCTGTCTGGGCGCGGGGCTAACCAGATGAAAGTGGCCGGTTAAACTAACGGGTGACATGAAGCCATAACCTCTGCCATGCTACCTCTGTCTTCTGTCTGGGTGCTGAGGCCTAAGTCAAATAAAGCGGTCTTCTGCTGTGCTGGGGGATATGAAGCTAATCTCTGACCTCTCTCCTCTGTCTGGGTCCAAAGGCCTAAATCACTGAAAGAGGCCTTCTCCTGTGGTGTGTGATATGATGCCAGAATATGTGCTGTGGTGCCTCTCTCCTCTTCCTGGGTGCAGGGGTCAAAGTAAACTCAATGGTGGCCTACTCCTGTGGTGGCTGATATGATGCCAGAATATCTGATGTGGAGCCTCTCTCCTCTTCCTGGGTGCAGGGGTCAAAGTAACTCAATGGTGGCTTCTCCTGTGGTGGCTGATATGATGCCAGAATATGTGCTGTGGGGCCTCTCTCCTCTTCCTGGGTGCAGGGGTCAAAGTAACTCAATGGTGGCTTCTCCTGTGGTGGCTGATATGATGCCAGAATATGTGCTGTGGTGCCTCTCTCCTCTTCCTGGGTGCAGGGGTCAAAGTAACTAAATGGTGGCTTCTCCTGTGGTGGTTGATATGATGCCTGATTCTCTGCTGTGAAACCTCTCTCCTCCATCTGGGTGTAGGGGTCAAAGTCTTTCAAAGTCGCCTTCTCCTGTGCTGATTGATATAAAGCTGATGGTTGTGCCATCTGACATGGTTGCCAGGGTCTGATTCAATGGGGGCCTACTCCTGTGGTGGGTGATCTAAATGCCTGATTCTCTGCTGTGAAACCTCTCTCCTCCGTCTGGGTGTAGGGGTCAAAGTCTTTCAAAGTCGCCTTCTCCTGTGCTGATTGATATGAAGCTGATGGTTGTGCCATCTGACATGGTTGCCGGGGTCCCATTAAATTGGGGCCTACTCCTGTGGTGGGTGATCTAAATGCCTGATTCTCTGCTTTGAAACCTCTCTCCTCCGTCCGGGTGTAGGGTCAAAGTCTGTCAAAATCGCCTTCTCCTGTGCTGATTGATATAAAGCTTATGCTTGTGCCATCTGACATGGTTGCCGGGGTCTGATTCAATGGTGGCCTACTCCTGTGGTGGGTGATCTAAATGCCTGATTCTCTGCTGTGTAACCTCTCTCCTCCGTCTGGGTGTAGGGGTCAAAGTAACTAAATGGTGGCCTACTCCTGTGGTGGGTGATATGATGCCTGGTTCTCTGCTGTGGGACCTCTCTCCTTTGTCTGGGTGCTGTGGTCAAAATAATAGTAAGTGACCTTCTCCATTGGTGGGTGACTTGAAGCCTGATTCTGTGCTATGGGACCTCACTCCAATTAATATTGTTTAATTTTTATTTATTTTATGTTAACTCATCATTTCCCTATCTACATTTGTTTGCAGGGGATTTAACTACATTTTGCTGCCTTTTGCAGCCCTCTAGCCCTTTCCGGGTGTGTTTTACAGCCTTTTTAGTGCCCAAAAGTTTGGGTCCCCATTGACTTCTATGGGGTTCGGGTTCGGGATGAAGTTCGGGTCGAGTTCGGATCCCGAACCCGAACATTTTTCGAAAGTTCGGCCGAACTCGTCGAACCCGAACATCCAGGTGTTCGCTCAACTCTACTGCTTACCCTTTAAAACGGTGCTGACATAAAAGCCCTTTTCAACCTGAAATGGGGGTTAAAAAGGGGATAAGGTGCAAAACAAAAGCACAACTTGATTTAGCTGAAAAATGTACTTCAAACAGGCAGGATGTCCTGGAAACAGAAAGAGGCAGGCTGGGAGCAGTGGTTCCACAGTGGCTACTGATTTTTCAAACATGCCACCGGCCATGGGGAACTGGCAGCAAGCTCCACCAGCCTGACAACATAAGGGACAGTTCCTGCAACAAGTATGATGTCCCTGTGAGGATGAGCAAAATGGCCTAGCAGGCCTGCTCACAGGTTAGTGTCCTGTGGATCATCTTCTTTAGATGCTCCTGTTGCATCAGGCACCACTTGATCTTCCACGATGCGGCAGGGATTGCGACGTGAGACACGTTCTGCCCATGCTTCTACAAGGAGGTCATCATGTTCCCCTATTAGACAAGGGGCAAGACGTAGGCACCTCCGCGGTAGGTAGATTTGTGGTGGTGCCAGAAGACAGGCAACGGTCGCGTTGGCTGGATCAGGTGCCGTCATTAAGGTGGCAGGTTCTGGATCCTGGATCGCTGAGGCTGGTACAGAGTCGCAGTAGTCCTCAGAGTTCGCAGCTTGAATAGGTGCAGTATGTTGACGCTCCGCTCCCAGAACTTGCTGTGTAGCTATGCGACGGTGGCTTGCCAGGTAGGCCTCAGGCCTTTCTTGTAAGAAATGCTGGCGGTAGTTCCATGCTCCATTCCGCGGCTGTGGGCAAGGGTAAGGTTCGGCCTGTGGCCATGGGCAGGTCTGGGCCACTTTACTTGGGGCAGAAGCAGGAGTTGCATGGCACTCACTAGTTGCTCTTGGGGTCGCCTCCATCGCTGCTCCTAAGGATCCGAATCCCTCTGGTTCAGGCAGGCAATCGCGGAGCAGGGTAAGCCACTGTTGCTGCAGGCTCCTCCCCGTCGCTGCTGGCACGCCCCCTAGGTATTCCAGTATATGGCCGGCGGCTTCCATATTATAATCCGTAAAGGTAGGCGGTATCTCCAGGCAGTCTTCTCCTCCCCCTTGGAGGGTCTTGGCGCCAAATCTTCGCGCCACTGAGGACAGTGATGGCGCAGAAAGAAGCTTAACGGCGCCGGCGGCCATCTTGGGCGCCATGATGCAGCTATTCAGTGACAGCAAGCAGGATGATAAAAAGTCTACAAAAACACACTTGGATGTGGCAATTTTCTTCCCCTTGATAGTGCAACACTGCACAGCGCTTTTTGGAGGTTTTAGGGACACTTTTTTGTATGTTTTTCAGTCCACAAAGTCCACTTCAAATAAACAGGCAATTTGTCACATTGGTCACAGGGCAAACTGGATAAGGCACAAAGTTCACGCTTCTTGCACTAGAAAGCATGCGCATCCTGTTCGTGATGCCAAAAGAGAGGTGCAGCGTACTCAAGTTAGGGTTAATAGTGTTCCTGAATGTTGTAGTGCAATGGGGACCACTAACCTGAGACGGCTGACTCTCTGCAAGAGCAGGTAGTGTTAGGTAATGTTCGTGACGCCAGTGCCAAGTAACGGTGGCACGCCGTTTGCTGATAGCAGGAATAACTGAGGAACCACGTGATGATTAAACAAACTCGAACTTTACTTGATCTTTAGTAGTCATCACACATAGACATAGATGGAAGCGCAGTTCCCTTGAAGACAGTTGGTTTCGGTACATTTAATGCAGGCAATATGTAGCAAGGTGATCACAGAGGGTTAATCGCAGGACTTGCAGTACAGGCGGCTTGCACTCTATTCCTGACTGATCCTGGAACATGGAAATTATCCTCCAAGGCCCAATGCCCTATATCTGGCGTATATCCTTGGGTCTGTATTTATCAAGTACCTCCTCTGTTGTCTTTAGTACCTCTTGCTTTCCTAGACTTGCCTCTGCCTCTCTCAGCTTCCTTAGGCTGGTTAACCGTGGTGTTCCTGCTTCTGCAAATATGGACTCAGGAGGGGAACCTTCTCCTTGGATCTGGAACCCGGTTACAGGGGCTACAATGCCCTCTCCTAGTCTGCAGGCTCCAGGCCTGCTCTGCTTTCACAGGATCATGGCCTGGACTTAACTCAGACACAGTCTAATCTCTCTTTCCCTTCCCTGACTGGGCCTTATATAACCTAGGGCTCCCTAGCTCCCTCTAGTGACTCAGAGCTGGAATGACACCCCTAGCAGGCCTGCACATGGCACATTTCACAGTAACAGGGAAGTACATAGCATTACATTACATGAAGATGTTTTATACCAACCTCCCCATAAATAAGGGGAAACGACAGCACACAAGTGACCCTTCTGTAGTGACGGGCATTACAGCTCCCGTACACTACAAACATGCTGACGGATGCCAAGCATGGAATGCTTGGCTCTGCAGCGGAGTTGGTGACACCGCCACGACTTGCAGGCAGGCCTGCTGCCACCTCCTCTTCTCCTCCTACTCCATCCTCTTTGCTAACCTCCTCGGCTGAGTCCTCTTCTGGTGCTGCGTCTTGCTCCACATCATCAACTGCACCCGTAGCATCCCAGGGGCTATTCCACATCCCGGATACGACAGTGTCACGCCGTCTTGGGGTTGACTTGCCTGAAAGCAGAGAGTCACACCAGACCAGCACTCCTGTCCGCACTGAAAGCACAGGTGGATCAGTGGCTGACCCCGCACAAACTGAAGTCTCGGCAAAGTGGTGTGTGACAACGTAAGCAATCTGTTGGCGGCATTGAATTTGGGAAAGTTGACAAATGTGCCGTGCATGGCACATGTGTTGAATCTGATTGTAAAATGCTTTGTGTGTAATTACCCAGGCTTACAGGAAGTCCTCAAGCAGGCCCGGAAGGTGTGTGGGCATTTCAGGCGTTCCTACACGGCCATGGCGCACTTTTCCGACATTCAGCGGCGAAAGAACATGCCAGTATGGCACTTGATTTGCGACAGCCCGACACATTGGAATTCAACACTTCTAATGTTCGACCGCCTGCTCCAACAAGTAAAAGTCGTCAATTAGTATTTGTATGACGGGGGTGCTAGGACAGCCTCTGCAGAGCTGGGTGTTTTTTTGACACGTTACTGGACGCTCATGTGCAATGCCTGTAGGCTCATGTGTCCTTTTGAGGAGGTGACAAACCTAGTCAGTTGCACTGAAGGCACCATCAGCGACCTCATCCCATTTGTTTTCTACTGGAGCATGCCCTGCGACGAGTGCTGGATCAGGCCGTAGATGAGCGTGAAGAGGAAGAGTTGTGGTCACCATCACCACCAGAAACAGCCTTATCATCATCGCTTGCTGGACATGCGGCAATGCTGGAACCACAGCAGGCATCCCAGGGTGCTCGTTGTAGTCACCTATCTGGGACCCGTGGTGTACGTGACTTGGGGGAAGAACAGACCTTCAATGAGATCAGTGAGGACGCGGAACGGGACACGAGTAGCTCGGCATCCAACCTTGTGAAAATGGGGTCTTTAATGCTGTCATGCCTGTTGAGGGACCCTCGTATAAAAAGGCTGAAGGAGAACGACCTGTACTGGGTAGCCAAGCTACTAGACCCCCGGTATAAGCAGAAAGTGGCTGAAATGTTACCGAATTACCGGAAGTCGGAAAGGATGCAGCAGTTCCAAAACAAGTTAAAAAGTATGCTTTACACAGCATATAAGGGTGATGTCAGAGCCCAATGGGAATCTAAGAGGAGAAAAGGCAAAAGTAATCCTCTTCCTACCACGACCACGAGGGCAAGGATAGGACGCTTTAAAGACGTGTTGTTCATGGAGGACATGCAGAGCTTTTTAAGTCCTACGCATCGCCACATCCCTTAGGGGTCCACCCTCAGGGAATGACTCGATTGACAGGTAGCAGACTACTTTGCCTTAACTGCAGATATCGACACTCTGAGGTGCGATGAACCCCTGGACTACTGGGTGTGCAGGCTTGACCTGTGGCCTGAGCTACCCCAATTTGCGATAGAACTTCTGGCCTGCCCCGCTTCAAGTGTCCTGTCTGAAAAGGACCTTCAACGCAGCAGGCGGTATTGTCACTGACAAGAGAAGTCGCCTAGGTCAAAAAAGTCTAGATTACCTTTGCGATTAGGGGCCGTAACAGGGCTTAAATAAGAATAGTACTAGTTAAAACACCACTCATATACAGTTGTGTTCAAAATTATTCAACCCCCACTGAAATTGAGTGTTTTGGCCAGTTTGACATTGATTTTGATCATTTCAGTTATCATGTTTACAATTAAATCAAAGAGTCACTTGTAAGTCAGACAAATATAACATAACATTTATAATGAAATAACCACAAATGTCTTTTCTGTGCTCACATCATTATCAGTTTTATTCAACCCCTAAGTGACATTCAATCTTAGTACTTAGTACAACATCCTTTTCCAGTTATAACAGCTTTTAAACGTCAAGCGTAGCTTGACACAAGTGTCTTGCAGCGATCTACGGGTATCTTCGCCCATTCTTCATGGGCAAAAGCCTCCAGTTCAGTCACATTCTTAGGCTTGCGTGCTGCAACTGCTTTCTTCAAGTCCCACCAGAGGTTCTCAATCGGATTCAAGTCTGGTGACTGCGATGGCCACTTCAAAATGTTCCAGCCTTTAATCTGCAACCATGCTCTAGTGGACTTGGAGGTATGCTTGGGATCATTGTCCTGTTGAAAGGTCCAACATCTCACAAGCCTCAGGTTTGTGACGGACTGCATCACATTTTCATCCAATATCTCCTGGTACTGAAGAGAATTCATGGTACCTTGCACATGCCGAAGCTTCCCTGTACCTGTAGAAGCAAAACAGCCCCAAAGCATGATTGCCCCCCCGCCATGCTTCACAGTAGGCAAGGTGTTCTTTTCTTCATAGGCCTTGTTCTTCCTCCTCCAAACATAGCGTTGATCCATGGGCCCAAACAGTTCTAATTTTGTTTCATCAGTCCACAGAACACTATCCCAAAACTTTTGAGGTTTGTCCACATGACTTTTGGCATACTGCAGTCGACTCTTTTTATTCTTTGGAGACAGCAAGGGGGTGCGCCTGGGAGTTCTGGCATGGAGGCCTTCATTACGCAGTGTGCGCCTTATTGTCTGAGCTGAAACTTCAGTACCCGCATCTGACAAATCTTTTTTCAGTTCCTCAGCAGTCACACGGGGACTTTTCTCCACTTTGCGCTTCAGGTAGCGCACAGCAGTCAAAGTCAGCATCTTCTTTCTGCCACGACCAGGTAGCGTTTCAACAGTGCCCTTTGCCTTGAATTTGCGAATGATGCTTCCTATGGTGTCTCTTGGTATGTTTAACATCTTTGCAATCTTCTTATGGCCATTGCCCTTCCTATGAAGAGAAATCACCTCTTCTCTTGTCTTCCTGGACCATTTTCTTGACTTCACCATGTTTGTAAACACACCAGTAAATGTCTAGAAGGAGTTGAGTATCACAGTCATTTTAAATCTGCCTAATTGGGGCTTATTATGCTTGATTGCTGCTCCTTAACATCCACAGGTGTTTTCAATACCTGATCGAAAACACTTGAATGAAGCTCTGTTCTTAAGAGCGGTAGTCTTTAACCCCTTAAGGACGCATGACATACCTGTACGTCATGGTTTCCGAGTCCTTAAGGACCCATGACGTACAAGTACGTCATGAGTAGTTCCGATCACTGCTGCTCAGCCGGCAGTGATCGGAACAAGGTACCTGCTGAAATCATTCAGCAGGTACCTAGTTACAATGCCCAGGGGGGTCTTGTGACCCCCCCCATATCGGCGATCGCTGCAAACCGCAGGTCAATTCAGACCTGCGGTTTGCAGCGCTATGTGCGATCTCTGATCCCCGCGGTCTTTGACCGCGGGGATCAGAGGGTTAATGCCCCCAAACTGTTTATTTTTAACCCCCCCTGCAGCCCCCAATCATATTGTGGTTGCGGGGGTGCAGGGGGGGTGGTTGCGGGGGTGCAGGGGGGTCTTTGCAGGCGGCGGGAGGCGGTGCGGGAGGCGGGCGGTGTGGCGGGCGGCCGCCTCCTCTGTAATGTTTCCCTGGTGTCTAGTGGGTCTATCAGAGTGTCAGCACATTGCTGACACTCTGATAGAAACGGCTGGCATCTGTGCTTGATCAGATGCCAGCCGTTTAACCCCTTCCATACCGCGGTCCGTACGGACCGCGGTATGGAAGGGTTAACAGGGAGGGAGCTCCCTCCCTCTCCCATCGGGGGCTGCTGTGCCTTTGCAGCCCCCAACAGGATGGGATCGCAGAGGAGGGGGCTCCACTCCCTCTGCTTCAATCACCCGCTGACCTCTTATGGCAGCGGGTGATGGTTGCCATGGAGACAGGACGCTTTCAGAAGCGTCCTGTCTCCAAGGTGCTGAAAGTCTGAATAGACCTGCTAAAGGTCTATTCAGACTTTGCAAAGTACAAAATACAGCATAGTGCACTGTACTGTATTATACAGACACCAGATCCACTGGATCTTTCAGAACCAAGTGGGTCTGGGTCAAAAAAAATGTAAAAAAATGAAAAAAAACACATCACTGAATAAAAATTAAAAAAATAAAATACACTACACATATTAGGTATTGCCGCGTCCGTAAAAATCTGCTCTATAAAAATATCACATGACTAAACTCGTCAGGTGAACGCCATAAAAAAAAATAAAAATGGTCTAAATAAGCCATTTTTTGGCAACTTACATCACTAAAAGTGCAATACAAAGCGATCAAAAAAGCGTATGCCTCCCAAAATAGTACCAATCAAACCGCCATCTCATCCCGCAAAAAATGAGCCCCTACCTAAAACAATTGGCCAAAAAATAAAAAAACTATGCTTCTCAGACTAAAACATGATTTTTTTGTTTCAAAAATGCTTTTTAGTGTTAAATGTATAAAAAAAACTAAAAAGTAGACATATTGGGTATCTCCACGTCCGTAAGAATCTGCTCTATAAAAATATCACCTGACCTAACCCATCAAGTAAAAACTGTAAAAAAAATTAAATAAAAACTTTGTCAAAAAGCCATTTTTTTGTCACCTTACATCACAAAAAGTGTAATAGCAAGCGATCAAAAATTCATATGACCCCCCAAATAGTGTCAATCTAACAGCCACCTCATCCCGCAAAAAATTAGCCCCTACATAGGACAATCGCCCAAAAAAAATAATAATATGGCTCTCAAACTATGGAGACACTAAAACATGATTTATTTTTGTTTTAAAAAATGATATTATTGTGTAAAACTTATATAAATAAATAAAAAGTATACATATTAGGTATTGCCGCGTCCGTCACAACCAGCTCTATAAAAATAACACATGACCTAACCCCTCAGCTGAACACATCAAAAAAATAATAATAAATACGGTGTCAAAAGCCATTTTTGTCACCTTACATCACAAAAAGTGTAATAGCAAGCGACCAAAATGTCATATGCACCCCAAGATAGTGCCAATCAAACCGCCATTTCATCCCGCTAAAAATGAGCCCCTACATAAGACATTCGCCCAAAAAATAAAAAATAAACTATGGCTTTCAGAATGTGAGGACACTAAAAAATATTTTTTTTCAAAAATGCTTTATTATGTAAAACTGAAACAAAAACCCCTAAAAAGTAGTCATATTTGGTATTGTCGCGTCCGTTACAACCTGCTCTATAGAAATAGCACACAATCTAACCTGTCACTTCAACAATGTAAATAGCAAAAAATAAAAACGGTCCCAAAACAGCAATTTTTTTGCAAATTTTCCATTTTAATCCATTTTTCCAGTAACAAAACAAGGGTTAACAGCCAAACAAAACTCAATATTTATTGCCCTGATTCTCTTGTTTGCACAAACACCCCATATGTGGTTGTAAACTGCTGTATGGCCAAACGGCAGGGCGTAGAAGGAAGGGAACGCCATATGGTTTTTGGAAAGCAGATTTTGCTGGACTGGATTTTAGACACTATGTCCCATTTGAAGCCCCCCTGATGCACCCCTACAGTAGAAACTCCAAAAAATTGACCCCATTTTGGAAACTACGAGTTAAGGTGTCAGTTTTGTTGGTACTATTTTAGGGTAAATATGATTTTTGGTTGCTCTATATTACACTTTTTTTGAGACAAGGTAACAAAAAATAGAAATTCTGAAATTTCATCTCCATTTGCCAATAACTCTTGTGGAACACCTAAAGGGTTAACAAAGTTTGTAAAACTGGTTTTGAATACCTTGAAGGGTGTAGTTTCTTAGATGGAGTCACTTTTATGGAGTTTCTACTCTAGGGGTGCATCGGGGGGCTTCAAATGGGACATGGTGTCAAAAAAACAGTCCAGCAAAATCCACCTTCCAAAAACCATATGGCGTTCCCTTCCTTCTGCGCCCTGCAGTTTGGCCATACAGCAGTTTACGACCACATATTGGGTGTTCGTGCAAACTACAGAATCGGGGGAATAAATATTAAGATTTGTTTGGCTGTTAACCCTTGCTTTGTTACTGGAAAAAATGGATTCAAACGGAAAATTTTTCAAAAAATCGAAATTCTGAAATTTTATCTCCATTTGCCATTAACTCTTGTGGAAAACCTAAATGGTTAATTATGTTTGTAAAATCAGTTTTGAATACCTTGAGGGTTGTAGTTTCTAGAATGGGGTAATTTTTGGGTGGTTTCTATTATGTAAGCCTCACAAAGTGACTTCAGACATGAACTGGTCCCTAAAAAGTGGGTTTTTGAAAATTTCTGAAAAATTTCAAGATTTTCTTCTAAACTTTTAAGCCTTGTAACGTCCCCAAAAAATGAAATAGCATTCCCAAAATGATCAATACATAAAGTAGACATATGGGGAATGTAAATCAATAACTTTTTTGGGCGGTATTACTATGTATTATAGAAGTTGAGAAATTGAAACTTGGAAAATTGCTAATTTTTCCCAATTTTTGGTAAATTTGATATTTTTTTATAAATAAAAATGAAATTTTTCGACTTAATTTTACCAGTGTCATGAAGTACAATATGTGACAAAAAAACAATCTCAGAATGGCCTGGATAAGAAAAGCGTTTTAAAGTTATCACAACATAAAGTGACACTGGTCAGATTTGCAAAAAATGGCCGGGTCCTTAGGGTGAAATAGGGCTGAGTCCTTAAGGGGTTAAAGGGTTGAATAATTGTGTCAATTAGAAATCACAAAAAAAACATGTAATACTGTATTACAAAAACAATTGATGTCATTTTAGTTGCATTTGGTTCTTTAAAAAGTCCTTGTAAGATTTCATTCTGAACACAATTACAAATGTACACTAAATTCCCTAAAACCCTTTACAGCATTGGGGGTTGAATAATTTTGAACCCAACTGTAGGGTTGCACAGTATATTGCACAGCGCACTCGCAGTACCCCAAATTGGAAGTAAGAGGAACGAACAAGCTTCTTTTTCCATCTCCCGGTTCCTAAAATCTATTCGATACACGTCCCCTGATAGGGGATGTAACAGGTATTAAACTGATAAAAATAGTACTACTGATTACTGAACACACCACTCATATAGGTTAGCACAGTACATTGCGCGAGGGAGAGACCTTCAATGACATCAGTGAGGACAAGGAACGGGACATGGCTAGGTTGGTATCAAACCTTGTGCAAATGGGGAGTTTGCGGTTGTGCAAATGGACTGTTTGCGGTTGTTTGCGGAGCGTTAAACATGGGGTTTGGTCTGTCATAGTTGGGTCTTTCACTGTGAAGCGGGTGTAACGCTTACACTACCTGATCGATACAACATCATACCTGATCGTATACACACACTGGATGTTTTAAAGCACGTTATTCCAAACAATTTAGAAATGTTAGGTGATTTGTGCCCTTTATGGATGAAAACCCGACTCTGCGTCCACTACGTAATTTTCCAAGGGAGTTTTGCCATGGATCCCCCTCCGAAATGCCACAATCCAGGTGTTAGTCCCCTTGAAACAACTTTTCCATCACTACTGTGGCCAGAAAGAGTCCCTGTGGGTTTTAAAATTTGCATGCCTTTTAAAGTCTATGGCGGTTCGCCAGTTCGCGAAAACTTGTGGAAGTTCGCGTTTAACGTTCGCGAAAGGAAAATTTTATGTTCGCCACATCTCTAATCATACCACTGTTGCTGCCAGCCTACCATCATGTTCTGTAAGACTACTGCAGCTGCCGCTGCCTCCATCATGCTGCTGCATGCCTGCCAACATGCTGCTGCCGCCTCAGCTGCTTTTACTCACTGCTAATACTGTAATGCCACCAGTATTAACGAAGAATCTGTCACTACTACCACTACTACTGTACTATTACTGTTACTACTACTATTACCCATAAGCAGCTGACCTACTGCCTTGTACAGTATGTTCCACCATTTCAACATCCATATTGTACTGCGGCTGCTCCTAATTTAGAGGGAGAAATGTTATTGGCTCAACACTTGTGGTCATGGCTACGGCCAAGAGATATCCGAAGAATCCTAGGAAGAGAAACAATGGGAACAAACTAACCCAGCTAGACGTGTCTTAGCTAACCTGACTAAATGGCTTGTTGTGTGCCCTAAGCCATGATCGTGGGTAGGCCTATAAGTGGGCATACCCTGTGGAAATGAGAAGATGATGGAGGGAGGGTGGGGCACCTGAGAACATACACCCGTGAATGAGGCTGTGGCTCGTATATAAAGAGCCTCCGCCCCTCCCACAAATGCAGGCTGACTAATCAGCCTTACTGACTTGTGGTCATGGCTACGGCCAAGAGATATCCGAAGAATCCTAGGGAGAGAAACAACGGGAAAAACCTAACCCAGCTAGGCGTGTCTTAGCTAACCTGACTAAATGGTTTGTTGTGTGCCCTAAGCCGTGATCGTGGGTAGGCCTATAAGAGGGCACAAACTGAGCCAAGTAGGATAGAAAAGGAACTCAAATGTGCAAACTAAACCCCAAGCCAGCTGCAAGGCGTCAGGGATCTTGAGCGAAAATTTGGGTTGTATGAGGCAAGACTAGAAGAGAACCTACAACCCATCTTGTGGATAACAAGGCCGGAAACATGATGCTCAATATTGCGGATACTGCCCCAAAACGGAATGGAGGACTGGGAATACATTGTGAAATGGATCATGAAAAACCACCTGAACCTTGTAAAGTTTTGGTTCTAGTGTGAGTACTGGCAATGCCCTAGCCTCAGGAGATCGTGGAACCGAAACCGGACTGCCTAGACTATGTAGGAATGAGGGCCAGAAAGAAACATGTAGATAGGAAGAGAATCCTTGAATAGTCCCCCAGACAACAGCTATCTGCTAGCCGTGGTCCGCGTGTTGTTCTTCTATTTACCCCTGAGAATTGTTTTAACGCCTGAGACGTGAAGACCGACCTACTATCTCAATCTTCTACCGTGAGGGAATGCTGGACCTTGTCTAAACCCGATTCAACCTTGTTGTAGGGAGTCTGAGGTTAGTGCGGCAAGAAGCTACAAAGCCATAAAGATTCTGTCGATGCCCTCCCATGAGTGAGGGAAGCAATTGCAATGAAGCTAGAAAAGACTTTGCACGGGGACCTGGTTGACCAGATATGATCGACTACGATCAGAGACTGAAATGCTAGAGGGAATTAGCCTACTTGTTCCTCCTCTGGCAGGACCTGAACGAAAGCATGAACAATTAAAGCAAGACGAAATATCTGCGTAAGATATGACAATGATGCTGTAGGGCGAACCGGACCAGTTTGCGGACAAAAACATAACGTGAGCAATCAACATGGATTATTAGGAGATAAGGGAAGCAGGTATATATGTGATACAAACGGGCTAAATCAGCCTAGATGCACATATGGACAACCCACCAGGCAATCAGCCCAGCAGGACTGAAAACAGTTATCGGGCCACCGAAGCCATGGGGCCAAAGCTGTCATCGAGCCCCCAAAGCCATAGGGCCGAAGTCGTCATCGGGCCCCCTAAGCCATGGGGCCAAAGCCATCATAGGGCCCCCGAAACCATGGGGCCGAAGCCGTCATCAGGACCCCGAGATTATTATTATTATTATTTATTTTTTTTAAACAAGAAATTATAACTATAATACCTGACCTGAATAAGGTGCAGGTGAAATTAAACCATGAGACCTGGTGAAATTAAACAGACGAGACCTGACCGATGTGGAAAGTGACCCCCAACATGAGTTCAACTGCGTGACCTGAAAAGACGAAGGGAAACGTGACAGAAAATGGAGATAATAACGGACATTAACTAAAATGAAACCTAAATAACATAAGCTGGCAAGCAGATAAAGATGTGAGTCATTCAAAACCAAAAGCATAGCTGCACAGGTGGACAGACAACCATTGGTCGGACCCCTGAAGCCATGGGGCAGAAGCAACCGCCAGGGCCCATGGGGCCGGGCAGCCGCCGGGATGTGAACCTTAAGAATTAAGGACGGCTGGGGAAAAGATTGGGGCTTAACCCGACGGGTTTAGTAATCAACCGGGACTCGATAACCTAAAAAGACAAAGACATGGGGTACAGCTTCTTAAATGAAATGAGGCTGAAATGAACCGCAAATACTAATCTGTAAAATATAAGTGAACAAAAGAAAACTTCTGAAAGGTGTGCCATGGAAAATAGTATCAGATGGTCATATGAACTACCAATGTCGATGTCAATTGTGAAATCCTCTAAGCCAAGAGCCACTCCGGCGAGCCTCTTATAGCAGGAGCCATGCGTGCGAGTCTCTTATGACAGGAGCCATGCGTGCGAGTCTCTTATGGCAGAAGTCATGTGTGCGAGTCTCTTATGGCAGGAGCAAGTATCAGATTACCGTGCGAACTGCGAATGACGATGCCAGTCGGGAGGTCCTATTAGCGAAGAGCCACTTGTGCGAGCCTCTTATGACTTTTTTTTTTTTAATAAACCACTTAAGCAGCACCAGAATGCCTTGGGGACTCGCATAACCATGACCCCCTCCAACAGCAAACCTGGGACACTAACCAGCCTACAATTATGTCGTACCCCTAACAAACAATACATGAAAAACCGTCATGGGGCCCCCGGAGCCATGAGGCCGGATCAGTCATAGGGCCCCCAAAGCCGAAAGACTGATCTGGATGACGTTGCGGTGATGATAAGTAATTAAAACGTAAGCCGGACCTGATGGGATATGCAGCGGCTTGAGTGATTGAATTGGCTAGAAGGGCCTAAGAAACATAACTGCCAACAGGCGTTGAAAATATATACATTAGTAATCCGAAGCACGGCATACTTGAAACACTAACCACCGCAAACTATAAAACGTAAACATGAAATTGAAACAGAGATGGAAGAAAAACAAGATCCTGAGGCATTGCAAGTTCGCTAAGAGAAGACTCTTATCGTGACAAACAAATGAACTGCTTATGAAAACATAGCAGGAAACTTACTCCTATTGGCCCACTGACCTCTGCTGAGGAGCTTTTTGGTTAACCTCGGGCAGGAGACCAATCTGAGTGAATACGAACCAGAAGTAAAAGGAGACCAGTCTGAGTGAATATGAACAAGGATTAAAGAAGACCAAAAATATATATATTTTTCTTTAACTGAAGTGAACAGAAAAGTAGGCCTATGGAATGTAACAGACCACCGAGGAAAGGAACGTAAGCCTGAAAAGAATGCAGTTATGTTTGTCGGGAGAGAGGTACCAGTGCATTGGGTGCAGACTGCCCGGGTAAGATTATTGAGTAAAACCATGATGTAGCGATGAAAAGGAGAATGCAGCTTTGAGTGGGAGCAGAGTACAAGTCCTGATGTAACGAAAAATGGGTGAATGCAGCTTTGGATGTGAGTGGTACCTAAACCACGTGGTATGGGCGCAGCTTTGAGTATGGGTAGAGCATGAAAAGATGATAATTACTTACCGGTAATTGGATTTTCCCTTAGCATCCACAACAGCACTACCTGGAGGGTTACCTCCTGTTCAGGGACAGGAAAACGACGAGGATCGAACATCAAAGCCCCCTCCCCTATAACTTTGTCAGTCAATAACCTAGAACTTAAGTGGATGCACAAAAGGGGTTTAATAAGGATATATAAATACTCCAAGAGGATCTCCAACAATTATTCGCCATTGTCAAATATACAGAGCATTATATACAATATTAGCTATATATATATATATATATATATATATATATATATATACAAACATTTTTATTTTTTATTTTTTTTGGGAGTTCCGTGCCGTTGTGGAGGCTAAGGGAAAACAACGGCACTATCTAGAGGAATAACAAAGTATGACATTTCTCAGGGGGGGAACACAGCAGATAAGACTTTCCTGCCAAAAGAAAGGTCCTTATTTGAAAACATGTCCAGCTTATAATGTTTAAAATGGGTATTAGCCCAGGTGGCTGCTCTACATATCTCCTCAATAGAAGCGGAAGCTCATTCTGCCCATGAAGCAGCTATGGCCAGAGTAGAATGAGCCTTCAGTCCCGGAGGAGGATCCAACTTCTTTTCAGCGTAGCAGAAGGCTATGCAGGTCTTGATCCAGCGGGCTATAGATGTTTTACTGGCTGCCTTCCCTTGATTTGCACCGAGGTACTGGACCAGTAGTTGATTTGTCTTCCTAAAGGCCTTTGTCACCTCTAGGTATTGTAGAACACATCTACTCACATCTAGGTTACTGAATCTTTTCCCCCCATCTGATGAAGCCTGAGAACAAAATGAAGGGAGAGATACCTCCTGACGGCAATGGAATCTTGACACCACCTTTCCAGATAGACCTTTGTTTCTTAACAGGATCCTCTCAGTCTCCAAGCCGTCAAATGGAGCTGTGGAATGCTGGGATGGTACACTGGGCCCTGGCATAGAAGATCCGGAAGCGAAGGAAAGATCCAGAATTCCTCCCCTGCCAACAGTTTTAGAATAGGGAACCAGGATCTTCTGGGCCAGTACGGTGCTATCAGGATCACCGAGGCATCCTCCTTTATCCCCTTTGTTAGGACCTTGGGGATTAAGGAGAAGGGGGGAAATGCATATAGAATTTGTTCATCTTTGTATTCCTTCTTGTTGCAAATAAATCTATCAATGGAGTTCCCCATCTTGCCTTGATCTGATCGAAGATGGCTTGGTTCAAGCTCCACTCCCCTTGTCTCAGCTTCTGTCGGCTTAGGAAGTTTGCTAGGTGATTGTCTTTCCCCCTTATGTGTACCGCTGTGATGGACTTCAGGGTTGACTCTGCTCAACAAAAGATTTTCTCCGCTATAGTTGAAAGGGACCGACTTCTTGTCCTCCCTGTTTGTTTATATACGCTACTGTGGTGGCGTTGTCTGAGAGTATCTTGACATGAACCTGGGACAGACTCGGAGAGAAGTGGGAGACCGCCAACCAAATTGCCTGAAGTTCCCTCATGTTGGAAGAAGAGTTGGCTAGATCTTGATGCCAGATTCCCTGACATGTTTTGCCGTCCATGTGGGCTCCCCAGCCATACCTGCTGGCTGTGATCCGTAGTAATCACTTTTTGATCTTTTTGATGCAATTCTACTCCACTGGATAGATTCTTCTTTTTCTGTCATCAAGTAAGTGAGTTTCTTACCAGCGAGGGAATACCAACTTTCTTGTTTAGGGACATCTGCTTCTTGTCCCAGGTTCTTAAAAGGAGGCTCTGGAGTGGTCTTGAATGAGCCTGAGCCCATTTTACCGCCGGGATGGTGGACGTCATGAAACCTAGAATTTTCATGGTCTCCCTTATTGAGGACCTGTGTGACCTCTTGAACTTTGAGAACCTCTGAACTAGATCCACTTTTTTCACATCTGAAAGAAAGGAAGACTTCTGCTGGGAGTCTAGAAGTACTCCTAAGAAAATCTTCTGTCGGCCTGGTATTAAATTTGACTTTTCCATGTTCACCAACCATCCTAGTTGGGATAATGTCTGCATTACTGTCTGTAATTGAAGACATAGAGAATCTCTTGTGGAAGCCAGGATCAAGAAGTCATCCAGATATGGAATCAGGGTTATATTTGCTATGTGGAGGAAGCTTGACACATCTGACATGATCTTTGTAAATACTCTCGGAGATGAAGAGAGACCGAAAGGGAGGACCTGAAATTGGAAATTCTTTAGCTTTCCCTGACACCATACCGCCATTCGTAAAAACCTTTGGTAAAAACGATGGATTGGAACATGATAATAGGCATCGGATAAATCCAACATTGCCATCATCCAATCTTTGGAGATCAGGTTGATTGTAGACCTGATTGTTTCCATTTTGAACCTTTGGTATGTTATGAACTTGTTGAGGTTCTTCAGGTTGATTATCAGACGGAAGGAATTGTCTGGTTTTCTGACAAGGAAAACGGAGGAGTAAAATCTTTTCTTCTCTTCTAAAGGAGGAACTTGAATGATTGCCTCCTTTTCCAATAGTTTTACAATCTAAAATTGGATTATTCATATATTTTTCTGGGGGAGTGTTTGAAAGCTCCAGTTTGTATCCTTAGTCTATAATTGATAGTACCCAGGGGGAAGCTTGAATTTGACTCCAAGCCTGACTGAAGCGCTTTAGTCTTCCTCCTACTGGACCTCTGGCGTCATTGTGTGGAGGTCTGTGATTTGTTTAAAAAGAGGAATCTCTTGTTTTTATTTGCGGACTGCCATGAGGCTCCTTGATTTTTCTTCTTAAGGTCAACTGTAAGAGGTCTTTTGCCACAAAAAAATTTCCTTTGAGGAAAAAACTTCGATTCTGTAGGGAAACCTTTTTTTCTGTCGGAAGCCTTCTCCAGGATATCATCCAATGTCTTCCCAAACAGATGATCCCCTTCACAAGGTATGGAACAAAGTCTATTTTTTGAGGCAGCATTCCCATTCCAGGACCTTAACCAGATAGCCCTGCTAGAAGCTTTTGTCAGGGCTGCCGTCTTTACAGATAGTTTAACTACATCCGCAGAGGCATCTGCTAAAAATGTTGAAGCCTGCTTTAAAGCCGGGATAGAGGCCAGAATTTCCTCTCTAAGTATACCTGATTGAAGATGTTCTTCTAGCGGTGAAAGGGTTCAAGCTGTATATGTTGCTGATATCCCTGGCCGCAAGGTAGCCATTGAAGATTCACAGGATTTATTCATCATTGATTCACATTTTTTGTCCATAGGATCTTTTAGCGTTCCCAGATCTTAAAATGGGAGAGCTGCTTTCTTTGAGATCTTTGCTACAGGAGCATCTACTCTAGGTGCCTTGTCCCACATGTCCCATATTTCCTCTTAAACATCCTTGATGCTACTTGTTTCTTTTCAGGATCCTTCCACTCTTCTGTTGTTAGCCTCTTTATATTTTCGTGAACTGGAAAGACTCTTTTTCTTTTCACCTAGGCCCACAAACAACTGATCCCGGACAGTCAGTAGTTCCTTGTGTTCTTCTAGGTTTATTATTGCTCTAATGTTCTTAAGAAGACTTCGGTCTCTTTATTGGAGCACAAAGGGCGACCCGATGAGTCCTTTTCATTGCTGGATGCTCCCTCTGAGGAGATAACTTGTGAGTCCAAGTCAGACGTCTGTTCCAGAGTATTAGCAGGATTCATTCTGGCAGATGAGGGACCCGGGGCGGCTACTGCAAGTCTAGCGTCAATAGCGGCTCCAATTTCTTCTTTAATAAGGGTCTTTAAGGTATCTACTATGGACGTTTTTGTCTCCTCGGCAACAATCTTATTTGTACATTTTGGGCAGAGAAGATTTTTAGAGGAAGAAGACAACGTCTTTCTGAAAATTCAACATTTCTTCTTTTGTGACGGTTCACCAGGTCTTTGGACTTCCCCCTAGGGAATATGAAAAACTAATATTACCCTTCTAATTGAATAAACTTCAATCTTGAGTGAACCATCACCAAAGCTATCTGAGGCACCTAGTAAAGTATAGAAAAAATCAGATATCCCCCGGGGAGGAGGTTTACCGTGCTGGAGGGTCTGGAGTCAGTAGATCTCTTTGGGGGATCCAAATCAGCAGGGCTGGACATAGTGGTTGACTAGGAACTCCGTCTGCTAGCACTGCATACACCGGACTGATGCCAAGGGGAGGAGGAGCAGGAACGGAGCTCCGGGACCCTGGCCCCCTGCAGGGGCCCTCAGGCAAACAACCGGGAGAACTTACCAAAGACCCCTGCGAACATCGATCCTCACCTGCCTCTTGAGGGACAGGAAAATGACTGACAAAGGTATAGGGGAGTGGGCTTTTATGTTCGATGCTCATCATTTTCCTGTTCCTGAAGAGGCGGTAACCCTCCAGGTAGTGCTGTTGTGGAGGTGTGGGGAAAAGCATGGTATTAAGCAGACGTAAAAATGCAATCTGAAAGTGAGCAGAGTATTGGCGTGATGCAAAAGCGGACACGTGAACGCAACTCTAGTAGTGAATGGAGTATAGGACAAAATGTGAAAGCAGACATGCGGACGCAGCTTTGGATGTGGACAGAATATTAACTTGATGTGACAGCAGACATGGAAAGTGGATTTGGTGAGTGGGGTATACAACCTGGTGTAGCAGTAGAAGTTTGAACACAACTCTGGGTATAAGCAGAGCATGAAATTTGGTAAAACAGCAGCTCTGGTTGTTAACAGAGCATAATATAGATGTAACAGCGACGTGAATGCAGTTCTTGAAATGGGCCTGGAAAGAATCTGTAGTAGCATAGGACGTGTGAACGCAGCTCTGGGTGCGAGTAGAGCAAACATGATATACCGATAGACGTATGAATGCAACTTTGGTCGTAGGTGGAGTGCAAGAAAAAAAATAATAATAAAATGATTTGACAGCGTAAGTGTGAATGCACCTCTGGGTGTGGCTGAGAATGAAATTGGTGGAATAGCAGCTCTAAATGTGAGTGGAGCATAAACATGATGTAACAGTGAACAGTGAACGTAAATGCAGCTCTGAAACAAGCCTAGTATGAACATGTTGTGACAGCGGACGTGTAAACACAGCTCTCACTGTGAGCAGAACAAATATGGTATAGCAGTCGACGCATGAACGCAGCTCTGGTTGTGAGTGGAGCAAGGTGTGAACACCAGTGTGATGCGTCCAGAGAATAAACATGGAGTAACATGGAGTTTCATTCATAAAAAATGAATGAAAAGAGATAACATGTTTTTCTAAAAATTCTGACTCTTAGGAGAGTAGAGTGTTATATACCAATTTCCAGGGCAATGAAAGCCAATCTGGTTCAGCCCGAACAGATTCAGGTCCAAACCAAACTCTTTGAAAAATTTGGTGAACCTGAACTGAACCTCGAATGGTTCGCTCATCTCTACCCTAAATCCTTCTCTTTTAAAGGCCTAGTTAACACAGAGCTGTCGATATATGTTAAACTAAGGTCTCATGCACATGACCGTTTCCCAGCTGTGGTCGTATTGCGGCCCGCAAACAGTGGGTCAGTAATATGCAGGCACTGGCCTTGTGCTCCCCGCATCACGGATTTACTTGAATGGGTCCGCAATCCGGAGCTGCGATGCGGAACAGAGGCAAGGAACCCCATGAAAACACTACAGAGTGCTTCCGTGGTGTTTCTGTCTGTGCCTCCGCACTGCAAAAAAATAGAATGTTATATTTTTTTGTGGTGCAGACAGATCACTGTCCCATTAAAGTTGAATGAGTCTCGATCTGTCCTGGCCGCCGCACGGAAATTGCACAACAGCCGTATGCATCTCCTCAGATGCATTATTTTAAATTTGAAAACATTAAACTGCAGTTTCCACGGTTTTGACAATGTATCCAGTAAAGGTAAGGGGGAGTTCATATCACCATTATTTTTCTGTTAATCTGATCCATCAGAAGAACGAACAAACAGGGTCTTGTAAAAAACGGATCCTGTGCATCAGTTACGTACATTTAAATTTTTTTTAGACATAAAAATAAAAAGTCCTGCATGCAGGATCTGAGACAGAAATGGCTTAAATGGATGCAAAATGTACATAATTGATGCACAGAATCCATTATATTTTTTACTGATGGATCAGAAGAAAGGAAAAATAACAGTGATATGAACTCTCTCTAAATCTTTTTCATGCTACAGACAGTTTTAGACATATTAGTCCTAATGCACACTTGTGTGTCATCAGCAAACAGGCAAACTTTCCCTACTAAACCATTTCCTATGTCAGTAACGAACATTTTAAAACAAAAGTGCCAAGAACAAACCCTTGTAGTATAATGTACTAAATACATCCCTAGTCACTCTTCAAAATATAAACCATTGACTACAACACTCTGATATCTATTATTAAGCCAGCTGCACATCCACTGAACTATCCAGGGATTAAGTTCAAATTTCAATAGCTTATCTATCAGCTTTTATTTGGAACTGTTGGCTGTTTGCTTATATCGAAGTAGGTGATATCCACAGAACTAACTTTATCCACTATCCACTTGATGCCCCCTCCTCCATGGACATTCTCCTGTCCCCAACAGCAGTAGGGCACAGTGTCAGTCCCACTCCCCCTTCTTCCTAGCACATGCGTCAAGTGTTGAAACGCTGTGTTGGAGATGATCGGCGTGCTATAGTACATCAAGCAGCAAACATCCCACTGGCTGACTCAAACTAAGCAAGGTGGTCAGCGACAATGGCCGCAACATCCTGGCCACCCTGATGAAATAATACATGCTCCTTGCATTGAACATGTCATTAATCTACGGTAGTCGTGCAATGCTTCTAAATAAGCACTCTGGCTTGTGCAAAGTGCTGTCAATGGCCAGGAGACTGTCACAGGATTTCAGGTCATTCTTTGGTGGTAAAGAACTCTCTCCTGGACTTGCAGTGACAGAAAAGTCTGCCGTTACACTGCTTAATCTGCAATGTTCTAACTCACTGGAATTCAATATTGTACATACTCAAGCGTCTATATGAGCATCAGGAAGTCAAAACAATTTTTTTCAAACACTAAACCACCTCAGCAGGGAGCATGTGTTGATTCAAGGTCAGACAGTGGCAGCACATATGAGATGTCTGTCGGGTAGTGAAGCCCTTACAAGAGGCCACAACTGCAACATGAACAATGTCATCCCCCTCATATTGATCTTAGAGGAGACGTTGGCGCTCATGCAGCAGGGGACAATGGTCGCCTCATTGGGTGGTGTAACAAGTATATCCTTCACATTAAGCAGTCTGATGACTACTGGATAGCCATGCTTTTAGACTTTCCTTATCAAAGCAAAATGGGGGAATGTTTTCCTCCCGCCGCAAAAGAGGACAAATTATGTTATTACCAGGAAACACTTTGTTTGCAGCTTGTTGCAGTTTTCGGGGAGCAGACATTTGCTGCCATTGTGTCTGAAAGAGAGGTCCTTCTCTGCCCCCCACAGAGTCAACCACCTTCTGCTACCAAAAGAAGAAGATACATCAGCAGTAGTGCTGGGTGTGAATATTTATCGTGAATATCGTAAATTCTCGAATTTGCGAATATATAGAATATAGTGCTATATATTCGTAATTTCGAATATTCTACATTCTTTTTTCATCAGTAACCTCCCTCTTGCTTGTGGGGCCAATGGGAAGGCTGCAATGTCTTTGTCTGAGCTTAGCAACATCCCTAGCAAACAACAGGAAAGTTGCCTACCCCTTTACTATATAAGGAACCTTCCCAACAGCCATTTTCTTTAGTGTACTTGAGTTCTGAGAGAGAAAGCAGTGTGATTGCTGTGCTCTGTGCTTTGCTGTATAATTCGACAGTTAACTTAGATATATAATTCAGATAGTCAGTGTAGGTTACATTGATTTATAGAGTAGCTGATAGGTTCGAGTGCAGGGTGTTAGGTAGGGTTCTGCTGTCCATACATACATAGTGCTATGATGTAACCCATTTGCACGTATGGAGCAAAAATATGCTCATCATTAATTACCGATTTACACAATTGCAAATATATATTGGAGCGCTCTACCTGCATATAAAGCTATTGTAATGTTCTGTCATGCCAACCATTATCTCCAAACTCAGTAAACTTCTAGCAGCTTGAGAAATGTACCCAAAGTTACCCACGCCTGTATTGTGTGCGAATTACGCAAATATTACATTGCTGATTTTTCAAAATAACCGCAAATTTGGGAATTTGCGAATATATGGAGAATATTTGCCCATATATTTGCGAAATATCACGAAATCGAATATAGCCCCTGCCGCTCATCACTAATCATCAGCAGCAGCCAGTTCAGTCTCCTCAACATGATGGAGAGGAGCAGTTTTTCTATGTGTGGTGCCAGGCTGACGCCAATCAGCAAACTGAAAGCTCCTGCCTCAATGCCCAGGTTCAGACCTACCTACACTCTTGCCTGTCTTCATTGTATACCTGGTTGCCTGATCTCATGGATTTCTGGGCAAGTAGACTGGAGTAGAGGCCTGAACTGGCATATAACCCTCTCTTTCGTTCTTGCCCAGCCCCTAGTGTCATCTTGGAGATGGCTTTCAGCACTACAGGGGGTGTGTTGACACCCAAATAGACCAAGCTGTCCTTTTCCAGTGTCTAACACATTACTTTTTTCAAAATGAACTAAGTTTGGACTCGGGAGAATTTTCACTCTTCTCAGGCTGATGAATAAATTTGGCCTTGCTAACAGTGCCCCATCTTGTCACTGTTGCTGTGTTACTGCCTGCCATCCTGCCTACCATCATGTTGCCTGCCTACCATAGAAGTTCCATACAGCTGCTGCTACCTCCATAATGCAACTGCCGCTATCATGCTACTGCTGTGGCTTGCCTACCATCATGTTCCATCAGGCTGTTGCTGCCTCCATCATGCTGCCTGTTTTCCATCATATACAATATCACCGCCACGGCTTCAGCTGCTGCTCCTCACTGATAATCCCCTACTGCCACAACCACGCTATGCATCTGCCACTACCACACCACTGCTACTACATAACTACCAATGCCCTTGGACAGCCAATGTACTGCCTTGTCTGTTCCATTCCATGCTACTTCTGCTACCATTATAGCCAGATGCTTCTTACCCTTCCCTTTCCACATCCACACTACACTGCTTCTGCTTCCAATTAAATGAGAGTATTGTTAATAAAATGCTTGTTCTCAATGAGCCACTTTTTCTTCTGACAATTAACACTTATGTGTGTATTGTATGGGCAGGCATTCTGACACCATCAAGGTATACGTTTTGGATGCTTGGTTGGTACCACAACAAGCCACTGTTTTGTTTATTTATTTATCCTATGAAACCATGTGTGTTTAAACCCTTCTACCCCGGGCCAGTTTTCACTCTTCTGCCTAGGCCATTTTTTACAAATCTGATGTGTCAATTTATGTGCTCATAGCTTTGGAACACTTTTACTTATCCAAGCCATTTTAAGATTGTTTTCTCGTGATACATTGTGTTTTTATGATATTCATAAATTTGATTCTGATTCTGTGGTTTACAAAAACACCCCATGTGTGGTTGTAAACTGCTGTGCGGCCACACGGCAGGGCACAGAAGGAAAGGAACGCCATATGGTTTTTGGAAGGCAGATTTAGCTGAACTGGTTTTTTGATGCCTTGTCCCATTTGAAGCCCCCCTGATGCACCCCTACAGAAGAAAGTAAAAAAAGTGACCACATTTTGGAAACTATGGGAAAAGGTGCCAGTTTTATTGGTACTTTTTTGGGGTACATATGATTTTTAATAGCTCTATATTACATTTTTTGTGAGGCAAGGTAACCAAAAAATTTATGTTTTGGATGTTTGCCTGTTTGTGTACTACAGTGTGTATACACTAACAGGTTGCCTAGGAGACCCAGCCTGAGGCTGGATCTTCTGGGCACCGGTAGAAGGCAGGTCCCATGCAAAGCATTGGGCAGCCTGTGCAAGGCATTGGGCTGCCTTCTCACACATCAAGTCCCCGCTACAGCAGCGGGGGGACTCAATGCGCTCCCTCACCTGACCAAAACCCCTTCTATGTCATGGTCAGCGCGGACTGTGGCATAGAAGGGGTTAATCTACTGGCATCAGCTTTTACAGCGATGCAGGCGGATACAGCAGGGGCCTGGCTATCAGGGACTGCCGGACTTCTGCAGTTATTGAACGCGCACCGCTCCGGTGCCCGCCCGATCACCATGACGTTCTATTATGTCAAATTGCGGGAATGCAGTGACTTCCATGACGTAATAGTACGTCATGTGTCGGGGAGGGGTTAAAAACCATCTGAGTTCAATAAGGGACAATGCATGGCAGCTTTTTATTATGACAAAGCATAACACATACCTGTCAGTATCACTCAGACATGATTTGCTATTGTTGTCAATTCATGAGCTTAGGGAGGGAGGGAACTAGAAAGAGTTATATACCGATTTACATGTCAATTGGAGCCAATCTGGTTCTCCCTAAAATGGTATGGGTCTGAATCAAACTTTTAGAAAAATTCAGCGAACCTGAACCGAACCTCATCTTCACTCATCCCTACTTCTAATATCTGTAAAGCACTGCAGAATATGTTGGTGTTATATAAATGAGTAAAATATATTAATTATGTGGACCTGTAGTAGAGACTGCTAAATAAAAAGTGTACCTAAATAAATCCTTCTGCTTACTCTCAAATAATGCCATTGCTAGGCAAATTTGCCTTTAAGGTCCCTAGGAAAGCTTTACCACCATGTATAACTGTAATGAGCAGAATACTAAATTTACTAAAGATAAATCCCTCTTCTTATTCATAAATAGGGCCATAACTGGGCAAAGTTGCCTTAGACGGTCCTAGGAAAGATGAGCTACCAGCTATGTGGAGCTGTAATAGACTGCAAAATACTAAATTTACCAAGATAAGTCTCCCTTGTCACTCCTAAATAGTACCATAACTAGGTAGATTTGCCTTTCAGGGTCCCGGGAAAGCGGAGATACTTGCACAAATTAAGGATAACATTATATAGCTAGTATGTATGTTGTACCACAGACCGTGGGGTACTAAAATTGTTTATATTGTTATGCATTGCACGCAGCAGTTTTCATCCTGTTGCTCCTCGGCATATTTGCGGCTGTATCTTCGCCAGCCCCCATTATAGTGAACGAGGCTGGATGGAATGCCAGCAGTGCATGGCTGCACCCATCAATGACGGATCCTGCAGACTCTTCCCAAACAGAATTGCCTGCCACATCTGTTTCATGCAAGTTTTAAACAAGTTTTAGGTGGTTAAAAGCACAAATTGATGATTTTGACCATGTAACTATCCCCATTACCACTTGCATATGCCTTTGGCTCTTATGATAACTACATTGTCTCAAGGCCTTACTTTGGTTGGCGTAGTTTGTGGGGTTTGTCCAAGGTCTTTTATCAAAGCTAACCCCGTATATTGTCCATAGTGTGACATCCACTTGCAATGCACAGGAATAACAATATTTAGAGGCATAAAATGATATCCATGCTGCAACACCTACCTGATGATCAAAAATAAATTACCATCCACTGAAATTTATTTTGGTGTCTCCTATAGATGTAGATGATGGATATATCCAAAAATGTTATTAACTTTCAGCTGTCCTACACATAAATGTTAAGATTTGTAATAAAAATGATGAAATTCTGGTTACAGATTATGAGCATTAGATAAAATGAATGCAATAAACCACTTGACCTGAGTAAAATTTCCTGATTCAAACTACTGTTGATGTTATTACAAATTCTACTGATTTGTTCTTTTTTTCTGGGGGGAAAAAAAATTAAGTGTCATAAGAAGAATGCAATGGTGGCCAATGACAATCTATGCATTTATATAATCAATGATCTCATTTATTTTTAATAGAAACCATTTTGAAAGTCATTGGTTTACTTCAAAGTAATCTTTTTCTCTATCAAACTAACAGCGGGAAAGTCTAATAAAAGAAAAGATTTCCTCTAGAGGAAACTGAAAAGGAAAGTAGGCTTTTTATGCACTGTCGGGTCAGGTCAACATGGCACAAAATGTACTTTCACAATCCTTTACAGAAGAGATGAGTTTCCCAGCTGTGGGTAATGTAATGATTTTAACCTTGAATTGAACGCCACAAAATGTTAAATATGGAAGTATTAAAGATGAATGGTGAAATATCAACACTGAAATATTATCACTGCTGTCTCATATTTTCTACTTATTGATATGATGGATGCAAACCCTATAATATAAATCAAGTAAAAACACTAGGATCGGGTATAGGTTATCTTCCTTAACCACTTCCCATTGCTAAATTTCACATCATAATGACATGCCAATTTCCATTAGGATAAGGAATGGTGTCCTCGGGATACTACCAGGATAGCATTGCCTGGGCTCCCATCATGCTTGGCTGAGCATGCTTGTTTCATGAAAAGGAGAGGAGAGGAAAGCCACTTCCAGACACATGTAGATTTGGCTTATCTTCCAGACATACCATTGGGTTCAGCCTACGGTCACGGCACTGTCTTCTTGTTGTGCGCCATGACACGTTAGCCTTGCCTGCTGGGGTCAGTAGTACTCCAGCCTTGGTGTGTGCTGGAGCTATACTCCTGCTCTGGATATTCCATCCATCCAGTGTGAGGGCTACCTAGTTAGACATTGAGGTAATTTGATGTAATCCTTATGTATTTTCCCCTTCCTTATGTTGTTTATACTTGGTGGGGGTTTATGTATAGGGTGTGTTGTTATGTCTAGTGTTGTGTTCCATGTCTGGTCTGTTTAGTGTGTTGTCCAGCATGGTTTCTAGACATTCCGCTGTCTGTCTGCACCTCTGGAATGGGGTGCCTGGGTTCGCCGGAGGGGGAACCACAAGTCAGTGTGCAGCTCTAACGGGGGCCACCATGCATTCTCTCTGCATGGGTGTACGGTCTTCGTTGTTGCCACGGCAGGTAAGTGCGTATTGTTTTTGGGCTCTTACCTGCTGACTTAGTTGCTGCTCTCTGCCTCGCTTACCCTTGCTGCTTGGCCTGTGAGACTCCTATTCATCTGCGTTCTGAAGAAACTGGTCATCTCTAGCTCCTAACCTTTATTGAGGGATCATCAGGGCAACTCAGGGTCCTAGGTTCCTGTGTATGAGTCCATCTACCATCTCGTTCAGCTCATGCGGTTAGTAGTCAGGGCCAGGATTAGGGTGGCTTTAGGAGGGGACCTGCTCCCTGTTCCTGGTGTCCAGGCCTTGCTGCTTCCCTGTTTTTCCATGTTATACGGTGGGAAGTTTCCCCCACTCCGCTCCGTGACAGTATGTCTAACTAGGTGGCCCTTACACTGGATGGATGGAATATCCAGGGCAGGAGCATAGCTCCAGCACACACCAAGGCTGGAGTACTACTGACCTCAGGCTCACAACACAAGATTAAGAAGAGCCATGAGGCCACACCCAGAACACACCTAGCCAGGAAGTTAACCCCTCCAGCACCAGATGGGTGAAAGCACAAATATTCTTCACCACAATGCGTTGCCCCTGGCAACCAGCATGCAAGGCTAATGTGTCATTGCGCAAAACAAGAAGACTATGCTACCACCGTGACACTTACATACAGTGCCTTGAAAAAGTATTCATACCCCTTGATCTTTTCCACTTTTTTCCCATTACACCCACATACTTAAATGTATTTTATTTTACTATTATGTATGTTATGTGATAGACCAACAAAAAGTAGTATGTGTAACATGAAAAGAAAATGATCCATGGTTTTCAAAAATATTTATAAATATAAATCTGAAGTGTGTTCTGAAAAGTGTATTCAGGGACCGTGAGCTAATATTTTGTAGGACCATCTATTGCTACAATTACAGTTGCAAAGTCTTTTGGGGGTATGTCTCCACCAGCTTTGCACACCTAGAGTCTGACATTATTGCCCATTCTTCTTTTCAAAATCGTTCAAGCTCAGTCAGATTGGATGAAAAGCATCTGTGAACAGCCGTTTTCAAGTCATTCCACAGATCCTCAATGGGATTTAAGTCTGGACTTTGACTTGGCCATTCTAAAACATGAATATGCTTTGATCTAAACCATTAAATTGTAGGTCTAGCTGTATGTTTAGGTTTGCTGTCTTGCTGAATGGTGAACCTCTTCCCCAGTCTCAACTCTTTTGCAGCATCTAACAGGTTTTCTGGTAGTATTGTCCTGTATTTAGCTCTATCCATCTTCCCATCAACTCCCTGCTAAAGAAAACCATCCCCACAGCATGATGCTGCAACCACCATGTTTCACGGTGGGAATGGTGTGTTCAGGGTTATGTGCAGTGTTAGCTTTCCACCACACATAGGGTATCATTTATGATTAGAAGTATGCCACTTTTCGACATACTTTTGTCGCAGATTCAGTCACAAACAGGATTTGCGGCCGAATTTGTGACTTTTCCATGCTCTCCCCACTTTTCCAAGGTGGGGGGGAAAGGGTTGTGGTGTGGGTGAGGAAGGGGGCTGAAATGGCTGGCTATTCTCATTAATCGTTTTCTGCGCCTGTTTTTGGCGTAGAAAATGACTTAAATCTATGCCTGCAAGGGAGCTGGTGTAGAATTAAGCAAGTCGCACAGCCAGCTCCTGTTATGTAGAGGCTACATAACTTAGGAGAATCAAGCTTCTAAAATGCTGGTCCTGATGAATGACCCCAATAGCGTTTTTCATTTAGGCCAAAAAGTTCAACTTTGGTCCCATCTAACCAGAGCACCTTCTTCCACTTTTGTCACTATGTCTCCTACCTGACTTTTGGCAAACTGCAAATGGGACTTCTTATGTCTTTCTTTTAAAAACTACTTTCTTCTTTCCACTCTTGCATAAAGACCAGATCTGTGGGGTACACAAAAAATAGCTGCCCTTTGGACATGTTCTCCCATCTGAGCTGTCAATCTCTGCAGCTCCTCCAGATAGAATGTTGGCCTCTTGGCTGTTTCTCTAATTAGTGCTCTCCTTGCCTGGGCTGTCAGTTTTGGTGGACATCCATGTCTTGGTAGGTTTTCAGTTCTGCCATAATCCTTTTTATTTTTGGATGATGGATTGATTGAACAGTTCTCTGAAGTTGATCAGAAGTTTTTTTATAACCTAACACTGCTTTACACTTCTACACAACTTTATCGCTGACGTGTCTGGTGCGTTCATTGCTTTTCATGATATTGTTTGATTTCTTATGTTCACTAACAAACCTCTGAGGCCTTCGTAGAACAGCTGTAGGTATACTGAGAATAAATTACACACAGGTGGACTCAATTTACTAATTAGGTGACTTCTGAAGACAATTGGTCACACTGTATTTTATTTATGATATCAGAGTACAGGGGCTGAATACAAATGCACACCACAGTTTTCAAATTTCTATTTATTAAAATGTTGAAAACCATGGATCATTTTCTTTTCACTTTATACATACTTGCTACTTGGATTTGGTCAGATAAAATCACAATAAAATACATTTGTTTGTGGGTGTCATCCGTCAGCATTCTGGTATTTATGTATTCTTCTATTTTAAATTTTTTTATATTTTTTTAAGAATTATGGCATGTCCCATCAGATGTGATTGTCATATTATAGAGGCACATACAGTCTCTATGACTTTGCAGTACAAGTCCTAGTATATTTGCTTTATTGTTCTAATAAAAAATAAAAAAAATGTTTGTATGTAATCTTAGACATTTATATTCTTTGTAGACAGATGATAATGGATAATGAAACTATGACATACCTGATACAGGATATGGTAGAAGTGGTTTCTGCCAGCAGCTATGGAAAGCTGTGCATGTCTTATTATGTTTAGGAACATCTTCTGCAACACCAAACATTTCATATTCTGGACATGACTTTCAGTTTTCTGATTCAGTTCAGGCACTGTCTGGGGATTAGTTTCACTAAACCCTACTCTGCAGGTAACCCAACAGTTTAAGCGCTGTGGAATATGTTGGCACTATATAAATAAAGATTATTATTATTAAAGTCACACAACATTAAAGGTGTTGTGTCACTTCAGCAGATACATTTTTACTTTCACATTATACACTGATCGTTTCCATGGTTACGACCACCCAGCAACCCATCAGAGATGGCCATGCTTGCACACTATAGAAAAAAGCACAAACCTACAGTGCCCTGCAAAAGTAGTCACCCCCCTTGACTTTTTTTGTGTTTGGTTACATTACAGCCTTAAGTTCAATGTTTTGTTAATCTGAATTTTATGTGATGGATCAGAACACAATAGTCTAAGTTGGTGAAGTGAAATTAGAAAAATATATTAATAAAACTATTGTTTAGAAATAGAAAACAGAAAATTGGCATGTGCATATGTATTCACCCCCTTTGTTAGGAAGCCCATAAAAAGCTCTGGTGCAACTAATTACCTTCAGAAGTCACATAATTAGTGAAAATATGTCCACCTATGTGAAATCTAAGTGATCATGATCTGTCATTACATATACACACCATTTTTAAAGGCCCCAGAGGCTGCAACACCTAAGCAAGAGGCATCACTAACTAAACACTGCCAAGTCAGAGTTAGGTTATAAAAATATATCCAAATCTTTGATGATCCCTAGGAGCGCCATCAAATCTATCATAACCAACTGGAAAGAACATGGCACAACAGAGTTCCACAGCAGAGATTGGAGTATCTGTACATAAGACAACAATAATCTGTACACTCCACAGAGTTGGGCTTTATGGCAGAGTATCAAGAAGAAAGCCATTACTTTCAGCAAAAAACAAAAAGTAACGTTGTGAGTTTGCAAAAAAGCCTGGGGGAAACTCCCAAAATGAATGGAGGAAGGTGCCCTGGTCTGATGCGACTTAAATTGAACTTTCATCTATCAAAGAAAACGCTATGTCTGATGCAAATCCAACACATCACAGACATCACCCAAAGAACACCATCCCCACAGTGAAACATGGGGGTGGCAGCATCATGATGTGGGGATGTTTTTTAGCAGCCGGGACTGGGAAACTGGTGAGAGTTGAGGGAAAGATGGATGGTTCTAAACACAGGGATATTCTTGCGCAAAACCTGTACAACTCTGTGTCATGGACATTCCTGTGACAGATGCCAGGAGATCAGTGAGACTGGCAAAATGTGGTTTGATCAAGAAAGGTTCCTTGTGGATCAATTGGTGTCTGTGTTGTTTCTGGTAATGGCCATACCCCTTGCCTAAGGCGTTGCTTATGAGGTCATTTAACCTTCCCTAATATTTGTGGCTTCTCCAACCATGTTGTGTGATTTATAGCTTCAGTCTTGTTGTGGATTGCTGGTGTTTGGTCCTGTGCTTCATTAGCCATTTGAAGTTAGGTTTCTTCTTCCCCTTTTGTTTACTGTTTGGGTTTTCTTGTGTTGCTCTTTTCCCTGTCATTTGTGTTTAGGCCTGAGGGAGACTCCTGTTCGTCCTACCGTTTGGAGGAACAGGTTGTCTCTTGTCCTGACATTAGTACCAGGGTCTTACAGGGTGAGTTAGGACTTTAGGTTACTGTGTATGAACTCACCTACCCCTGGGGTCAGTTCATACTTGCAGTCAGTCAGGATTTTGATTAGGGTTTCTCTAGGAGGTGACCTGCTCCTTCCCCTACTTTCCAGGCCTTTCCCCCTCACCCCTTTCCCTCCCAAGTTCGGTGTGGGTTTCCGTCCCACACCAAAGTGTGACACTCTGTGCATGATTTGAGGCTAGGACAGAGGTTCCCCTTTCAGAAGGACAATGACCCCAAACATACAGAGAACCAAACAACAGAAGGTCAGGTGAGCGAACACCATGGAGCCGAGATGCAAACCTTACAAGGCCAGTGGACACACAAATTAAGGACTGTATTCACAGGCAACCTGGCCAGCATCACATGACTCAACAGCCTGAGCGCCGAGTGGCCAGCTCGGCGCTCAGCCCTAACATGGTTGTCATGGGAGCGAGAGGCGCCAGACACACAGGACAGGCGTGCGATTCTGACTCCCCTCCGCTCCGCGTCACCCTCGCTCCATTTCAGACACAGGACATCGGCCGCACAGAGGAGAACGAGCGCAGCGCTGGCGTCCTGTGACACTATCAATTTTAAGTTAAGATAATAAGAAAAGTCAAAATAAATGTCCTCTAAATATTGGTGGTTCATCTCTGAACCTGAATCACATATATGCAGAATAATACATATAGGGGGAAACCAATCACTGTAATATAAACTCCATAAAAAAAATTACATGCACCATATCAAACATGATTTACATAGAGAGCAGCCAAGTTGGGCAAAATATATGAAGATAGAAAGAGAATTAATTACCCATATTGGATGTGTGCCTGACACTGCTACTACCTTGACACGATTATCGCAAACCCACTGGCTTCGTCAGGAGGCAAGGATAAAGTAAAGAAAAGACCTGACCTGAGATTAATATAGTTCGCATTTCCAGCATGATTATGGTGCCATCATCCTCACAGCGTGCCAAAGCGCCCAAATGTGACCAGCGTCGGGAGTTCCTACACACACAAGATGCGTATCCAGGGAATGGATAAAGTGTGGTGCCAGGCCCTGCCCCCTTCCATCACCATAGGGACGATACAAATGGAGCACTGTGTGATGTTTCCCCCCAGCGCATGTGTGGGATGCGTTAAACCTCAGAAATGTAAAATTGGCCAGGTAATACAACGAGAAAAGGACTAAATATTGTTATAGCCTCATATCTATTAGGCCATCAAAAAAATACAATACAAAACAATAATCCAAAGCATAAAATAAAAATTAATAAAATGTAATAATACATAGTTATACAATATGATTCCAACATCAATAAATACACCTATTGCAAGTGATTCCAAAAATGCAAGAAACAAATATATCCACTGTAACACAACAGTAACACAACCACTGTACCGTGTGGTCATAATTAGCAGTCCAAATGTGGGTAACCAGCCTAATCTAAGGAAAACCCATGACCCCTTACAATATTAATATGCAGAGATGGAACCACCTGTATAATGGTGCATGTAGGGAGTTCTAGTCAGCAGCGAGGGGTCACTCTTTTCAGGGCGGGTGCTCTGTACCTGGACAAAGAGATTAGATCAGGCTAAGTAGGTACACACCAGGGAAAGTAACGGAATCTGCTTTGACCCCTCTGGGCATCCTCTGTTCCACCCTGTATGTCACTACACAGATACGAAAAGAACATTCCTTTTATTTGTGTGCACTGGATATTTTTCCACCTTTGTGTGGTAATTTTGAGGTCATTTATATATCATGAATAAAAGGTAAGTATTCATTTATTGAGGAATACCCTATTAGGCTTAGGCCTTGTTTTTATTAATATCACAATAAAAACTAGCGGGAAAAAAAAAACATAAAAGAGAAAACGTGAGAAGTAGCACGTGAGATTGTTTTAAGATTGTGTGAAGTAACAAGCAGCTATTTCAGTACATTATTATTTAAAAGTAAAGTTAACTAAAAGATCAGAAGAAATTTCATGGCAAAATCATTGTATGTCTGTCTGCATGTAATTGCTCCACTCTGTCTCTGATTAAATTACGTTTCTGTTCTTAATTATTAATACTTACATAATTAAATTTTATTGCAGTTCTTAAAATTAGATCTTTCAATTTAAACCCAGCACAAGCTATATGTACAAAAATAGGGTAAAACTAATGAGGATCTAGTCAAGCATGTAAATTAATTACAAATGAATTATTTTTAATACAAATAATCAACAATTAGAGGGAATGTTTATAATAATTCTTAAACACCCAGCGATTAATAAAGCATAGGCAGAATGTTTATCGAACAATGATTTGTTAATCCCATGGGGAACTCTGTGAATTGCTAAATTTTAGTCTTCACAGGGTATCCTTTTAATTAAAAAAAGGAGCAAATTACATCTGTAATTATTTTCCATGTTTGAAAGTATAATTCTACAGATAAAAAGCCAAACATACTTCTTAGCAAAGCAAAGTAAAAAAAAAAAAGTGATCTTAGTCTAAAGTAGATGGCCTTATTGTTAAGTAAGTAAATGTAAGTTATTTACTTTACTAATGAAAAATGCAATTGTCTTTGTCTTTTTATGAATTATGTAATCTGATGAAAGACACTTTCACATTGGGAAGCATGGAATTTTCCAAAGGACAATTAGACCTTGGTTACTAAAAATAATAATAAGAGGAATTCCTGTGCTTACTCTCTAACTGCACCTAAGTACCAGTGATTAGAAGCGGGGTCTGTCCGCTAAGTAATATCTATATGTGACACCGTCACGTCTACTTGTACTTGTAGAGGAGAGTCCGCGATGTTGATGTGTAGTGGTGAATACTTGATAGTCTTCCGGATCCTACAGTTCAGTGGAAGCTGTGTAGTTGGAAAATGTGCCCCACATGGCAACACGTTTCCTATTCAAAAAATCTTGCGCTGGTGATGGTACACAAGCTTACAGTTACAGAAGCTGTTGTGGACCCAAAATCCAATGAGTTTCTTCCTCTTTGGTCCATAACAGCTCCTGTAGCTGTAAGCTAGTGTGAAGTGACCGGCGCTCTGATTTGGAGTGCAAGCTTTTTTTTTTTTTTTTATAATAAACATGCTGCTGGCCAGAGCAGTTTTCCAACTACACGGCTTGACTGCTTCCACTGGACTGGATGATTGGGACAACTATCAAGTATTCAACATTACACATCAACATCGCGGACTCTCCTCTACAAGTTCAGGTAGGCGTGATGGTGTCACATATAGATACTAATTATAACTTAGAGGACAGCAGACATGGTAAAACCTGGATAATAATCACTGGTACTTAGGTGCAGTTAGAGAGCAAGCACAGGAATTCATCTTATACTTCTTTCCTTAGTCATTGCGGCACTGATCTTTCTTGCAGCATACTCATAACATTTTTAAGTAAGAGCATAAGTAAACTTGTTTTATTTCTACCTAAAATAATCCAAAGGAGTTTATTGAATGTAGTCCTTATTTCCAACATAAAACAAATAAAAACACTGCAAATTTTATAATTTGGACAACAATCCTTATATATCACACTGTTTGCAATTTCATAGGGTAAGATGTTAATAACTAAAATATTCACAATCATCTACTGCTCATGGCTGCACAATTGTGTATTTTTATACAAGTGAAAATCCCACAATCCTTTGCAACTTTGCATATAAACCATCAGAGCTGCTGCCTGCCACCTATAAGGTCAGAGTTGGCAGAGCCTGCTACAGTTTCCCTAGAGCAGGTAAGTAAAATAGAAACAATAAGGACTCATTTCTACTACACTTTTTCAATCTGAATCCGACAGACCAGTTTTCAGTTTAACCATATTGAATAAGGCTAAACCCTGTACTGACACCAGCCACGGTTCTAGTATCTGTACAGAAAGGACATGTGTTTTTCTTGGCGCAGTTGTGGAACAATAGTGCTGCTTCCTATTGGAACAATGGGAGGTGGTTTTCATCTGCCACAGCTCTAACGTTTTTGGCATGGAATCCAAATTCTGAGGACAAATATCTCTGTGTGGAAATCTCTAAGATTTTAACATATTAACTCATATTGTTTTAAGCATTTTTCTTACTTTTGGTACATCATCAGGTGGCAGAGCAGAAAGAAGTGAATAGATAAAGCATAAGGTGTTCAATCTCATGAGAAAATTATGGAAAAAGAAGCATTTCTGCACATAGCAGTTTTGTCTCAACTCGGAAACTCATGTACTACCCATGAGCACCACGGCCTCCTTTTAGGCCAGTGATGTAATGTTCATTGTTCTTATGGCCTAGATGCAGCTCAGTCCACTCAAGTGAATGAGGCTAAATTGCAACACCAAGTACAGCTGCTATCCAATGGACGGTGCAGTGATTGGTATGTTTCAAGAAGGCTGCGCCTCCCACCAAAGTGTTGCAGCTTCAACAAACGGTTGACACTTGGGACCCCAGCTGATCTGATATTGATGGCATATCCCAGGGATAGGTCAGTAAATATCAAACACTCGGAAAACACCATTAACATTCAAGCACAATAAAGTATACTATTAACTCTTCAGTGATCCCTACGTTTTATGGGTATGTTTACATGATGGTCATTCACATGGATTTTGGACAGAGCAGTTTATCCCTACAAGGATTAATCCCATTGCATTAGTCTATTCTGCAGCACACCTGCCAAACTGTAGTTTTAGATACAAATACATGACAGAAACTGTGGGATAACTGCGGATTTAAAGAGTAATACATGCTGAAGATGAGCAACGTTTTTAAAATTTGCTTTGGCAACTCCTCTGAAGTTAGCCAAGAAATTTGATTGATTATGAATTAATAAGTTACAAATCGCTATAAATTAGGTATGCCTAGGCCATTCTGCCTTAAGGTATGGCCACACGGAGCAGCCATGCTGTGGACGGGTTGCAGTCATGCTGCGGTGAAGAACCGTGCGGCCAATTAGCCCACAGCTGACTATCATTAAATAATGAAGACTGCACTATATACAGGGGTGTGGAATTCCTCTCGCCCGACGCCCGGGACATGCAGTTTTGGAAAGAAGACACCCCAAGGTATTCTGTGAGGGGTATGGTGAGTTCATGTAAAATTTTATTTTTTGTCACAAGTTAGTGGAATATGAGACTTTGTAAAAAAAAAAATTAAAAAAAAAAAAAAAAACAATTTCCGCTGACTTGTGCCAAAAAATAAAAATTCTGTGGACTCACCATGTCCCTCACGGAATACCTTGGGGTGTCTTCTTTCTAAAATGGGGTCACATGTGGGGTATTTATACTCACCTGGCATTTTAGGGGCCCCTAAAGTGTGAGAATCCAAATGCATAAAAATGCCCTGTGAAATCCTAAAGGTACTCATTGGTTTTAGGGCCCTTTGCGCATCTTGGCTGCAAAAAGTGTCACTCATGTGGTATCGCCGTACTCAGGAGAAGTAGGGCAATGTGTTTGGGGTGTATTTTATATATACCCATACTTTGTGTGAGAAATATCGCTGTAAGCGACAACTTTTTACATTTTTTATTCAAAGTTGTCAATTTACAGAGATATTTCTCTCACCCAGCATGAGTATATGTAAAAATACACCCCAAAACACATTGCCCTACTTCTCCTGAGTACGGCGATACCACATGAGTGACACTTTTTGCAGCCAAGATGCGCAAAGGGCCCTAAAACCAATGAGTAACTTTTAGGAGGGCATTTTTACGCATTTTTCTTCTCACGCTTTAGGGCCCCTAAAATGCCAGGGCAGTAGAAATACCCCACATGTGACCCCATTTTGGAAAGAAGACACCCCAAGGTATTCCATGAGGGGCATGGCGAGTTCATAGAAGATTTTCTTTTTGGCACAAGTTAGTGGAAATTGATTTTTTATTGTTTTTTCTCACAAAGTCTACCTTTCCGCTAACTTTTGACAAAAAGTTTAATTTTTCATGGACTCATTATGCCCCTCAGCGAATACCTTGGGGTGTCTTCTTTCCAAAATGGGGTCACATGTGGGGTATTTATACTGCCCTGGCATTTTAGGGGCCCTAAAGCGTGAGAAGAAAAATGCGTAAAAATGCCCTACTAAAAGGTACTCGTTGGAATTTGGGCCCCTTTGCGCATCTTGGCTGCAAAAAAGTGTCACACATGTGGCATCGCCGTACTCAGTAGAAGTAGGGCGATGTGTTTTGGGGTGTATTTTTACATATACCCATGCTGGGTGAGAGAAATATCTCTGTAAATTGGCAACTTTGAATAAAAAATTTAAAAAGTTGTCGTTTACAGCGATATTTCTCACACCCAGCATGGGTATATGTAAAATACACCCCAAAACACATTGCCCTACTTCTCCTGAGTACGGCGATACCACATGAGTGACACTTTTTGTAGCCAAGATGCGCAAAGGGCCCTAAAACCAATGAGTACCTTTAGGATTTCACAGGCCATTTTTACGCATTTGGATTCTCACGCTTTAGGACCCCTAAAATGCCAGGGCAGTATAAATACCCCACATGTGACCCCATTGTGGAAAGAAGACACCCCAAGGTATTCCGTGAGGGCATGGCGAGTTCACAGAAAAAAAATTTGGCACAAGTTAGCGGAGATTTTTTTTTTTTTACAGTCTCATATTCCACTAACTTGTGACAAAAATAAAATTTTGCATGAACTCGCCATACCCCTCACGGAATACCTTGGGGTGTCTTCTTTCTAAAATGGGGTCACATGTGGGGTTTTGTACTGCCCTGGCATTTGAGGGTCTCCATAATCATTACACGTATGGCCAGCATTAGGAGTTTCTGCGATTCTCCGTATATTGAGCATACGGGTAATGAGATTTTTTTTTTCCGTTCAGCCTCTGCGCTGAAAAAAAAAAAAAATGAACGGCACAGATTTTTTCATTCGCATCGGTCAATGTGGATGAAAAATCTCTGCCAAATCAGTGACTGCGGTGCAGTGGGCTGGGCGCTAACTAACTGGTGGTGATAGGGGACCCTTATGCCCCATTCACACGTCCGCAATTCTGTTTGCGGAACGGAATTGCGGACCCATTCATTTCTATGGGGACAGACTTTGTCCCGCTCGGATCCGGAATTACGGATCCGCGCTTCCGGGTCTGCACTTCCGTTCCGCAAAAATATAGAACATGTCCTATTCTTGTCCGCAATTGCGGACAAGAAAAAGCATTTTCTATATAGTTCTGGCAATGTGCGGATCTGCAAAATGCGGAAAGCACATTGCCGGTGTCCGTGTTTTGAGGATCTGCGGATCGGATCCGTGGATCGGATCCGCGGATCGGATCCACGGATCCGTGAATCCACGGATCCGCAAAACACATATGGACGTCTGAATGGAGCCTTACAAGGGGTGTGATCAATGACAGGGGGGTGATCAGGGGTCTAGATGGGGTGATCAAGGGGTTAATAGGTGAGGGGGTGGGGGGTTAGTGTAGTGTTTGGTGCAACTTTACTGTGTTACCTGGTCCTCTGGTGGTCGATCCCAGCAAATGGGACCACCAGAGGACCAGGTAGCAGGTATTCCAGACGCTGTTCACAAAACAGTGTCTGGTATACATGTTTGATGCGATTTATATCGCATCTACAGCCTGCCAGCGATTGATCATCGCTGGCAGGCTGTAGTCTAACTCTCCAGACGCGCGTTCACAGGAACTCACGGGTCTCGCGAGAGGACGCGCCGATGGATCCACTCAGAAGATCCCGGCCGCCCGCAGGACGCAATCCTGCGTACGGCGGTCCGGGAGTGGTTAATGTACATGCCATACAGTAGAACGTCTCCTTGTGGCCCCTACCCCTATACAGTAGAACGTCACCTTGTGGCCCCTGCCCCCATACAGTAGAACGTCACCTTGTGGCCCCCACCCCCATACAGTAGAATGTCACCTTGTGGCCCCCACCCCCATACAGTAGAACGTCTCCTTGTGGCCCCCGCCCCCATACAGTAGAACGTCTCCTTGTGGCCCCCGCCCCTATACAGTAGAACGTCTCCTTGTGGCCCCCGCCCCATACAGTAGAATGTCTCCTTGAGGCCCCCGCCCCCATACAGTAGAAAGTCTTCTTGTGGCCCCCGCCCCCATACAATAGAAAGTCTCCTTGTGGCCCCCGCCCCATACAGTAGAACGTCTCCTTGTGGCCCCCGCCCCCATACAGTAGAAAGTCTCCTTGTGGCCCCCGCCCCCATACAGTAGAAGTTCAGGACAAGTAGATTGTCATGAGGGACAAGTAGATTGAGCCCCCGGTTTAGTCCTTCGACAAGTAGTTTTTTTTTTTTTTATTTCCACACCCCTGTATATAGTTGGTCTTCATTGTTAATGGCCCCATGGCACCTTTAAACAGGGGCTGTTGCTGGTGTGTGGTTTGGCTGGTTAGGTGTGAGGACAATATGCATATTACTGTTGTTCTGACCTGCAATCTTCTGCAGGTTGACAATAAACACAAAATCAGCTCTGGCATACCCACTTTTCCAACCACAGCGCTCTCCTGCCCTATAGATGGGAACCCTTCTTCTGCTATCTGTTTTTGCTCCTTTTCCACATCATCTAATATCAATGAGAATATGTCATCGCAAACATCCATCTCTTTCTCTCTCTCTGCATCTTGCCGATTTTTCTAGGATATGGTGACTTTGAAGCATGATTTGTAAGAAGTAAACCAGAAAAAGATGAGGATGGTCATCATTAAGAACTGGCCACCCTAAGGGCTGCAGACTGGATGGTATTGGTAGACATGCTGGCACAGGAATAATAAAGGCTTCCATCTTATTGGTATTAACCCCTTAAGGACTCGGGGCCTTCCGAGAGCCATAACTTTTTTTATTTTTACGTTCACATGGCCATATGAGGGCTTTTTTTTTGCGGGACAAGTTGTACTTTCCAACGCCACCATTTAATATTGCATACGATGTAGTGGGAAGCGGGAAAAAAATTCCAAATGGGGTGAAATTGCAAAAAAAATAAAATTCCACCACAATTTTGCGGGTTTTTAAATTACGACGTTTGATATGCAATAAAACTGACCATTTAGTTTTATTTACAGGTCAGTACGAATCCGGCGATATCCAATATGTATAGTTTTTCTTGTGTTTTGAAAGTGAAAAAAAATTCTAAAGTGGGAATTTTTTTTTTTGTCGCTATATTTTGACCCCTATAACTTTTTGGAAATTAAGTGTATGGCATTGTATGGGGGCTTATTTTTTGCGGGGCGATCTGAACTTTTAGTTGATTTTTCTTTTTTTTCTTTTTCTTTTACACTTTTACATAGGCCCCATAGGGACCTATATAAATCAGTCATCTGATTGCTTCTAACATAAACTCCAATACACTTGTATTGGAGTTTATGAGGATTTTACTACTTTCCTATGAATCCCTATTGCTAACAAGGGCTGCAAAGGAAATAGTAAGTAGTAACCTCAAATCATTCATTGAATTCGAGGCTATTACATCCAGCACTGCGATTCCCCCGATCACCACCTGGGGGAGCCGGAGAGCTGCCGAAAGTTTGACTTTCGGTTTTAGCGCGTGCAGATGCTGTGGTCAGGATTGACCACGGCATCTGTGGGGTTAAATGATTGCGATCGGCATTGCTGCCGACCGCGATTATTAGCCGCGGGGGTCAGTTACAGGAAACAGCCGGACCGCCGCAGCGATCGCGCCTGCAGCGGCCAGGAGCAGGCGCCATGTTTAGGGACCGGACCCATGACGTACCCATACGTCATGGGTCCTTAAGGGGTTAAATTACATATCTTAGTTTACGGCTGATGGATGAATAAGTAAATGTAGGAATAAATAAATAAAACTGATGCAGCATAAGTCTCCCTGCACTCTGCCTGCACTCTCCCACCCCAATATTCTTCTATTAAGGCCTTTTTCACACGGGCATCATGTTTGACGCCCGGATAAGAGGCAGGTGTGTTGCGGGAATATGCAAGATTTTCCCGCGCGGGTGCAAACGTTTGTAATGAGTTTTGCACGAGCGTGAGAAAAATCGCCTTGTTTGGTACCCAGACCCGAAGCCGGACTTCATCACTGAAGTCCGGTTTCGGGTCTTTTGGAGAATTTATTATTTTCCCTTATAACATGGTTATAAAGGAAAATAATAGCATTCTTAATAAAGAATGCATAGTAAAATGAAGTGGAAGGGGTTAAAAATAATAAAAGTTAACCTACCTTAGCCACTTGATCGCGTAGTTGCGATCTGTCCTCTCTTTCCCTGCATCAGCTAAGAACTAAAGGACCTGTGATGACGTCACATCACATGGTCCTATCACATGGTCCATCACCATGGTAGGATGGACCATGTGATTGGACCATGTGATGTGATGTCATCACAGGTCCTTTAGATCTTAGCTGATGCTGGGAAAGAGAGGAGAGATCGCAACTACGCGATCAAGTGGCTAAGGTAAGTTAACTTTTATTATTTTTAACCCCTTCCACTTCATTTTACTATGCATTCTTTATTAAGAATGCTATTATTTCCCCTTATAACCATGTTATAAGGGAAAATAATAAAGATCGGGTCCCGTTGCTAAGCAACCATGCCGGAAAATCGCAACGCATCCGTACTTGCTTGCGATTTTCCCGCAGCCCCATTCACTTCTATGGGGCCTGCGTTGCTGAAAAACGCACAATATAGAGCATGCTGCGATTTTCACGCAACGCAGAAGTAATGCGTGAAAATCACCGCTCATGTGCACAGCCCCATAGAAATGAATGGGTCCAGATTCAGTGCGGGTGCAATGCGTCCTTCTCACGCATTGCACCCGCGTCGAAAACTCGCCCGGGTGAAAGGGGCCTAATAGTTTTCAGCAACAATGTACCTAGCGCATGAGCATTTGCCACAGTTCTCCCTATGCTCAGCTCACTGGACAGTGGTGGAGACCTCGTGGGATGAGGGTTTTATAGAGCTGTGACATCACAGAGGACATCAAATTGGCTGGCTGCTTGGCATTATGGGTGATCTTGCGTTCCTGGACTTCTTAATTTCACTTTGTAACACGTGCAGCCGCCATTTTGGTAAAAACTGATTTGTTGCCACGAAATGCGAGGAAACTCCGATTTGTTCCAAATTGAAGTTTTTCTAAGCTTTAGACCAAATTCCACTTTGAATGCAACACTAATGAATTCACTTGTGAGAGATTAGTTGCAGAAATTTCTGTGACTGTCCTATTTATCTAAATGAGGCTGCTGAAATCCACAAGCTTGCTGCCATACACATCTTTCAGATGAATGAAACTGGTTTTAGTCACAGAGATTTCTGCAAGAAATCTGCAGTGTGTGAATTTACTGTAATACAATATTTATTAAAGGTCATTTTCATCTTTTCCTTTGAACATTATTTTGCAGTTGATATATAAATTGTTTTAAAAAATGAAGTAACATGCAATATACTTGGCTACACAGGTAGTTAATTAGACAAAATATCTCATGAGAGGATTCTTCCTTACACTGCACTTCTCTAACTGACCTGTACTTAAGCATCCAGCCATGTGGTGTAATTTTTAAAGCAATACAACCAACAGGATAGACCCTAAACATCAAACTAAACTATGCACTTCTTTTTAACAGGTTGCACGTCCACACTTCCATTGTGAGATGTGTACTATGTACTCACTCAGGTGGTTAAACTGTGAGGTGTTTCAAGGCAAAGGAAGCAAACGCCTTTCAGTGGAGACTTAGTGGTCCTGGTATGACAACAATTCTCCAATGACAGACTTCATGTCACCCAGCAATAAAACAGGCCATTTTCAGTAATTTAGGCCCTTGACATCAAGACAGAGGAGGCGTCAATGCACAGAAAAACAGGCTTCATGTCACCCAGCAATGGAGCAGGCCATTTTTACTAATTTAGGCCCGTGGCACCCAGGCAGAGGAGAGGTCAATGCACAGCAAAACAGGCTTTATGTCACCCAGCAATGCAGAAGGCAATTATCAGAAATGTAGACCCTGGCACCCAGACAGAGGAGAGGTAGAATTACAGCAAAACAGGCTTCATGTCACCCAGCAATGCAGCAGGCGATTATCATAAATGTAGGCCCCTGGCACCCAGACAGAGGAAAGGTCAATGCAAAGCAAAACAGGCTTCATGTCACCCAGCAATAGAGCAGGTCATTTTCACTAATTTAGGCCCATGTTACCAGACAAAGGAGGGGTCAATGCACAGCAAAACAGGCTTTATGTAGCCCAGTAATGTAGCAGGCGATTATCAGAAATGTAGGCTCCTGGCACCCAGACAGAGGAGAGGTCAAATTGCGGCAAAACAGGCTTCATGTCACCCAGAAATGCAGCAGGCGATTATCAGAAATGTAGGCTCCTGGCACCCAGACAGAGGAGAGGTCAAATTGCGGCAAAACAGGCTTCATGTCACCCAGAAATGCAGCAGGCGATTATCATAAATGTAGGCCCCTGGCACCCAGACAGAGGAGAGGTCAATGCAAAGCAAATCAGGCTACATGTCACCCAGCAATAGTGCAGGTCATTTTCAGTAATTTAGGCCTATCGCACCCAGACAGAGGAGAGGTGCATTCACGGCAATAATAGGTTAATGTTATCCAGCAATAGAGCAGGCCATTTTCACTAATTTAGGCCCCTGGCACCCAGACAGAGGAGAGGTTCATTCAAATCGGGGTAGCCCCTGAAATTATGGTACAAATAAAAAAAAGGATTCAATGAATAAGTGCACTGGAGTACAAGAATGTATTTTTGAGGAGGTTATAAATGTCTATTCTGCACAAGGTACGGACAAGTCCTTTGGGATCCATACCTGGTTCATTTTAATAAACGTGATCTTGTCAATGTTAGCTGTGGACAGGCCGCTGCTTTATCTGTAATGTTGCCCCCTGCCATGCTAAATACACGTTCAGACAATACACTGGATGCAAGGCAAGCGAGTACCTCCAAGGCATAAAGGGCAAGCTCTGGCCATGTGGACAATTTACCCAGAAGTTGAATGGGCCAGAACCATTAGTGAGTATGTGGAGGTGTGTGCACACGTACAGTTCCACCGTGTTTTTCAAATGCTGCCTCCTGCTAAAACGTTCCGTATCATCTGGTGGTGCAGGTTGCTGTGGCGCGGTGACAAAACTTTTCCACATGTCAGCCATGCTAACCCTGCCTTCTGAGGAGCTGGCCTTGACACAGCTGCATTGGCGAACTCTTACTCCTCCTCCTCCTCTGCCTTTGCTTTGTGCTTCCACTTGTTCCGACATGTCAGTTGGGAATGCCCTTAGGAGTGCGTCTACCAACATGTGCTTGTACTTGCGCATCTTCCTATCGCGCTCCAGTGAGGGAATTAAGAAGGGCACGTTGTCTTTGTACCAGGGATCCAGCAGGGTGGCAACCCAGTAGTCAGCACAAGTTACAATGTGGGCAACTCTGCTGTCTTTGCGCATGCACTGCAGCCACTCATGTGAACCCATCCTCTGAGCCACTTCTGAATGACCGGCCTGAAACCCTGTGAATTGTCCACTATCGCCTGCTGCATCTCTCCAGCATATGCAAGGTGGAGTTCCACCTGGTATGCAAGTCGCATATGAGGCGGTGAGCTGGAAGGCCGAAGTAACGCTGCAGCACAGACAGGCGAGCAGCAGCAGGGTGAGAATGCTGAAATCAAGCACAGCAGCAGCTCTGACATGTCTGGGTATTTTTTAAGAAACTTCTGCACCACCATATTCAGCACATGCACCAGGCAAGGTATGTGCATAAAACCAGCTAGTCCCAGAGCTGCAATGAGATTTTACCCATTATCGCACACTACCAGGCCGGGCTTGAGGCTCACTGGCAACAACAACTCATCGGTCTGTTGTTCTATGCCCCTCCAAAGCTTCTGTGCAGTGTGGGGTTTGTCACCCAAACACATGAATTTTAAAATCGTCTGCTGACGTTTACCCCTGGCTGTGCTGAAGTTGGGGGTGAGGTTCTTTTGATTACTGGATATGGAGTTGGTAGAAGAGGAGGAGGAGGCAACAGGAGGCAAAGAATAATGTCCTGCGATCCTCAGTGGTGGAAGGACATGTGCCAAACTGCTATCCGCCTCGGGCCCAGCCGCAACTACGTTTACCCAGTGTGCAGTTAGGGAGATATAACGGTCCTGGCCGTGCTTACTCGTCCATGTATCTGTGGTTATGTGGATCTTTCCACAGATGGCTTTGCGCAGTGCACACTTGATTTTATCCTCCACTTGGTTGTGCAGGGAAGGGATGGCTCGCCTGGAAAAGTTGTGGTGGCTGTGGGGTACTGTGGGACAGCCACCGCCATCAGCTGTTTAAAACAGTCCGTCTCCACCAGACGGAATGACAGCATTTCAAAGGCCAGCAATTTTGAAATGCTGGCATTCAGGACCAGTGATCGAGGGTGGGTGGGTGGGCATTTTCTCTTTCTCTCCAGTGTTTGGGAGATGAACAGTTGAATCCTTGGCTGTGACATGGTGGAAATGCTTGGTAATGGTGACGGAGGTGGTGGTGGTGTTGGTGGACATCCTCTGTTTACTGGTTGCCAGGTGCCACGTTGACGCCAGAGGTGGAGGAAGAGGCCGAGACAGCAGCAGAAGAGGGAGCAGGAGGAGCCTGAGACCTTTCTTGGTTTTTAAGGTGTTTAATCCACTGCAGTTCGTGCTTTGTATGTAGATGCCTGGTCATGCAGGAGGTGCTAGGGATAAGAACGTTTATGCCTCACTTTAGGCTCTGATGGCACAACGTGCAAACCACTCGTATCTTGTCATTAGGACATTGTGTGAAGAACTGCCATGCCAATGAACTCCTTAGAGAAGTACTTGGTGTGCTCGGTGCCTGGGTGTGGTGGGAAGTAGCAGGTGTACTGTCTATGGAAAGGCCACTCCACTTTTGCACCCTGCTCCCTCTTTTGCTGTGCTATTGCCTCTGTGTAACCACCGACTCTTCTTCAGAACTGCACATGTCACTAGCACGACCTTCAGTCCAGTCTGGGTCTAGAACCTCATCATCCTCAACATCATCTTCCACCCATTCATGAACTCTGCCCTCCTCGTCGTTCTGCACCATGCAAAAAGCCACAGCAATTGGCACCAGTGTAACGGAACGCCTGGCACCCCGACTGGGCACCTTCCGCTGATGCTTGCTCCTAGCACTTCCCGCCTCCTTCTCCTAGCACTCCGCTGTATGGATACTAGCAGTGCCCTTAATATACTTGACACGTTACCGGTGTCTCTGGGTTGCTTCTCCTCGAACTAGTACGCAATCCCACTGCTGCCACCAGTGTAACGGAATGCCTGGCACCCACGACTGGACACCTTTCGCTGATGCTTGCTCCTAGCTCTTCCCGAGGGCACCAAGTACTCCACCGGACACGATAACCACCACAGACCTCATGAACTGCCTGCAGCTTGGTTGGGGTCTCGTCGCCCTCCACCCACTCTGGACCCAAGACCGGGCTTCAGCTTCCAGTGGGTGGACCTCTCCTAAATCCAGAAATCTCGAACCAGGAACAAGCTCTTACAAGAGCTTATAGTCAGGGGAGTATTGTGATATAGCAATCCCCAAGGGTGTAGTTATCCCATCCTCTAACCATGAGGCAAGACTTTATGAAGGGGTAAAGCAGAACTTCTTTATTGGATTGCCAAAGCTTGGCCTTTTATGTAAGTCCTCCAGCAAGGGCTACTCCCACAGGAACCTGATAGAGGACAGGCACACAAAATACAGTGACCAATCAACATACAGCCAGATATATCCCACCTCCACATTAACAGTAAAATCTCTTCTCACTATTCTGGGATGATTGGATTGAGGGGTCGGGCATAGTTCCATGCGGTCGAAGACCAAGCCCCACTGGGTGTTATTTTAATTTACAATGGCCCATTGTGCTCGTTAATTGCGTCACGTGCATTGCCCATTGTGCTTACTAATTGCGTCCCAGGCAATGTCTATCGTGCTTGTTAATTGTGTCCCAGGCAATGTCCATTGTGCTTGTTAATTGCGTCACAGGCAATGTCCATTGTGCTTGTTAATTGTGTCACAGGCAATGTCCATTGTGCGTACTAACTGTCACAGGGGCCATAGTCACAGGACAAGAGGCTGGCAAGCAGCCCTCTCCACCTCCCAGGGACAAAGGTGCTTTCGTCACTCATCTTTCCTCCCAGAGGAACGAGGTATCTGACGGCCTGTCGGTCAGTACCTGAGTTAGACGAGAAGCCCACCCACAACAGAGTACTGCACCTGTAGTTCTTGAGTGTCCAGCTTTGTTGGGTCTGTCCTAGGCTGCAGAGGGTAAGTCTGCTGCCCCTGATCTTCCTTGTGTTCCCAGGCATGGAGCTGTAGGTACGGTGTGAGCAGAGGCCAACTGCACTCTGCCCTGGTGGCGGTGCTTCTGCTGGTATTACCTGTATGCAGTCAGGCTCTGGATTAAGGGAAAGGGTAGGGCAGAGGCTATCTGCTCTATGCCCAGATGCCAGCTCTTCCGCTGGGGCAGCCTGCGTGAAGTCAGGCTCTGGACAAGAGGATAGAGGAGGGAAGAGGCCCAATGCACTCTGCCCAGATGCCAGCTCTTCCGCTGCAATGGGGTCAGGGAATTTTACCCTCAGGACCTGGTTGCAGATCGTCTGTGGAGAAGAGGGATCACTTACCTCCTCCTCCTAGCACTCCTGCGGGGTTGATTGAGGATCTGTACTGGTCGTCCATCATCTCTGTAGGTCTGGTGTATAGACCGCGGTCCCATCCGCACCATCAGGGTTAGGGGTGCTGTCACCATGTGGTTGGGAGATAAACCGGTGGCCTCCTCTCCCTGCATGGTACACTGCCGCTGGGGAATGGAACCAGTGGTCTCCACTCCCAGCGATGCTTATTGTTGCAGGGACGAGGGACCGACAATCTCCTCTCCCTGAAATCCTGTCTGCCGCTGGGGAGAGAGAACGGTTGTCTCCTCTCTCTGTAAGGTAATCTGCCGCTGGGGAGTCAGACCGACTGTCTGGACTCTAGGTAACGCTTCTGGGGGATTAACCGCCTGCTGCTGGGACAAGGGACCGACAATCTCCTCTTCCTAAAATCCTGTCTGCCGCTGGGGAGAGAGACCGGTTGTCTGTTCTCCCTGTGAAGTATTCTGCCGCTGGGGAGTCAGACCGACTGTCTGGACTCCGGGTAACGCTTCTGGGGGATTAACCACCTGCTGCTGCTGGGACGAGGGACCGACAATCTCCTCTTCCGGAAATCCTGTCTGCCGCTGGGGAGAGAGACCGGTTGTCTCTTCTCACTGTAAGGTAATCTGCCGCTGGGGAGTCAGACCGACTGTTTGGACTCCGGGTAATGCTGGCTTTAGTTGGGGATCTGGGCCGGCTGCCAAGCATCCCTGTAGGGCCAGTGGAGAGACTTCAGTCCCATCTCTACCTGCCGTCAGGAGGTCCTCCCAGAACCAGTGGATGAAGTTCCCTACTTTGGGAGCTGGTAGGGAAGCAGGGAGTATCGCTGCCCAGTCTTCCCAGTTGTAGGGTGGACGGTCTTGTTCTGCTTGTCGGGTAGGTTGGGGCTGAACAGCGATGAGCACGTGTTGGTAGGTCTGCTCCAGCTCCCACTCCCTTGTTACCAGGTGGGTCATGTCTCTGCTCACCTCCCATCTGTCAGCATAACCATGCATGCCCATCCGGTACTAGTAGATGTCACAAAATCTAGACTCCTTCGTGCTGCCAAGATCAATGTCCTCCTCCAAGGCCCCCCATAGTAACCCAGGGCCATAATAATCCTCCCCTTCGGGTAAGTCGTGCTCGGCCGTTCTGGGGGTATGTTGAATGACATGCCACCTTAGGGCCTGGTACGAGTCCTCTAGCCAAAGCTCCTTACATACCAGGCTCCAGAGCTCTGTTACCCACTCATCCAGGGGCTGTTCTCCCAAGAAACCCATCTGCATCGCCACACGTTTCTGTAGCCGCTGCTCATAACTGGGGAGACTATGACCTCGCCGCCGCTGGGCATTTTCCAGGGCATTATACCAGACTTCCTTTCTGTCTGCATCCCTGTAGTCCACGGCCACCTTCTCCTCCTCGTCATGGAACGCTGTCAGAAAACTAGGTGATTCCATCCTGCTGTAGCCAGGGACGATGTACGTACACTAGCAGTGCCCTTAATATACTCCACACATTACCGGTGTCTCCGAGTTGCTTCTCCTCACACTAGGATGCAATCCCACTGCTGCCACCAGTGTAACGGAACACCTGGCACCCCGACAGGGCACCTTCTGCTGACGCTTGCTCCTAGAGCTTCCCTCCTCCTCCTCCTGGCACTCCGTTGTACGGATACTAGCAGTGCCCTCAATATACTCCAATCCCGGTGTCTCCGGGTTGCTTCTCCTCACACTAGGACGCGATCCCACTGCTGCCACCAGTGTAACGGAATGCCTGGTACTACGACTAGGCACCTTCCGCTGATGCTTGCTCCTAGCTCTTCCCGAGGCCTCCAAGCACTCCACCGGACACCATAACCACCACAGACCCCACGAACCGCCTGCAGCTTGGTTGGGGTCTTGTCGCCCTCCACCCTCCCTGGACCCAAGACCGGGCTTCAGCTTCCAGTGGGTGGACCTCTCCTAAATCCAGGAAGCAGGAACCAGGAACAAGCTCTTACAAGAGTTTATACTCAGGGGAGTATTGTGATAAAGCAATCCCCAAGAGTGTAGTTATCCCATCCCCCAACCATGAGCCAAGAATTTATCAAGGGGTAAAGCAAAACTTCTGTATTGGATGGCCAAAGCTTGGCCTTTTATGCAAGTCCTCCAACAAGGGCTACTCCCCCGAGGACCTGATAGAGGACAGGCACACAAAATACAGTGACCAATCAACATACAGCCAGATATATCCCACCTCCACATGAACAGTAAAATCTCTCCTCTCTATCCTGGAGATGATTGGATTAAGGGGTCGGGTATAGTTTAATGTGGTCGACGACCAAGCCTGCTGGGTGTTTCTTCAATTTACAATGGCCCATTGTGTTCGTTAATTGTGTCACATGAATTGTCCATTGTGCTTGCTAATTGTGTCCCAGGCAATGTCTATCGTGATTGTTAATTGCGTCCCAGGCAATGTCCATTGTGCTTGTTAATTGTGTCACAGGCAATGTTCATTGTGCGTACTAACTGTCACAGGGACCATAGTCACAGGGCAAGAGGCTGGCAAGAAGGCCTCTCCAACTCCCAGTGACAAAGGTGCTTTCGTCACAGCACCTGTGTTTCGTCATCATCAGAGACGTGCTGCAGCAATCTTCCCATGTCCTCATCCTGCAACGTGGTTCGGCATCAGTGCATTTAAGGTCTTCCACTTCTGGGGCAGGGATAGGTGGATGGGCCGGGAAAATCCTGCCAACAGAGTCATCAAAAAGCATAAGAGTTTGCTGCATGACTTACAGCTCTGACAGCTTGGCTGATTTGCAAGGTGATGAGGTGAAAGACTGATGGGCATGGGCTGCAGGTGCCAACTCTGAGCTTTCTGGACTGGGTGGGAGACACTGTGAAGGAACTGGCGCCACTGTCAGCCACCCAATCTACTATCGCCTGTACATGTCCTGGCCTCACCATCCGTACATAGGCATTAGGGCCTACCAAATAACGCTGCAGATTCTGTTGCCTACTTGCACCAGAGCAAGGTGTTTCACTTGGACCGGTAGTTGTCGCTGAACGGCCACGTCCTTTCCCAGCAACAGGAGCTGCACCAACACCACCACGACCATGCCCACGTCCCTTTTTTGATGTTCTCCTCATTATTTGTGTTCACCCACCAAGCTTAAAGATGGTTTCTCTCCGGTGTCAATTTAACTGCCAATTGTCAACAATTAAGTTCACTAAGGCTGTGAAAACTCAGATCCGAAAAAGCTGGCTGTTTTTTTTTGGGAACCAGACACCCTCTCCTTTTCCGAGCAAAGGGTGCCTGGGGTTCTCCCATGGACTTACATTGTGCTCAATGGCACACGAGCCCATGCAGTGTTCGGCTGAATACTCAGCTTAACACGAGCATGACAATGCTCGAGCAGAACACCAGTGCGGTCGAGCATGCTTGCACATCACTACTCTACTGAGACAGTGACACCACCCCCATCTAGTGGTGACCCATCAATACCTTGTGCATGCATATACATATATAAAAAAAGCAACTTTTACATACAAGTACATTTTTAACCCTTTTGCAGCTTTGCAGCGAACCTCTGCTATGCAATCACAAATGGTGGCCAATGGAAACCATCAAGAGCCACCTCACCCATTAGCAGAGATCGTGTAATGGGACAGATACTTTTTTCTAATACTACGGCTTGTTGTATAGGGATGAACAAATTGCTTCTATACCATCATATTTGGTTAATGTTCCAAAAAATTCAGCTTCTGAATGAAGCTGAAGTTTTAACAATTCAATTCAGTATCAGCCATTTTACATATCAAATTCAGCTCATCCCTAGTTGGCCTGTCAGACGAGAAACATCAGACACATACTCTGCAACCAATGCTGGAATAACACAAGCAATTTATGGCACTGTTATGGTCACAGGAATATTTCATGGAATTCTCTGGGCACACTGATCCATGTGGGAGGCACTCTCTATTGATTTAAGTTTGAATCCATCCTTGCAGATCACATACACCCATAAATGCAAATTGTCTTCCCTGGGGATGATGGGATCTTCCAGCAATAAAATTTTACATATCACATAGCTAGAAATGTCCATCATCGGTTAGAAGAACATGAGCAAGACTTCCAAGTACTACCCTAGCCCCCTAATTCCCCAGATTTAAACACAATTAAATATCGGTGAGAACACCTTGATCATCTTGTTCGCTCACTTTGGATTCTTCCCCTGCTTATGTATACTGTACAACGTGTGATACTGTAGTAATGGAGTGTGCAACAATGTGAATGTTAACCCATTAAGCCTGGATTTGATAATGCCATCTAGAATTTTCTATTTTATTTCAGCTCCATTTATCTGACATGCAAATATCCAATTACCGAGCCCTATTTATGCAAATAAGACAATAAAGGCTGGCATATCTTGAACTTGCGCCATGACACGAGCTGCAAGAGTTAGCTGTAAGATACAGTACAGTCAACATCTTGCTATAACAGTTGAAGGTTAGAGATAACTCCAATCTTAGCCAAATAACTACTCATGTCATGGTCAATAGGAAACATGACATCTCAGAGATTTTACAGAGAGGAGAAGGTACGTCCCTCACTCTATTGGTGCCATTACACCATTATTTGAGAGTGATAATTTGTTGTCATTTCAGCTAGGGGCCGAAAAATGTCCCTCTGGTCTGCTATATCTGTGAGTCTATTTAACCCTATGATGATGCCTAAAAGGTTGGCTACCAACTATGCGCTCACCATTTCATGTTAATATACACAGATCCATATCTCAGTCCATTTTGCATTATATAGCCCTGTCAGAGGCATTACATAAAACTGTCATCTCGGAATTTTCAGCGACGCAGTACAAGTACGTATAAGTGCTTGCTTCTTTCACTTGAATTGGACGAGTAATTGTAATCACACTGCGTCGCCAGCCAAAGCGAGCCAAAAAACGGTGTAATCTTAAAGAGGAAGCAGTGCTCGAATGAGTTCTGCCTCTTCTTCTAACAGCTGAGTGTCAGGGATGCCAGGAGTTGGATCTCCATGGATCAGATATTGATTACCTTCCGGAAGTCAACCCCTTTAAATTTGATATAGTTCAATTAAGCACTTGCTAATAGAGTCTCCTACAGATTAAACCTCATGACAAGACAGCAACAAGACACCTCATAATTAGTAAACTCCAGATGTAGACTTCTAACAACAATGGGTATTTAAAAGCCTCCAAATTTGAATCTCTATGTCACAAAAAATATATTAAAAATTATACAAAATTTATTAAAAAATAATTAGCACGGGAAGTTGGTCCTTAAAACCATATGGTGTTAAAGAGATGACTTTCACTTCAAGCATTATTTTTATATACAATGTATTGCATTTCCCTATTGCATCATTTATTGGTGACAGCATGCCTATTTTTAACCAGTTTTCTATATCTCCATCATTTAAACTGTTTTTGATATTTATTTGTGTAGGACCGAAAATGTAACATTCCCTCCAAGATTTTCTTCTTTTTTACATTTTTATTTTGGGGGAAATGATTTGGGGAGAAATTTAACTTCTCTTGTGGCTGAAGGAGCCCAATTCACATTTTTTTTTAAATAATATTGGCAGGTGATTTATTACTACTGTTTCTACTTCAGTAAAAGCACATTAGTCTGTGTTTGATGTGTCATTTGTTATCTTCTGTCTCGTCACACGTTTTATGCATACATAATCTCTCTAAAAAGAATTTATGAAGCCAAACCAAATGTGAATATTAATGTACTGGTCTTAACTTTTGTAAAGCAAAAGGACAATGGATTTTAAAAAAAAATTCTCAGAGATATAGAAAAGGATACAAGAAAATGCATTGTAATAATATTGTATTTCCACTGTTTTTATATAAAGGATTTTATATTTGGACATCCATTTAAGCATTTGAGGCTAATGTCTTTACTTGCTTACTATCATTGGTGTGACAATTGGACTGGGAGGGAGATGAAATGTAAGTGAAGGAAACTATTCTATTTTTGGATGAAATGTCTTCCTAAATATGTATTGAAATAATGTTTACATTTTCTGTCTTTTAAAAAATATCCCAGTGATAAATCTGAGTAAAACTATAGCTACCCATGTCAAATCTTTCATGTCCATCTGTCAGCAGATTTTTACCTTGAAACTTGCTGACCTGTTACCTGTGCACTTGGCAGCTGAAGGAATCTGTGTTCATATGTGCATGCATTGCTGATAAAAATGATGTTTTAGTAATAGCTTCATAAATTAATTTCTACTGTAAAAAAACATTTCCCAAACTCGGGTTTAGAAAATGTTTATTTTAAATAGAAATTAATTTATAAAGTTATTATGCGGTCTCGCTAAACTTTGCGAAGTAATAACTTTGGCTCATCTGAGCCAATACATTCTAATACTGTACGGAGCGCTCGCTCCATACAGTATTCAAATTAAGTATTATGTGAATCGACATCGGATGTTTCATCTGAAGTTGTTCCGCTCATCCCTAGTGACAGGTTCCCATTAAAACTGGAGTGAGTGGTGTAAAAAATTCTAAAATTTCCAAAAGTTTTGCTCAAGTTTGAGATCCACCAAAAAAATACTTTTATATTTCCCAGGAATCAGGAAATTATGTCCTGCATAACCTAACACTACTGTACATGCATTCTGGTGTAGAGCACAACATGAGAATGTCCCTTTGTGCGTCTTACTGTAATACTCTGCTGCTCTGCTGGCTTAGTTACTGCTTGAAAAAATCACTACAGTAGTTCCAGCAGCAATCAATATACTAGTACAATGGTCCCTAAAGTTACAATGGCCACACGTTCCAATACTTTCAACATTCAATGGTCTTTTCTGGGCTGTTGTAAGTTGAAGCCACAGTCAACAAAAATGTCTCAGACAGTCCACATTAACAGAACATGAGATTAGTTTGAAGATACAGCCAACCAGCATTGATAGTTCAATCTTAAACACTTGAATTATTATTACGTTCGTTTATTGGTGCCTCTCTATAGTACAATGCAATATTTCATTTTTTTTTACCTGTGCTAACATAAGCTGCTTGATTAGATACCAAGTGTTGCTAGCTCCATGTTAAAGGAGTTCTCTGTGATTTTCATATTGATGGCTAATCCTCAGATCGGTGGGGGTCTGACTCCCAGCACCCCTATTGATCAGCTGTATGAAGAGGCTGCAGTTCTTCTTGTTCATTGGTCAAATGGCCTAGGAGCAGCTCAGTACTATTGAAATGAATGGGACTGAGCTGCAATACTAAGCACAGCTGCTATCCAATGGATGGCACTGTGTCAGGTAAGCTGTGAGGGGACAATGGAGTTCTTGACTGCAGACAACTGATTGATGAGGGGTGCCAGGAGTCAGACCCCGGACGCTATCATATTGATGATCTATCTTCATAGGCCATCCAATTGAAAATCCTGGAGAACCCCTTTAATATTCTGTGCACTGGTCCACATTTACTAATCTCCTCTACAGTAATTAGTAGAAAGAGTAAACTTAGACAGCCTGAAAATGCTCCAAATTTATTATGGTGGCTGATGTTGGATGATCAATCTGGTGCTTTTTTAGACTGTCTTATCTAGTTAGTTTAGTCTTTCCACGTGTCCTGAAAGTCATGGAAAAGTCATTAGGGCACATTTATTAAGTCCAGCGTTTTATAAGTCAGTCTTAGTAAGGCTGTGTGCTGGCTGTGGATCCGCGGAAGTTATGTAGAGGTGTCTACATACCTTCGGCGGATCCACCGCCGCTTCTAAATGTAAGACAGCTTCCTAGCTGTCCTACATTTAGACTATTTTCGACACCTAAAACAGGCATAGAAAATGGTAAATGAGATGGGCCTTCCAGCCTTTCCTTATCCCCGCCCACGCCATGTCCATTTTTTAAAACTTGGGGTGAGCGAGGAAAAGTCGTAGATTGCAGCCCAAAGGACCTTAGAGCCACAGCCTGAGCCAGAAATACGTGTAATATATTGGCAGATGAGGGGGATGTCAGTTCAGGGATGGCACTGCTTTAGCCTGACACTTCCTCTGCCAGTCGGGGAATGTCAGCTCCAGAAAGCAGGGGACCAGGAGAGCAAGGGAGGGCAAGTGCTTGTAGTGGGAGACTCCATTATTAGGGGAACAGATATGGCAATCTGTCACAAAGACCATGATGGCCAAACAGTGTGCTGTCTTCCAGGCACTAGAGTTCGACAAATCGCGGATCGGGTTGACAGACTACTGGGAGGGGCTGGAAAAGATCCAGCTGTCATGGTCCATATCGGAAACCAATGACAAAGTTGGAGGTAGTTGGAGAGTCCTTAAAAATGATTTCAGGGATTTATGTCAAAAGCTTAGAGCAAGGACCTCAAAGGTAGTATTTTCATAAATACCGCCGCTACCACGAGCCACACAACAAAGGCAGCGGGAGATTAACAAGTTGCTCAAGAACTGGTACACAAGAAAGGCAGTGGGAGATTAGGGAGGTTAACAAGTGGCTCAAGAACTGTTGTAGGAAGGAGGGGTTTGGGTTCCTGGAGAACTGGCCGACTTCTCTGTTGGCTACAGGCTCTATCGTAGGGACGGACTGCACCATAATCGGGAAGGGGAAGCTGTGTTGGGGAGAAAGATGGCTAGAAGATTGGAGGAGTGTTTAAACTAGGGACTGGGGGGAAGGTAATTAAATTACAGGAAGGGAAGAGAGTGCAGATAGAGACTAGTGGTGAGGTAGTGGGACTGGGGGAGGAATGGAAGGAGGAACTAGAACAGTTCAGAAGGAAATGTGTAGGATTAAAAATATACATAAACCGCTCAATTGTATGTATACTAATGCCAGAAGCCTGACTAATAAAACTGGGGAACTGGAATTAGTGATGTGTGAGGAGGACTATGACATAGTGTGAATAATGGAGAAATGGCTGGATGATTACTATGACTGGACAGTTAATGTACAAGGTTACAGTCTGTTTAGAAAAAAATCAGGAAAAAGTCCAGCTCCAGCAGTGGATGGGATAGAATTCAATTCGATCTTTATTGAGCGATTAAAATCTCCAAGTCATATCGACATCATTCATGCCAGTACAGTTAAAAGCTGCCACCCCCCTCTTTGCAGTCTGTTTAGAAAGGATCGTCAAAACCGGAGAGGGGGAGGGGTCTACCTTTATGTAAAGTCCTGTCTAAAGCCCACAGTCTGAGAAGATATAAGAAGAAAAAAATAGAACATGTAAAAAACAAATAAAAGCGGCCAAACTAGAGACCGAGAGATGAATTGCCAAAAACGTACCCTAAAATGTTCTTCAATTATATAAATGTTAAAAAGTATAAATCTGAAAGTGTCGGCCCTTTAAAGAGTAATGAGGGGGGAGTTGCAGAGAGCGATGAGGAGAAAGCAAAGCTGTTAAATATTTTTTTCTCCAATGTATTCACTGAGGAAAATAAACTGTCAGATGAAATGCTGAATGTAAAAATAAATTGCCCACTAAAAGTGAACATTCTGTCCCAGGAAGAAGTACAACAGCGACTTAAAAAGATTAAAATAGACAAATCGCCAGGACCGGATGGCATACACCCCCGTATCCTAAGGTAATTCAGTAATGTCATAGCTAGACCCTTATGTCTAAAATTTGCAGACCAAAATCAGAGCCTGGAAACTATAGGCCAGTAAGTTTAACATCTGTTGTAGGTAAACTGTTTGAAGGTTTTCTAAGAGATGCTATATTAGAGGATCTCAATGGAAATAAGCAAATAACACCATATCAGCATGGCTTCATAAGGGATCGGCTTACAACTTCAAAAAAATGGAATAGTGGGACAGCACTAACCCTGTGTCGACAATCAGACTTGCGTTTTGGTGGCAGTGCCTACGGTGTTAGGTCCCAGTCTCCGAACCCTGTTCATATAGCAAGCGTAGAATAAACCATGGCACTCCTGTAGTCAGTCTCAAATCTTCTTTATTTACCCAGTATGCAACGTTTCAACTTCACATAAGTCTTTTTTCAAGCATAATACAAATACAGAGTGAGCAAACTTATATACATGTGTCCCCCAAATCCCACCCCTCGGTTCCGCTCCTCACAAGTACCAATTGCGATAATACATACAACAGTATTACATAATGTGTGCGACTCACAGGAGGCTGTAGAGGGCCCAAGTCAGATAATTTCAGTCCAAGCCAGGTACAGCACACTTCCATAGCGTGTGTTTTTGGCATTCTCAGCGGCGTGTGATGTACTTCCGGTTATCGCGTTACCTCACTTCTGGTCACATGCTGCCCCTTCCAAGCAGACTAGTAATAATTATTACAACTAGCAACCAACCGATCATTACTGGATTCACCCGGCACCGGACCAGATCTCCAATCAACGTTAAAAGAAAAATGGGGGGGATGCATTCCCCGGAGTGTTGCTGTACAGGCTTCTTGGCTCTGTCCCAGCCTCCAAAATACAGTGTTCCATTGATCTAAAAAAAACACAAAAACAAGTATATTAAAAATATGACGAATAATGTCGGGCACATATCTTCAATATTCTACAATTCCATATCCTGGCTGAGGAGAGTAGGAACCACTCAAAAAAGTGTACCTACTTTGAACTCACGATTCATGCCTCTTGGTTCTAAGGTATCAAGTTCCATTTTAATTCCAATCTCCAGCCTCCTGTGAGTTTCACACATTATGTAATACTGTTGTATGCATTATCGCAATTGGTACTTGTGAGGGGCGGAACCGAAGGGTGGGATTTCCACCCACTCGACCGGCCCAGTGATTTAGGGGACACATGTATATAAGTTTGCTCACTCTGTATTTGTATTATGCTTGAGAAAGACTTATGTGAAGTCGAAACGTTGCATACTAGGTAAATAAAGATGATTTGACACTGACTACAGGAGTGCCACGGTTTATTCTACGCTTGCTTCATGAGGGATCGGTCATGCCAAACTAATTTATTCAGTTACTATGAGGAGGTTCTAGACTTGACAGCGGTGAATCAATGGATGTCGTATATCTTGACTTTTCCGAAGCATTTGACACTGTACCAGATAAAAGGTTAGTGTATAAAATGAAAATGCTTGGACTAGGAGAAAATGTCTGTATGTGGGTATTTAACTGGCTCAGTGATAGAAAACAGAGGGTGGTTATTAATGGTACACACTCAGATTGGGTCACTGTCTCTAGTGGGGTACCTCAGGGGTCAGTTTTGGGCCCTACTCTCTTCAATATATTTATTAATGATCTTGTAGAAGGCTTGCATAGTAAAATATCAAATTTTGCAGATGACACAAAACTGTGTAAAGTAATTAACACTGAAGAGGGCCAATATACTGCTAGATAGGGGGCTGGATAGATTGGAGGCTTGGGCAGATAAGTGGCAGATGAGGTTTGACAATCACAAATGTAAAGTTATGCACATGTGAAGGAATAATGCAAGTCACCCATACATACTAAATGGTAAAACACTCGGTAACACTAACATGGAAAAGGATCTAGGAATTTTAATAAACAGCAAACTAAGCTGCAAAAACCAGTGTCAGGCAGCTGCTGCCAAGGCTAATAAGATAATGGGTTGCATCAAAAGGGGCATAGACGCCCGTGATGAGAACATAGTCCTACCACTTTAAAAATCGCTAGTCAGACCACGTATGGAGTACTGTGTACAGTTCTGGGCTCCTATGAACAAGGCAGACTTAGAAGAGCTGACGAGGGTTCAGAGGAGGGCAACTAAAGTAATAACTGGAATGGGGCAACTACGGTACCCTGAAAGATTATCAAAATTAGGGTTATTCACTTTAGAAAAAAGATGACTGAGGGGAGATATAATTACTATTTACAAATATATCAGGGGTCAGTACAGAGATTTATCCCATCATCTATTTATCCCCAGGACTGTGACTGTGACAAGCGGACATCCTCTGTGTCTGGAGGAAAGAAGGTTTGTACACAAACATAGAAGAGGATTTTTTATGGTAAGAGCAGTGAGACTATGGAACTCTCTGCCTGAGGAGGTGGTGATGGTAAGTACAATAAAGGAATTCAAGAGGGGCCTTGATGTATTTCTGGAGTGTAATAATATTACAGGCTATAGATACTAGAGATGGGTCGTTGATCCATGGAGTTATTCTGATTGCCTGATTGGAGTCGGGAAGGAAATTTTTATTCGCCTCAAGTGAGGAAAATTGGCTTCTACCTCACAGGGGTTTTTTGCCTTCCTCTTGATCAACTTGCAGGATGACAGACCGAACTGGATGGACAAATGTTATATACCTTAAGTACTGTGTTATTATGTAAATAAAAAATAATTGAAATTAAAAATTTAAACAAAGCTTCTTCTCATATAAAAAATACATGAAGATTATATCGAGCAAAAAACAGAAACAATAAAGTAATTAAAGATAAATTTACATTCCCTGTTAGTCTATATGCCTCCATAATTACCTCTAAAACAAGTTATTAGCAGGTATTGTTAAAAAGTATTCCATGTTAGTATAACTGTGATCTTCATATGGAGGTTAGATAGTGCCTCTCTTGATGGGGAATGTTGTTGGATTTAATTAAATCTTTCCATATGGCTAGGTCATTGAGAGTTCATCTTGGGAGGTAATGAGGAATCATTTTTGGCTCTGTGTGCTAAGGTTGATTGCTGCAATTCAGCATGCAATAACCCGGAGTGTATAACTAAAAGTGTAATACTTTATAATGATAACTATATGAATACAATATTGTTAAGGTTTGGTTGTTTAAGAGCTATATAATTTCATATCTACATAAATCTACATACAGCAGGAGTTAAAGGGAATCTGCCAGCTCCGAAACACCCCCAAACTACAGTCAGTGGTGTATAGTGTACGTGAAGATGAGTCCGATTATGTAATTTTTATTTTCATACTCGCTTGTATTCCGATGCTCCCACAAACTAGCAGTGCAATGTATTGGGAGGACTTCAGTGCTCACGTACATACTGTCGAAATTAAAGATAAAAAATACATAATTGGAGCAATAATTGGTCATAGTTTGGGGGGGGGGTTTGGAGCTGACAGATTCCCTTTAACCCTCGGTGGATGTCTACTTTTATTGTAAAGGGGTTATTTAATTATAATATTTTCATCTCCTCTCATCCAATAGTGTGCAAGTATTACAAGTAGAGATGAGCGAATTGAAATTGACCAAGTGGAATTTGATCCGAATTTCAGGAAAAATTCAATTTGCACCGAATCTGAATTTATTCACGCTTCGTGCTAACGAATCACATTTTTTCCTAAAATGGCTGCTGCAAGTATTATGACGTGGAGGAAGGAACTCTGGTAATGAGGGATCACGCATAATGTCATTCATGCAGCCAATCAGCAGCCAATCAGCAGCCAACCAGACCCATAATTAGCCTCAGCCATTTTGGATTCAGCCATTTCCCAGTGTACTTAGTGCAGGGAGAGACGTCAGCAGGTGTTAGAGACAGTGGTAGAAAACTTTAAAACTTTTATTTTGCTGTAAAGAAGTTCAGGAAGATGATAGGGAGGAATCATTCCACAGTATTGAAGCAGAACAGGGTTCAGTAGGGGAGTTTACAGCCTGGGTAACAGGAACAATCCTATTACATCTTGCTGCACTGACTGCGGATACAAATTGCCATTATACAGCTCTGTAATTTGAGCAAATCCTTCTTGTTATTGGGGTGCAAGTGCTGTTTGATACAGCCATTAACAGAGTTTATTACAAGGAAATATTTCTACATCTTATTTGCCCTTATGCAGTGAAGTCAAATGTTCTAAAGCCTTTTTTCTGTTGTATTAGTGGGGCAAAAAGGGCTTATTAGCTGTTGTGTGGTGAGGTGAGAAAAGTACAACCCTTTTTGGCATGTATAAGTGGCAAAAAATTATATATTATTTGCCGTTCAGCGGTGCAGTTATATGTTCTAAAGCACTTTTAGCGTGTATTACTGGCACAAAAACATATATTATTTGCCATTTAGCGGTGCAGTTATATGTTCTAAAGCCTTTTGTGGCGTGTATCAGTGGGAAAAAATAAGGGCCTATTTGCCATTCAGCGGTGCAGTAATATGCAGTAGTATTTGACAAAGAGAGGCAAATGATGTAGACAGTAGATGTTGCACTAATAATGTACATTTCCCCTAAATACACTGTTTTCAACAGTTATACAGTTTTTGACACAGAGAGGCTCAAGCTGTGGACAGTAGTTGTTGCAAAAATAATGTACATTTCCCCAAAATACACTGGTTTCATCTGTGGTACAGTTTTTGACACAGAAAGGCACACGATGTGGACACTAAATGTTGCACAAATAATGTACATTTCCCCAAAATACACTGGTTTCACCTGTGTTACATTATTTGACACAGAGAGCCACATTCTTTAGACTATAAATATTGCAGAAATAATGTACATTACGCCAAAATATACTGGTTTCAACTGTGATACAGTATTTGACACAGAGAGCCACACACTGTGGTCACTAAATGTGGTGCAAATAATGTACATTTCTCCAAAATACACTGGTTTCACCTGTGGTCTAGTTTTTGACACATGTAGCCACACGCTGTGGACAAAAATGTTGCCCAAATAATGTACATTTCCCAAAAATACACTGTTTTCACCTTTGGTACAGTATTTGACACAGAGAGGCACACGCTGTGGACACTAAATGTGGCACAAATAATGTACATTTCCCCAAAATACATTAGTTTTAACTGTGGTTCAATATTTAACACAGAGAGCCACATTCTTTAGACTCTAAATGTTGCACAAATAATGTACATTATGCCAAAATATACTGGTTTCAACTGTGGTACAGTATTTGACACAGAGAGCAGCACGCTGTGGTCACTAAATGTGGCGCAAATAATGAACATTTGCCCAAAATACACTGTTTTCACCTGTGGTACAGTATTAAACACAGAGAGGCACACACTATTTACACTAGATGTTGCACAAATAATGTACATCTCCCCAAAATACACTGTTTTAAACACTTATACGGTATTTGACATAGAGAGGCACATGCTGTGGACGCTAAAAGTTGCAAAAATAATGTACATTTCCCCAAAATACACTGGTTTCACCTGTGGTACAATATTTGACACAGAGAGCCACATTCTTTAGACTATAAATATTGCAGAAATAATGTACATTATGCCAAAATATACTGGTTTCAACTGTGATACAGTATTTGACACAGAGAGCCACACGCTGTGGTCACTAAATGTGGTGCAAATAATGTACATTTCTCCAAAATCCACTGGTTTCACCTGTGGTCTAGTTTTTGACACATGTAGCCACACGCTGTGGACAAAAATGTTGCCCAAATAATGTACATTTCCCAAAAATACACTGTTTTCACCTTTGGTACAGTATTTGACACAGAGAGGCACACACTGTGGACACTAAATGTGGCACAAATAATGTACATTTCCCCAAAATACATTGGTTTTAACTGTGGTTCAATACTTAACACAGAGAGCCACATTCTTTAGACTCTAAATGTTGCACAAATAATGTACATTATGCCAAAATATACTGGTTTCAACTGTGGTACAGTATTTGACACAGAGAGCAGCACGCTGTGGTCACTAAATGTGGTGCAAATAATGAACATTTGCCCAAAATACACTGTTTTCACCTGTGGTACAGTATTAAACACAGAGAGGCACACACTATTGACACTAGATGTTGCACAAATAATGTACATTACCCAAAAATACACTGTTTTCACCTTTGGTACAGTATTTGACACAGAGAGGCACACGCTGTGGACACTAAATGTGGCACAAATAATGTACATTTCCCCAAAATACACTGGTTTTACCTGTGGTACAGTATTTGACAAGAAGGCTATCCGGAGTCATCAACTTTTAACGCTCGAACATTTGGGCCACAAAAGTCTGCCATCTGCCAGATGAACGTGATGATGGCACAGTGGAAGGTGGAGTGGAGACCAAATAGGAGGAGAGAGGAGAAGGAGACGAGGCAGGATGTGGAGCGCCAGGAGTGTGGCTTTGTGTAGTGATGAACGTCAATGCCCGGCCAAGGCTGCGCTCATTGTAATGCCAGTAGCCATGTTAGCCAGTGATTGGCTGGTCGGAACGCGTCATCGGAGGCTATATAGCACCAGAAGACGCATGTTCGGCTTGGACGGATAGCTCCGGATAGCTGTCTTGTCGGAACTGCTAACCTGCCAACTACTGCTATATAAACTGGTGGACACAGAGGCCTTTAGAAATTTTGTGGCCATTGGCACAACACAATGGAAGGTCCCCAGAATGAAATATTTCTCCAAGAAGATCATCCCAGAGCTATATGGCCACGTTCAGTGGCAAGTGAATATATCTCTGGCACACAGTGTCGGTGCCAATATACATCTGACCACAGACACGTGGTCTAGCATACACAGGTAAGGAAGGTACATAACTTTTACTGCCCACTGGGTGAACCTTCTAACGGCCGTCAAGCATTTAACCCGTGGCTTCCATGTGGATTTGGTGTTACCGCCAAGGATTGCATGTAGGCCTGCCTCTTCTTCTCATTCTCCTCCTACTCCATCCTCCATCTCCTCCCCTAAGCTCCCTAGAACCTATTCGACATCCCAGGTGAGACATTGCCATGCTGTACTGCGGCTGTTGTTCCTGGAATCCAAGAGCCACACTGGTCCTGCACTGCTTTCAGCTCTCTGGTTACAGGCCAATCAGTGGCTAACCACACTCAATTTGACAGTTGGTAAAGTGGTGTGCGACAACAGTGCCAATCTGCTGAGTGCTCTGAAACAGGGCAAAATGACACACGTGCCGTGCATGGCACATGTCCTGAACTTAGCCGTGCAGCGTTTCGTTGCCAAATACCCTGGGGTCCAAGACGTCTTGCGGCAGGCCAGGAAAATCTCTGGACCTTTTAGAAGATCTTACACGGCCGTGGCTCGCCTTGCTGACATTTAGCAGTGACTCCACTTGCCCGTGAGACATCTGATTTGTGACAGCCCAATGCGCTGGAACTCCACCACGTATATGCTTGATAGGCAGCTCTAGCAGCAACGTGCCGTTAACGATTACCTGTACGAACTCTGCAGCAGGACAGGTTCTGGTAAGCTTGGTTTCTTTTCACCATGCCAGTGACTGCTCATGTGCGATACATGCAGACTTCTGTGGCACTTTTGGTGAGATCACCAAACTGGTCAGTCGGAGCCAAGGCGCCATTAGTGACATCATACCTTACGCCTTCTTTATGGAGCGTGCATTGCGCTGTGTCATTGATCAAGCCGTCGAGGAGCAGAAGCTGGAAGAAGAGGAAGTCACAATGATGAATGAATTCCCGGGGGGGCAACTCTATCTTACACAAGTCAGAGGAGGATGGTGGCTGTGGGGAGAAGGAGCAAGAAGAGCAGGCTTTGAGGGGGACTGTAAACTTTTTGGGGATCCCTAGTGTTGTCCATAGCATTCTCCTGGGCAATGAGCAGAAGCCAGGGCACTCCATCGCTTCCAATTTAGTGCAAATGGGGGCCTTCATACTCCAGTGTTTGAAGAGAGACTCCTTAAAAAAGGATTAAGGGCAAGGACCAGTACTGGGTGGCAAAATACTTAGACCCCCGGTGCAAACACAAAATGGTGGACATGTTACCAGCATCACAGAGGGCCAGCAGAATGGAACATTTCCAGGTCTTGCTGCGAGAGATGCTGCATTCTGCTGTTTCCACCCACAGCGAAACAGGTGCGGGTACCAATGCTACCACGCCTGCAAGAAAAGTGCAGTTTGTTTACTTACAATATGAGATCATTCTTGCAGCCAACCCATCGACAGCCACCCTCCGGATCCAGCCTCAGGGAACGCCTAGACCGACAGGTGTCCGACCACATTGGGTCATTGCCGATGTGGACTCTGTGAGAAGCGAGGAACCCCTGGACTATAGGGTATGCAGGCTTGACCTGTGGCCAGAGCTGGAATAATTTGCCATTGCTTGTCCCTCGTCAAGTGTCCTGTCACAAAGGACGTTCAGCGCAGCAGGGGGGATCATGACTGAGAAGCGCACTCGCCTAGCTCACGACAGTGTGGACACCTCACATTTCTAAAAATTAATGAGGCATGGATCTCAGAGGAATTCAAGACCTGTGACGACCACATGTAATTGAATTTCCTCATACTCCACATATCATTCTATTTTGGGGAAAGTGACAGCACAGTACCTTGCAGTGCTTGTTTGTTTCTCCAAAGCAAACTTCACGGACCCCACATGAGCAGATAGACCCCCCCCCCCCCACCTCTCTGCAATGTGATATTCCTTCATCTGTGAGTAGGGGGCAGAGCTAGAGGAGCCAAGGCAGTAGCAGGAGGTAATTGAGACGCTGCTCCTTCTGACCTCCTGTGTTACTGTGCCTCAGTCCAGTATAGTGTTCAGTTCACTCACTGGTCCTCCTACAACTCCACACAGCAGCACTGGGGTAAGTCACTGTGGGAGGGAAATTAGAAGAGTCCTGAAACTGCTGCCCCTGCATATCCCTTGTATCCCCCTATTGTTCCAGCCTATCACAGACCTATCTCATCTATACTTTATACAGAGCTCCTTAGAAGTTATGTCTCCCAGTGACCCTCCCTCCTTCCCTCTCATCAGTGGCATTTAAAAGTTTACCAGCCTCTCACCCCCACATATGATGTAATGTCTCTAGAGGTTATACCATATCAGTACTGGAGCGTTATAAAATGAGCGGCTAATATCAGTCACATATGATGTAAATGTCTGTGGAGGTTATATGAGTACTGGAGCATTATAAGAGGGGCGGCTGATAACAGTCACATATGATTTAATGTCTCTGGAGGTTATATCAGCGCTGGTGCATTAAAGAGGAGAGGCTGATATCAGTCACATACAGTATGAAGTAAATGTCTCTGGAGATTATATCAGCGCTGAAGCTTTATAAGAGGAGCAGCTGATATCAGTCACATATGATGTAATGTCTCCGGAGGTTATATCAGTACTGGGGCTTTATAAGAGGAGCGGCTGATATCAGTCTCATATGATGTAATTTTCTGTGGAGGTTATATCAGTGCTGGAGCATTATAAGAGGAGCGCCTGATATCAGTCACATATGATGTAATGTCTCCAGAGGTTACATCAGTGCTGGAGCGCTATAAGAGGAGCGGCTAATATCAGTCACATACAGTATGAAGTAAATGTCTCTGGAGGTTATATCATCACTGGAGCATTATAAGAGGAGTGACTGATATCAGTCACATATGATGTAATTTCTCTGGAAGTTATATCAGTATTGGAGCTTTATAAGAGGAGTGGCTGATATCAGTCACATATGATGTAAATGTCTCTGGTGGTTATATCAGCGCTGGAGCATTATAAGAGTAGCGGCTTATATCAGTCACATATGATGTAATGTCTCTGGAGGTTATATCAGTACTGGAGCGTTATAAGAGGAGTGGCTGATATCAGTCACATATGATGTAAATGTCTCTGGTGGTTATATCAGCGCTGGAGCATTATAAGGGTAGCGGCCTATATCAGTCACATATGATGTAATGTCTCTGGAGGTTATATCAGTACTGGAGCATTATAAGAGGAGCGGCTGATATCAGTCACACATGATGTAATGTCTCTGGAGGTTATATCAGCACTGGATCTTTATAAAAGGAGCTGCTGATATCAGTCACATATGACTGTGGATAAGTCATCAGTATCTCATCGTGGGGGTCTGACATCCAGGACCTCTGCCTATCAGCTGTTTGAGAAGGCATTGGTGCTCCTGTGAGCGCTGTGCCCTTTTCTGTGTTTTTTCTAGGCCATGTGACATCACGTTCATTGATCAAGTGGCCTAGGTGCAGATCACCCCCATAGAAGTGAATGCAGCTGAGCATAATACCAAGCACAGCCGCTATGCAATGTATGGTGCTGTGCTTGGTGAGCTGTGAGGAGGCCGTGACGCTACTGGGAATCACTTCAATAAACTTATCATTTTGAATATGCCAGAAAACATTTCCTTTACTTTGGATATTGTGTAGGCTGGCCTGGGGACTGGGTGGTTAATCTAGGAAACAGAATGTCCAGGTGTGACTGCTGTCCAAACTACTAACTGTAAATAACAGACAAAGTTATCAACTAAATGAGTTGCTTAATGGTAAACTATTTGATATAGTGCAGTGCACAATACTGTTCTGTTTAGCATACTGTATTGTGTTCATTCATGTGCGTGAGACTGAAAAATGAACAAGTAATATCTCCAGCTCTAGGATGGGCCGCCAAAATCAATTCCACTGGTGGGCCCTAGTTACCCCAGTCCAACACTGGCCACCACCCAGAACAAAGAATGGTCCTTGTTTTATGTATACACAGCGGCATAAAAGGCCTTTTCTGTCAGGTGAATGCCTCATTTTTGGGGCCTGTACTCCAGTGGCCTACAGTAATATTTTTATCCAGTGTCCACCTAATGTACCTCTAGCTTCATAATCACAAATTATTTTATGTCAGGTTAATGCCTAATATTTGGGGCCTGTACTACCGTGACCTAAAATAAAAATTTTCTAGGCTCCAGCAGGGCACATTTTTGAGAGTTTCCCTTTAAGACGCATAAAAATGGCCGATGTTCGTCCATCACCACTAAAGAAGGAGCACTTACCTCATAAACGTGTTTGGTGAAAAACTGTCAGCAATGATATAGCAGTAACTACAATTGACAAGATTGTCTGTCTTTTCCTCCAACCACTCTGGTGCACGGGAACCGACCATCACCTTTACCTTTGTCTCCCGTGTTTGAATAGCGTTACAGCTCTAGACATTTGCAGATTACATCTGTCCTAAATGTGTGGTGGATGTTGGGTTGGATTAGGTCCATTTTAGGGCAACCAGCTGGACATTCACAGACCATATTTTTGTACATTTGTCTAATATTGTTTATATATTAGTGGTTTTAATAAATTTTATATACTTGATATTTATTGACTATATTCAATTCCATGCAGTGCTAAATTGCCAAGTGCCCCCCAAATATTCTTTATTATTGACTTACAGCTTCCTACCTGTGAGATCCAGGGGGCTGGATCTCACAGGCTCTCACGGAAGGCAACCACTATGCCTAAGGAAGGCATCAGGCTTCCTTCCTTGCCATCGAGCTGCCTTCCTTGCCATTGGGTCCCCGTCACAGCAGCGCGGGGACCCAATGGACACCCTGCAGCTGGCGGGATACCGTACATGCCACGGTCAGCGCTGACAAGGGTGTAAAGGTTAATGCGCAGGCATTAGTGTTTTAACCGATGTTGGCGCATACAGCAGGGGTCCGGCTATCAGAGATTGCTGGACCCCGGCAGCCGATCTGGCGGGCGCAGCTCCTGCACCCGCCCGATCAGAGTGCTGTAGCTGTACGGTGCTGGGATTTCTGTCCCAGTTTCCAGCGCTGAACATATTTGGCGCTGGTATCCTACAGGTTACTGCTGCAAGCATATCTGTTGGAAAAGAAGTACCATCCATCGCCCAGTGGAACATGTCTAGCAAGTGGGGGATAAGTATTGTTTGGAAGTGGCAGTAGTATTAATTGGATAAACCATCAGGGCCTGGGGATTTTGCTAAGGGGAGTGAGTGAATAATTTTTCTTAAATTTCCAGATTTGTGGGTGGGGCGTTCAATGTCTGTAGTTGTGAGGTAGTAAGTGTCGGGAGTGAAGCTTTTGTCAAGAAGTCCTTAACGAGGGATGAGTAATTATCTGGTAGAGGAGTATTGTCTTTAAGATTATAAAGACCTTTGTAATAAAGGCGAAATTGTTCCGCAATGTCTCTGGGGTCAATCAATTTGGCTTTAGTACTGGGATGCAATATATGCAGTATTTTGAATTTTGACTGATAGGTTTTAAGTTGGTGAGCAAGTAATTTTCCTGCTTTATTGCCTTGGGCATATTCCTTGGATTTAAGCCTAAGGAGGGACTTGCTGTCATTATGTAGAAGGACTCCTTTAAGTTTGTCTCTTTCAATCCTAAACCCGTCTGATTGTTGGGCTGTTGATAATCCTTATTGGCCCTTTCCAAGCAGGCTATCCATTTAAGTATATGGGAGAGTTCTTTCTCTCTACGTTTTTTCACCTTGTTGCCCAACTTAATTAAGGAACACCTTATGTAGGCCTTGTGGGCCTGCCATAGGTAGATGGGATTAAAACGGAAACTGTGTTAAACTGAAAGCCCAGTAGTGAGTTCATATATGTGTTTAGGGTTGCCAAATAGGAATGTGTTTTTTTTTCCAAATAGGGGCCAAGTGAGATTGGAATCTTTCATTCAGGGTAATAGTGACCAGGGCATGGCCGGACTACTGAATGAGACCAATGTCTGTGGAAGAGGGGTGGAATAGCATAGTATGGTCTACCATGAACATGCCAAATCGGGAGTAGGATAAATGGGGGGGGGGGTGAAGTTCCTTTTCTGACTATGTTGAGCTCTCCACACATCAATAAGACCCTCCGAGTGCAAGAAAGAGGACATTCTTATCTCAGATCACCTTGTAAAGGTTGTGTAGTCCAGGGAAGAGTTCATTATGGAGTTAAAATCTCTGCATAATATAACCTTTCCTGTTTTCAATTTGTTGGTGTTTCACATTACTTTATGTTAGAATGACAGTTGGGTGTGCGTTGGGTGTATAGATGTTGACCAATGTGTATGTAATATTGTTGATCGAACATACCAAAATGAAGTATCTGCCCCCAGGGTCAGCTCTGCTGGCGATGAGGGTAAAAGCAACTGGCAATGAAGACTTCCCTGGACTTCTTGATGAAATAGGGATGGAAAATGTTAGGGAAAAGGTGGTGGAGTATTGTAGTGGCATCAATTTTCAATAAGTGAGTTTCATAAATGCAAAGGACGTCCACACCAGAAGACAGTGCTTCTTTCCACACATAGGACCGTTTCTGAGGGCAATTGAGCCCCTTTGCATTCAATGACATGATCTTCAGCCCCATAGTGGTGGAAAGAGGACTGCTTTATTGATTCTACAGTGCCTGTGAGAGCATATAAAATGCATAATAAAGAGGAACATAGAAACAGGTTAAGTGGATATAAACCATATCTAAAAAAAAAAAAAAAAACAGAACGGCCATAAACCGCTTACGGCAACATAGGGCAAGTGTCCACTGAAGAGGCCAGGAGTTAATGGCGTAAAGGTGGTGTTCACTGGTAGAGGGTCTGCACCAGAGGGTGAGGTGTAGTCTTCATCCCCTGGAGAACTTGTAAATATAGGTCTTCCAGAGGAGGAGCTGGATATCTTAGTGTCAGAACATTGATAAAAGTCCCTCTGTACTGATAGTGTTGGTTATTGAGCATTAGGATCTCAGTATGGGTTTACTGTCTGCCACATGGGTTTGGTGGGCTGTAGCAAAGGTCTTTTGTCAGGATCCCATGAGGGCAGTGGGATTTGCCAAGATTGTAATCATTCTTTCCCGCTCTCGAAGATCTGGATAGCATGAATCTGTCCATTTCTTTGAACAAGCCATTTTAAGGGGTATCCCCACCTGTATGCAATATTTTGGTCCCGGAGGGCAGCTGTGATAGGTAGTAGTGCTCGTCGCTGGCGGAGGGTCACCGCTGACAGGTCTGCAAACAGCTTAACAGTGTGATATGGCGAGGGGAGAGTTCCTTTTTTCCTAGCAGCCACCATTTACATAAAAGAAGTGGATGCACATCAAGGTATCACGTGAAATGTTAAAATTCATACATTTTTGTTTCTATGTGGAGGACCCTGTCCTTCACTTCTTGTACTCTGGCTAGAGACTAGATTAATCATCCCTGCAATGTCGGTGTGGAGGGAGGCCTTGAGAGCTATAAGCATTTGCTTTAAGGTATCCTCCGAGATGGGTTTATCAGAGGTGGGGTAGCTATGGAAGGGGTTAGTGTCAGCAATACCCTGTGGAGGGGTGCAGGAGGATGCACTAACATTTGGGGGGCTGGGGTCTCTAGTTGCAGCCTTTGCTTCTGCAGACTGCTGGAAGGAGAGTCCAACAGTGTGTGAAGGCGGGCGCCATCCTGGAGTTCGGGCCTAGCACGGGCAGAAGATCTAACATCCTCTGGTGTTGGTGGTAGAGGAGGAGTTGAGGCTTCAAGCAACAGCGGTGGATCAGGGGTTGGCAGAGGAGATGGGGATCCGGGTGACCGCAGGGAAGATATGCTGCAAAGGGATGATGGTGAGGCTGGTTTGCTGTTTTCCTCGGGGCAATCTTTGGTTCTGTCCCTTTAAAGTATTTCTCTAAATTGTTGCTGTTCAGCCGAGATAGCTGTCTCTTCAGCTTCCCCATAGCTTCCAGATGATGGTCTAATGTTTTTAGAGGAGAAAATATCTGTGTTGGCAGGGGATAAGTTGGATTTCCAGTCGCTTGGTGCAGGGGCTTCCCTCTAACGCAGTCATTGCTCTCGACGGCCTACAAATTCCCCCTAGCATTTAGCATATTTGCATGAACAGCTGCTCATAACAGTATTTGTCCATTTGCAACAAGCCCACTACGCACACCTTGCCCCTTAGGAGGTATCTACGAAATATATCCCTCTTATAGCGCAAGTAATTGTGATTCCAGCTACGGTTAAGAAGCGAGGACTTGGAGTTCCCTTTGTAAATGGTAATGTTGGTACCCAGGAGTACGATTGCCAGAGTGGTGCATTGTGGCCCACAGTCTCTGTAGATGTTATATACATGTGTCATGGTGTTCCTACCTGGATAAGGTTAGATCCCAGACCTGGTGTGGTCCAATGCAGTGCTAAAAGGGTAATCAAACTTGGATGATGGATAGGTAGAATAAATGGAGTCCAGACTTTGTAGTCACGTTGAACACAGCTTTACTTGGCATAAACGATAATCCAAACAGTTTCCAAACTTTATCTTGGTCATCAGCAGGTATTGGCAATAATCTATGGCAGGCAAACACTTCTGCAACAATCTATCACCTATGCTAATGCTTGGCTGGATAAATAGAAAACTCTTCCTCTTCTGCTGGAACTTAGGTTAGCTGTAGTTTGTCTCTTACATGTAATCCTAGGAACTTCTTGTCCTGGTTTCAGAGTACCTCAAGCTTGCTCATGCTTGGTGTTGCACAACCTCCAGTGATAAGGCTGGCATAGGCCTAACAGAACCTGTCCAGGGAGGACCAGGCTGTTGCAATCCCCTAGCAGGGGTTTTTGCAGACACACAAACAACCTCTCCCCAGGAGGGGTAGGCTAGAACTGATTTTGACTAACTAAACTCCTCCCTCTCTAGAGAGAGCTGGGAAGAAACTAGAAGGTTCCTCTCCAGAGAAACTAGCTCTGCTCAGATTTGTTGCCACCTGCTGGTAACCAGGCACATTACATATAAAACATTACATTTGTAAGGAAATGCATATACACATTGCAGGAAATTACATTAAATATAAGAGATGACACAGGATAGTGGGGGTACAAAGGGAGGTGGTAATGGCACCCGAGTCATTACACATTATCAGATATATAAGTTACTATATTATATAATTCATTTTTATTTTATTTTTTATCAAACATTCTGGAAGAAACTAGTACAGAATTAATTATTTGAATTCAAGGAGCCTTCTTGAGCCTGAATTCTCACAGTCTAACTTCATTTATAAAGTTAAAAAGCTAAACAAATGCTACAGTTTGCAAACAATCTGTAATTTGTTATTTTAAGTTGTTTGCTGATATAACAATGCAGTGAACTTTGCTAATAAAAAGAGCTGCATAAAATTTAACAAAGCAAGTAGCTGTGAACCAACACCAGACTGTTAGCATTTTTCACAAGTGAATTAGATTCTCAGCATTTTATTTAACATGTGTGCATACGAACAAAACACATTGCAAAACTTTCATATGCTCCAAGCAGAGATGAGTGACTCAAAGTTGACGAAGTGGAATTCGATCCAAATTGCTAGAAAAATTAGATTCCTACAGAAGTCGAATTTTCTCATGCTTTTTGCTAATGAATTATATTTTTTCTAAAACGGCTACTGCACATGTTAGAAAGAGGAAGTAAAATGCCCAGGAACAAGGGATCACCCATAATGCCATGCAGATAGGCAATCAGCAGCTAGCCAGCCACTGTGATGTCACAGCCCTATAAAATGTATGCTCCTTCCCAGTCTCTGCATTTTCCTGTGAACTTAGTGCAGGGAGAGACGTTACAGGTAGTGCTTGGATGTCTGGGTGCTCGGGTCGAACACCTCAGGATGCTCGGGTGCTCTACTGAGCACACAAGCACAATGGAAGTCAATGGGAGAACCCGAGCATTTAACCAGGCACCCCCTGTTCTGAAGAAGGGAGGGTGTCTGGTTCAAAGTAAAAGGTCAGAAATTGATGGAAACACCGCCAAAATGGTTCGGGAACAGCATGGGGAGGATGTCCGGATGCATCTTGGACTCCCAGGTCGCTGCTGGGAACGATGTTGTCCGAGTAGTACGCCACTTTTACAGACTGACAATAATACGCACAAAACTGAAGATAAAATCGATTTTATAGGAAAATTGTTAGGAAAAATTATTTCCTGTATATAAAGTGCAAGTGCTGCCAAAAATTACAAGGAAGAGGCACTCCGATACACTCTGTATATTACATAATGGAGGGCCTCATTCACATTTTGTTCACAATTGTTCAGGTAGTGGGACTCCTACACTCAAAAAGCCTATGCACTAAGTGAAAGGGCTGCCAAAAATTACAAGGAACTGGCACTCCAATACACCCTTTATTACATATAAAGGAGGGCATCATACACCCTTGAAAAATTATGATTGATGGCCTGCTGGTGACCTTCTAAAACATTACGGGCAAGGGCCTGCTGCTGAGCTGACCATATAAAACATTAGGGGTGAGGGTCTGCTGCAGAGCTGACTCTCTAAAACATTAGGGGAGAGTGCCTGCTGCTGATCTGAGCATCGAAAAAATTATGGGCGAGTGCCTGCTGCTGAGCTGACCATTGAAAAAATGATGCGCAAATGCCTGCTGCTTAGCTAACCATTGAAAAAATGATGGTCAAGGGCCTGCTGGTGAGCTGACCCTGTAAAACATTATGGTCGAGGGCCTGCTGGTGAGCTGACCCTCTAAAACAGGCATGTCCAAACTCCGGCCCTCCAGATGTTGCAAAACTACAACTCCCATCATTCCTGGACAACCTACAGCTATCAACCTACAGAAGAGCATGATGGGAGTTGTAGTTCTCCAACACCTGGAGGGCCAGAGTTTGGACATGCCTGCTCTAAAAGATTATAGATGAGGGCCTTCTGGTTGGCTGATCCTGTAACACATTATGGTTGAGGCCCTGCTGGTGAGGCTTTGGAGAGTGTTGCCCTTCCTCTGTTGGAACTGCTGTGTGTTCCCCTTGTACCTGTGTTTTGGAGCAATTTTTCCACAAGGAAACAAGGACCTTCTGGTATTGCACCATTATGCTCGTCCTCTACCACAGGAAGTAGAGAAGAGAAGCTCTCTTTGTAGCAGGGGTCGAGAAAGATGAACAACCAGTATAGTATTCACCATCAGCATCATGGCCACTTCCCTGTCCCTTACTTCTCGCCTTCTTCATATTAAATGTTATATATGCTTGAAAGTTTGTCAGTATGTCACACGTACAGTAACGTAGGATTTTCAGTAACGTAGGATTTTGAAGTGTATGCTCAAAAAAATTAAAAAAGGTATTTGGGATGTGGAAACGTCAGACAGAAGATATACATCAGATAATGTCGCTGATGTCAGCAGCAGCTAATAAAAAATTGCAGGGAATGTCACCGGCATTTGGGATGTGGAAATGTTACACAGGAGAAATACCGCAGATAATGTCAATGCTGTTACCAGCGGCTAATAAAAAATTACAGGGAATGTCACAGGTATTTGGGATGTGGAAAGGTTACACAAGAGACATACCGCAAATAATGTCGCTAATTTCAGCAGCAGTTAATAAAAAATTACAGGGAATGTCACAGGTATTTGGAATGGGGAAACGTTGCAGAGGAGAAATACCGTGGATAATGTCGCTGATGTCACCAGAGGTTAATAAAGAATTACAGGGAATGTCACAGGTATTTGGTATGTGGAAACGTTACTCAGGAAGTCAGGAGATATACCGCAGATCATGTCAATGCTGTCACCAGAGGCTAATAAAAAATTACAGGGAATGTCACAGGTATTTGGGATGTCGATACGCTACACAGGAGAAATACCACAGATAATGTCGCTGATGTCAGCAGCAGCTAATAAAAAATTACAGGGAATGTCACAGGTATTTGGGATGTGGAAAGGTTACACAAGAGAAATAACGCACATAAGGCTCCATTCACACGTCAGTATTTTCCTATAATCGTATTCAGCATTTTTCTATAACCTTTTTTGAAGTCTGTTTTCTATAATTAGTTTCCGTTTTTAATCCGTTTAATATAATTTTATATGAATTTAGGATTTTGGTTAAAATACCTTCTAATACCTCATCGACCCTATTCACTCCTATTTCATTGTTTTTTACACTGATACACTATACACAAAAAAAAAAAAAATTAATCACACATTTTTTGGAAAAAAAAAACAGAAGACTTTGTTGAAAGAATAATAAAATCTTTATATAAGATAAGTCTTTTTTTTAGAATAATGAAAACTTTACAACAATAATTAACATCAATAAAACAATGTAAAAAAATTATAATTTAAAGGGAGTCTGTCACCACATTTTCACGTTTTAAACAGTTCACATAGCGCTGTAGCCTAACCATAGATGATTGAAATGGTACCTTTCTTTGTTTCTGTTGAGCTTCAAAACAGGCAAAAACGCACTTTAATTCATATGTAAATGAGGGCTCGCAAGTGCCCAGGGAGGGGTTTACTTCGTTGGAGCCCAGGCTGCTCGGCCTCTTGGGCTCATATCCCCGCCCCATCCTCTGCCTCAGCCCGCCCTTCTGTTCCCTGGTGTTCGTCTTCTTTCTATTGCGATACAGTGATCTCGCGATGCCTGCGCTCTCCCTCACTGGGCCAGGGCATGCGCACTGCGATGACCATTGTGGGCACGGCTTCACTGTCGCTACTGCGCATGCTCTGGCCCAGCGAGGGAGAGCGCAGGCATCGCGAGATCACTGTATCGCAATAGAAAGAAGACGAACACCAGGGAACAGAAGGGCGGGCTGAGGCAGAGGATGGGGCGGGGATATGAGCCCAAGAGGCAGAGCAGCCTGGGCTCCAACGAAGTAAACCCCTCCCTGGGCACTTGCGAGCCCTCATTTACATATGAATTAAAGTGCGTTTTTGCCTGTTTTGAAGCTCAACAGAAACAAATAAAGGTACCATTTCAATCATCTATGGTTAGGCTACAGCGCTATGTGAACTGTTTAAAACATGAAAATGTGGTGACAGACTCCCTTTAAATAGATCCCTTGTAAAAGGGCCAGGATTTGCTGATGGGGGGCGACTTCCTTCGGATGGAACATTAAATTGTTGAGCAAATTGACTACTCCCAGTAGGGTAAGTATCAGGCCTTCTACCAAAAGTAGATTGTGGTGGATTATAGGCTACATTATGTCTGGAATGCCAATTTAGCATGGCATCCCGATCCCTCTCCAGATTATGGATGGTGTTCACAGGTTCAAAAGGGCCTGCAAATAAGTCCATTAATATCAGAATGGACGACATGCAACGCTCCCTTCTATCCTTAAGAATGCGTCTGAGGTAAGGGATCAAGCTTCTGGCTGCTAGCTCGTCCGGATTCTCCTCGCGATCCCGGTTTAGATAATCCATAACTCTGGACTCTACTATTGTTCTGGTATCTAAACCAGAATCGCGAGGAGAACGGCCCCTGCGTCTACCTGAGGACTGGCGAACAGGTAAGGTTGGTTCCGCAACAATAGAAGGAGCCGCTGTCCGGGTAATTTCAGAACCCTCTTCTTCTATTGCAGTTTCTTCAGAGCCTTAGTGTAGACAAAGTGACATCAAGACTTTTCTCATTTTCAAGGGCAGATTAATATATTATAGCTAAATGAGCTTTGCTCATCAACGGACAATGATACAAGTCTTGATGTCACTGGGCCTGCATTAAACAGTAACAAGGCAGCAGAGCTAAAGGAGTGCAGCTGCCTTCTACAAATGCTGATTGAAAAGGGTCCCATTGTTTCCAGGGCATCCAGTGCACAACAAAAGTCCCGCCTGTCATGGAAAAACAGTGGTGAGCAGCTAAATCACATCAAGGGAACATTTAGTTCGCTCATCAATGACGTAGCATGTTCCATAGGTGACATGGATCACATATGCAATGTGATAAAAACTCCTGACGATCAGAACGACACATAGCACCATGCGACTTATAGACTATTTGCCGTCATTGAGGAACGCCCCAGCTGCCACTACGGTGTCTAAGTGTTTCCCAACCAGTGTGCCTCCAGCTGTTTTAAAACTACAACTCCCAGCATGCCTGCACAGACAAAGGCTGGTTGGGAAACAATGGTCTAATAGATGCTCCCCACTGCTTTTCCATGACAGGACTTTAGTTGCATCAAGGCTGCCATGATAACCAGAAAGCAAATTGATAAGTGAACATTATTCGTATGCTTTCAGGTGTGTTGCGTTGTAACGGATCCGGCATCCTTTTCCAGCTACTTAAGTGCATGAGTGTCCTTTACAACGCAGATTTGAAAAAGGCCTTCAATATGGAAAATGTTTATTAAAGTCCATTTTCAAATATGCGTTCAGGAAATGCCCGCCAGATCCGTCACAACACAATACACCAGAAAGCATTATGAAGACTGATCCACGCTTAAAAAATCATAGATCTACGACAATATCTATTTATGGATTTAAATAAAATTATTTGAGAAAAAAAATACAATTACTTACGGACCACTCTCCATTATTGGGCGCAAAAACTGGAGATGTTGCGTGTAGAGGTATGGCTTCTTTTTGAGGCTGCCGTCACCACTTCTTAATTTGATGTTCGTCTCCCTCTTAAATTGGTCACGACAGGAGTACCATTGGCACTTGATCTTAGCAACTATTAAAAAAAAAAAAAAAAGAAAGGTGACTTCAGTATAATACAAAACTGATATATGCAAAAACTATAGGATTAAGGTTTCATGCACACGGCCGTGGAATTCAGTCGTGCACGGACCATGGTGTTCCAGCCTGTAATCCAGATGAAAGCAGGAGCGCACGGTGTCATTGGTTGCTATGGATTAAAGGCCGGAACACAATGGTCCGTGCACAGCCTAGTTCCACGGCCGTGTGCATGAAACCAAAATTAAAGCCAATTGTGTGCTCTCCAAATGCTGAAAAAAAAAAATCTCTCCTGGACGCACATCATGGTTTGATTAGTAGTTATTTTAAGAGACACAGTTTGCCCAGTACTGAATACACACTGTAGATAGGAATATAATACAAGCATTTATAAGATCAAAATATGATTTTACTCACTGATGGCACTTCTTTTCTTTGAATCTGCTTCTCCCATTCGGCCCCAAACATCTCCTGCCCAATCTCCTGCCATGCCTTGTCTCTCAAAATTCGGTCCTGATATAAGTCTGACCGGGTGTCCCACAAGGTAGAGCGCTCTTCAATAAGCGTGATCAGTTTTTCCACATCCATGGATGCCATTTTTAATAGTTTTTCAGCACCAGGGAGCACTGCTGACTTTCAGGCTGCTGCTCTTCCTGGGCCTTGTCAGTGGGCAGGACTTTATTTCCTGGAACGGAATCCACATTTTGCGGAAGACATACGGAATGGCATCGATATGTGTTCCGCATTTTGCGGATCCATTCATTTCTATGGCCGAATGGACCGCATTTTGCGGAATATAATAGGACATGTTTTATATTTTTGCGTACCTGCGGAACGGAATCACGGATGCAGAAAGCACTTATTATGCTGTCCGCATATTTTTGGGAACCATAGAAAATGAATGGGTCAGCATATGTTCAACAAAAATCGGAAAATATGCGGAAACAAAATGCGGACGTGTGAATGGGGCCTAATGTTGCTGATGTCTGCAGAAGCTAATAAAAAATTAGAGGGACTGTCACAGGTATTTGGGATGTCGAAACATTACACCAGAGATGTACCCCAGGTAATGTCACTGTCCGCAGCGGACACCGTCTACTGAAAAAGTACACTGGATGTCACAGATACTTTTTGGATGTGCACACGTAACAAAGGAGATGTAGCGCAGATAATGTCACTGTCTGCAGCGGCCAAACTATTGCACGCTATTTAGCGCAGGATGTGCTAAAAATAGATATTGCTGCTGCCACATACAACAATACTCCTTTAAAGGACTTTTGGTTCTGTAAATTTTAACAATTTAGCGCAGGTTGCGCTAAAAAATATATATTGCTGCTGCCACACACTACAATAGTCCATAAAAGGACTTTTGGGTCTCTGACAAGTTTATCAACTTAAAAAAAACTAATTTCACTCCCTACACTATCTTTCCCTTCTTCAGCACAGCTCTCTCTGACTAACACTGAGCCGAACATTTCATCGTGTGCCAATTAGTGATGTCGCGAACATAAAATTTTCAGTTCGCGAACAGCGAACGCGAACTTCTGCAAATGTTCGCGAACGGGCGAACCGGGCGAACCGCCATAGACTTCAATTGGCAGGCGAATTTTAAAACCCACAGGGACTCTTTCTGGCCACAATAGTGATGAGAAAGTTGTTTCAAGGGGTCTAACACCTGGACTGTGGCATGCCGGAGGGGGATCTATGGCAAAACTCCCATGGAAAATTACGTAGTGGACGCAGAGTCGGGTTTTAATCCATAAAGGGCATAAATCAACTAACATTCCTAAATTGTTTGGAATAACGTGCTTTAAAACATCCAGTGTGTGTATACGATCAGGTATGATGTTGTATCGATCAGGTAGTGTAAGGGTTACGCCCGCTTCACTGACATTGACAGACCAAACTCCCCTTTTAATGCACCGCAAACAGTTCATTTGCACAACCGCAAACTCCCCATTTGCACAAGGCTGGATACCAAGCTAGCCACGTCCCGGTGATGTCATTGAAGGTTTCTTCCTCCACCCAGCCACGTACAACAACAAGGGTCCCCAAAAGATGAATTGAATTGATTTTTCGAACGGTGAGATGGTTAAAAAAACGCTGGCTCCCTCCACTCTGTTTTAAACCACGGTCACTGCGTCTGCGCCTGTTCAATTTACTGTCACACTCGATATGAGTGGTATTTTCTGTAGTACTATTCTCATCAGTTTAATCCTCTAACGTCCCCAATCTGGGGGCCATTTATTGAATAGATTTTTCGAACGGGGAGATGGTTAAAAAAACGCTGGCTCCCTCCACTCTGTTTTAAACCACGGTGACTGCGTCTGCTCCGTGCAATTTACTGTCACACCCGATATGAGTGGTATTTTCTGTAGTACTATTCTCATCAGTTTAATCCTCTAACGTCCCCAATCTGGGTGCCATTTATTGAATAGATTTTTCGAACGGGAGATGGTTAAAAACGCTGGCTCCCTCCACTCTGTTTTAAACCACGGTGACTGCGTCTGCGCCGTGCAATTTACTGTCACACCCGATATGAGTGGTATTTTCTGTAGTACTATTCTCATCAGTTTAATCCCTCTAACGTCCCCAATCTGGGTGCCATTTATTAAATAGATTTTTCGAACGGGGAGATGGTTAAAAAACGCTGGCTCCCTCCACTCTGTTTTAAACCACGGTGACTGCGTCTGCGCCGTGCAATTTACTGTCACACCCGATATGAGTGGTATTTTCTGTAGTACTATTCTCATCAGTTTAATCCTCTAACGTCCCCAATCTGGGTGCCATTTATTGAATAGATTTTTCGAACGGGAGATGGTTAAAAAACGCTGGCTCCCTCCACTCTGTTTTAAACCACGGTGACTGCGTCTGCGCCGTGCAATTTACTGTCACACCCGATATGAGTGGTATTTTCTGTAGTACTATTCTCATCAGTTTAATCCTCTAACGTCCCCAATCTGAGGGCCATTTATTGAATAGATTTTTCGAACGGGAGATGGTTAAAAACGCTGGCTCCCTCCACTCTGTTTTAAACCACGGTCACTGCGTCTGCGCCGTGCAATTTACTGTCACACCCGATATGAGTGGTATTTTCTGTAGTACTATTCTCATCAGTTTAATCCTCTAACGTCCCCAATCTGGGGGCCATTTATTGAATAGATTTTTCGAACGGGGAGATGGTTAAAAACGCTGGCTCCCTCCACTCTGTTTTAAACCACGGTCACTGCGTCTGCGCCGTGCAATTTACTGTCACACCCGATATGAGTGGTATTTTCTGTAGTACTATTCTCATCAGTTTAATCCCTCTAACGACTCCCCAATCTGGGGGCCATTTATTGAATAGATTTTTCGAACGGGGAGATGGTTAAAAACGCTGGCTCCCTCCACTCTGTTTTAAACCACGGTCACTGCGCCTGCGCCGTGCAATTTACTGTCACACCCGATATGAGTGGTATTTTCTGTAGTACTATTCTCATCAGTTTAATCCTCTAACGTCCCCAATCTGGGGCCATTTATTGAATAGATTTTTCGAACGGGGAGATGGTTAAAAAACGCTGGCTCTCTCCACTCTGTTTTAAACCACGGTCACTGCGTCTGCGCTGTGCAATTTACTGTCACACCCGATATGAGTGGTATTTTCTGTAGTACTTATTCTCATCAGTTTAATCCTCTAACGCCCCCAATCTGGGGGCCATTTATTGAATAGATTTTTCGAACGGGGAGATGGTTAAAAAACGCTGGCTCTCTCCACTCTGTTTTAAACCACGGTCACTGCGCCTGCGCCGTGCAATTTACTGTCACACCCGATATGAGTGGTATTTTCTGTAGTACTATTCTCATCAGTTTAATCCTCTAACGTCCCCACTCTAAAGCATTTATTGAATAGATTTTTCGAACGGGAGATGGTTAAAAACGCTGGCTCCTACTCTGTTTTAAACCACGGTCATGCGCTGGCGTGCATTACTGCACCCGATATGAGTATTTTCTGTAGTATTATTCTCATCAGTTTAATCCTCTAACGTCCCAATCTGGGTGCCATTTATTGAATAGATTTTTCGAACGGGAGACGGTTAAAAACGACTGCCTTCCACAGTGACAGACCACAACTGCTCCGTCACACTCAAACTGGTAATTGGTATTCTCAGTACATCCAGGAGATGGAACACAACGCAGCTTGCGTCGGTCCTACTTACTCCCAAATTGACGGGCACTGCGCGCTGCACAGAGCAATGTGCTGTGACACCCTATATGAGTGGTGTCTTAACTAGTACTATTGCTAATCAGTTTAATCCCTGTTACGACCCTATCCGTCCGAATTGATTAACCATTGTCGAATCCCCATTGACATCCCCTTATAAGCTGTGTAAAGCATATTTTTTAGTTTGGTTTTGAACTGCTGCATCCTTTCCGACTTTCGGTAATTTGGCAACATTTCTGCCACTTTCTGCTTATACCGGGGTCTAGTAGCGTGGCCACCCGATCGCTTTTGGTCTGATCATAATGAAGCAACGGCCTTATCATCTGGGGTGTGGCAACATTGCCAACACACTTATAGAGGTGATGATGATTGCTTCATTGTGATACGCAAGCCCCTTCACCACAACAAGGTAACGATCACGAAGGGGAATTGACACTTGTATGTGCCTTTTTTTGGTTTGTTTTTGCAGCCACAGTGCTGCACCATAGGACAGAAAAATTAGGCATGTACACATGCCTGAAAAATAATGGCACTGTTGCAGCCGCTTATTGTAGCAGCGGCCGGAAAATTTATGTTTTCCAGGCAGAAAAGTGACTAAAACATTGCGGCTTGAACCCTAGTTGGTGGTGGAGAATTCACGAAAGTCATCCGGTATGCAGACATTAAATACAGCAGCGTGGGGACCATTTTAAGGCCATGGCATGTAATCAGGCCTTTTGTTAGTCAAACGTATCCCCCACTGTCAGTCCCTTCGGGATCCATGCCTCATTCATCTTTATGAAGGTGAGGTAATCAACACTTTTTGACCGAGGCGACTTCTCTTGTCAGTGACAATGCCTCCTGCTGCACTGAAGGTCCTTTCTGACAGGACACTTGAAGCAGGGCAGGCCAGAAGTTCTATCGCAAACTGGGATAGCTCAGGCCACAGGTCAAGCCTGCACACCCAGTAGTGAAGGGGTTCATTGCTCCTCAGAGTGTCGATATCTGCTGTTAAGGCGAGGTAGTCTGCTACCTGTCGGTCGAGTCGTTCTCTAAGGCTGGATCCCGAAGGGCTGTGGCGATGAGTAGGACTGAAAAGCTCCGCATGTCCTCCATCAACAACACATCTGTAAATCGTCCAGTCCTTGCCGCCGTGGTAGGAGGAGGATTACACTCACCTCTTCCCCTGTTAGATTCCCGTTGTGCTGTGACATCCCCTTATAAGCTGTGTAAAGCATATTTTTTAGTTTGGTTTTGAACTGCTGCATCCTTTCCGACTTTCGGTAATTTGGCAACATTTCTGCCACTTTCTGCTTATACCGGGGTCTAGTAGCGTGGCCACCCAGTACAGATCGTTCTCCTTTATCCTTTTATACGTGGGTCCCTCAACAGACATGACAGCATGAAAGACCCCATTTGAACAAGGTTGATGCAGAGCTACTCATTTCCCGTCCTCGTCCTCACTGATGTCATTGACGGTCTGTTCTTCCCCCAGCCACGTACAACACCATGGGTCCCAGATAGGTGACAACAACGAGCACCCTGGGGTGCCTGCTGTGGTTGGTCTTCCTCCTCCTCAAAGCCACCACATTCCTCCTCTGACTCCTCTTCCTCATACTCCTCTTCCAGCGTTGCTGCAGGTCCGGCAAGCGATGATGACAAGGCTGTTTCTGGTGGTGATGGTGACCACAACTCTTCCTCTTCCTCTTCACGCTCATCTACAGCCTGATCCAGAACTCTTCGCAGGGCACGCTCCAGGAAGAAAACAAATGGGATGAGGTCGCTGATGGTGCCTTCGGTGCGACTGACTAGGTTTGTCACCTCCTCAAAAGGACGCATAAGCCTACAGGCATTGCGCATGAGTGTCCAGTAACGTGGCAAAAGATTCCCAGCTCCGCAGAGGCTGTCCTAGCACCCCGGTCATACAAATACTGTTGACGGCTTTTTCTTGTTGGAGCAGGCGGTCGAACATTAGGAGTGTTGAATTCCAACGTGTCGGGCTGTCGCATATCAAGCGCCTCACTGGCATGTTGTTTCGCCGCTGAATATCGGAAAAGTGCGCCATGGCCGTAGGAACGCCTGAAATGGCCACACACCTTCCTGGCCTGCTTGAGGACGTCCTGTAAGCCTGGGTACTTAGACACAAAACGTTGTACGATGAGATTCAACACATGTGCCATGCACGGCACATGTGACAACTTGCCCAAATTTAATGCCGACAACAGATTGCTTCCATTGTCACACACCACTTTGCCGATCTCCAGTTGGTGCGGGGTCAGCCACTGATCCACCTGTGCGCTCAGGGCGGACAGGAGTGCTGGTCCTGTGTGGCTCTCTGCTTTCAGGCAAGTCAACCCCAAGATAGCGTGACACTGTCGTATCCGGGATGTGGAATAGCCCCTGGGGAGCTGGGGGAATCAGTTGATGTGCAGCCAGACGCCGCAGCAGAAGAGGACTCAGCCGAGGAGGATATTGAAGAGGATGGAGTAGGAGTAGAGGAGGTGGCAGTAGGTCTGCCTGCAAGTCGTGGTGGTGTCACCAACTCCGCTGCGGAGCCACGCATTCCATGCTTGTCAGCCGTCAGCAGGTTGACCCAATGCGCAGTATACGTGATATACCTGCCCTGACCGTGCTTTGCAGACCAGGTATCAGTGGTCAGATGGACCCTGCCCCAACACTGTATGCCAGAGATGCCATGACTTCCTTTTCAATGACATGGTAGAGGTTTGGGATTGCCTTTTTGAAAAAAATTTCGTCCGGGTACCTTCCACTGTGGTGTCCCAATAGCGACAAATTTTTTGAAGGCCTCAGACTCTACCAGCTGGTATGGTAAAAGCTGGCGGGCTAAGAGTTCCGTCAAGCCAGCTGTCAGTCGCCGGGCAAGGGGGTGACTTTGTGACATTGGCTTCTTATGCTCAAACATGTCCTTGACAGACACCTGACTGTGGGCAGATGAGCAGGAACTGCTGAAGGTGAGAGATGGAGTGGCGGGTGGTTGAGAGGGGGCAGGGAGGACAGCAGTGGTTGACGTGGCTGAAGATGCTGGACCAGGAGGAGCATGGTGGCTTTGAGTTTGTGTGCTGCTTGTACTCATGTGTTGATCCCATAGGCGTTTGTGATGTGAGATCATGTGCCTTCGCAAAGCAGTTGTACCAAGGTGGGTGTTGGACTTCCCACGACTCAGTTTCTTTTGGCACAGGTTGCAAATGGCATTGCTTTTATCAGAGGCAGACACACAAAAAATGCCACACTGCTGAGCTTTGCAATGACGGCATTCTAGTGGTGGCAACAGCATGCGTTGACTGGCGTGCTGTCTGGCTGACCCCAGGTGCCGATACATGCTGTCTGACTGTGCCACTAACTCCTTGCGACGACCTCCCCTGCTTCCAACTCGTCTCCTCATTCTCTCTGTCTCCCCTTCAGAACTTTCCCCTCTTCTTCTCTTCGAGCAGGCACCCACGTGGCATCCGTGGACACATCGTCATCATCAACCGCTTCACTTGTATCTGACACCTCAGCAAAGGAAGCAGCAGCGGGTACAACATCATCATCATCATCATCACACTGTACGCCCATGTGTGTAATCCTGCCTGACTGAGACATATCCCCGTAATCTACATCATCTGGCAATAATGGTTGCGCATCACTAATTGCATCCAACTGATGTGTAAATAACTCCTCTGACGGATCAAGTGAAGCGGCTGTGGTGGCTGTGGTGGTAGTGGTGGTGGTGGCGACGGGCGGGTGCGTGGTAACTTGAGAGCAGGTGACCGAAGCTGAGCTGGAGGAGGATGGTGCGTCAAGGTTCTTAGCGGAAGCTGTTGAAGATTGGGTGTCCTGTCTAAGCCAGTCAACTACGCCCTCTGAATTTTTCGGGTTCAGGGTACGTGGCCTCTGAAAACTGGGCATTATTCCAGGGACAGTGGAAATCACAGCACCACGACCACGACGGCTCCCTGCGGGGTGGCCTGCCTCTGCCTGTCATTTTTTTAGATAAGTGGTACTACGCGTGCTAGGTACTGTGCCACCCGGTATGAGTGGTTGGCACTGGCAGTGGGCACACTACAGTCTGTGGAAGTGGGCCTGACACACACTGGCAGCAGGCAAGCAACTGAATTTAGACTACTGTCTAAAAATTAAATGCCTTATTTATCGGCAAGCTACTGTGCCACCCGGTATCAGTGGTTGGCACTGGCAGTGGGCACACTACAGTCAGTGGAAGAGGGCCTGACACACACTGGCAGCAGGCAAGCAACTGAATTTAGACTACTGTCTAAAAATTAAATGCCTAATTTATCGGCAAGCTACTGTGCCACCCGGTATCAGTGGTTGGCACTGGCAGTGGGCACACTACAGTCAGTGGAAGAGGGCCTGACACACACTGGCAGCAGGCAAGCAACTGAATTTAGACTACTGTCTAAAAATTAAATGCCTTATTTATCGGCAAGCTACTGTGCCACCCGGTATCAGTGGTTGGCACTGGCAGTGGGCACACTACAGTCAGTGGAAGCGGGCCTGACACACACTGGCAGCAGGCAAGCAACTGAATTTAGACTACTGTCTAAAAATTAAATGCCTTATTTATCGGCAAGCTACTGTGCCACCCGGTATCAGTGGTTGGCACTGGCAGTGGGCACACTACAGTCAGTGGAAGTGGGCCTGACACACACTGGCAGCAGGCAAGCAACTGAATTTAGACTACTGTCTAAAAATTAAATGCCTTATTTATCGGCAAGCTACTGTGCCACCCGGTATCAGTGGTTGGCACTGGCAGTGGGCACACTACAGTCAGTGGAAGAGGGCCTGACACACACTGGCAGCAGGCAAGCAACTGAATTTAGACTACTGTCTAAAAATTAAATGCCTAATTTATCGGCAAGCTACTGTGCCACCCGGTATCAGTGGTTGAGCACTGGCAGTGGGCACACTACAGTCAGTGGAAGAGGGCCTGACACACACTGGCAGCAGGCAAGCAACTGAATTTAGACTACTGTCTAAAAATTAAATGCCTTATTTATCGGCAAGCTACTGTGCCACCCGGTATCAGTGGTTGGCACTGGCAGTGGGCACACTACAGTCAGTGGAAGTGGGCCTGACACACACTGGCAGCAGGCAAGCAACTGAATTTAGACTACTGTCTAAAAATTAAATGCCTTATTTATCGGCAAGCTACTGTGCCACCCGGTATCAGTGGTTGGCACTGGCAGTGGGCACACTACAGTCAGTGGAAGTGGGCCTGACACACACTGGCAGCAGGCAAGCAACTGAATTTAGACTACTGTCTAAAAATTAAATGCCTTATTTATCGGCAAGCTACTGTGCCACCCGGTATCAGTGGTTGGCACTGGCAGTGGGCACACTACAGTCAGTGGAAGAGGGCCTGACACACACTGGCAGCAGGCAAGCAACTGAATTTAGACTACTGTCTAAAAATTAAATGCCTTATTTATCGGCAAGCTACTGTGCCACCCGGTATCAGTGGTTGGCACTGGCAGTGGGCACACTACAGTCAGTGGAAGTGGGCCTGACACACACTGGCAGCAGGCAAGCAACTGAATTTAGACTACTGTCTAAAAATTAAATGCCTTATTTATCGGCAAAGCTACTGTGCCACCCGGTATGCAGTGGTTGGCACTGGCAGTGGGCACACTACAGTCAGTGGAAGTCGGCCTGACACACACTAGCAGCAGGCAAGCAACTGAATTTAGACTAAAGTCTAAAAATTAAATGCCTTATTTATCGGCAAAGTCCTGTGCCACCCGGTATGAGTGGTGGACACTGGCAGTGGGCACACTACAGTCAGTGGAAGTGGGCCTGACACACACTGGCAGCAGGCAAGCAACTGAATTTAGACTACAGTCTAAAAATTAAATGCCTTATTTATCGGCAAAGCTCCTGTGCCACCCGGTATGCAGTGGTGGGCACTGGCAGTGGGCACACTACAGTCAGTGGAAGTCGGCCTGACACACACTGGCAGCAGGCAAGCAACTGAACTTAGACTAAAGTGTAAAAATTAAATGCCTTATTTATCAGCAAAGTCCTGTGCCACCCGGGATGACAGTGGTGGGCACTGGCAGTGGGCACACTACAGTCAGTTGGAAGTCGGCCTGACACACACTAGCAGCAGGCAAGCAGCTGAATTTAGACTAAAGTGTAAAAATTAAATGCCTTATTTATCGGCAAAGTCCTGTGCCAGCCCGGTATGAGTGGTGGCACTGGCAGTGGGCACACTACAGTCAGTGGAAGTCAGCCTGACACACACTGGCAGGCAACTAACCTTAGATTAAAGTGTAAAAATTAAGTGCCTTTTTTATCAGCAAAGTCCTGTGCCACACGGGATGACAGGGGTGGAGCACTGGCAGTGGGCACACTACAGTCAGTTGAAGTCGGCCTGACACACACTAGCAGCAGGCAAGCAGCTGAAATTACACTAAAGTGTAAAAATTAAATGCCTTATTTATGCAAAGTCCTGTGCCAGCCGGTATGAGTGGTGGACACTGGCAGTGGGCACACTACAGTCAGTGGAAGTCAGCCTGACACACACTGGCAGGCAACTAACCTTAGATTAAAGTGTAAAAATTAAGTGCCTTTTTTTAAGCAAAGTCCTGTGCCACACGGGATGACAGGGGTGGGCACTGGCAGTGGGCACACTACAGTCAGTTGAAGTCGGCCTGACACACACTAGCAGCAGGCAAGCAGCTGAAATTACACTAAAGTGTAAAAATTAAATGCCTTTTTTATGCAAAGTCCTGTGCCAGCCGGTATGAGTGGTGGACACTGGCAGTGGGCACACTACAGTCAGTGGAAGTCAGCCTGACACACACTGGCAGGCAACTAACCTTAGATTAAAGTGTAAAAATTAAGTGCCTTTTTTTAAGCAAAGTCCTGTGCCACACGGGATGACAGGGGTGGGCACTGGCAGTGGGCACACTACAGTCAGTTGAAGTCGGCCTGACACACACTAGCAGCAGGCAAGCAGCTGAAATTACACTAAAGTGTAAAAATTAAATGCCTTTTTATGCAAAGTCCTGTGCCAGCCGGTATGAGTGGTGGACACTGGCAGTGGGCACACTACAGTCAGTGGAAGTCAGCCTGACACACACTGGCAGGCAACTAACCTTAGATTAAAGTGTAAAAATTAAGTGCCTTTTTTTAAGCAAAGTCCTGTGCCACACGGGATGACAGGGGTGGGCACTGGCAGTGGGCACACTACAGTCAGTTGAAGTCGGCCTGACACACACTAGCAGCAGGCAAGCAGCTGAAATTACACTAAAGTGTAAAAATTAAATGCCTTTTTATGCAAAGTCCTGTGCCAGCCGGTATGAGTGGTGGACACTGGCAGTGGGCACACTACAGTCAGTGGAAGTCAGCCTGACACACACTGGCAGGCAACTAACCTTAGATTAAAGTGTAAAAATTAAGTGCCTTTTTTTAAGCAAAGTCCTGTGCCACACGGGATGACAGGGGTGGAGCACTGGCAGTGGGCACACTACAGTCAGTTGAAGTCGGCCTGACACACACTAGCAGCAGGCAAGCAGCTGAAATTACACTAAAGTGTAAAAATTAAATGCCTTTTTATGCAAAGTCCTGTGCCAGCCGGTATGAGTGGTGGACACTGGCAGTGGGCACACTACAGTCAGTGGAAGTCAGCCTGACACACACTGGCAGGCAACTAACCTTAGATTAAAGTGTAAAAATTAAGTGCCTTTTTTTAAGCAAAGTCCTGTGCCACACGGGATGACAGGGGTGGGCACTGGCAGTGGGCACACTACAGTCAGTTGAAGTCGGCCTGACACACACTAGCAGCAGGCAAGCAGCTGAAATTACACTAAAGTGTAAAAATTAAATGCCTTTTTATGCAAAGTCCTGTGCCAGCCGGTATGAGTGGTGGACACTGGCAGTGGGCACACTACAGTCAGTGGAAGTCAGCCTGACACACACTGGCAGGCAACTAACCTTAGATTAAAGTGTAAAAATTAAGTGCCTTTTTTTAAGCAAAGTCCTGTGCCACACGGGATGACAGGGGTGGGCACTGGCAGTGGGCACACTACAGTCAGCTGAAGTCGGCCTGACACACACTAGCAGCAGGCAAGCAGCTGAAATTACACTAAAGTGTAAAAATTAAATGCCTTTTTATGCAAAGTCCTGTGCCAGCCGGTATCAGTGGTGGACACTGGCAGTGGGCACACTACAGTCAGTGGAAGTCAGCCTGACACACACTGGCAGGCAACTAACCTTAGATTAAAGTGTAAAAATGAAGTGCCTTTTTTTTAAGCAAAGTCCTGTGCCACACGGGATGACAGGGGTGGGCACTGGCAGTGGGCACACTACAGTCAGTTGAAGTCGGCCTGACACACACTAGCAGCAGGCAAGCAGCTGAAATTACACTAAAGTGTAAAAATTAAATGCCTTTTTATGCAAAGTCCTGTGCCAGCCGGTATGAGTGGTGGACACTGGCAGTGGGCACACTACAGTCAGTGGAAGTCAGCCTGACACACACTGGCAGGCAACTAACCTTAGATTAAAGTGTAAAAATTAAGTGCCTTTTTTAAGCAAAGTCCTGTGCCACACGGGATGACAGGGGTGGGCACTGGCAGTGGGCACACTACAGTCAGTTGAAGTCGGCCTGACACACACTAGCAGCAGGCAAGCAGCTGAAATTACACTAAAGTGTAAAAATTAAGTGCCTTTTTTATGCAATGTCCTGTGCCAGCCGGTATGAGTGGTGGACACTGGCAGTGGGCACACTACAGTCAGTGGAAGTCAGCCTGACACACACTGGCAGGCAACTAACCTTAGATTAAAGTGTAAAAATTAAGTGCCTTTTTTTTAAGCAAAGTCCTGTGCCACACGGGATGACAGGGGTGGGCACTGGCAGTGGGCACACTACAGTCAGTTGAAGTCGGCCTGACACACACTAGCAGCAGGCAAGCAGCTGAAATTACACTAAAGTGTAAAAATTAAATGCCTTTTTATGCAAAGTCCTGTGCCAGCCGGTATGAGTGGTGGGCACTGGCAGTGGGCACACTACAGTCAGTGGAAGTCAGCCTGACACACACTGGCAGGCAACTAACCTTAGATTAAAGTGTAAAAATTAAATGCCTTTTTTGATGCAAAGTCCTGTACCACACGGAATGACAGGGGTGGGCACTGGCAGTGGGCACACTACAGTCTGTGGGCCTGCAGCTCCTCACACACAGGCAGGCCAGGCAACTGCAATATGTATATAAAGAAAAAAAAAGCAGACTAATGTTGCAGCCCTAAAAGGGCTTTTGGGGTGCTGTCAGGACGCTGTCCTTACAGCAGAGATCAGATGAGTCTTTCAGGACTGGAGTGGACACTGAATTCACTAGCCTAGCTATCGATTTCCCAATTAAATCAGCAGCTACTACACTCTCCTTCCTCTCACTAAGACGGCAGCTTCAGAATGAATCTAAAATGGATGCTGTTCAGGAGATGGGAGGGTCTGGGAGGGAGGGTATGCTGCTGATTGGCTGGAATGTGTCTGCTGACTGTGAGGTACAGGGTCAAAGTTTGCTCAATGATGATGTATAGGGGGCGGACCGAACATCGCATATGTTCGCCCGGCAGAGGTGAACGCGAACAAGCTATGTTCGCCGGGAACTGTTCGCCGGCGGATAGTTCGGGCCATCTCTAGTGCCAATAACTGTAATGCCAGTCTTCAACGTGGCTACGGCATTACAGTGGAGGGCAGTACTTATCTGCACGCCTATTGGCTGCATAGCAGCCAACAATCGTGCGGGGAGGAGACTCGAGCATTGGGCTCCTGCACATGGGATATTTGGCCGAATACCGCCATGTGCCGAGCATCCAGATGATCGAGCTGAACTGGTGTTCGGCCGAGCATGCTCGATCAACACTAGTTACAGGCACTAGGGACAGGGGTTAGGAAAAACTTTATTCACCAAAAATTCGCATTGAGCAGTTGAGGGACAGATTATTCATGTTGTAAGTATATAATAGGGAGGCATTATCCAAACTATAGTGCAGAGAGCAAGGACCAATTAAACATTGCAAATCTTGGCTAATAGAAGCTATTCTATTACACCTTGCTGCACTAATTGGGGTTAAAGGTGTATTCCCATCACATACAATGGGGGCATATCACTAGGATATGCCCTCATTGTCTGATAGGGGTTTTGCTATCTCAGACAATGAGGGCATATCGCTAGGATATGCCCCTATTGTCTGATTGGTGCGGGTCCCAACTCTGGGACCCGCACCTACAAGGAAAACGGAGCAGGGAAAGCTGTGGCTGGAGGACCTCGAGTTTCCAGGGGTCTGTCCACCACCAAGCACCAAGCACCACCCGCACCTATCAGACAATGGGCACATATCCTAGCGATATGCTTATTGTCTGAGATGGCAAAACCCCTTTAAAAACTGTTCTAATACTACAGATTTTAGGTTGTTTGCATTCTTTGATACATAAATAATTCCATTAATTCTTGATTTTGTTATTTGGGTGAAACTGCAGTCTGAAACTTCAATTTTTTTGGGGGGTTCACGTTTTTTCACATATAATTCAATCCGTTAATCCTTGATTGTGTCATTGGGGTTAAATTACAGACTGATACTACAGATTTTAGGGTGCTCACAATCGATTATACATAAATATATCAATTAATCCCTAAGTGTGTAAATGGGGTGAAATTATAGCCTGATACTACACATTTTAGGGTGCTCATGTTTTATTATACATAAATATACCTGTACATCGCTAATTGTGTAATTGGGGTGAAATTATAGCCTGATACTACAGATTTTAAGGTGCTCATGTTTTATTATACATAAATATACCTGTACATCGCTAATTGTGTAATTGGGGTGAAATTGTGGCCTGATACTACAGATTTTAGGGTGCTCACGTTCTATTATTTATAAGTACATCCATTCATTCTTATTTTGGGGGTGAAAGTAAAGCTTGATACTCCAGACTTGTGCTCATATTCTCTTATATATAAGTACTAGTGATGAGTAAATTTCTAAAAAATTTGATTTAGCAGGTTCGCAGAAATTTCCCCAAAAATTTGGTTTGATCCGAATTTTTTTGCAGCGAATCGCATAAAAAATTGATATTTCCTAGCTGCAGGGAACCTTTATAGTGGTGTAGAACACTGTGCCTTGCATTAAGACGCATAGGGAGTCTGCTGTGGTAGTGAAACAATATTGTGAGTCAGTATGACATGTAGATGACAGGCGTCGCTCTTCGAATCACTTCACACTTCACTTATTTGGGCAGTTACGGGGTCAAAGGTGACCAACTAACTCAAGTGTGAACTCAGCCTTACAGGTCAATGTTAGCGCCAGTTATAAAGAACCATGCAGAGGCTAAAGATCCTACTATAGTGTTAAAGAGCGCACAGCTTTTAGATAGTGTTGAGCGAACCCAAACTGTAAAGTTCAGGTCTGTCCCGAACTTTACGATTTTTAGTACCTGGACCCGAACTTTGATGGAAAAGTTTGGGTTCGAATTCAGTGTTTGGGCATTTAATAAAGCTTGTTGAAAGGCTGCAGGGCAGCCAATAAACAAGTTTTTAAGCTGTGTGCCCTTAGAAGCCATCACAGTCATGCCTACTAATGACATGGCAGTAATTGGCTGGTGCATCATGTGACCCAGCCTCTATATAAGCTGGATCACATGTAGCACCGCCCATCAGTTCTCAGTAGTGAAAGAATAGAAAGCAGTCAGCTGAAGTGAGGGACAGTGTTAGTGCGATTTTTTGTGGGTGCAATACACCACCTTTGCACATCTGAAACAGAAAGATAATCATAAATCTGGTTGTTAATTCTGTGGGTGACGTACAGCAAAAAAATTTTGTGGGTGCAATGCAACTTTGTACATTGTACCCCTGACACAAAAATATAAAAGATTAATCCGTCTGTTAGTTAGAGGCATGTCATATACCCCGTTTATTGTGTAAAGTACACCTGCACTGCATACATGACAGGGAAATTGATATAGTTAATCTGTCTGTTAGGTGCACGTCATATACCCATTTATTGCGTGAAGTACACTTGCACTGCATACGTGACAGGGAAAATAATATAGTTAATCCGTCTGTTAGTTAGGTGCACGTCATATATACCCATTTATTGTGTGAAGTATACCTGCACTGCATACATGACGGGGAAATTGTTTTAGTTAATCCGTCTGTTAGTTAGGTGCACGTCATATACCCATTTATTGCGTGAAGCACACCTGCACTGCATACGTGACAGTGAAATTGATATAGTTAATCCGTCTATTAGTTAGGTGCACTAGAGATGGTCTTGCGGTTCGCCCGGTGGTCGTTTTGCGGTGAACTTTGCGCGTTCGCGATTCACTGAACATGTGAACATATGGTGATATTCGCAAGAGCTATATTCTTTTGCATTGTGCCGAACTTTGACCCTTGACACATCCATCAGATGGGACCTGACAGTCAATTGAGACATAATAATGAGGGGTAATAATCAATTTTTATAAAAGGTCTGTAACAACCACAAAATCCCTTTAGGGGTCCCAACTAACAGTTTTCCATAAAACTTTACTTTTATTTATTGTTCTTAAAACCCATAAGGCATACCCAACCAATCATTAAAACTCTGAGGGTATGCATCAGGGTTAATTTTACTCCCAGCTCACAATTTACAGAGTACATAGGTTATAACTGGTGGTCTCAATTGTGTTTTATTTATTTTTGAGTTTGTCACAAGTCCACAAACTACCATTAAGAATGAGGATCTATAAGGTGTGGTTTGTTACTTTTGTTTATATATTGGTAAATATCAGTTGTATAAATGTGCTTTTCTGCAGAACACTCTATTGACAGTCAATAGTTACATTTAAAACTGCATCAGAGTCCCATTTAATCAGGGGTCTCACATGGCAGCATGTAACTCATTAACTCCTTTTGAGTACATAATATGTATAGTCTCTGCAGTGCATCTCTTTAATCACAAGCCGCAACAAGATCCCTATCTACACGGCTGTGCACTTAGTTATGCATGCTTTTAGTGCACTCCACCACACTATTATTATCCTATAGGCTCAACCAGTGGCGTACACACAATCCATGGGGCCCCAGTGCGAAACTGATCCATGGGGCCCCCTCCCCGTCGCCCCCCCCCCCATTTCTGAGAGCGCTGCTAATGGCCCTTTCAGCCCCAGTTTACTACTAAAATTAAACGTTTTGGCTAAATAAAGTATATTACAAAAATGTAACCTATCACTTGCCCTTTCCGTGTGGCTAATCCGCTGCGTGAATGAGTGCCAAGCCCCGTTCCAGACAGCAGAGACTCAGAGCACTAACAGGATTGATAATGCTCCGTGCCTCTCTGTGATCTTTTAACTACAAAATCCTGGTGACAACTTTATCTCACTGTGATTTTGTAGTAAAAATGTCACAGAGAGGCACGGAGCATTATCAATCCTGTTAATGTTCTGTGTCTCTGCTGTCTGGAGCAGGGCTTGGCACTCATTCACACAGCGGATTACCTGCACAGGATCCGCTCGTGTTAAAGAGCCCTAACCCCAATGCACTGCTACACTCACCCAGTCCTAACTAATAAAATCTGGTCCTACCTCATCCAGAGTGTCGCTGGCGTCGGCGTGATGTCCGCTGGATCCAGAACAAGGTCCCTGTGGTGAGAAAAAAAGAATCAGGAAGGGATGGTGACTGCCCCTGTTAAATCACCAGCAGGGGGCACTGTGCTGGCCTGTAAGACTGAGCCATGCCAATGTATAGCAGGGTAATCTAGTGCTATCACACAGTACTAATGCCCACCTTGAGGCCCCTTACAGTACTAATGCCAACCTTTGTTCCTGTAACAGTAGTTATACTCAGATATGTGCCCCCTTACAGTAGTTATGCCCAGTTATGTTTCCCCTCACAGTAGTAATGCCAAATATGTGCCCCCTTACAGTAGTAATGACCAGAATATGTGTCCCCATAAAGTAGTTATGCCAGATGATGTGTCCCCTCACAGTAGTAATGTCAAATATGTGCCCCCTCACAGTAGTAATGACCAGAATATGTGTCCCCTCAAAGTAGTTATGCCAGATTATGTGCCCCCTCATGGTAGTAATGCCAGATTATGTGTCCCCTCACAGTAATATGGCCAGATATGTGCCCCCTCACAGTAGTAATGCCAGATTATGTGCCCCTTCACAGTAGTAATGCCAGATTATGTGCCCTTTCACAGTATTTATGCCCAGTTATGTGCCCCCCTCAAAGTAGATATGCCCAGATATGTGCCCCCTCAAAGTGGTTATGCCAGATTATGTACCCCTTCAAAATATTTATGCCCAGATATGTGCCCCCTCACAGTAGCTATGCCACATTATGTGTCCCTCACGTTAGATATGCCCACATATGTGCCCCTCACAGTGGTTATGCCAGATTACCTGCCCCCTCACAGTAGCTAAGCCTTCATATGTGCCCCCTCAATCCTCATAGTTATGCCTTCATATGTGTCCCCACTCACAGTAGTTATGCCTGATTAGGTGCCCCCTCAAATTAGGTATGCCCCCCCCCCTCTTGCCCTTTGCTCCTTGCCCCCAGTCTGCAGCCTTAGAAAAAAAAAACATACTTACCTTCTTCCCTGACGACAGGCTCCCTCACTCGTCTCGGTGCTGGCTGTGCTTAAGGCAGATTCCCGGGTTTTCAGATCTCCTCCCACAGCAAGCAGCGCAATGTGGGGCTAGCAGGGGGAGCTCCTGAGCTGTGAAGATCAGTGAAGCAGGGATGAAAGAGGTTTCCCTGCTTCACTATGGAAAAGAAATGTCGGCCGGCTCAGATAGTCATCTCTATTCTGCATCACTATGTTACCACTTTATCACTACTTTTTATGACTATATCTTTATTGGATTTAAGTTCTTCCAATACACTCACTTCATCTGGTGTCAAATTCATAGGGTTTTTCAAAAGGTGGTTCTGGTGTGAAGGTGAGGCCTTTTTCTAAAAGTTTCCCCTGAGTGTCAGTGAGCTCAAGTGATGACAGATTAATGACTTAATGATTAAGTAATTTGTCCTCTGTTCCCCAATCATTTTGTATTGTACCCCCATTTTTCTCTATGCCTTAGTTGGACACCACTCTGTCCTAAAAAAAGGGGGGCTATAGGAGGTGTTGCAAAAGGGCCCATACTCATTTGGCCAGATGGGGGCAGATTGGGTTGACCCATCGTCATATTTATTTGTGTATCTCCTCCGCTGGTCAGGCCTGTTTGTGCAGTCGGGACTGTTTTGTTACCAATTTGAATTGGGACACCCATTTGTACTTGTCCAATAGCAGAAGTACAAGAAGAGACATGGTTTCCAAGGGTAGAAACCCCTACATTTCCTGATGTTGTCCATTCTGATGGGTTATTGGCCCTTTTGTTCTTATATGAGCGGTTATATCTCAATTTTCTTTTTGTAGGAAAAAATTTTATATCTAAGGAAAAATTTGAATTCCTCTTCAATAAAAATCTGACGATTGCGACTTTTTATGCATTACCGAATGTGCATAAGAAACAAACTCTGGTTCCCGGACGACCAATTGTCTCTGGGAATGACTCTCTCACCCAATCGATAAGTGAATATGTTGATTTTGCACTCAGGCCTTTTGTCACTACTTTACAATCTTATATAAAAGACACAAGTGACTAGAGATGAGCGAACATCTGGATGTTCGGGTTCGAGAAGTTCGGCCGAACTTCCCGAAAATGTTCGGCTTCGGGATCCGAACTCGACCCGAACTTTATCCCGAACCAGAACCCCATTGAAGTCAATGGGGACCCGAACTTTTAGGCACTAAAAAGGCTGTAAAATAGTCCAGGAACGGGCTAGAGGGCTGCAAAAGGCAGCAAAATGTAGGTAAATGCCCTGCAAACAAATGTTGATAGGGAAATGAATTAAAATAAAATAAAATAAAATAAATAAAAAATAACCAATATCAATTGGAGAGAGGTCCCATAGCAGAGAATCATGCGTCATATCACCCACCACTGGAGAAGGCCACTTTCAGTTATTTCGGCCCCAGCACCCAGACAGAGGAGAGAGGTCCCACAGCAAGGAATCATGTGTCATATCACCCACCACTAGAGAAGGCCACTTTCAGTTATTTCGGCCCAGCACCCAGACAGAGTAGAGAGATCCCACAGCAAGGAATCATGCTTCATATCACCCACCACTGGAGAAGGCCACTTTCAGTTATTTCGGCCCAGCACCCAGACAGAGTAGAGAGGTCCCACAGCAAAGAATCATGCGTCATATCACCCACCACTGGAGAAGGCCACTTTCAGTTATTTCGGCCCAGCACTCAGACAGAGGAGAGGTTCATTCAAATTTGGGTTGCACCGCAAGATCATGATAAAGTTAAAAAAATGGCATTCAATAAAGAAGTGCCCCGGAGTACAAGAATACATGGTTGAGTGGGAGGCAGTTATAAATGTCTATTCTGCACAAGGGATGCACAGGTCCTGTGGGATCCATGCCTGCTTCATTTTTATGAACGTCAGCTTGTCCACATTGGCTGTGGACAGGCGGCTGCGTTTGTGAGTAATGACACCCCCTGCCGTGCTGAATACATGTTCAGACAAAACGCTGGCCGCTGGGCAGGCCAGCAACTCCAAGGCATAAAATGCTAACTCTGGCTACGTGGACAATTTGGAGTTGAATGGGGCCGAACCATCAGTCAGTACGTGGAGGGGTGTGCAGACGTACTGTTCAAACCATGTTAGTGAAATGCTGCCTCCTGCTAACACGTTCCGTATCAGGTGGTGGGGCAGTTAGCTGTAGCGTGGAGACAAAACTTTTCCACATTTCTGCCATGCTAAACCTGCCCTCAGAGGAGCTGGCCGTGACACTGCTGCGTTGGCGACCTCTTGCTCCTCCTCTGCCTTCGCCTTGGGCTTCCACCTAATCCCCTGTGACATTTGGGAATGCTCTCAGGAGCGTGTCTACCAGCGTGCGCTTGTACTCGCGCATCTTCCTATCACGCTCCAGTGCAGGAAGTAAGGTGGGCACATTGTCTTTATACCGGGGATCCAGCAGGGTGGCAACCCAGTAGTCCACACACGTTAAAATGTGGGCAACTCTGCTGTCATTGCGCAGGCACTGCAGCATGTAGTCGCTCATGTGTGCCAGGCTGCCCAGAGGTAAGGACAAGCTGTCCTTCATGGGAGGCTTATCGTCATCGTCCTCCGTATCCCCCCAGCCACGCACCAGTGATGGGCCTGAGCTGTGTTGGGTGCCACAACGCTGTGAACCTGCTTCATCCTCATCCTCCTCCACCTCCTCCTCATCCTCCTCATCCTCCAGTAGTGGGCCCTGGCTGGCCACATTAGTACCTGGCCTCTGCTGTTGCTAAAAACCTCCCTATGAGGCACTTCTAACAGACTGGCCTGAAAGTGCTAAAAATTAACCCTTATCCTCCTCCTCCTCCTCCTACTCCTGGGCCACCTTCTCTTCCATCATCGCCCTAAGTGTTTTCTCAAGGAGACATAGAAGTGTAACGCTGATAACGGCGTCATCGCCACTGGCCATGTTGGTGGAGTACTCGAAACAGCGCAACAGGTCTCGCATGGAGGCCCAGTCATTAGTGGTGAAGTGCTGCTGTTCCGCAGTGCGACTGACCCATGTGTGCTGCAGCTCAAACTCCATTAAGGCCTACTGCTGCTCGCACAGTCTCTCCAGCATGTGCAAGGTGGAGTTCCACTCGGTGGGCACATCGCATATGAGGCAGTGAGCGGGAAGGAAGAAGTTACGCTGTAGTGCAGACAGGTGAGCAGCAGCAGGATGTGAACGACGGAAGCGCGCACAGACGGCCCGCACTTTATGCAGCAGCTCTGACATGTCGGGGTAGTTGTGAATTAATTTCTGCACCACCAAATTCAGCACATTCGCCAGGTAAGGGATGTGTGTCAAACCGGCTAGTCCCAGAGCTGCAACGAGATTTCGCCCATTATCGCACACCATTAGGCCGGGCTTAACGCCCACCGGCAGCAACCACTGGTCACTCTGTTGTTCAATACCCCGCCACAACTCCTGTGCGGTGTGGGGCCTGTCACCCAAACATATGAGTTTCAGAACGGCCTGCTGACGTTTAACCCGGGCTGTGCTGAAGTTGGTGGTGAAGGTGTGTGGCTGACTGGATGAGCAGGTGGAAGCAGAGGAGGAGGAAGCCAAGTAGGAGGAGGAGGCTACGTGAGGCAAAGAATGATGCCTTGCGATCCTTGGCTGCGGAAGGACGTGCGCCAAAGAACTCTCCGCCTGGGGCCCAGCCGCCACTACATTTACCCAGTGTGCAGTTAGGGAGATATAGCGTCCCTGGCCGTGCATACTGGTCCACGTATCTGTGGTTAGGTGGACCTTGCCACAGATGGCGTTGCACAGTGCACACTTGATTTTATCGGACACTTGGTTGTGCAGGAAAGGCACGGCTGTCTAGGAGAAGTAGTGGCAGCTGGGAACAACAAACTGTTGGACAGCCATCGCCATCAGCTATTTGAAGCTGTCTGTGTCAACCAGCCTTAATGACAGCATTTCAAAGGCCAGTAGTTTAGAAATGCTGGCATTCAGGCCCAGGGCTCGAGGGTGGCTAGGTGGGAATTTACTCTTTCTCTCCAAGGTTTGTGAGATGGAGAGCTGAACGCTGCCGTGTGACATGGTGGAGATGCTTGGTGATGCAGGTGGTGGTGTCGGTGGCACATCCTCTGTTTGGTGGGCGGCAGGTGCCAACATTCCTCCCGAGGCGGAGGAAGAGGCCGAGGCAGCAGCGGAAGAGGGAGCAGTGGGAGCCAGAGTGAGTTCCTTGTTTTAAGGTGTTTACTCCCCTGCAGTTCATGCTTTGCATGTAAATGCCTGGTCATGCAGGTTGTGCTAAGGTTCAAAACGTTAATGCCTCACTTCAGGCTCTGATGGCACAGCGTGCAAACCACACAGGTCTTGTTGTCAGCACATTGTTTAAAGAAGTGCCATGCCAGGGAACTCCTTGAAGCTGCCTTTGGGGTGCTTGGTCCCTGGTGGCGGTGGCCAGTAGTAGGCGAACCCTCTTGGCTTCGGCTGTTCTGCTTTTACCCCTTGCTCCCTCTTTTGCTACGCTGTTGGCTCGGTCTCACCACTGCCTCTTCCTCTGAACTATGAAAGTCAGTGGCACGACCTTAATTCCATGTGGGGTCTAGGATCTCATAGTCCCCTGCATCGTCTTCCACACATTCTTCCTCCCTGACCTCCTGTTCGGTCTGCACACTGCAAAAAGACGCAGCAGTTGGCACCTGTGTTTCGTCATAATCAGAGACTTGCGGACTCTGATTAGGTGGTATTCCTATGTCCTCATCATCAGGAAACATGAGTGGTTGTGCATTCTATGTCTTCCACCACTGGGGAAGTGCTAGGTGGATTCCCTTGGGAAACTCTGCCAGCAGAGTCTTCAAACAGCGTAAGGGACTGCTGCATAACTTGAGGCTCAGACAGTTTCCCTGATATGCATGGGGGTGATGTGACAGACTGATGGGCTTGGTTTTCAGGTGCCACCTGTGCGCTTTCTGCAGAAGACTGGGTGTGAGATAATGTTGTGAACGTGCTGGATCCACTGTGGGCCCCACCAAATATCGCTGTAAATTCTGGCGGGTACTGGAACCTAAGTTAGTTGGTTCACTAGGATGTGTGGCTGTGGCAGAATGGCCACATCCTCTCCCAGCACCAGAGGGTCCACTGACACCACCACGACCGCGAAGATTTATACTTGTAGATGCACAGTAGCGTGTGAAAAAAATATGTAGGATTATGCCCTCAGCAATTGTATTTTAACACTTTGTGTAATATACCCTTTAACGGATAGAAATATAATGGGAGAGGCATGGTAGCGTGTGAAGTTATTGAGGATGACCCTCTCAGCACTTGTATATACACCTTGAGTGTAATATACCCTTTTACGGAAAGATTAACACTTGGCCTGCAACAGCTGGAACAACAGATTCAGCGTATTGCTATATTGGCAAGTTAATTTCACCCCAGAAAATTATCTATCCTTTGCCGGACACTATTAAACTTTGCCAGCCACTACTTGGACTCCAGATTTACGGTATTGCTATTTTTGCAATTGAATTTCACCACAGAAAAAAATATATATCCTTTGCTATACACTATTAAACTTGGCCAGCCACAGCTGAAACCACTGATTTATGGTATTGCTATTTTGGCATTTGAATTTCACCGCAGAACAAAATATATCCTTTGCCGGACACTATTAAACTTTGCCAGCCACTGCTTGGACACCAGATTCACGGTATTGCTATTTTTGCAATTGAATTTCACCACAGAAAAAAATATTTATCCTTTGCCGTACACTATTAAACTTGGCCAGCCACAGCTGAAACCACTGATTTATGGTATTGATATTTTGGCAATTGAATTCCACCCCAGAAAAAAATATATCCTTTGCCGGACACTATTAAACTTGTCCAGCCACAGCTGGAACACCAGATTTACTGTATTTCTATTTTTGCTACTGACTTTCACCCCAGAAAATAATATATCCTTTGACGGACACTAGGGAAATTGTCCAGTCACATCTGGAACACCAGATTCAGGGTATTGCTATTTTGGCAATTAAATTTCACACCAGAACAAAATCTATCCTTTGACGGACACTATTAAACTTGTCCAGTCACAACTGGAACACCAGATTCAGGGTATTGCTATTTTGGCAATTAAATTTCACCCCAGAAAAAAATATACCCTTTTACGGACAGATTTAAACTATGCCTGCAACAGCTGGAACACCAGATTCAGGGTATTGCTATTTTGGCAATTAAATTTCACCCCAGAAAAAAATATACCCTTTTACGGACAGATTTAAACTAAGCCTGCAACAGCTGGAACAAAAGATTTACTCTATTTCTAATTTTGCAACTGAATTTAACCGCAGTAATAAATCCTTTGACGGACACTATTAAACTTGGCCAGCCACTGCTGGGACACCAGATTTACGGTATTGCTATTTTGGCAATTGAATTTCACCCCAGAAAAAAATATATGTGTTTACGGACACTATTAAACTAGTTCAGTCACAGCTGGAAGACCAGATTTACTGTATTTCTATTTTGGCAACTGAATTTCACCACAGAAAATAATAAATCCTTTGCCGGACACTTTGAAACTTGTCCAGCCACAGCTGGAACACCAGATTTACGGTATTTCTATTTTTGCAACTGAATTTCACTGCAGAAAATAATATATCCTATGACAGACACCATGAAACTTGTCCAGTCACAGCTGGAACACCAGAGTTACGGTACTGCTATTTTGGCAATTGAATTTCACCCCAGAAAATTATCTATCCTTTGCCGGACACTATTAAACATGGCCAGCCACTGCTGGGACACCAGATATACGGTATTGCTATTTTGGCTATTGAATTTCACCCCAGAACAAAATATATCCTTTGCCAGAGACTATTAAACTTTGCCAGCCACTGCTGGGACACTGGATTTAGGGGATTGGTATTTTGGCAATTGAATTTCACAACCATAGCAAAGGCAGGTGCACTCTGCGGCAATACAATAGTGAAGCACATCCTGCACTTGTAGTCCGTTGCTAGGGGCAATCAACAGCAAAAAATGCATACAATGGAAGATACCAGCAACGGACTACAAGTACCACAATAACCATCCTACATACGATAACGATAATGTGGATGTGGAGAACAATCAAAAACATAACCATAGCAAAGGCAGGTGCACTCTGCGGCAATACTAAACCCTCACACAAATTAAGAGGTTAGTTCGACACATCCTACTAGGAGGACATGTCTTAAGCCAGGACACCACGTAAAGGTCTCTCACGTAGCCCGAGGCCCTAACACTAAACCTACCTGTGCTGTATGGGTGATACCAGGGGCCGTTGGGCATTACGGGAGAGTAAGGCCTGACTCACAGACAGCTCACCAGTGACCTCCAGCATGTAACCATGCTTGCAATGGGAGGTGGGAGGTGCCTGTGAACCCCACCTGAGACCAGCTGATATAGCCCAGAGCCTACCAGCTGCACCTGAATGTAGCCTGTAGATGAAAAGCAGGCACATTTAAATTGGAGTTTATACACCTCCAAACATATTATACAAGTTTAACAAGCAGGATATGCTTAACCCATATGCAGTTGTGCATGTATATAGGGGAGCACATCCTGCACTTGAATTTCCCCACAGAAAAAAATCTATCCTTTGCCAGACAGCAGACAGTATTACACTTGGCTAGCCAGAGCTGGAACACCAGATTTAGGGGATTGCTATTTTGGCAATTGAATTTAAACCCTTAATAAAATATAGAAATTTCTATCCTGAGTTTCTAAGGGTGAAAATAAGCACAGCCAAACCCCTGATGTAGGATATAGCAAAAAAAAAAAAACTAGTATTGATGGATTGATGGACTTGGTGGCAGCTTGTGCTGGTGCACCACAAGACACAAAATGGCCGCCAATCAAAGTGACAGAAAAACGCTCTGTGCAGCCTAAAAGCCAGTGAGCAATTAACTAGCAGAGGTTGAATGATTCACAGCTGTAGATCAATCACTTCATTAGGTGTTTTTGCTGACTTTTCCCTGCCTCATCTCGCCCTCACAGAAGCTGTGTCCTCTCCCTACACTAATCAGAGCAGAGTGACGTGCGGCACTACGTGACTCCAGCTTAACCGCTTCAGCCCCCCTAGCTTAAACACCCTTAATGACCAGGCCACTTTTTACAATTCCGCACTACACTACTTTCACCGTTTATTGCTCCGTCATGCAACTTACCACCCAAATTAATTTTACCTCCTTTTCTTCTCACTAATAGAGCTTTCATTTGGTGGTATTTCATTGTTGCTGACATTTTTACTTTTTTTGCCATTAATACAAATTTAACGACATTTTTGCAAAAAAATGACATTTTTCACTTTCTGTTGTAATTTTTTTTTTAAAAAACTACATTTCTATATAAATTTTTCTCTAAATTTATTGTGCTACATGTCTTTGATAAAAAAAAGTCCAATAAGTGTATATTTATTGGTTTGGGTAAAAGTTATAGCGTTTACAAACTATGGTGCAAAAAAGTGAATTTCGGCATTTTGAAGCAGCTCTGACTTTCTGAGCACCTGTCATGTTTCTTCAGGTGCTAGAATGTCAGGATAGTATAAATACCCCCCAAATCACACCATTTTAGAAAGAAGACACCCCAATGTATTCGCTGAGGGGCATGATGAGTTCATGTATCATTTCATTTTTTTTCACAAGTTAGCGGAAAATGACACTTTCTGAGAAAAAAAAAAAAAAGTTTCAATTTCTGATAACTTCTGGCAAAAAAAAAAGAAATCTCAGACGGACTCACTATGCCCCTCAGTGAATACCTTGGGGTGTCTACTTTCCGAAATGGCGTCATTTGTGGGGTGTGTTTACTGTTCTGGCATTTTGGGTGGGGCTAAATTGTGAGCCGCCATGTAAAACCTAAAGGTACTCGTTGGAATTTGGGCCCCTTTGCGCACCCAGGCTGCAAAAAAGTGTCACTTATGTGGTATCGGCGTACTCAGGAGAAGTAGGGCAATGTGTTTTGGGGTGTATTTTTACATATACCCATGTTGGGTGAGAGAAATATCTCTGTAAATTGTCAACTTTGTATAATTTTTTTAAAAGTTGTCGTTTACAGAGATATTTTTCACACAAAGTGTGGGTATATATAAAAATACACCCCGAAACACATTGTCCTACTTCTCCTGAGTACGGCGATACCACATGTGTGCCACTTTTTTGCAGCCTGGGTGCGCAAAGGGGCCCTAAAACAAATGAGTACCTTTAAGATTTCACAGGGCATTTTTACGCATTTGGATTCCAGACTTCTTCTCACGCTTTAGGGGCCCCTAAAATGGCAGGAAAGTATAAAAACCCCACATGTGACCCCATTTTGGAAAGAAGACACCCCAAGTTATTCTGTGAGGGGTATGGTGAGTTCATGTAAAATTTTATTTTTTGTCACAAGTTAGTGGAATATGAGACTTTGTGAAAAACTAAATAAAAAAAAGTATCAATTTCCGTTGACTTGTGCCAAAAAATAAAAATTCTCAGACGGACTCACCATGCCCCTCAGTGAATACCTTGGGGTGTCTACTTTCCAAAATGGCGTCATTTGTGGGGTGTGTTTACTGTCCTGAGCATTTTGGGTGGGGCTAAATCGTAGAGCCGCCATGTAAAACCTAAAGGTACTCATTGGATTTAGGGCCCCTTTGCGCACCCAGGCTGCAAAAAGTGTCACTCATGTGGTATCGCCGTACTCAGGAGAAGTAGGGCAATGTGTTTTGGGGTGTATTTTTACATATACCCATGTTGGGTGAAGAAATATCTCTGTAAATTGTCAACTTTGTATAATTTTTTTAAAAGTTGTCAGTTTACAGAGATATTTTCTCACACAAGTGTGGGTATATATAAAAATACACCCAGAACACATTGTCCTACTTCTCCTGAGTACGGTGATACCACATGTGTGCCACTTTTTGCAGCCTGAAGTGCAAAGGGCCCTAAAACCAATGAGTACCTTTAAGATTTCACAGGGCATTTTTACGCATTTGGATTCCAGACTTCTTCTCACGCTTTAGGGGCCCCTAAAATGGCAGGAAAGTATAAAAACCCCACATGTGACCCCATTTTGGAAAGAAGACACCCCAAGTTATTCTGTGAGGGGTATGGTGAGTTCATGTAAAATTTTATTTTTTGTCACAAGTTAGTGGAATATGAGACTTTGTAAAAAACTAAATAAAAAAAAAAATATCAATTTCCGTTGACTTGTGCCAAAAAATAAAAATTCTGTGGACTCACCATGCCCACATGTGGGGTATTTATACTGTCCTGGCATTTTAGGGGCCCCTAAAGCGTGAGAAGAAGTCTGGAATCCAAATGCGTAAAAATGCCCTGTGAAATCCTAAAGGTACTCATTGGTTTTAGGGCCCCTTTGCGCACCCAGGCTGCAAAAAAGTGTCACTCATGTGGTATCGCCGTACTCAGGAGAAGTAGGGCAATGTGTTTTGGGGTGTATTTTTACATATACCCATGCTGCGTGTGAGAAATATCGCTGTAAACGACAACTTTTACATTTTTATTCAAAGTTGTCAATTTACAGAGATATTTCTCTCACCCAGTATGGGTATATGTAAAATACACCCTAAAACACATTGCCCTACTTCTCCGAGTACGGTGATACCACATGTGTGACACTTTTTGCAGTCAAGATGCTAAGGGCCCAAATTCCAATGAGTACCTTTTAGGAAGGTATTTTACGCATTTTTCTTCTCACGCTTTAGGGCCCCTAAAATGCCAGGGCAGTAGAAATACCCACATGTGACCCCATTTTGGAAAGAAGAAACCCCAAGGTATTCCATGAGGGGCATGGCGAGTTCATAGAAGATTTTTTTTGGCACAAGTTAGTGGAAATTGATTTTTATAGTTTTTTCTCACAAAGTCTCCCTTTCCGCTAACTTTTGACAAAAAGTTTAATTTTCATGGACTCATTATGCCCCTCAGCGAATACCTTGGGGTGTCTTCTTTCCAAAATGGGGTCACATGTGAGGTATTTATACTTCCGTTCACAAAAATATAGAACATGTCCTATTCTTGTCCGCAATTGCGGACAAGAAAAGCATTTTCTATATAGTTCTGGCAATGTGCGGATCTGCAAAATGCGGAAAGCACATTGCCGGTGTCCGTGTTTTGAGGATCTGCGGATCGGATCCGCGGATCGGATCCGCGGATCGGATCCGCGGATCCGTGATTCCACGGATCCGTGAATCCACGGATCCGCAAAACACATATGGACGTCTGAATGGAGCCTTACAAGGGGTGTGATCAATGACAGGGGGGTGATCAGGGGGTTTAGATGGGGTGATCAAGGGGTTAATAGGTGAGGGGGGGGGGGGGGGGGTTAGTGTAGAGGTTGGTGCAACTTTACTGTGTTACCTGGTCCTCTGGTGGTCGATCCCAGCAAATTTGTTCACAAAACAGCGTCTGATATAGCTGTTTGATGCGATTTTATTCGCATCTACAGCCTGCCAGCGATGGATCATCGCTGGCAGGCTGTAGCCTAACTGCCGTGCCGCGCTTCTCTGTGAACACGCACGCACAGAAAATCTCGGCTCTCACGAGATGACGCGCCGACGCGTCATCTCAGAGCTACAGGACCACCCGCAGGACGCATCCCTGCATTAGGCGATCCTGTACTGGTTAAATAGAGTCTGGGTCACATGCTGCACTTGGCCAATCACATCCATGCCATCAGTAGGTATGGCTGTGATGGCTCTTAGGGAAAGAAGTAAAACGCTAGCTGATTGGCTGCTGTGCAGTCCTTCAGAAAGGGGAAGAAATCGCCGAACAACAGACTGGAACCCGAACTTTTTTGAAAATGTTCGGGTCCGGGTCCGTATCCCGAACACCCCAAAATTCGGTACAAACCCGAACTATGCTTGAGCTGTTCGCTCAACCCTAGTCCGTAATTTGAAAATGCAAGATGCTTCGTTCCGTAGCAGTGGTGTATCAATGTCACCCCCACGGACAGGTCTTTTGACCTGTTCAATTCCCTGCACCTTCAGCACATTTGGTTTGCCTCTATGATAGTCACACACGTGGCATGCCACTGACATGTCCGGTTGATTTTTAATATCTGATAAATGCTCTCCTATCCTCCTGCGCAACTCACGTTTGGTCTTACCCAGGAATTGAACGCCATATTGGCACGTGAGTAGGAATATAATGCCTATGGAGGTGCACCTGACCAGAGACCAGATATAATATCTCTCCTTCATGACAAAACTGGTGAAAAACTCACCCTTCATAATGTTGTTACATATTATGCAGGATCCACAGGAGAACGTTCCTGTCAGGGTACTTCTCAACCAGGTGTCCGGTGTTGGTCGTGTATATAGGCTGTGTATGAGCCGATCACGAAGGTCAGCACTACGCCTGTACGTTCATCTGAGTTTGAAGTCAATATATGACTTAGATTGATAAATATGCTTTGATTATTTTGTATAACATGAAAATGTAATATAGATTTAAAAAATATGGTTATTAGTAGAAATGAGCACAATACATAAAATTTGTTTCAGGTCCAATAACAAATTGGTTGGTTATTGATTTAGGTACGAAGGAATTTGACAAAATCAAATGTGCTTAGATTTCCCTGTGTGGGTCATCATGAGTTCTCCCTTTTTAAGCTCTTTAACACCAAGACAGCATTTGCAATGTTAAAATTACAGTGACATATATGGCTATGGACAAACACATGGTTGCTGGTGATCAGATTTTATTTTTAAAGTAAAAAAACATTTGGCTGGAATCAGAATTTTTTTTTAGTAGAGAGAAATAAAGAGATATAAAAACTAATTTTCAGAAAGCAGTGACAAAAGATAACTGTAATATATAAAATTACCAATGGATATGGACAAACACAACATGTGAGATATATCTTAAGTAGAACATTGTGTATACGCATATGTTTTCTGTCTGTTCTTGCTTTACACTGCTGCGTTTTACTCAAAAATAGATTGTTTTCTTTGTTATTTTTATAACTTTTTTTCCCTAAACTAATACAGTATGTCTTTTCATAAATTCTTGATACATTTCCCACTGCATGCATTTTCAATTAAATAAACATTCTAGAATCTACAAAACATTTATAGTCTATCAAACTGCCTTGGAGGAAACAGATGTTTAACCTATATTATTAGAAGACAAAACTCATGCACTTTGCATACAATAGAAGTAAAGGCGAATTCAATCCTTCTGCTCCTCGGGCATCCAGACTTAATATGTATATTGCCAACAAATGTTAGTTGTGGCATTATAACTTCATGTAATTGAAAAATGTGCAGTCTTGAGTACCTTTGTCTAATTTTTTTGTGTTTCCTTGTGCTGAAATAAAAAACACAGGTTTTCCCCATCAATTTGCACTCAGTCTTAATACCTTAATAAAAAAAATGTAAACAGAATTTTAGAAATGATTTGCAAATTTATTAAAAAGAAGTAGCTAAAGTTTTCATGGACATAAGTATTCAGACTAGAGATGAGCAAATCAGTTTGTAATGAACTAGGTTTGTGATGAACTTTCTAAGATTTTGTCTGCCAGACAAGCCCAAAGGTTTTCAGGTTTGCCTCTGACAAATCCAGTAAAATGGCTCACAGGGAACTTATCCCACTGCATATGTCAGTGGGAAAAAGCATGAGGGAGAAAGAAGGATGCTGAGATGACCCTGAAAGGAATTGTGTGGGGGTTTGCCTTGATTAGTTCACAGGCCAACAGACAGCCTGGATGAGCCAATCAGTGCTGAATGAGGCAGGAAGGTGCCCTTGCAGAATGAGTAGACATGAATCTATGTTGGACTGTGTATGAGGGTGGATGGGTTTAGCAGAGTCTGACAGAAAATGATCTTAGGGACAGTGTACAGTCACAATCAAGCTTCTATTCTAGTGTCACGGACAGTGATGAGAAAGGCTTGAAAGAAGATGAATTGTGTAGAACAGGAAAAAGTAGAGAAAGCTTTCAGCCAGGAATAAAAAGTGAGAGACTGAGGCTGGATGTCCTTGGCAGTACATTGTAGCTGCATTTACTGCCTTATAACACAGCTGCAGCTGCTGCAGAACATCAAAAGCAGCTACCTGCAAGAACATTTCTTTGTTTCCCATTTTAGCAGAAATACCGTTGTACAAATATTGTTGTACAAAACTGTACAATGCGTGTTTTACCATCCAGAGGATAGATATCATTTGAAATGTATTTTTTGTTTGGCAAAATAGATGTAATAGATGCAAATACATGTGCAATGTGTGTCTAACAATACAGGGGATAGCTTTTTAAAGTAAATACATGACATACTAACTGAAATCTGTGTCAGGACATCTCCAGACTGGTGGGGGGTGGCAATATAGTTACGTGTCCAATGAAATACAGAATACAAGTTTGCAACATGTGGCTTATAATACAGAGGGTAGCATTTGAAATCTCTTAGTCATAATGTGAAATAGTATCCCAAAATTAGTGTCAGGGCATCTCCAGAAATACTTGAGAAAAGAGCAATATACATGTGAAATGTGTATCTTATAATACAGAGGGTAGCATTTTAAATATCTGAGTAAAAATGTGAAATACTATTCAAAAATCTGTGTCAGGGCATCCCCAGACAGTTCAACAATTTTTTATTTTTTTTGCTAAATATAATAACACTAGTGCAATGCATGTCATAATACAAAGGGTAGTACTAGGCTGAAATCTGTCAGGGCATTTTCTGAAAATTCATGTTTTTTTGGAGGGGGTTTGGGAAAAAAGCAATATATGTGTGCAATATGTGTCTTACAATACAGAGAGTAGTGCTTGAAATCCCTCACTTATAACATGAAATACTAAATCCATGTCAGTGCATTTCCAGATCTATTAAGACAGTTCTATTTCTCTTTTCATTTTTTTTTGCTTTTGTAAGACATGTGTCTTAAAATACGGAAGGTAGCATTTTAAGAAAGCAGGGCATTTAAGTAAAATCATGCAATGGTGATTTCATCATCTCAAACAATTTATTGAAACAAAAGCCAACAACAGTGATGGGTATACATCTACAAAAAATGCCAATGTCTCATAAATAACTTGTCATGTGTCCTTGAGCATCAATTGCAGCTTGACAACAATGTCTCATACTGTTCACAACTTGATTTATTGTCTGCTTAGGCATGGCATCCCACTCTTCTTGAAGGGCAGCCCTCTGGTCATTGAGGTTCTGGGGTACAGAGTTACGAGCCTTTACCTCGTGACTAGTGTTGAGCGAACAGTTCGAGAATAGTTCGGGTTCGTACCGAATTTTGGGGTGTCCAGGACCCGGACCCGAACCCGGACATTTTCAAAAAAGTTCGGGTTCGGGTTCGGTGTTCGTCGATTACTTCCCGCTTTCTGAAGGGCTGCACAGCAGCCAATCAGCTAGCGTTTTACTTCTTGCCCTAAGAGCCCATCACAGCCATGCCTACTAATGGCATGGCTGTGATTGGCCAAGTGCAGCATGTGACCCAGCCTCTATTTAAGCTGGAGTCACGTAGCGCCGCACGTCACACTGCTCTGATTAGTGTAGGGAGAGGACGCAGCTTCTGTCAGGGCGAGATTAGGCAGGTTAAAGTCAGCAACAGCACCTAATGAACGGATCAATTTACAGCTGAGAATCATTGAACTTCTGATAGTTACTTGCTCGCTGGTTTTTAGGCTGCACAGAGCGTTTTTCTGTCACTTATTTTCTGGGTTGATCGGCGGCCATTTTGTGACTTGTGGTGCGCCAGAAGAAGCTGCCACCAAGTCCATCAATCCATCAATACTAGTTTTTTTTTTTTTGCTATATCCTACCTCAGGGGCTTGGCTGTGCTAATTGTCACCCCTAGAAACTCAGGAAAGAAATTTCTATATTTTATTAAGGGGTTAAATACAATTGCCCAAATACCAATCCCCTAAATCTGGTGTTCCAGCTTTGGTTAGACAAGTATAATACTGTCTGCTGTCTGGCAAAGGATAGATTATTTTCTGGGGTTAAATTCAATTGCCAAAATAGCAATACCATAAATCAGTGGTTTCAGCTGTGGCTGGCAAAATAGAATAGTGTCCGAGGTAACGCACACACGTACAGACGCACGTACACGATTCTTGAATAGTTGCATTATCGCGATAATAAAACTAACAGTGTAAAGTTGACTGTATTGCTCTAAGTTATATTCGCGTACGAATGTAACTTCTATTACACACCAAGTACACCAATACTATTACACACCAAGCACACCAATACTAAAACTGACTAAGAGACAGCTTTAAGTTCTATTCGAACGCGATTGCAACTTTGGAACTTAAAGTGGTGTACGATTTTAAAAGTTGAGTACTAAAAAGTTGGAATCGCAATGCGATTCTTATGTATTTGCTTAATCGCATTGCGATTACAACTTTGAGCTACCGATCACCATGGGAACGCCTCCTCCAGTAGAATGTACTGTCGGATGTGAGAATTAAGTTGAAATCGCAATGCGATTATTATATATCTTCTTAATCGCATTGCCGTTTCAACTTAGCATTGCTAAATAATTCCATCCATATTCGTTAACTTACTGACTCAGTAAGTTAGCGACATGGATGGAATTATTTAGCAATGCTAAGTTGAAATCGCAATGCGATTAAGCAAATATATAAGAATCGCATTGCGATTTCAACTTAATTCTCAGATCCGACAGTACATTCTACTGGAGGAGGCGTTCCCATGGTGATCGTTAGCTCAAAGTTGTAATCGCAATGCGTTTATTGCGGTATATTATCCCTCTGGGTGTCTTTTACAGCCTTTTTAGTGCCCAAAAGTTCGGGTCCCCATTGACTTCTATGGGGTTCGGGTTCGGGAGGAAGTTCGGGTTGAGTTCGGATCACGAACCCGGACATTTTCCGGAAGTTCGGCCGAACCTCTCGAACCCGAACATCCAGGTGTTCGCTCATCTCTACTCGTGACTCATCTAATCCCATAGGTTTTCAAAGGGATTCAGGTCTGGAGAAAGTGTAGGCCACTCCATTTGAGCTGCCCCAGCAGCAGCCATTCCCTAATGATGCAAGCTCAATGAGCTGGCGCATTATTTTCCATGAAGATAAAGTTAGGCCTGTGTTGTTCATGCAGAGGCATAATGACTGGATTAATTATTATTCAAGTAGCCTGTTGCTGCACCATTCACAAAGTGTGGGGCCGTTCTGTATTGACTAGACACATCTACCCACACTGTAACACCGCCACCACCAAAGGCTGATCTGGTGACAACAGTGGCTAATGCATAGCCCTCTCTGTGACGTCTCCAACATCATTGGCAGCCATCATTTTTGCTCAGTGTGAATCGACTTTTCATCAGTGAACAGCACTGAGGACCACTGGTCCCTCATCCAGCGTAGATCTCCCTGTCCTATGCAAAATGATGACGCCTGTGGTTAGGTACCCTTTCAGGTCATCTAGCATGCAGATCACGCTGATGTAAACATTTTTGAATGGTCTGACGTCACACATGGGTTCCTCTCACCTCCCTTAAATGTGCCTAGAGTTGTGTGGCATTTGTCACCCGGTTCCATAGGGCATTGTTCACAATGAAGTGGTCATCAGTGTGGGATGTGGCCAAAGGACGTCCACTTCTATTCCTTTTTGACACCCAGTCTCTCTGTATCTGTGTTGCAACCTGCTGATGACACTCTGTGACACTCAAAGTTCAGTGGCCCCTTCCATCTGATAACATCCTGCTTGAAGCCTCACAATGGCGCGGTACTGTAGATCAATTGTTAGGTGTCGTCTTGGTCTCGTGATGTCAAAATATGAACAGCATGATGAGGAGTATTGTTGAAATACCAATTTTAATTGAACCAGAAAGTTTATTGGGTTGTTCATAGATCAAACACCTGTTATGAATTATGCTCATTAACAGTTGAACATGTGCAGTCAAAGGTCTAGAGAAGGTCACATTAAGTTCCCCTGTAAAGGTTAGAGTGCATTTTAGGTTTATCCTGAAATTTTACCCACAAGCCAAATATCCATAACTTTTTGTGAGTAGTGGATGTATATATATGTATGTGTATATATTGTAACGGGATTAGCTTCCGGGATCGCCGTCTCCTGGGATAGACGGGCGCTATAGGCACATTAATCACAGTCCAGTCCACGCAAGTTTGATGCAACTGGCCTCAGCCAGTTTTATTGATGTTTGCAGGTCAAAATATAAAACAAAACAGTTCAAGAATAAATGAAATACCTGGCCGTCTGGCCGCTACGTCTAAACAAGAAGTAGTTCCTCACTACATGAGACTGAGCCTTGTGCCCAGCTCCATCAACAAAACACACAGTTTGTTTTACTCACACCAGAGTTGTTCCCAGGAGCAGAGACCACAGCTAGTGAGCTGTCTGCCCTTATATAGCTCACCCAGGTTCCAGGTGATTAGCCACAGTTACCCTGAATACCTGGAGTGGCTAATTGGAGCAGAGACCCACCCAACTCTCCCTGCTCCAAGCAGCCAGGCCCTTCTAACCAGGTTTTTAACAAAACCCTTGCAATGGGAAAACCTAGTTTTCCTTGCTGTCAATTCCCTGGCTGCTTTTAGAACGTATAAGACAGGAACCTAGGTGAAATGTATACTCCTTCTATCACTTTCCCCATGGTCCTGTCACATATCCTCCCCCTGTTTCGACCTTGGGGTAGGAACACACTGTGCCCTATAAACAGTACACCCTGGACAGGGCATCGGCGTTTCCAAGCTGACGCCCGGGTCTATGTTCAACTGTAAAACTATAATCCTGAAGAGACATGAACCATCGGGTCACTCGCCTGTTTTTCTCAAGGTTTTGGCACATCCATTTAAGGGGGGCATGGTCAGTTACAAGTTTGAATGTTCTTCCTACCAAATAATACCTGAGAGCTTCTATGGCCCACTTAATTGCAAAACACTCCTTTTTTACAACTGAGTATTTCTTCTCATGTTCATTTAACTTTTTACTCAGGTAAACTACTGGATGCTCTTCCCCATCCCTCACTTGTGACAACACGGCCCCTATGCCAACATCAGAGGCATCTGTTTGCACGATGAACTCTTTTTAAAGTCTGGTGTGACTAACACTGGCTGGGCACAAAGAGCCTGCTTCAGGTTCTTAAAGGCTTGTTCCGCCTCTGGGGTCCATTTGACCATGGTTGAATCCTTCCCTTTTGTAAGGTCTGTTAAAGGGCTCGCAATGCTAGCAAAATTTTCAATAAAACGCCTATAATAACCAGTTAAACCTAGGAATGCTTTGACTTGCTTTTTGTTCAAAGGCCTTGGCCAGTTCTGAATGGCTTCCACTTTGTTTATTTGAGGCTTTATAGCCCCTCGCCCAATCGTGTACCCCAAGTACTTTGCCTCTTCTTGCCCAACGGCACATTTCTTTGGGTTTGCTGTCAAACCCGCTTCCCTAATAGAATTCAGGACGGCTTGAACCCTGGGTAGGTGACTTTCCCAATCTGTGCTATGGACTATCACATCGTCTAAATAGGCAGCTGCCTATTTACGATGTGGTCTTAAAATTTTGTCCCTGATGGCCATTTTGAAAATGGCCATCAGGGACACTAAAGGCTGTTTTTTCTTTGGCCTCATCAGTCAACGGTACTTGCCAGTAACCTTTTGTGAGATCTAATGTGGTAAAGAACCTCGCATTACCAAGCCTATCAATCAGCTTATCCACTCGCGGCATTGGGTAAGCATCAAATTTTGAGTCCATGTTCAGTTTCCTGAAGTCATTACAGAAACGTATGGTGCCATCAGGTTTGGGAACCAAGACTATAGGACTAGACCAGTCACTATGGGACTCCTCTATAACCCCTAACTGAAGCATTGTTTGGACTTCTTGGGAAACAGCTTTACGTCTAGCCTCAGGTATTCTATAAGGCTTTTGGTTTACTCTGGCCCCTCGTTCGGTTACAATGTCATGTTTAATTATATCTGTTCGACCAGGTAGCTCAGAAAAGACATCTCTATTTTTCTGAACAAACTCCTTTGCTTCTTGAGTTTGAGACCCCGACAAGGTGTCTGCAATTTTTACCTCTGGTATCTCAACGCTATTTCCCTTTTTGCCATTGCTGTTAGCTGCTAACAACACCTCTCGGTCCTTCCAGGGTTTGATTAGATTCACATGATAAATTTGGTAGGGCTTACGTCTACCTGGTTGGTGAACCCGGTAATTCACTTCTCCGACCTTCTCAACTATTTCGTAAGGTCCTTGCCATTTGGCCAAAAATTTACTTTCTACTGTGGGGACAAGGACTAGTACCCTATCCCCAGGGTTGAAGTTTCTTACTCTAGCCGACCTGTTGTAAACGCGGGACTGACTCTCCTGGGCCTGCAGCAGGTGTTCTTTTACAATGGGCATTACTTTTTCAATCCTTTCCTGCATTTGTGCGATGTGTTCAATCACACTTTTGTAGGGTGTAGCCTCACTCTCCCAGGTCTGTTTTACAATATCTAGAAGACTCCGAGGGTGCCGACCATACACTAGCTCGAAGGGAGAAAATCCGGTAGATGCTTGAGGCACCTCCCGTACAGAAAACATAAGATATGGTAAAAGACAATCCCAGTCTTTACCATCCTGTGCCACCACTTTTCTGAGCATCCCTTTTAAGGATTATTGAACCTTTCAACTAGTCCATCCGTTTGGGGATGATAGACTGAGGTACGCAAGTGAGTTACCTTCAACAGTTTGCACAACTCTTTTGTAACCTTTGACATAAAGGGCGTCCCCTAGTCAGTAAGTATTTCTTTAGGTATGCCCACTCTAGTAAACATCTGGAACAACTCCTTGGCTATCATCTTTGCAGAGGTTTTCCTTAGAGGTATTGCTTCTGGATAGCGGATAGCATAATCAAGGACAACCAAAATGTATTGGTGACCTCTGGCAGACTTAACAAGAGGTCCCACCAAATCCATTGCAATTCTCTCAAAGGGAGTTTCAATAATTGGGAGTGGCACTAACGGACTCCTAAAGGTTGCCACTGGGTTGCGTAACTGACACTCTGGGCATGAATTACAGTATTCTTTTACGTCTTCATGTACCCCGGGCCAATAAAACCTCTGCAAAAGCCTGTCTTTTGTTTTTTCATAGGCCAAGTGCCCCCCGAGCACATGTGAATGCGCTAGATCCATCACCTTTTGGCGATGTGATTTTGGGACCACAAGTTGCTCCACAACTTGTCCATTCTTCTCATCAACTCTATATAATAGTTCATTCTCTAAAGGAAAATGGGGAAATATTTTCTCTACCCCAGGTTCTTGAGACACCCCATTGACTACTTTTACACTTTGCCATGCATGGGTTAGTGTAGGGTCCCTGAGTTGAGCTGTCCCAAAGTTGTCACTGGAGACTGGCAAATCAGGGAGTCCAACTTCTGGGACATCATCATTATCACCTGCAAGCACTGCTAAGGGAAAACCCTCGGTTTCACTCTGGGTCACCCCTACTGTTTGCACATTTACAGGTTCAGTCAGAGGAATAGGATCTACAGCAGACCCACTTAAACACTTATCAAGAATATTCCACATTTGCCAAAACAGAGGAAAATCACACCCCAAAATGACAGTATGCATCAGACTATTTACAACCCCCACTTCATGGGTTACTTTCCCGCATGGGATTTCAAAAGAGACTATAGCAGTGGGGTACTCTTTTGTATCACCATGTATGCAGATGACCCCCATCTGTCTCTTTTGCAGCTTCGTAGTGTCCACCAGGCTGCCATGCACAAGAGTCACTAGACTACCAGAGTCCAACAGAGCTTGCACTGAGTGTCCTTCAATCACCAAGTTGCAAGTTTGTCGCTCCGTATCTAGGGTTGGCAAAGCAGAGCAGGCAGGTCCCGCAAACAATGACCTCCTCCGCCCACTGTCACACTCCATAGGCTCATCAACCAATGGACAGTTGGCAGCCACGTGGCCCAGTCCTTGACACCGCCAGCAAACAATGTTTTTGACAGTCACAGGCTGTTTAGGGCTAACTGGCTTAAGAGGTCGGGCTAATAGGTCAGTGTCAGTTCCAACTTTACGGCCCTCCCTCACCCCCTTTAGATCAGGAACAGTCTTACCGCGATCAGCAGTCTTCTGGCTCCTTGGGGCCGGCCAAGCAGGAGAAAAGTCTTGTAGATACTCCTCAGTGTTCAGATACCGCTCCACTAGGGCGACAAACTGATCCGCATCCCTGGGATCCGCTTGACAAACACAGCGCTGTATCCGAACTGGCAGAGCACGAACAAACCGGTCCAAGACCACTCTTTCAACCACCTGAGCGGCGGTACATACCTCCGGTTGCAGCCATTTTTTAGCCAGGTGGAAAAGATCATACATTTGCGATCTCACTGATTTATCCAGTTGGAAAGTCCAGTTGTGCACTCGCTGGGCTCTGACCGCAGACGTTACACCTAAGCGAGCAAGAATTTCTGCTTTCAGTTTGTAGTACTGTCTGGCATCCTGCTCACTTAAATCAAAGTAGGCTTTCTGCGGCTCCCCACTGAGAAATGGAGCAAGGGTGTCTGCCCACTGTTCCACTGGGAGTTTCTCTCTTTCAGCGGTTCTTTCAAACACGGTGAGGTATGTCTCCACATCATCCTCTGCGACCATTTTTTGAAGTGAAACTTGCACTCTCCTCCCCGCAGAGATGGATTCCTCACGGATTTGGGGCCTTTCAGACAGCACCTTTATCTGCTCCACCAGACTTTTATTAACTGCTTGCTGTTCTCTGAGCCCAGCTTGTGTCGTCTCTATGAGCAACCGGTTAGTTTCTTGCTGGTTAGCATTCGCTTTCTGGAGCTGAATGTTAGCCTGGATCAGCTGTTTAACAACTTCCTCCATGTCTGCACTGTTTGGCTTTACAAGCACAGCAGACTTAACCCAGGACATAAAACTTGCTGGATTTTTGTGCCAGCGCAGCCTTCACCATATGTAACGGTATTAGCTTCCGGGATCGCCGTCTCCTGGGATAGACGGGCGCTATAGGCACATTAATCACAGTGCAGTCCACGCAAGTTTGATGCAACTGGCCTCAGCCAGTTTTATTGATGTTTGCAGGTCAAAATATAAAACAAAACCGTTCAAGAATAAATGAAATACCTGGCCGTCTGGCCGCTACGTCTAAACAAGAAGTAGTTCCTCACTACATGAGACTGAGCCTTGTGCCCAGCTCCATCAACAAAACACACAGTTTGTTTTACTCACACCAGAGTTGTTCCTAGGAGCAGAGACCACAGCTAGTGAGCTGTCTGCCCTTATGTAGCTCACCCAGGTTCCAGGTGATTAGCCACAGTTACCCTGAATACCTGGAGTGGCTAATTGGAGCAGAGACCCACCCAACTCTCCCTGCTCCAAGCAGCCAGGCCCTTCTAACCAGGTTTTTAACAAAACCCTTGCAATGGGAAAACCTAGTTTTCCTTGCTGTCAATTCCCTGGCTGCTTTTAGAACGTATAAGACAGGAACCTAGGTGAAATGTATACTCCTTCTATCACTTTCCCCATGGTCCTGTCACAATATATATATATATATATATCCAGACAACCCCTTACATTTCAGATAAAAACATCATACAAAGCGCTCATCACTCATTTGTTCTTGTAAATCATTTATATTGCTTGATGGTGTCCCCTCTGGCATCCAGCCCAATAAGCACATGCCCTGCCAGTCCCTCTAGCATTGCTTTAAATTAGCTTTAAAATGTTTAATTATAAGATCTTATGGTATCTTTTTCTCTCTCTTTCTATTCCCCTAAAATTAGTCACAAAATTAAAAATTTTTGTAACGGAAATTTGTTGGAAAATTCAGATTGAATTCCTAAATTTTCAAATGGATTTGTTAATCTCCAATTGTCATTAATAGTGAAGGTGCATTAAGGTACTTATCATTAGATTTTTAGTATAGGATTGAACTTAAGGACTCTATTAGAGATGAGCGAATTGAAGTTGACAAAGTGGAATTCGATTCAAATTTCAGGAAAAATTTGTTCCGCGCCGAGGCTGAATTTCCTCAAGCTTCGTGGTAACGAATCCCATTCTTTACTAAAATGGCTTCTGCACATGTGAGGACATGGAGAAAGGAACTTTGAGAAGTGGGATCACCCGTAATGCCACGCATGAAGCCTATCAGCAGCAAGCCCTGTGATGTCATAGCCCTATAAATAGCGGCAGCCATCTTAGATTCTGCCATTTACCAGCGTACTTAGTGTAGGCAGAGACATGTCTACAGGCGCTAGGGACAGTGATAGGAAAGACTAGATTGTGGTGAAAAAATGATTTATAAGTGCAGGGAAAGGATAGGGAGGAATCGTTCCACAGCATTTATGTAGAACAGGGTTCAGTAGGGGAGGTTAAAAATTGGGTAATAGGAACAATCCTATTACACCTTGGTGCACTGACTGGGGATCCAAATTGCCATTATACAGCTCTGTAATTCTAGCCAACCGTTATTGTTTTTGGGGTGCAAGTGCTGTTTGATATAGCCATTAACAAGGTTTATTACATGGCAATATTTCTACAGTACGTCTTATTTGCCCTTGTACAGTTATATGTTGTAAAGCCCTTTTTGCAGTGCATTGGTGGCAAAAGAAAATATATTTGCACTTGTGCGATGCAGTGATATATTGTAAAGCTCAGTTAGCCGTGTATTAGTGGCGAAATAAAAATATATTTGCCGTTCTTCGTTGAACTTATCTGTTAAGGAGGTGGATGTTATTGTCCATATTGGGACAAATGATCTGGCTTGCAATGAAGTTGCAAAGCTGAAGGAAGCTTTTCACACACTTGGTAATGATATACGGGAGATTGCATCGACTGTCTCATTCTCTGCAGTTCTGCCTGTGCATAACCGTCAGCATGACAAGCAGTTGCGTATTAAGGAATTCAATGTATGGCTTGGTGAATGGTGTTTGAACCAGGGATTTGGCTTTGTGTCTCATGTTGGCTCTAGCTGGAATGGAAAAGAACTGTGCAAGAAAGATGGTTTGCATCTTTCTCTCAAAGGAACAAATGTCCTCAGTGAACAGTTCAAAGTTTTTGCTAAGGAACATTTAAACTAGGAAAGGGGGGCACAAAAGAGACAATCCATCAGTTCGGCTGCCCCCCGAAAAAACAATGCCAGAAGATGCCAGGAGCTGATAGGATAAGAAATGACAAGCTGAGAGTCTTGTCTACGAATACTCGCAATTTAGGGAATAAGATCAACAAACTTGAGTCTGTAATGGCATCTGAGAATATAGATTTAGTGGCTGCTACTGAGACATGGTTCAATGAGAGTAATGACTGGGATATAACAATACCTGGGTTCTCTCTATATAGGAAAGACAGAGAATGCAAGAAAGGGGGTGGAGTGGCCCTATATGTGATAGATAGCATAAAATCTAATCTAATACAAGTCAGCAAAACCAATTTAGAGTCAGTTTGGGTTACGTTGCAGCTTGGTAATCATAAGGTAACTCGTGTAGGTGTCATATACAGACCACCAAGCCAAGTCAAAGAATTGGATGATCTACTAGTTGAGGAAATGGCTAAAATGACATTGAAATGGGAAGTTGTCATTATGGGAGACTTTAATCTTCCTGATATAAACTGGAAAACCAAAATATCTAGTTCTCCCAGGAGTACAGACATTCTAAATTCCCTACTGGGATTATCTCTACAGCAAGTAGTTGAGGAGCCAACCCGGAAGGAGGCCATTTTAGATTTGGTATTCACAAATGGCAATTTGGTATCTGATATTACTGTAGGGGAAAGCTTAGGATCCAGTGATCACCAGTCAGTGAGGTTTACTATAAGTACAGTGACTGAGTCACTCCACACAAAAACAAAAATTTAAGATTTTCGGAAAACAGACGTTTCTAAAATGAGATCAGTGGTATACGAGTCCCTATCAGACTGGAACAATTTCAATGGAGTCCAAGAGAAATGGGACTACTTAAAATTGGCACTACTGAAGGCTACAGAAAAGTGCATTAGGCTTGTCAGTAAAGGCAAAAAAAGGAAGAGACCACTGTGGTACTCAGCAGAAGTGGCCAAAATCATTAAAAACAAAAAGATGGCATTTAGCAAGTATAAAAACACCCAAAACGAGGATGACCGGGAAATCTATAAGATAAGGCAGAGAGAGGCCAAGCAAGTTATAAGAGCTTCTAAAGCTCAGGCAGAAGAGAAATTAGCTCAGTCAGTGAAAAAAGATGATAAGACATTCTTCAGATACATAAATGAAAAAAGGAAATTAAAAAAAGGAATTACCAAATTAAAAACAAAAGAAGGTATATGGAAGAGGATAAATAACTAGCTGACTGCCTCAATGAATACTTCTGTTCAATTTTTACAAAGGAAAATGAAGGAGAAGGACCTCAGTTATGGAGGAAGACTAATGAATCCTTTGATGCATGTGTCTTTACAGAGGAAGAGGTTCTAAGTCAGCTGTCTAAAATTAATACAAATAAATCACAGGGGCCTGATGGGATACACCCAAAGCTATTAAAAGAGCTTAGAGGTGTACTAGCAAAACCATTAACAGATTTATTTAAACAATCACTGATAACAGGTGTCGTCCCAGAAGATTGGAAATTAGCGAACGTTGTGCCAATTCACAAGAAAGGTAGTAGAGAGGAATCGGGCAACTATAGGCCAGTAAGCCTGACATCAATAGTGGGGAAATTAATGGAAACCATACTCAAGGAGAGGATTGTGGAACATCTAAAAACCCATGGGTTGATTGATAAAAAACAGCATGGGTTTACTTCAGGGAGATCATGTCAAACTAATCTTATTGACTTTTTTGATTGGGTGACTAAAATAATAGATGGAGGAGGTGCAGTAGACATCGCTTATCTGGACTTTAGTAAGGCTTTTGATACTGTCCCACATAGAAGGCTTATCAATAAACTGCAGTCTTTGAGCTTGGGCTCACATATTGTTGAATGGATTAGGCAGTGGCTGAAGGACAGAAACCAGAGGGTTGTAGTCAATAGAGTATATTCAGACCATGGTATTGTTACCAGTGGGGTACCTCAGGGATCTGTTCTGGGACCCATATTGTTTAATATCTTTATCAGCGAAATTGCAGAAGGCCTCAATGGTAAGGTGTGTCTTTTTGCTGATAACACAAAGATTTGTAACAGGGTTGATGTTCCTGGAGGAATACACCAAATGGAAAAGGATTTAGGAAAACTAGAGGAATGGTCAAAAATCTGGCAACTAAAATTTTATGTCGATAAGTGCAAGATAATGCACCTGGGGCGTAAAAACCCAAGAGCAGAATATAAAATCAGTGATACAGTACTAACCTCAGTATCTGAGGAAAGGGATTTAGGGGTCATTATATCAGACGACCTAAAGGTGGGCAGACAATGTCATAGAGCAGCAGGTAATGCCAGCAGAATGCTTGGGTGTATAGGGAGAGGCATTAACAGTAGAAAGAGGGAGGTGCTCGTGCCGCTCTACAGAGCACTAGTGAGACCTCATTTGGAGTATTGTGTGCAGTACTGGAGACCATATCTGCAGAAGGATATTGAAACTTTGGAGAGAGTTCAGAGAAGAGCTACTAAACTAGTACATGGATTGCAGGACAAAACTTACCAGGAAAGTTTAAAGGACCTTAACATGTATAGCTTGGAAGTAAAAGGAGACAGAGGGGATATGATAGAAAATTTTAAATACATAAAGGGAATCATCACGGTAAAAGAGGAGAGAATATTTAAAAGAAGAAAAACTGCTACAAGAGGACATAGTTTTAAATTAGAGGGGCAAAGGTTTAAAAGTAATATCAGGAAGAATTACTTTACTGAGAGAGTAGTGGACGCATGGAATAGCCTTCCTGCAGAAGTGGTAGCTGCAAATACAGTGAAGGAGTTTAAGCATGCATGGGATAGGCATAAGGCCATCCTTCATATAAGATAGGGCCTGGGGCTATTCATAGTATTCAGTATATTGGGCAGACTTGATGGGCCAAATGGTTCTTATCTGCCGACACATTCTATGTTTCTATGTTTCTATGTTAAAAAGCCTTTTGTGTTGTGTAAAAGTGGAAAAGAAATTAGGGCCTAATTGCTGTTCTGTGGTGCAGTGATATATTCAAAAGCCCAGTTTGCCGTGTATTAGTGGCAAAATAAAAATATATTCGCTGTTCAGCGTTGCACTTATCTGTTGAAAAGCCATTTGTGTTGTGTAAAAGTAGAAAACAATTAGGGCTACACTGTCATTGTGCCACTCTGTGGTATCCTCATGCTAATGCCACTTCCACATTATGTCACCTTGTCACTCTGTGGCCTCCTCATGCTGCTTCCACCTCACCACTATGTAATAGAGCCACTCTGTGGACTTCTCATGCTGTTCCCACCCTCCCCACTTTATGACTGGGCAACTATTTTGCCTTTCAGACTGGCTGAATCATCATTTATTTGACCCTTCTTCTGATCTGTCAGAAGGAAGGAAAAATGAGAGGCACAGCAGATCCTGTCTGCGTAGCAGCTGTAAGGCCTCTATGGTCCCATCAGAATTGGCATGATTTGGTAGCCAAAAGCAGGAGTGGGTAGAAAACACAGAAGACATGCAAATATTCCTTTCACGTGTCATCTCTGTTTTGGATTCAATCCTGTTTTTTTGGACATTAGCAAAGCTGATGTATTACTGACCAAATGCTGACCGAGTGCAGATGAATGCTCAACAGACAGGATCCGTTTTCTGGGGGTTATTGTTCTGATGGATCAGAGGAAGGGCAAAATAATCAGTGACGTCAACACAAACTTACTGCTGACACCCTCTCCACTCTGTAGGACGGCTCTACTTGTATAAGTGTTAATAGAACAGGTTCTGTTTACAATTATGTGGAATCAGCTGACAACGGTGTAAAAGGAGTGCACTTCTGCTTGAAGCTAACATTGACCTGTAAGGCTGAGTTTACACTTGAGTTATTTGGTCAGTTTTGGCCCCGTGACTGCCCAAATAAGTGAAGTGTGCTGTGATTCTAACAGTGAAACCTGTCATCTACATGTCATACTGACTTACAATATTATTTCACTACCAGAGCAGACTTCCTATGCGTGTTACTACAAGGCACAGTCTTCTACACCAATACAAAGGCTCTCTGAAGCCAGGAAATAGCCATTTTTTAATGCAATTCATAATGAATAAATTCAGACCGAACCAAACTTTCCCCAAAAAATTTGGCGAACCGGCAAATCAAATTTTTGAAAAATTTGCTCATCTCTGGACTTGATGCTACTACTGTGTTAGTATTTGTAGAAATCGATGAATTATTTTTAAAACTTGCTGCCTATTTCAAATTAGAGTATTGTCCACTTTGTTTATTCAGTTTTATAGATAAGCATAAATAATTGCAAGGTTTGTCTCTCAAACTTTCTTGTTATGTTAGGAAAAGGTCTAAATGGTAACTGTGTCAATCAGTGAAATTATTTTCTCCCAGACCTGGTTGCCAAATCCCAGTAGGTTCCTGTAATCAAGAAAAAGTGCCTTATAATGAGGTGAGTGGGGGCTTTCTCATTAGGCAAATGATTAGTATTTGAAAAGTCATATCCTGCTGATTTTCATTTACCTCTCACAAGAGTGAGTGTTCAAACATGGGACTACAAGTGCAGATAGTAAAAACATGTCATTTACAGCTGCCCTCTGGGTTTATCTCTGTTGGATATATATTTTGTACTGCTTGGAAGGATACACTAGGCAAGAAATATCCAATGTTAATCCACTAACATAATGCTTTCTTGAGAACTGCATAATATCATTAATACATATAAAGGGAGATTAGTTACATAGTAATACACTTATCGCTTAATACCTACGCGCACAATAAACTCATTACTTCATATCTACCAGCATTGGTTTTCTTATGACTTCTTTCAGTTGCGGCAATACTTTGAAAAAGGTCTATGGATCAAAATGTCACATGTATGTAGCCGCTCTTTAATATAAGCACCTTTTTGCATCAAATGAAAATATTTATGCCAGAGTCTATATTGTCTATATAAATGGGGTGAAAACATTACTCCGAACACTACAAGTATCACAGTGTGCCACAATACAACGAATTTGGATTATTATAAGTTTAGTTTATTATTTAATTATTAGTTATTATTTATACTTTTTCCAGATATAAAATACAAACTCTCATTGGTTGCTATGGCCAACATACAGGGATTCTATAAACAGTTTTGGTAAATTAAGTCCATTGTATAATCTACGTAAACAAAGTTGGGGGCTGCGCTACTTAATCACATTTGCGTTGGTGCTAGTGAAATGACCCGGTGGTCAATGCACTAAGTTTAGAAAGATTGCTGCACTCCAGTGATATATTGCAAATAAGGATGTAATTTATTTTCCTTTACAAAGACATCAAAAGGGTTTCTGATCCAGACATATTTATAATTAATATTCCACAATAAATATTCCAAAGTAACCTTCCTCATTGGTGTGACCCGTGGTATCAGTATGGCGTCAGGGAGAGCTGGACCGCGATATAATCTGTGGCATGAACCAGCAACCTCCTGCACTCCAGCTGTTCTGAAACTACAGTTCCCAGAATGCTCTATTCAACTCTATACGAGCTAAAAAAACAACCAAGCAAATGTGCACACTAGGAATTGTAGTTTCATAGCGGGTGTAGTGCTGAAGTTTGCTAACCCCTGGCCTATTGTATCACTATTTATTTTATTTTTTTTCTCGACTGAACTGTGTGAGGGCTGATTTTTTGCAAGATCAGTTACCCATATCATTTGTACTATTTTTAGGTACAATGGTGTTTTGATCACTTTTTATTTAGCTTTTTAAAGGAATCTGGATAAAGAAATAGCAGCAACTCTACCATTGCTTTTTGGGTTCTGTTATTGTAAGGTACACTGTGCGTTAAAAATTACATGTTACCATTATTCTGCTGGTCAGTATGATTACAGAAATACCAATGTTATATACTGTAATTTTTTTACTGTCATACCACTTTTACACAAAGCATTTACAAAAATCTGCATTTTCTGAAAGCCATATTTTTTTATTTTTCTGACGATGGTCTTGTATGAGGTCTTTGATGTGGAATGAAGTAAAGTTTGCATTGGTCACATTTTGGGATACATAGTACTTTTTGATTGCTCGATATTACTCTTTTTGGGAGGTGAGGTGACCAAATAGTGGCTGTTCTGGAACCGTTGTTGTCTTAGTTTTTTTTTTACAGCGTTCACCTGATGGCATTATATGATGATTTTGTAAAGCTGGCTATTATGGACACGGCGATACCTTACATATCAATTTTTTTTTTCTCAACAATCATAAATGGCTTAGGGGATGGATTAGGGGAAAGCTATAGTGATGAGTGAGCACCAAAGTATTCGGGTATTTGAGCCGAACACATAGCTATGTTCGTGTGCTCGGCCGAACACCCGAGTATAATGGAAGTCAATGGGAGACAACCAGGCACCCCCTGCTCTGAAGAGGGGAGGGTGCCTGGTCCATTGGAAAAGGTCTGAAAGTAACAGAAACACCACCAAAAAGGATCGGGAACAGCATGGGGATGATGTCTGGATGCATCTTGGACTCCCAGGTCGCTGCTGGGAACCATGTTGTCCGAGCTGTACACCACTTTTACAGACTGACAAAAATATGCCCAAAACCCCCCAAAAAATCTATTTTTCAGGAAAAAATGTTAGGAAACATTCATTCCTGTATATTCAACTGTATATAAAGTGCAAGTGCTGCCAAAAATTACAAGCAAGAGGCACTCCAAACAGCCTGTATATCACATAAAGGAGGGCCCTATTCACATCATGGTGCAATTGTTCAGGTAGTGGGACTCCTACACTCATAAAGCCTATGCACTAAGTGAAAGGGCTGCCAAAAATAACACAGAATTGGCACTACAATACAACCTTTATTATACACAAAGGATGGCATTATACACACCCTTGAAAAATTATGATTGGTGGCCTGCTGGAGACCCTCAAAAACATTTGGAGCAAGGGTTTGCTTGTGACGCTCTAAAACATTACGGGCGACGGCCCGCTGCTGAGCTGACCCTCTAAAACATTAGGGGTGAGGGCCTGCTGGTGAGCTGCCCTGTAAAACATTATGGTTGAGGGCCTGGTCTTGGGCTGACCCTCTAAAACATTATGGCTGAGGGCCTGCTGGTAAGCTGACCCTGTAAAACATTATGGTTGAGGGCCTGCTAGTGAGCTGATCCTGTTAAACATTATGGTTGAGGGCCTGCTGGTAAGCTGAACCACTAAAACATTATATTTGAGGGCCTGCTGGTGAGCTGACCCTCTAAAACATTATAGACGAGGGCCTGCTGGTGAGCTGACCCTCTTTAAAAATTGTAGTGGAGGGAATATATAATATCTGGAGGAGGAGGAAAAAACAAGATTAAACCATATACACTTTTTTGTGGTGGAAAAGGTGCATGGGAATACACTACAGTAGACTGAGTACATTATAAACATATATACAGCACTAAATACACGCTGAGACAAAACGCTGGCAGCGGTGCAGGCCAGCATCTCCAATGCATAGAGCGCAAGTTTGTGCCACGTGTACAGCTTGGATACCCAGTAGTTGTAAGACACTGAGGGATCATTTAGGATGCTGACACGGTCTGCTATGTATTCCTTCCTTGAGAGACCTTGGCGCGGTGCCCGAGCTTAAGACATGTCCTCCTAGTAGGATATGTCGAACTAACCTCTCAATTTTATCAACAGTGTGAGGGTTTAGTATAACCGCAGAGTGCACCTGTCTTTGCTATTGTTAAGTTTTTGATTGTTCTCCACATCCACATAATCGTTACCTTATGTAGGATGGTTATTGTGGTTCTTGTAGTCCGTTGCTGGAATCTTCCATTGTATGCATTTTTATTATTATTATTATTATTATTATTATTTATTTTTAGAGCGCCATTCATTCCATAGCGCTGTACATATCATATTCAACAAAAAGTTAACCTCAGCACTCGTCACGTATGGGCTTTTATGGGTGCACGTTCCCCATGCTTTCTGGGACTCTTATGCACTAACATCTGTGTAAGTGGTCATTCTGTTACATGTTACTAATGTACTCTCCTATTACGTTTTTAGCTTGAGAAAGGGCACCGGTTAGGGCCCGAAACGTCGCAACACAAGCTAACATAACAAGCAATACAAGCTACCACTATCTTGAAATAGCTCATTCAGCTCACTCCATGTTCTGAAATTGTACCACTGGTGTAAATAAATAATCACTGTTTTCAAGCATAACCAGTGTCTTTAGGCGTGCTGTCTCCACACCTTATATTGCTGTACATATCATAAGCGGTGCACATACATAATATAGGCAATCGCCTTAAGCATGAAACGAGACAAGTTACAGACTGGTACAGAAGGAGAGAGGGCCTTGCCCGTGAGGGCTTACAATCAACATGGAATGGGGGATGGAGACAGTAGGCGAGGGTGAAGCTGGTCATGGCGGTATAGAGGCAGCGGTGTCACTGGTCGTAGGCTTGTCTGAAGAGGTGGGTTTTCAGGTTGCTTTTGAAGGATTCCACTGTAGGTGAGAGTCTGATATGTTGGGGTAGCGAGTTCCAGAGTATAGGGGATGCACGGGAGAAATCCTGGAGGCGAGTGTGGGAAGAGGTGATAAGAGGAGAGGAGAGAAGGAGGTCCTGTGAGGATCGAAGATTGCGTGTGGGGATGTATCGGTAGAGAGTAGCTCAGAGATGTAGGGAGGGGACTGGTTGTGGACGGCCTTGTATGTGTTGGTTAGTATTTTAAACTGAATTCGCTGAGCAATGGGGAGCCAGTGCAGGGACTGGCAGAGGGGGATGCAGAGGAGTAATGGGGGAGAGATGGATTAGTCGGGCAGCAGAGTTGAGGATAGATTGTAAGGGTGCGAGAGAGCTAGATGGAAGGCCACAGAGGAGAATGTTGCAGTAGTCTAGGCGGGAGATGATGAGGGAATGTACAAGCATTTTTGCCGATTCAAAGTTGAGGAAAGGGCGGATGCGGGAGATGTTTTTGAGTTGGAAGCGGCAGGTGGTGGAAAGCAGCTTGGATACCCAGTAGTTGTAAGACACTGAGGGATCATTTAGGATGCTGACACGGTCTGCTATGTATTCCTTCCTTGAGAGACCTTGGCGCGGTGCCCGAGCTTAAGACATGTCCTCCTAGTAGGATATGTCGAACTAACCTCTCAATTTTATCAACAGTGTGAGGGTTTAGTATAACCGCAGAGTGCACCTGTCTTTGCTATTGTTAAGTTTTTGATTGTTCTCCACATCCACATAATCGTTACCTTATGTAGGATGGTTATTGTGGTTCTTGTAGTCCGTTGCTGGAATCTTCCATTGTATGCATTTTTATTATTATTATTATTATTATTATTATTTATTTTTAGAGCGCCATTCATTCCATAGCGCTGTACATATCATATTCAACAAAAAGTTAACCTCAGCACTCGTCACGTATGGGCTTTTATGGGTGCACGTTCCCCATGCTTTCTGGGACTCTTATGCACTAACATCTGTGTAAGTGGTCATTCTGTTACATGTTACTAATGTACTCTCCTATTACGTTTTTAGCTTGAGAAAGGGCACCGGTTAGGGCCCGAAACGTCGCAACACAAGCTAACATAACAAGCAATACAAGCTACCACTATCTTGGAAATAGCTCATTCAGCTCACTCCATGTTCTGAAATTGTACCACTGGTGTAAATAAATAATCACTGTTTTCAAGCATAACCAGTGTCTTTAGGCGTGCTGTCTCCACACCTTATATTGCTGTACATATCATAAGCGGTGCACATACATAATATAGGCAATCGCCTTAAGCATGAACGAGACAAGTTACAGACTGGTACAGAAGGAGAGAGGGCCTTGCCCGTGAGGGCTTACAATCAACATGGTATGGGGGATGGAGACAGTAGGCGAGGGTGAAGCTGGTCATGGCGGTATAGAGGCAGCGGTGTCACTGGTCGTAGGCTTGTCTGAAGAGGTGGGTTTTCAGGTTGCTTTTGAAGGATTCCACTGTAGGTGAGAGTCTGATATGTTGGGGTAGCGAGTTCCAGAGTATAGGGGATGCACGGGAGAAATCCTGGAGGCGAGTGTGGGAAGAGGTGATAAGAGGAGAGGAGAGAAGGAGGTCCTGTGAGGATCGAAGATTGCGTGTGGGGATGTATCGGTAGAGAGTAGCTCAGAGATCTAGGGAGGGGACTGGTTGTGGACGGCCTTGTATGTGTTGGTTAGTATTTTAAACTGAATTCGCTGGGCAATGGGGAGCCAGTGCAGGGACTGGCAGAGGGGGGATGCAGAGGAGTAATGGGGGGAGAGATGGATTAGTCGGGCAGCAGAGTTGAGGATAGATTGTAAGGGTGCGAGAGAGCTAGATGGAAGGCCACAGAGGAGAATGTTGCAGTAGTCTAGGCGGGAGATGATGAGGGAATGTACAAGCATTTTTGCCGATTCAAAGTTGAGGAAAGGGCGGATGCGGGAGATGTTTTTGAGTTGGAAGCGGCAGGTGGTGGAAAGTGCTTGGATGTGTGGTCGGAAGGAGAGGGCAGAATCCAAGGTCACTTCAAGGCAGCGGACTTGGTTGACCGGGGACAGTGTGCAGTCATTGATTGTGATAGAAAGGTCTGTTGGGGGGAGTGAGCAAGATGGGGGAAAGATGATGAATTCTGTTTTATCCATATTAAGTTTTAGAAAGCGAGAGGAGAAGAAGGAGGATATGCGAGATAGGCATTGTGGGATTCTGGATAGTAAGGTGGTGATGTCTGGACCAGAGAGGTAGATTTGTGTGTCATCAGCATATAAGTGATACTTAAAGCCATGGGACTCTATAAGCTGTCCCAGGCCGAAGGTGTAGATAGAGAAGAGCAGGGGTCCTAGGACAGAGCCTTGCGGGACACCAACAGAGAGGGAGTGAGGCGAGGAGGTGGTGCGAGAGTGGGAGACGCTAAATGTCCGGTCTGTGAGGTATGATGTGATCCAAGAGAGGGCCAGGTCAGTGATGCCAAGAGATGAGAGAGTTTGTAACAGAAGGGAGTGGTCGACAGTGTCAAAGGCAGAGGACAAGTCAAGGAGAAGGAGGACAGAGTAATGTTTTTGGTTTTGGCAAGTAGTAGGTCATTGGTGACTTTGGTGAGGGCAGTCTCGGTTGAGTGATGGGGTCGGAAGCCAGATTGTAGCCGGTCAAAGAGGGAGCAGGAGGAGAGGTGAGAGGACAGTTCAGAATGGACATGTTGCTCAAGTAGCTTTGAGGCATATGGAAGAAGTGATATGGGGCGATAACTGGACAAAGAAGATGGGTCAAGTGAAGGCTTTTTGAGGATGGGTGTAATGGTAGCATGTTTAAAAGCAGAGGGGAAGAGACCAGAGGTTAGTGATAGGTTGAAGAGATGAGTTAGGGCTGGGATAAACACTGTGGTGAGGTTAGGGATGAGGTGGGATGGGATTGGGTCAAGTGCACAGGTGGTGAGATGGGATTTGGAGAGTAGAGTGGAGAGTTTTTCTTCTGTAATAGCGGAGAAGCTGGTTTTGGGTGAAGAGGACAGAGTAGCTGTGTAGAGGGTCTGTGGGGACTGTGTGTTGAAGCTTTCTCTGATGTTGACTATCTTTTGTTTAAAGAATGTGGCGAAATCCTCAGCCGAGATGAGAGGAGAGGGTGGGGGCGCTGGTGGACGGAGAAGAGAATTAAAGGTGTTAAAAAGTTGTTTTGGGTTGTGGGATAGGGAAGATATGAGAGATGAGAAGTAGGCCTATTTTGCATCAGCAAGTGAGGATTTGAAAATGAGGAGGGATTGCTTGTATGCGGTGAATTCATCTTTAGAATGGGATTTCTTCCAACGCCGCTCTGCAGCCCTGGAAGCTTGTCTGAGATTTTTGGTCAGGTCGGTATGCCAGGGTTGTCTGTTGATTTTTCTGGTTTTGTTGTGTGTGAGGGGGGCAATAGTGTCCAGAGTTGCACTTATTGTGGTGTTATATAGGGTGGTGGCAGTATCTGGGACTTGGAGGGAAAAAATTGAAGAGAGCGGCAGAAGAGAGTCAGAGAGCAAGCGAAAGTCAAGATGTTTAAGGTTCCTGCGGGGGTGTGCTATTGTATGGACAAGGGGCGCAGCAGCAGAGACGAGTGAAGAGAAGGTGAGTAGGTTGTGGTCGGATAGGGGGAGAGGCGAATTAGAAAGGTTAGATAGGGAGCAGAGGCGGGTAAAGATAAGATCCAGAGTGTGACCATCTCTATGTGTGGGAGCGGAAGACCACTGTGAGAGGCCGAAGGAGGAAGAGAGCGATAGGAGTTTAGAGGCGGCTGAGTGGCAGGTGTCAATGGGGATGTTGAAGTCACCCATGATGATAGTGGGGATGTCAGCAGAAAGAAAGTGTAGGAGCCAGGTGTTAAAGTGGTCAAGAAAGATGGTGGCTGGGCCTGGGGGGCAGTAAATAACAGCTACTTGGAAGTTGGAGGGAGAGTAGATGCGAACAGAGTGTACTTCAAATGAAGTGGGTGCAATGGAGGGCGGCAGTGGAGTTGGGCTGTAGGAGCAGGTATCTGATAGGAGCAGACCAACTCCTCCACCATGTTTGCTGCCAGGGCGGGGGGTGTGAGTGAAATGAAATCCACTGTACGAGAGTGCAGCAGGGGAGGAGGTGTCAGAGGGTGTCAGCCATGTTTGATGTTGATTGCCATCAGCAACGGACTAGAAGTGCAGGATATGCTCCCCTGTATACATGCACAACTGCATATGGGTTTGAGCATATCCTGGCTGTTTAACACCACATAACGTTTTCTAATGATGCATTCCTTCACCATCTTCCAAAACTTTTGCCACTAGGCCGCGCTTCAGGGTGAGTTTGCTGGAGGGGTGCCATGAAAGTTTTCCATGCCTTGGAGAGTGTTGCCCTGCCTTTGTTTTAACTAATGTGTGTTCCCCTTGTCTCCTTTCCTCGGTTGCCAAAGGAAGTACGGACTCTGCCGGCCGCATTGTCAAATGGAAAATTTTGGAGCAGTCTCTCAACAAGTACCTTCTGGTATTGCACCATTTAACTCTTCCTCTCCACTACAGGAATGAGAGATGAGAAGTTATTTTTGTAGCGGGGGTCGAGAGGGGGTGAACACCCAGTATTCTGTGTTATCTAAAATTGCGTATAATGCGAGGGTCACGGGAAAGGCAGCATAACATGAAGCCAGCCAGAGTACCAACAGGCAAGACGTTGATGTCGACATCAGGATGACTCTCCATTGCCTCATCCTCCTCCACCTCTTCTGCACATCCACTCTGAACAGATGGAATTAAAGTTCCATGTGTATTACCCTCTGTTGCAGAGGCAACTGTCTTCAGCTCCTCCTCCTCCTCTTCATGGTACAATTTGCGCTGAGAAAACGAACTATGGGTGGTCTGGCTATCACCCTGTGTAATGCCCTCCCCACTTCCTCGTCTGCCACATTCAAAGCGTCCTTCTTAATTGTGAGCAACAATCGTTTGAGTAGACACAGCAGTGGTATGGTTACGCTGATAATTGTGTTATCGCCACTAACCATCTTTGTGGATTCATAAATGTTTTTTAAAACCTCACAGAGGTCTGATTTCAAAGCCCACTCCTCCCATGTGAATAGTGGCAGTTGACTGGAAAGGCGACGGCCATGTTGCAGCTGGTATTCCTCAACTGCCCTCTGCTGCTCACAAAGCCTGGCCAACATGTAGAACGTAGAGTTCCAGCGCGTGCTCATGTCGCACAGCAGTCGGTGACCTGGAAGCCGCAAGTGCTGCTGCAGTGTTGACAGACAGGCTGAAGCTGTGGATGACTTGCAGAAATGAGCACACACGTGGCGCACCTTCACTAGTATCTCTTACAAATTGGGGTAGGTTTTGATAAACCGCTGAACCACTAAGTTTAAGACGTGGGCTAGGCATGAGATGTGTGTCAGGTTGCCGAGCTCCAAAGCCGCCACTAAGTTACGGACATTGTCAGGCACAACCATGCCTGGTTGTAAGTTGAGTGGCGAGAACCACAGCTCGGTCTGGTCCCTTATACCTGCCACAGCTCTGCTGCAGTGTGCTGTTTATCCGCTAAGCAGATCTGCTTCAGCACAGCCTGTTAACGCTTACCCACAGCAGTGCTACACTGCTTCCAGCTAGCGACTGATGGTTGACTGCTGTTGGAGGTGGAAGTGGAGGAGGAGGCAGCGGAGGAGGAAAAGTGGGGGTTAGAGCCAGTAACATAGCTGCTGGCGGAGACCCTGATGGATGTAGGACCCACAATCCTGGGCGTGGGTAGCACCTGTGCCATCCCAGGGTCCAACTCCCTCCCGGCCTCCACAACATTCACCCAGTGTGCGGTCAGGGAAATGTAGCGTCCCTGGCCACCAGCTCTTGTTCATGTGTCCGTCGTGATTTGGACCTTCCCAGTAAGTGCGTTGGTCAGGACACGGGTGATGTTCTGGGACACATGCTGGTTTAAGGCGGGCAAGGCACAACGTGAAAAAGAGTGGCGGTTGGGGACTGTGTACCGAGGGACAGCAGCCGACATCAGACTGCGGAACGCCTCTGTGTCCACAAGGCTAAATGGCCACATGTCACGGGCCAGTCATTTTGAAAGTTGCGCATTTAGTGCTATGGCCTCTGGGTGGTTGGGTGGGTATTTGCGCTGCGTTCAAATATCTGTGTTATCGACATTTGGACCCTGCGTTGGGACGGCGGAGTGAATGTTGTTGCTGACGGTTCATGCAAACGTCCCGGTGCAGGGCGAGGGGCATCCAGCCCTGCGCCTTGGACAGGGGATTGGCCAGCAGTGCTTAACACAGGGGAAGAGGAGGCAGTGGTGTGACCCACACACCCAGATTGTGGACCCAGGTGTTCGGCCCACTCATTATTGTGCTTGGATGCCATGTGGAAGATCATGCTGGTGATGGTAAGATTGCTGTTGTTCACGCCCCGGCTCATTTTGGTGAGGCACACGTTGCAAACTACCACTCTTTTGTCGTCCGCACTTTCTTTAAAAAAGTGCCATACTGCAGAACACCTACCCCTTGGCAAGGTAGATTTATGCATTGGGGTGCTCGGTGTAACGGTTGCGGGCCCTTTTGCTACACCACTGCCCCTTCCAGACTGTTGCTGTGCTGCGGATCCCTCCTCCTCTACTGCTTTCATCGCTCGGCTTTTCACCTTCCCATGTTGGGTCAGTGACATCATCGTCCACCACCTCCTCTTCCACTTCCTCACTCTGCAAATGCTCCTGACTTGACTTAACCACAAACTCAGTGATTTACATTTGTGTCTCATCGTCATCCACCTCGTGAATGAAAGCTCAAGAGGTTGGGAACACTGGCAGCAGGCACAGTTTCATTGTGCCCAGAGCCATCCTCATCAGGTCCACTTCCCTTTGTGCTCGCCTTCTTCATATTAATGGTTTTTTCTGTAGATGTGGCAAAGATTGTTTTACTGTCTGCTAAAGACAGTTTTCTAATGCAGGACAGTATTAGTTACAGAACACCACAGATTTTGGACACTATACTAGGCTCAGATTAATGGAAGTTGTAATATAGACAGTGTTTTTAGATGCAGTTCAGTATTGGATACAAAAACCCACAGATTTTGGATACTAGATTAGGCCCAGATTAATGAAAGTTGTAGTATACACATTGTTTTCAGATGCTGTTCAGTATTGGATATAAAAAACAACAGATATCGGACACTATACTAGGTCTAGACTAATGAAAGTTTTAACACAGACAGTGTTTTCAGATGCTGTTCAGTATTGGATACAAAAAACAACAGATTTTGGACACTATACTAGGCCCAGATTAATGAAAGTTGTAATATACAGTACACAGTGTTTTCAGATGCTGTTCAGTATTGGATACAAAAAACCACATATTTTGGACAATATACTTGGCCCAGATTAATGGAAGTTGTAATGTAGACAGTGTTTTTAGGTGCAGTACAGTTTTGGATACAAAAACTCAAAGATTCAGTAAACTATAATAGGTCCAGATTATCGGAAGTTGCAAAATAGACAGTGTTTTTAGATGCAGTTCAGTATTGGATACAAAAGCCCACAGATTTTGAACACTACACTCGGTCTAGATTAATAGAAGTTGCAATATAGACAGTGTTTTACTATGCAGTTCAGTGTTGGATACAAAAACCCACAGAGTTTGAACACTACACTAGGTCCAGATTAATGGAAGTTGAAAAATAGACAGTGTTTTTAGATGCAGTTCAGTATTGGATACAAAAACCCACAGAATTTGGACACTAAACTGGGCCTAGGTTAATGGAAGTTGTAATATAGACAGTACTTTTAGATGCAGTTCAGTATTGGATACAAAAAACAACAGATTTTGGACACTACACTAGGCCCAGATTAATATAATTTGTAATATACATAGTTTTTTCAGATGTTGTTCAGTATTGGATTAAAAAAACTAACAGATTTTTGACACTATACTAGGCCTAGATTAATGGAAGTTGTAATACAGACAGTGTTTTCAGATGTTGTTCAGTATTGGATACAAAAAACAACAGATTTTGGACACTACACTTGGCCCAGATTAATGGAAGTTACAATATAGACAGTGTATTTAGATGCAGTTCAGTATTGGGTACAAAAACCAACAGATTTTGGACACTACACTAGGACCATTATTGACAACGCCGTCCAGTGCACATCTTGTCTGATGCATGTAGTCCTGGAACAGCCGTTCGAGGGTGTATATGTTTGTTCAAAATGTGAGCAAATTACTCGCTTGGAATCGCACATTGAGTCTCTAAATAAGCGAGTTGCAACACTGAAAGCAACTGATAATTTGGAAAAGAGTTTGCTGCTCACTGAGCAAGCACTCTATGGAGCAGATAAGGGGGAGAGTGACAGTGAGGGGGCTGAGGATAGTGAGGTAGTTAGCTGGGTAACAGTAAGAAAGCGGTGTAGAGGAAAAATTGCCAGGGAGGCAGATGAGGGGGATGTCAGTTCAGCGATAGCACTGCTGCAGCCGGACACTTTCTCTGCCAGTCAGGGGTATGTCAGCTCCAGTAAGCAGGGGACCAGGAGAGCAGGGCAGGACAGACAGGTGTTGGTAGTGGGAGACTCCATTACTAGGGGAACAGATAAGGCGATCTGTCAAAAAGATCGTGATCGCCGAACAGTGTGCGGTCTTCCCGGCGCTAGAGTTTGACACATCGTGGGGCTGGAGAAGATCCAGTGGTCATGGTCCATATTGGAACCAATGACAAAGTTAGAGGAAGGTGGAGAGTCCTTAAAAATGATTTCAGGGATTTAGTTCAAAAGCTTAGGGCAAGGACCTCAAAAGTTGTGTTTTCTGAAATACTGCCTGTACCACGAGCCACATAAGAAAGGCAGCGGAAGATTAGAGAGGTTAACAAGTGGCTCAGTAACTGGTGTAGGAAGGAAGGGTTTGGGTTCCTGGAGAACTGGGCCGACTTCTCTGTTCGCTACAGGCTCTATTGTAGGGACAGGCTGCACCTCAATGGGGAAGGGGCAGCTGTGTTGGGGAAAAAGATGGCTAGAAGGTTGGAGGAGTGTTTAAACTAGGGACTGGGGGACTGGGGGAGGGTAATTACTTTAAAGGAGGGGAAGATAGTGCAGATAGAGACCAGGGGCGAGGTAGTGTGACTGGGGAAGGAATGGAAGGGGGGACTAGAACAGTTCAGAATGAAAGGTGTATGGTAAAAAATACACATAAACCTCTCAAATGTATGTATACTAATGCCAGAAGCCTGACTAACAAGACTTGTGAACTGGAATTAGTGATGTGTGAGGAGGACTATGACATAGTGGGAATAACTGAGACATGGCTGGATGATATCTATGACTGGGTAGTCAATATAAAAGGTTACAATCTGTTTAGAAAAGATCGTGAAAACTAGAGAGGTGGAGGGGTCTGTCTCTATGTGAAGTCCTGTCTAAAGCCCACAATTCGAGTATATCTGTGAGGGACATGAACATGTAGAGTCACTGTGGGTAGAAATACATGGAGCAAAAAACAATAATAAATTACTAATAGGAGTTTATTATAAACCACCTAAGATACCAGAGTCCACAGAAAATCTATTACTAAACGAGATAGATGAGGTGGCAAATCATAATTAAGTCGTTATTATGGGGGACTTCAACTACCCAGATATAGACTGGGAAACTGAAAGCTGCACATCCCATAAAGGAAACAGGTTCTTGGCAATAGCCAAAGACAATTACCTTTCCCAACTGGTTCAGGACCCCACTAGAAGAACGGCCACACTAGACTTAGTATTAACCAATAGACCTGACAGAACAACAGATGTGCAGGCTGGGGGATACCTAGGAAATAGTGACCATAAAGTAATAACCTTCCAATTATCCTTCAAACGAGAGTTTCTAAAGAGAGGAACAAAAATACCAAACTTCTAAAAAAGCAAAATTTAGCCAACTAAGAGAGGCCATAGGTCTAACTAACTGGGATAAAGTCCTCAAAAATAAAAATACAACCACAAAGTGGGAGACTTTTAAAGGCATTGTAACATCTAATTGTGAGAGGTACATACATTATAGGATTAAAAGGCTAAGAAACAATAAGAAACCAATGTGGATAAATAGAAACGTAAAGAAAGCAATAAATGACAAAAAAAGGCATATAAATCACTAAAACAGGAGGGGAGCCAGGAAGTACTGATAAACTATAAGGAAAAAAAAAAAAAGAATATGTAAAACACTAATAAAATTTGCCAAACTAGAGACTGAGAGATTAATTGCCAAAGAGAGTAAAACTAACCCTAAAATGTTCTTCAGTTATATAAAAGGTAAAAATTTAAATCTGATGAAGTCAGCCCTCTACATAGCAATGAGGTAAGAAAATGACAACCGCGGCACTCACGTAGCATTGGATTCTTCTTTTATTTCTCCCAAAAATGCAACGTTTCGACTTCAACAGTCTTTTTCAAGCATACAATACATACTGACCCCTGTGCACTTAAATAGCAGTGTTAACCCCACCTATGGGTGTAACTTTGGGCGGATGTACCCTCCCCTTTGTTAATACCCACTAGCACATAATTGTCAAAGCTAGATTATGTGTAGACATATACATAAAATTGCAAAACATACAGTGAACAATAATCTTACAGGAGGCTGTGGATAAGACCAGAGTGGGCCATGGCTTGATTCGTAGTATTCCACATGTGTGGCGCTTTCTCGGCGTTCAGCCGGTACTCGCGACACTTCTGGTTCTAGGATGACATCACTTCCGGTCGGCGTGCTACGTGACTCCAGCTTAAATAGAGGCTGGGTCACATGCTGCACTTGGCCAATCACAGCCATGCCATTAGTAGGCATGGCTGTGATGGGCTCTTAGGGCAAGAAGTAAAACGCTAGCTGATTGGCTGCTGTGCAGCCCTTCAGAAAGCGGGACGTAATCGACGAACACCGAACCCAAACCCGAACTTTTTTGAAAATGTCCGGGTTCGGGTCCGGGTCCCGGACACCCCAAAACTCGGTACGAACCCCAACGATGCTCGAACTGTTCGCTCAACACTACTCTCAGTGGATCAAGTAAGCTCAGTATATTCAACAGTAGAATCCGTAGGAGTCGAGTAGATGGCTGTGTGACCCATCTCAGATGAAGGGGAAAAGATCTTCCTGTGGACCTGAAAAACGGAAACAAATAAACAGAAACGTGGCTCAAAGTGCAACAAGTAAAGTAAAACATTAGCACAAAAGTGCCCAAGTAGGAGGGGGGGATAGTGATAAGCACTTTTATAGGACGTCAGTTTCTCAGCATGAAGTAATTATGCAGGTCTTACAGGTGTGAGAGTGGAAGAGGTATACTGCATGATCTAAGTCAAGACTAATAGGGCATACGCATAAGTAATAGACCAGGGAGAAAAGTTTGGATTATGTTTAAGTATAGTAAGGTAGCGTATTATAATGAGTGCAAAAAGAAAATAACACTAGAGGGAAGAGTGGAAAAGGAGAAGAAGAGAGAAAAGGAAAAGAAGAGTTCAGAGGTTCATCTGGATCTATCTAGGTCCCTCATTGTGGCAGGGAGGAGGCGGATATCTTGTTTGCTGGTTCCCAGTTGAAAATCAGAGGTCCGCAAAACAGTTATAGAACCTTCTAGGAAAGCCAGAAATAAGAAAAGGAGAAGGGTCTCTGAGAAGTAGGTAGTGAGAGTAGGGGATAGCAGCGGAATAGGAAAAATATAAATATAGGGATAAGAAGGCGCAAGTGGGAATAATATCACTGATAAACAGCATTAGGAATTAAGAGTCCCTATAGTGGAAGAATCACAGGAAGGCAGCACTTATAATGAATGCTGGATCAGGCGGCATCACTGGAAATGCGTCTGGGGGGTCATCAGTTGATTTTTTATCTTTTGACATTGAGCCTTGGGTGTGCTACTGGATTAAAAAGGCAGGATCTTAGGGACCTCGGGTAAAGAAGTGAGATCTTGCACAACGTCCCAATCTTCAATATCCATAGGAGGTATGTCCAATAGGTCGTACACCGGACCCAAGTCCATATGTGTTTTAACATTAATACTCTGGCCCTTGAATGAGAAGGCCCAGGTTAATGGAAGTTGTAATATACAGTGTTTTTAGATGCAGTTCAGTATTGGATACAAAAACCCACATAATTTGGACACTATACTCGGCCCAGATTAATAGAATTTGTAATAAAGACAGTGTTTTCAGATGCTGTTCATTATTGATAAAAAATAACACAGATTTTGGACGCTACACTAGGCCCAGATTAATGGAATGTGTAATATACACAATTTTTTCAGATGTTGTTCAGTATTGGATTTAAAAACTAACAGATTTTTGTCACTATACTAGGCCCAGATTAATGGGAGTTGTAACACAAACAGTGTTTTCAGATGCTGTTCAGTATTCGATACAGAAACCCACAGATTTTGGACACTACACTTGGCCCAGATTAATGGAAATTGCAATATAGACAATGTTTTTAGATGCAGTTCAGTATTGGATACAAAAACCCACAGATTTTTGACTCTACACTTCGCCCAGATTAATAGAAGTTGTAACACAAACAGTGCTTTCAGATGCTGTTCAATATTGGATACAAAAAACAACAGATTTTGGACACTACACTAGGCCCAGATTAATGGGAGTTGTAATATGCGCGGTGTTTTCAAATGCTGTTCAGTACTGGATTCAAAAACCCACAGATTTTGGACACTATACTAAGCCCAGATTAATGGAAGTTGTAATATAGACAGTGTTTTTAGGTGCAGTTCAGTATTGGATACAAAAGCCCACAGATTTTGGACACTACACTCGGTCTAGATTAATAGAAGTTGCAATATAGACAGTGTTTTACTATGCAGTTCAGTGTTGGATACAAAAACCCACAGAGTTTGAACACTACACTAGGTCCAGATTAATGGAAGTTGAAAAATAGACAGTGTTTTTAGATGCAGTTCAGTATTAGATGCAAAAACCCACAGATTTTGGACACTACACTAGGCCCAGGTTAATAGAAGTTATAATATACACAGTGTTTTTAGATGCAGTTCAGTATTGGATACAAAAACCCACATATTTTTGACACTACACTAGGCCCAGGTTACTGGAAGTTATAATCTGCAGTGTTTTTAGATGCAGTTCAGTATTGGATACAAAAAAACTCATATTTTGGACACTACACTAGGCCCAGATTAATAAACGTTGCAATATAGACAGTGATTTCAGATGCTGTTCAGAATTGGATTAAAAAACCCACAGATTTTGGACAATATGCTAGGCCCATATTAATGGAAATTGTAATATAGACAGTGTTTTTAGGTGCATTCATTATTGGATACAAAAATCCACAGATTTTGGAAACTACACTTGGCTCAGATTAATGGAAGTTGCAATATAGACAGTGTTTTACGATGCAGTTCAGTGTTGGATACAAAAAAACACAGAATTTGGACACTACACTAGGCCCAGATTAATGGAAGTTGTAAAATAAACCGTGTTTTTAGATGCAGTTCAGTATTGAATACAAAGACCAACAGATTTTGGACACTATACTAGTCCCAGATTAAGGGAAATTGTAATATAGACAGTATTTTAAGTGCAGTTCAGTATTGGATACAAAAACCAACATATTTTGGACACTACACTATGCCCAGGTTAATGGAAGTTGTAATATACACAGTGTTTTTATTAATAAATGCTTTTTTATTATATCATATAAGGTATAATACATTGTAGAAAATCTCATCTTTACAAAATATTTAAAAAAATTATAGTCATACATAATTTCATAAGTTTGCAAATCAGGTGTTATTTCTCTATATCTATAATTATCTAACATATAGTTTTAACTATCAGATAACTTATAGTAGCGTTCTTTCTACACAAAATAGTGAAACATAATATTTTACATAACCTATGTCTACCCCACCCCCCCCCCCCGTCCACCCTCCCCTCCCCTTGCTGTGTGTCGGTCCGTCATTGCAACCTCAGTACCACCAATCATAACAAGCGGTCAAGCATTTAACTGCGTCATGACTTTTTGCTTAATTACTCCACTTTGCCCACACTTTTTCTATTCTTTTATGTTGTTTAACTGTTGTCACAGCTATTTCTTCAAATTTTTTAGACAGTGTTACACAGTGTTTTTAGATGCAGTTCAGTATTGGATACCAAAACTCACAGATTTTGGACACTACACTAGGTCCAGATTAATTGAAGTTGTAATATAGACAGTGTATTTAGATGGAGTTCAGTATTGGATACAAAAACCCAAAGATTCAGTACACTATAACAGGCCCAGATTGTCGTAAGTTGCAATATAGACAGTATTTTTAGATGCAATTCAGTATTGGATACAAAAACCCACAGATTTTGGACACTACACTTGGCCCAGATTAATGGAAGTTGCAATATAGACAGTGTTTTACGATGCAGTTCAGTATTGGATACAAAAACCCACAGAATTTGTACACTAAACTAAGCCCAGATTAATGGAAGTTGTAAAATAGACAGTGTTTGTAAATGCTGTTCAGTATTGAATACAAAAAACAACAGATTTTGGACACTATACTAGTCCCAGGTTAATTGAAGTTGCTATATAGACAGTGTTTTACGATGCAGTTCAGTATTGGATACAAAAACCCACAGAATTTGGACACTACACTAGGCCCAGATTAATGGAAGTTGTAATATAGACAGTATTTTAAGCTCAGTTCAGTATTTGATACAAAAAACAACAGATTTTGGACACTACACTAGGCCCAGGTTAGTTGAGGTTGTAATATAGACAGTATTTTTAGATGCAATTCAGTATTGGATACAAAAACCCACAGATTTTGGACACTACACTTGGCCCAGATTAATGGAAGTTGCAATATAGACAGTGTTTTACGATGCAGTTCAGTATTGGATACAAAAACCCACAGAATTTGGACACTACACTAAGCCCAGATTAATGGAAGTTGTAAAATAGACAGTGTTTGTAAATGCTGTTCAGTATTGAATACAAAAACCAACAAATTTTGGACACTATACTAGGCCCAGGTTAATTGAAGTTGCTATATAGACAGTGTTTTACGATGCAGTTCAGTATTGGATACAAAAACCCACAGAATTTGGACACTACACTAGGCCCAGATTAATGGAAGTTGTAATATAGACAGTATTTTAAGCTCAGTTCAGTATTTGATACAAAAAACAACAGATTTTGGACACTACACTAGGCCCAGGTTAATTGAGGTTGTAATATACACAGTGTTTTTAGATGCAGTTCAGTATTGGATGCAAAAACCCACAGATTTTTGATGCTACACTTGGACCAGATTAATGGAAGTTGCAATATAGAGAGTGTTTTCAGATGCTGTTAAGTATTAGATTCAAAAACCCACAGATTTTGGACACTATACTAGGCCCAGATTAATGGAAGTTGTAATATAGACAGTGTATTTAGATGGAGTTCAGTATTGGATACAAAAACCCAAAGATTCAGTACACTATAACAGGCCCAGATTAATCGGAAGTTGCAATATAGACAGTGTTTGTAAATGCTGTTCAGTATTGAATACAAAAAACAACAGATTTTGGACACTATACTAGTCCCAGAGTAATGGAAATTGTAATATAGACAGTATTTTAAGCACAGTTCAGTATTGGATACATAAACCCACAGATTTTGGACTGTACACTCGGCCCAGATTAATGGAAGTTGTAATATACACAGTGTTTTTAGATGCAGTTCAGTATTGGATTCCAAAACTCACTTCTTTTGGACACTACACTAGGCCCAGAATAATGGAAGTTTTAATATAGACAGTGTTTTTAGATGCAGTTCAGTATTGCTATACCCCTCCTCCCCTGATGAATCCAAATAGTGGCGAAACATGTCGGGAAGGGTGTAAGATAGTGTAGCGATTAGCGATTTAGACAGTTAACAGTGAGCAATATAAGTGTAGCGCAAGGGCTATCTGAGGGAGAAATTCTTACGTGTTAAGAAAATTGTTACGTGTTAAGTGTATGATTGGCAACCAGCTTTGAATGTGTGATTGGTATGCCTGAGTGTGTGGAGAGGGAAAAAGGGATACACAGTGTCAGTGTATAATAGCCACTTAGTTTTCAACTGAGTTGCAGCGTGTCTAACAATGTGAGAAATTTTCAGGGCAGCTGATACAAGCATGTGACCTTAAAATCAAATAGGTCATTTGCAAACAGACTGTTATTTAAATCTGCATGCAATGGAGGTTAAATTTGACCGCTACTGGTTCACAACACACGCCAGGCTCTTTGAAACAGTCGATACATGTGTGTGACCTGTAACCATATTGCAGGCCACACATAGATAGACTGTTAAAGGATGTGGCACCTTTCACTGTGATAAAGATAACACCCAACTCCTTCAGACACTTAATTCAGGCTGGAGCACACGGTAGCAATTAACATGCCCCTGTAAATTGCAGTAGTGTGCCAATCATTGACACTATGTAACCTCAATCATCTATACTAATATATAGATGATTGAGGGGTGACTGTCTTATAGTTGCCGCTAGCAACCACTAGTAGCTACTAATTGAATTGGTCTCACTGTTACTGATATTTTTAGATACATTTTTTTCTTTTTCACTTTTCAGTTTTAAACAAGATTTAGTAAAGATATATTTTTATATTAAGACACTGTTAGTTAGAGACCCATAAAGGGATTTTGCCCAGGTCTTCTGACCGTTTAGTTTATTGCTCAGTTCAGTATTGGATACAAACACCAACAGTTTCTGGACACTATACTAGGCCCAGATTAATGGAAGTTCAAATATAGACAGTGTTTTTAGATTCAGTTCAGTATTAGATACAAAAACCCACAGATTTTGGACACTACACTAGGCCCAGATTAATGGAAGTTGTAATATACAGTGTTTTTAGATGCAGTTCAGGATCGGGTATAGAACTCCACAGATTACGGACACTATATTAGGACCAGATTATATAAATTTGTAATACTGACAGTGTTTTCTGAGGCAGGACAGTATTGGTTGTAGAACACCACAGATTTTGGACACTATTTTATGCCCAGATTATTGGAAGTTGTTATACAGACAGTGTTATATGATGCAGGACAGTATTGGTTACAGAGAACACCACAGATTATAGACACTAGATGTGACCCAGATTATTAAAGTGTCAGTCTGCAAATTATGTACAGTACATGTCACTAATAGTTATAAAATAAAAATATCTTGCTGCTGTGAAACACTCACAGTAACCCTTAAAAAGATTTTGGGTTTTTTGAAAAGCTTTTGGCATTAAAAGGACTTTGGGATCTTTCAAAATCTTTCTCTTACTAAAATTGCTGAAATTAGCTACCAGCTCTGTCTTTCTCTTCCTACCCGATGCTCTCCCTGTCTACGTCTGAGCCGAACACACGTCATCGAGTACGGCCATGTGCCGAGCATAGCAATGCTCGAACCAAACACATATTCGGCCGAGCATGCTCGCTCATCACTAGAAAGCAACACTGTTTTAACACTTAAAACTTTTATTTTTTTAAAGTTTATAATTCTCTTTTTTTACATTACATTTTTGTCCCACTATGGGACACACAGACACACACAGACAGCTGGATAGCAGACCCCGAGGCCTTAGTAATGATCCCAGGTGCCATGGCAACCATTTGAACCAGTAATTGTATCACAGGAAGCCGATAGGGTCAGAGCTGGAGCCCCTCCCTCTGTAAACCACTCAGATGTGACTGTCAGTATTGACTGCAGAATCTAATGGGTTTAATCTTCTGGCATCTCAGTTTTCACCTATGCTGTCCGCTACAGCAGGGACCTGGCTTTTAGTAACTGCTGGGCCCTTGTTGTGATCAGACGCGCTGAGCTTCTGTGTCAACCTGGAATTTGACCAAGCGTCGTGTATGTACGGCTCTTGGTTGTAATCAGGTTAATATGGTTTGGCATCATAGAGCCTCATATTTACGTTTTGGTGTTTTAATTTTCATGACTTATTTAGCTTAATTGGGTTTTTCGAGGAAGTTTTTTTAAAGGGCAATAAATAAAAGCCAGTTATTGGCAGCTATTTCATGTGAGACAAGCTGGTATCAGGAAGTGGACAGTCACAGTAGGGACCAGATCAGTACAGCCTCAGGGATTGAGGGCTTTGAGGGGCTAGGCAGTCAATAAGGGGACCTAGGTTGCAGACAGGACAACTGCAACACATTTTAGAGTATGCACAGAAGAAAACTGACATACTTTATATTTGAAATCTACAACAGCTCCTTACTGCATAAATTTCATTTTTTTGGTACTTGGACCTACTTTGGGTGTATCAAAATTGTAAAGAAGCTTGTGTCTCTTTTGCTGCATCATACGCCTTCATTAAGACTGGTGTCAGAACCATCAGTCTTAATAAATTCCCCCAATTAAAAGAGTTGACTCACTTCAGCAAATGACATTTATCATGTAGAGAAATTTAATATAAGCCACTTACTAATGTACTGTGATTGTCCATTTTGGCTCCTTTGCTGTCTTGATTCATTTTTCCATTACATTATACTCTGCTTGTTTCTAGGGGTTAAGCCCACTGCTGCAACACAGATGTGAGTTGATCTGGATTGGTTCCTTTGATTCATTGAAAAATGAATTAAGCCAGCAAACAAGGCAATGTGGGCAATCACAAAATTTAGTAAGTGTATTAACTTTCTCTACATGTTAAATGCCATTTGCTGAAGTGAGACAACCCCATTAAGACCCCAATACACATTAGTGAGAATAGCAGATTCGGCTGACGCTCTAATCCCCTATAGATGATTTCTGAGGAGAGAAGGATCAGGCAAAATTAATATATTTGCCTAATTCGTTTATTCTCTCAGGAGATAAGCTACTTCCAGAAATATCTGTCAGCAGCTCTCCCCGCCCCCCCCCCCAATAGAATACACATACACGACAGAGCCAAACATGTATGAGGGAGTTGTTAAGGAGTAGGGAGAGATATATGTTGGGCAAATGATCATTCGACCAAAAACTACTGAAGGTGCATGGCCATCTTTAGAACAGATGTTTCTAAGCTGATTTCTAGAGAAACCAAAAGTATCGTAGAAAATAACATTTCAGCAGTTGTTGAGTTCTAACCATGCAGCAGTGACAAATCTAGACTTTTTTTTACAATTATTTGTTCATTATAGTCAACCTGTAAATATATAAATCAAGAGCAGAAAGTGTCATGTAACATTAAAAATATTTGATCATGTATGACTGGCAGCAGAACACTGTAAAATTCATTATAACATCTTGAGCCACTTAAGAGATACATAATGTAAAAGTCCATAGTAACATTTCAGAAAATTTATACCTGAAGGGATAAATGGTAAACCATTATGCTACATGAAATTAATCTTATGATATTACATATATTGATCATCCAAAAATAGCTTGCTCTGATATATTATTATCTTATATGGTAGATGTTTCCTGTGAAGTATGCCAAATCCTATTTAACAAAGAAGTGTCCTTGAGGAATAACTCTAAAGAGGTTTTTACTTTTCTCTAATACATGCACTAAATCTTGGATACTCCACTCTTCTTGAACATGGATGGTTGTCCTTTTTGTCCTTAACTAAAATAGCTAACTACTTAAAAAAAAAAGTAGAGATACTGAAGTTCATGTTATTTCTTTAGATGATGTGTGTATTCATACACTTTAATCCATGCACTAAAATGTTGTGCTCCAACTTACATTTTAAGGATGAGCCAACTAGTTTGGCCCAAACTCCTGGTTTGTCTCAGACGAATCCAATAAAACGTTGCTTAGTGCCATTTTAGTACACATGTTGTCTGGAAAAAAAAAGAAACACTAACAAGGAAGAAGAAGGGTTCACACATGACCCTGAGAGAAAGTAAGAGGGAGAGCTTGCCCTCACTTGCTCCCAGGGTAACATGCCATTCAATGCTGTAGTAGGCAGGGAGGAGCCCTAGCAGAATGAGCAGAACGTCATTCTGTGCTGGGCTATAAATAAGGGTGGTTGGGTCTTACAATGTCTGCCAGAAAAACGATCAAACATAGAGAGTCAGAAAGGATGAAAAACAATCAGGAACAGTCAGAAATCAATCAAGCTTGTATTCAACTGCCAGTGTTCTCATCCATTTGAGCTCGAAGAGCCAGCCGCCATCTTGATTGAAGATTCAGTTTGAAATCCCATGCATGGTGAAATATTTTGCATATTTCGGTAATGAGATTTTGTGCTAGCGCTAATCTAGATCAAGATTGCAGCAGCCTGATCTTTGCAATCAAATAGATTAGGGTAAGTATGGTTTTATAAATAAAAAATTTTACAGTGTAGAATTGCTGTCAAATACCGCGATCAGCTATGAACGCGGCATCTTAGGGGTACAATGATGGGGAGCGGTGTAATCGCCGCTCCCTATCATTGTACCCACTACTTACAAAAGAATGACAAAGCAGCTGAATCAAATTTTTCAATACTTCGCTCATCACTAATTGGGAGCAGTGTCAATGCCAGTTAGGGAAGAGTAGGGGAGGGGGCCAAAGAACCCATCAGAATATCCCAAAGTCTGATAGAAGTAGAAGGGAGGCTGAGGACTCTGACGATTGTGTGCTGGACAGGACCTGGGAGCCAAATTGGGTTGCTGAAAATGAGGCAACATCAGAGGAGGAGGGTGATGGTGGCAGCAATAAAAAGCAGAGGCCATGTACCTCCCAAAGAACAGATAGGTCCATGTCTGCTTTGGGATCTGGTGATGCTGCTGAAGCTGTGGTTGGGTTAGGACCAAAACATGCCATGGCTAAGTCGAGCATGGCTGCCTCTACATCTGCCTCATGAGTATCTCCCATCTGCCATTTTTTTTCCACGATATTGGAAGATAAAAACATTGCCTTGTGCAGGAGCAAAATAAAACATGGGCATGCAAACACAAACGTAGGAATCTCAGGTCTATTGAACGACA